>JAOYMU010000292.1:24605813-24642571 GCA_025802295.1 Psammodynastes pulverulentus | reverse complement strand
GCTATGCTGGCTGGGGAATTCTGGGAGTTGAAGTCCACAAGTCTTAAAGCTGACAAGTTTGCCCACCCCTGAGCTAGACTGATTAAAAGAACGGGGGGGGGAGTGACTGATGAATGTAATGGGCACTTTTGAATCCTCCACTTCACAGAGTTGCTGAAGTGGGGAAAATAGGAGGAGAATGGTGTGTTACATATGTTTACCACCTAGAGTTATTTGTAAAATAATAAAGACGGATACAAATAAATAATAAATAAAAATAAAAAAGATATTTTACTACATTTTTAGTTCTAAAATATTTATGTTGGAGCTTTAGTTGCTTTAAGCAGTACAGACAAAAGGTTCATAAATTTCCTAAAAGAAAAATGTTCCTTAAGTTTGTGTATTTTAAAAAAATAGGAATGTTTACTTTTGTTTTCTGCCAACTTTTTAATTTTAATTAATTTATATAGTCTCGATCATTATAAGATATTTAGAGGTCAGGATCTTCTGAAAATGGTAGCCTGAGTGACTGGAAGTTTTTTTGAACTGCTGACAAACAGTTGATTTTGCTGCCAAAACTGGTTTTTTGGCAGCATGCTGGCCAGATTTTAATGGGAGCAACTAGGAACAACCCCAGAGGACTTTCAGATGACGCAATTACTTACCTGTAATAAGAAATCTTAGTGGTTGCAATTCATGGTCAGAGAGAGTTGAGTCTCCATCTTTTCCTATCAGTTGTTCAGATTTTTAAGTGTATCTTTGCTTTAGCATAACTTTTTGAAACTTTTCTTTTGATTCTGACTTACATTTTAAATGCTAAACATCTGGTTGAATGCTGAACCGCCTTGCTGGATTATAAACATGATTTTTAAAACTATTTTTACTTTTTTTTTTTGGAGTAACAAAATACTTTCACTTTTGTCGCATGGAATTTGATGAGCGAACATTTCTTTTCTAGTGAATGCAATCTGATGTACTCTGGACTCTTGCAGTAAGGAATGTGTTTTACCAGTTTTTATAAGAACTTTGCTGTTTTACTGTACTTTATTTCTGATTATTTCTCTAGTCCTTTTTTTTTTTTTTTTAAGAGATAGGAATTTTCCCCCTTTGTCTCTTTAGTTCATTCTCTATGGTGGGAAAAATTATCTCAATCCTTCCTGCGGTTAGCCAGTGGTGGAACAGACTGTCCTTAAGAGGAAATGCCTATGTTCTTCGACTACATTAAAAATGAAAATAACAAAAGCCTTCTTGAAAGCCTTCAAAATAAGAATGTTTTTTAACCTACAAGCTCTCTTTGAAAATTTAGATAATAGGTTTAATAGCAACAACTATTTGTTGCTGTTTAATGAAGCAACAACAATTAGAAATTAACTTAAAGAGGATACTCAGATATAGCCAATCGATGGATTGGAAATTAATTTGTTGCAGGTTGGGAAGAAGGAACTTTGTTGGAATCTTACAGGTTTGGTGAAGAAGTCTGAAAGGGTAATGAATCCAGTTGATGGTGGTTCAGTAATGAATTGGACTTTTTAAAGAAAATTAATGGACTTTTTTAAAAAATGCATGCTGTGAAAATATTTACAACAGAGATCTAGGACTTTGGGGAATGAAATGAAATTATATGGAAATACCCTAGTTATAATTTTAAGGAAAAGTTTCTATTATCAAAAATCAATCAAGGATATTTGATCCTGAGCGGATCAGAAACAATGGCTATAATGATAAGCCCGAAATTGAAGCTGTTGCAGACTTTCTGCCAGTTAAATACAATAATAGATTGTTAACAGAGGGTTTTGAAGTTAGTTTTTGCTGTTGGGCTTACCTATTAACTCCCCCCCCCCCTTAGATAAATGGTAGGTGAAATTGCTTGGGTAAATAGAGTTCTAGAAGCTTATATATTGTAGACCTGTTTCGCAAGGAGGAGTAACTGTTAGTGTTGAAATGTATTTCTTAGTATTCAACGGGGGAGGGGGGACGACACACAATATATGTGATTTATTTATTGTTTGATCGTTTTTTGTTCTGTTCAGTTTTTTGCTTTGTTCACTTCTGTTGTAGTTTGTATTTTAAAATGTTATATAAAAAATAAAAAGATATTTGGAAGTTGTAAATTTTAAGATTAAATTTATCTTAATTATGGTAACCAGACTTCATATTTACATTTATGTTAAAAGGGGATTTTAATGATTTTCCAGAGTATTATTTGTAGTTATTTATATAGCTGGTCCTCAACTTACTATCACAATTGAGCCCAAAATTTCTGTTGCTAAGCAGAGCAGTTTTGCCGCATTTTATGACTTTTTTGCCACAATTGTTAAGTGACTCATGCGGTTGTTAAATGAATCTGGCTTCTCTCATTGACTTTGCTTGTTGGAAACCAGGTGGGAAGGTCACAAATGCTGATCACATGGCCCCAGAACAGTACAACTGTTATAAAAATATGCCAGTTGCCAAGCAGCTGAATTTTGATCCTGTGACCATGGGGATACTAAATAGTTGTCCATGTGAGAACCAGCCATAAATCACTTTTTTCAGTGCCATTGGAACTTCAAACAGTCGTTAAACAAATGGTTGTAAGTTGACAACAAACTATAGCACAGGTGTCAAATTCGTGACATCACATTGCCATCACATGACCTATCGCACATTTTCCCCCTTCGCTAAACCGGGGTTGGGCATGGCCAGCACGTGACACATCTGGCCTGCAGGCCGCGTGTATGACAACCCTGACCTATACTTTGGTTATTCGTAATTTAAAAATATTTTTTTAATCTCTTGAATGTTTTTTTTTTAATTTGATGGTAGGGTGATTGTCCAGAGATGATCTGATTTCTAGTGTTAGTTCTTGTAATAAAGTCCATTGCAGTAATTTTTAAATTATTTTTTCACATCAGTTTTTCCTCAGCTATTTTGACTTTTATTTAGGAAACTTAAGACTATCTATTTTTCCTGTATGCAGCATATGTTACTGCATGTTACTGAATAAATAATATCATAACTAAATAAAACAATAGTTTCCAGGATAATTGGAGAAGTACTAGCAATTATGCCTGGAGAGATTTTATATCTTAACTATGTGGAAAAATATGAATCTTTAATTCTAGTAACTTCGATTTAGATCATTTAACATCTGAAAGAAAGTTGAAGATATTTGAAGATTCTAAACATTATGCTTGTTGGCTATTCTAGCTATGGAGTATTGAATGTTTGTTGAGTGACTTGTGCATGAGCTTATTTTTAGTCAGACAGTAATTTGTGTTCTTATATGTCAGGGGACTGTTGTAATAGATGGAACACAAGTTTAAAATTGTGAAGTTAATCAGTGGATGATATCAGGATTACCTATTTATAGATCTTCCCTTTCAATATATAACCAGCAGCAGCATCTTTTCCTGCTGTCTGAAGTTTGACTAAACTATTGGGTTGTAATCTATTTTGAATCATGGTAAGGTTTTTCTTTAGTATATAAATTAACATAAAATCCAGATATGTGATTTCAAAAAGTGTTTTAATTTTTAAATAGCTTTTAATACTTTCGAATTCAGTTAGAAATTCAGCACTGTTTAGTTTAACAGAAAAGGAATCAAAACATATTTTAGGGGGCAGCTGAAAACATTGATATTCATTTATGAAGTTGTTTTTAGTTGAAGGGTCAGCATTCCCAAATCTATACAGTTATAAGTTATCTGGTCTGTTAAATTGCACAATCTATTGCTTTCTCTGTAAAGTGTAAATAAAACAAGAACGTTACAGGGTACGAATGTCTGTGAAGTTTATGTCATTTAAATTTCATTTTTTATATTTGAATACAGCTTTTTATTCATATGTATTTTTGTTTTTCCTAACATGCTTTACAGTGAAGACTTTTCTGTTTAGAACAAATTGTAACTGTGGTAATGATTGTTAAATTAAGCTAAACAGCATTGAAGATAGATTGTTGCTTCCTTTCTCTACTGTTTCTTACTTCAGTGATTTTTTTTGCCTTCTAGAGTCTAGCAGCCAACATGTCAAGCAAAAGAGCAAAGACAAAGACCACTAAGAAGCGCCCTCAGCGTGCTACGTCCAATGTATTTGCTATGTTTGATCAGTCACAGATTCAAGAATTTAAAGAGGCATTCAACATGATTGATCAAAACAGAGATGGTTTTATTGACAAAGAAGATCTGCATGATATGCTTGCTTCACTTGGTAATCACTTTTTCAATTTTATTTCAGTTATGTTTCTTCTAGCTAAGTTGCTCCCCAGTTAAAATGTAGGGAATTTTTATTTTAATACTTTAGAGCTGCGTCTTGAAATATAACACTCCAACTATTGATGTGGCTCAATTTTAAATGTAAATTGATTTTAGGGAAAAATCCAACTGATGAATATCTAGATGCCATGATGAATGAGGCTCCGGGACCCATAAACTTCACTATGTTTCTCACGATGTTTGGTGAAAAATTAAATGGTACTGATCCAGAAGATGTAATCAGGAACGCCTTTGCATGTTTTGATGAAGAAGCAACAGGTAAGAAACTATAAAGTATCACAAATAATTTAATAGCTTTTGACTTTGATTATATAATCTTGGTTAGTTATGTGTAAAATATACAAGTCCAAGGCAAAGGAATGAAATGCCTTCTAACACCATGGCAAAATAGGTGGTTAAAAAGCAGAGCATTTTATGACATTTGATTTTTAAAATCGCAAAAATTAGGGATATTTTCTGCAAAGGAATGGTTTGGTAGGAATGATTCTAAAAATGGAAACTCTTCTTGTTTGAGGAAGAAATCATTTAGTTTCGCAGTCAGAATTGGAAATTTCTGATCCTTGCTTCTCTGATATGTTCAGCTGCTTGAAAATGATACCACAGCATCATTCACATTTTATTTTTATTATTTCCAGTAGCCTGGGCCATTTACTGAAATAGCTTTATTTAAGATCTTAGTCCTAACTTTAATTTGGTGACAGTCATAACTGACGTAATCGAATTCTATAAGACTTCATACTTATGCAGTGATTTTGAATCCACAAAAGTTTATTTAGAATAGAAAAAATGGCTAATGATTTAGTAGTAATTGTTTGCTAAATATCTACAAACATTTTATTTGTTCATGTAATCGCTTATTCCCTAAACTATAAATAACTGCTGAATCAGTAAAAATTTAAAAGCAGAGCACTTTCAGTAAAGCCCTTTGATTAATTTTGCATTTTTGTGTATAATACGTTTTATTAAAACTTTGTATTAAAATACTCTCTTGAAATCTTTTCCCATTTCTAGGCTTCATTCAAGAAGACTACTTGAGAGAATTGTTGACAACAATGGGAGACAGATTTACAGACGAAGAAGTTGATGAGCTGTTTAGAGAGGCACCAATTGATAAAAAGGGCAATTTCAATTACATTGAGTTCACGCGCATCCTGAAACATGGAGCAAAAGACAAAGATGACTAAAACAGGACTCTTGCTTCTGCATTGCTCTTTAGATCTCATGGTTATCTTCAAGGGGGATTTTTCCTGGTAGAACCTGTTGCATGCAGCTAGCTTTACAGCTTTTACCTATCTCGATGTATTTATCTATACAAGGCCATTCTGGCACATCTTGCACCAGTTTAATAAGGCCAGCAATGGAAATTGTAATTTTGGTGAATTTGGAGTATAAGACCAAGGAGTTTGAAGGCCCAGGAAAAATAATCTCTGTTTTTCTGGTTTAGCTGGATTTTTACATTTTGTAATAATGCCATTTTGAAATAAGATTGCTATATCAATAAAATACCTCAAATGCTAGATTGCGAAGAATAAGATTTTATTAAGAGTTGACAATCCAAACGTCATAGTTTCTATAAAGAAGAATAGAATAGGAAAATGCTCTTATGAAACACTAATCACTGTATCACTACTTCATGTAGATTCAACTGTGTATCTATTGCACTTTTAATTTATTTTTCAGGGTAAACATATCCTGCACATATATTTTCTGAGTAGATTGGCCTAGAGAACCATGTCATTACTACTTCCATGAATCTCCAGTGTTTATTTACCTTTGTTAAATTCATTCTTCCGAAGCTTTTATTTTTTATTTTTACATTGGTGAGAATTTATAGATCATAGTATTCTGGATTCATGAACATAATATAGTTTTTCTCAGTGTGTCACTGGATAATAGTCAGAAAAAATGACATAGGAATTTAGGAAAGCATAATGCTTTGGTTTCTTCCCTAGCTAGTTATAACTGCTTCTCTTATACTGATCTTTCCCCTCATTTCCCTCCTCTAAGCTTTTGCTTAGTATATGTCCAGCCACGAATGGGGAAGCCCCGCTTATCTATCCTGTTTTATAACCTGCTTCAGAGTGCTATTACTATCAGCTAGAACAGGGGTGTCAAACTTGCGGCGTCACGTCATGTGATGTATTGGGACTTTTTTCTCCTTTGCTAAAACAGAAGTGGGGTTGGCCAGCGCGTGATGCATCTGGTCCGTGGGCCATGAGTTCAACACCCCTGAGCTAGAATAATGCACACGAAAATAATTTCCATTTCTTTCTAAGGACCAGTATCCATTTAGGTGGCACCTTGGAACTAATATTCACACAACCTTTTAGTCACCAGGCTTGGCATTAAGTGTTAGCTATAAGTTGGCTAGAAATCACAACACCTCGAATACCGTATGTAAGTTTATTGACAAATTGAAAGAAAGTACAATTGAAAATATGTGGTATGCTAGTTCTCGTTTCTCATACTTGCCCCACCTATATATATATTTAATAACTCCAGGGCCACTTTGCTGAAAAAAAACATGTGAATTTGGGAGATATTGTAGCTATAAATTTAAAGAAATGATTACAGTATTTGGACTTGTGGTTACGATATTGGGATAGGAATGAGGAGACCTAAATTTTAGTCTACTGTTGGCCATGGAAACTAGGTGACTTAGCCAGTCATTCGCTGAGCCCAGCTAACCTCCCAGGATCATCACTGAATAGAAAAATAAGAAGTAAGCATCAGGTACAGGATCGTACTCTCTTCAAATTGCAATATAGCAATACTATCAACCATGCTATCTATGACCACCCCCAGTAATCTGATGGTGACAGATCCTTTATTGCTTTTTCTACATGATTGTCAATCTCTCAAAAAAAATTAAAATATTGAGAAGTTAGTAGTGTGAAGCACAGAGTTAATTTCTGGATTTCAAGAATTTCTCACACTAATATTTTTTAATTTGATAAATAAAGTATGCTCAGCTTCAGATCAGATCCAACTACACTATGATTTGGTTATAAGTTATCTCTATGATTACCAGATGTGGAATGATTAAGAACAAGGTTCAAATTGAAGTTTTGCTCTGAAATTGTTACTGTTGAGGTTTTTCATAGAGATTTATTTTATTTATTTTTTATCATTACATTTATATACCACCCCATCTCCAAAGACTCGGGGCGGTTTACAACAAAAACAAACAAATATCATTCAACTAAAACAACCTATCTAATTAAATTTTACGTCTAATTTTAAAATCCCATATTAAAATCCCCTGTGGTCGTCCCAGGCCAGCCTGCCGGAAGAGCCAGGTCTTTTAGCTCCCGACGGAATACTCTCAGGTCAGGGAGCACCCGCAGCGTTTGAGGTAGTTCGTTCCTGAGGGTTGGCGCCCCCACAGAGAAGGCCCTATTTCTTGGGGTCACCAACCGGCACATAGATAATTTATATACAAAGCCCTGCATTGTGTTTTAAGAGCAGTGAAACATATCATGGCATACTTAAGATTAATACAAGTATTTGATCATAAATTTTTGCTTGTGAGATCCTAATTTGACAGTTGCATGATGTAAAAACAGACATCAAACAATAGATGCCTCCCTGAACACACAGAAGGCACACATGAAACAATTTTACAAAGCTCTTAATATTTGCAATGCACCTTCCAGGCCATCCAGATGAGAAGCTGATATTCTTAGAGTTGGGCCATGTTAGACATAATATCTAAAGAAATTTTTCAGAGGCACTATCCAAACTGTGGATTAAGGAAAGCAATCATTTTTCTTTCTAATGTTATCAGCTTCCCCAGAATTTTGGGTTCCTGTAGGAAAGAGATGATTTGAATGCATGAAATGTATAAAATTTATGTGCCCAGGGGGGATTTATAGCCAATCTTATTTCCTAATGCCATGGATATTACTTGATTCCAATTACAAGCCTCTGTTAATGCTTCATTGTTATGCAGCAGTTAATTTTGAAGAGTGGGAACAAACTGCAGCTGAAAAATATCTCTTTGGGGAGATTTACAGTTTTATCACAAAAAAATTGAAGTGGGCTCTTACCACTGAGACAGACACTAAACAAACTGTCTCAAAATGATAAGCTTCATTGCAATTGAGTTGGTGGATTGTCTTTCCTTAGAAGTTCTAGGAAAACACTATTTTGTTGAAAAGCAGAGATTTCCTCGTCATTCCTTCCAAAATGGATCAAGTCTGAATCTAAAACATGTTAATATATCATACAGTTATTCCTCATAATTTGAAAGTGAAAATGAGACCCAAATTGACAGAAATCTCTTGAGATCAGAAATGCTCTTCATTTCCCTTAAAACTAAAATTTCCTATAATCACTATGTACAAGAATGGCTGTCTTCTTGGTCTGTCTAGAAATCCATCTAGTCTACATTTATTGGGTATTGAGTTACATATTTCTAAACAGCTGGTTTCCTTGCAAAAGTATTGTGCCATACCTTCCATAATTCCCAGCCAGTTAGGTGAGGGTTTTGGGAGGTATTGTTCAACATATCTGGCAGTCATTGTAAGTGATAACCTAGCATGTTCACAAACAAAGCCTAACTTTCACAAGGTTGATAATCTGCTATCATTAGCCATCATCAAGCAGACAAAAGAAAACACATACTTGCTTTGTAATTCCCTTACAGCTTCCATTCAATTTGGTTAGGCAAGTCAGGCCCTGCCAACAGTGCAGGCAGACAAATTGTGTAGGCATGCATGAAGGATTACATATGAATAGGCTGACAGAATAAAGAGAAGTTATTTTTGAAAAGGAAATGCATGCTTGTCAGCACAAGTTATGACAATCTGTTTTTGAATTAAAGGCTGTTAGTCTAAGTAGAGTTTATTCATTCAAAATCATTCCACCAGGTGGCACTGTATAAATACAGTGATGTCAGAGGCTTAAGGTTCTTTCTGTACCATCATCAAAGTATCAAAGCAAGTCTTGTTTTATTACTTTTCACATCTGTATAGTTTTTCATATCAACTAAAGGACTGCTTCATTTGTATTTGGAAAAAGAAAAGCTTGTTAACTTGAACATTGACTACATCCAGTATTAATGTATACGTTCCCTAGGCAGCTGTGAAAAATAATTTGGCTCCATCAATCTAACTGTCCTACAAGCTTTATGAGGAGCTTATCCTTAGCTTTGACTAAATATGTGTTTTGTTGGGAAGAATTCACCATAATATGTGCTGGGTTTCACCAGGCAAAAATATTGGTTTCTCCATATGAAGACTCATTGACTTCAGGGCTATGGGAAAATAATCAACATCTAAAGATTCCTTATTATACAGGAATGCTGTATTTTGCTAGACATGTGTAAAAAAAAAAGCTCATAATCTCAAATAGAATATTTTATTTCTGTAAATACCCAGTGTTATCACTTCTATTATACCTGTAGGATGCAACAATATATGTAATTTATAAAAAGAAATCATAAATATCAATAAAATGTAAACTACCAAATTTAGGATATATATAAAAAAGGTCCAGAGCTTTAATTGAATTGTTGATCTTGGCTTTTTAATATTGCCGATGTCCCTACTTTAGATGTGTTAGACTTGTGCATTTAGGACTTAAACTTGTAGTATCTAAATTTATTATTGGCATCTTGCAACAATTCTTTTTCATATTTGTTTAGGAGTACCATTAAATTTCCTGCTCTTGGTCACGATTAGTACTTTTGAATTTTATCTGGAACATACCATGTATTGTGAGGATGAAAGGTACATCAAAATAGGGTTGAGTTTCTTGAAGTATTTAAACTTCAAGCTATTTTCCTACATAATGTACCACAATAAACATATATGCAGATTTCTCTCACCTTGAAAGAGAATCAAGACTCCATTTGTAATTTCAAATTCAATGGAACTTAATTCTGAATAGGCTAAAAGTGTAGCCCTATGTATTTATTACTTTAGTGAGTTTGGATTCCCTGTATAATCCCATGAATGATACACTAATATCGTAGTCTGGAAGCATCCAGTGTTGGAACCAGACTGAGACTTCCAGGACAGATAGCTTTCAACCTGGCCTGAGTCTCATCACTTTTATTTTAAACTATTGGCTGGCATCTTATGTCCTTATATCTGATCTAGATTGTCTTTCCATTAAACAAACAAGCATAAACCCTGTTCAATGTTGTACTGATGAGCAAACATCTCAGAAATGGAGTGCCGTTTTCATTAAAAAGGCTGTTTCTACCTGCTAGGGTGTTTGCGCTTTGCTGTGCTGGATATAGTTTTGGATTGCCATTTATTTAAGCAATGCTCCACATAAAATCTATTAAAAGGATTGAGAGGGAAGAAGAAGCTCAAGCAAGTCCTGCATTCATCTCCTCTGAGCCTTTTACAGGAAAGCAGATCCTGCGAGTTCACACAACAGCAGTCTATCGTGCTGTGTCTCATGCTTGACCCTTTTGCCTTCAGACATACTTCCAAATATCCGTGGCATGGAAGTCTTTTCAGCAGGGTACAGTTCCAAATGTATGTGCATATATTATTGTGCAATAACATTACTCGGAGGAAGAGAGGCTGCATAGGATCCAACTGGGGCCAAACTTGAGCGAAGGGAAGTGGAGTGGAGTGAAGTGGAATGGAAAGGAATGGAATGGAATGGAATAGAATAGAATAGAATACTTTATTGGCCAAGTATGATTGGACACACAAGGAATTTGTTTTGGTGCATGTTGTTCTCCATGTTCATACAAAGAAAAGATACATAAGTACAGGAAGTCCTCGACTTATGACCACAATTGAGCTCCCCAAATTTATGTTGCTGAGTGAGAAATTTGTTGAGTTTTGCCCCTTTTTATGACTTTTCTTGCCACAAGTGAATCACTGCCGTTGTTAAATTAGTAACACGGTCAAGTGAATCTGGTTTCCTAATTGATTTTGACTGTCAGAAAGTTGCAAAAAGGTGATCACATCACCCCAGGACACTGCAACCATCATAAATGCAAGTCAGTTGTCAAGCATCCGAATGTAAATCATGTGACCACCAGGATGTGGCAATGATCATAAGTGTGAAAAGCCATCATAAATCACTTTTTTCAGTGCCGATGTTGTAAGTAGAGGGCTACCTACCATATCCAAGCATTCCCTTCCCGGCCTCGAGCTGCGTCATGCCAACATTTAGGGCAATGGATCGGTGCAGCCGAGAAGCGATCCTCTGTTTCCCGAACAAGGAAATGAACCTGAGAGGAAGGTGGAAAAAGTCAGGCGAGCAGGGATTTCCTCCAAAAGGCGCCGCGTCTCCAGCCACCGCATTGGCTGCGAGCGAGACTGTCAGGATGGCAAAGCAACCGCTTGGCGACGCTTTGGGGCGCTCAGCCGGATGTGAGGTGTCCCTGACTCAGTTTCGGTCACCAATTGCGGCTCATCGGCGAAAGCGACCCCCGGGCTGCGGGCAAGGAGCTTCGGGGGTTTCTGCGCTGTAAGGATCGAGCCACCTGGCAAGCCCTTTCGCAAGCGCAAGTCCAGCGCCGCAGAGCCGCAAGAGAGCTTTGCGGGGGGAGGGAGAGAAAGGAAAAAAAAAGAGAGAGAGAGAGAGAGAGAGACGCGCAACGCGAGGCGCACAACTTGGAAGAAAAGTCTTGTTGCCTTGTTTCTAGTCTGGTTTCAGAGAAATGAAACACAAGGCTCGATCGTTGAAAGAACGGGTGTGGACAGAGTTTTAGGTCTTTTCTGAAATGCGGAAGAAGGCCGGGCCCATATATCGCCATTCTTACTTACAGGATGCCTCCTCGGAACTACGTTCAGCGTTGCGGATCAGCTGGGGGATTCCGTCATTAACGATGACACGGCAGATCCGTCAAAGCCTCTCAGAAACATTGAAGGGGGGGGGCGTATTTATTCCTTGGGCCCGATATGGCTTTCGGTCCAGATAATATGCAAAAGAACTTGAGACGTTTTGGTGGGTTTTTTTTGGTATTTGTTAGTTTAAATACATCACCCCGGGAGTGTAACTGCAGAAGATTAGCGCTTTAGCGCGATCGTCCTACCCGCCCCGGTTTGCCATACTGTAACTTAACTACATGAACTGGCGCGCTGCTAAGTTATTTACAGAAAACGACCAGGCTTTGGTGGCAACGTGATTATTCACCTTTGTATAGTGAGGACCCGAGATCAAGCATGTAAACACGATTCTTCCCGGAGCGCCAGTTCCCCCTCCTTTCCGGAAGTGAACCACGTGGCCTCTGAAGGCCCCGTTTGTCTGCCGCTCAGTCAGCTGGTGGTTTAGTGGCTGGAAGACACGGCTTGTTTGACTTGAGTTACGCCGTGTGCTTTTCGGTTGCGATAATTACTGCATGACATTCACATTTAGTCATGATGAATATGCTCGTTAAAATTCAGGCTAGGCGACGGGCTAACGCTTGAGCAAGAGGGTGCTTTTCCATCCCAGATGAAAAGCGTCTTCTTACAGGAAGGAAGGCTTTTCTCTGTCCCTGAAGGCTGGAGATCAGCCCACGCATAAAATTGCAGTTCCGGCGATCTGAAGGAAGGGGCCGGTGGGTCTCATTCGGCTGCAACTACTGGATCCGTCCCAGAAACGCTGCTAGGATAATGTCGAGGAAAATAAACGCGTCACACACGTATTTATTCAATGAGATGAATTAAAGCCGTGAGACTTTAAAAACGGAGAGGTCACGGGGGTCGGACACCCCCCCCCCACACCCTTAAATGAACACGTGTAAAATATATGGAACGCATTTCATTAGTAGAAGCGGAGTGGTGGGAAAGTACTGTAACTGCGGGATCGGCCAATTTCCCTCCGAGTAAATTGGAATTGACGTAAAGTGTTTGTTTTTACTCTCCCTCCAACTCACAGACGGAAGAAACCGCGCCGTTCAAGGCAACTCTCTTGATTCTCGCGTTACTTAAGCTCACACACCTCTTGTCCCAAGCTAAGCCAACACAATGCTTCATCTTGTAACTGGGCTCTTTTTAAGTTAGTAGATCGCCTGTATCCCAAACCGCGGTGATGTAAATTGGGTGTGGGGAGGAAGAGGAGGGCTTATAAGGCAGCTTTGAGGGTAGGATCCAGGCTAGGATGGTGGTAGGTTTAAAAAAACAAAACAAAAAACAGGAATAGCTCCCCTCCCCCCGTAAACTCGCGGAAAGTGTTTGAGGGGTTTATTCAAGCCAGCAACGCGTTATTCGGAGCAGGAGCTGCAGCGATCTCGGAGGAAGCGGAAGGAGAACAAGATTTGAGCCACCTGGCTTGCTACGTGCACGGCCGAAAAGGGGGAAAAACTTGGCTCTCTCTTCTCTCTGGCGAGTCGGGCTCGTTGCGAGGACTCTTGGGATGGAAACCTGATTGTAATAAGCCAAGAAGTGGCGGAAAGACTTGAACCGAGGCCTTCCACGCTGACCAAATCGAAGACGGGCTTGGGGAACGAGAGCTGTCTCCGCCTAAGGAGATTTCCGAAACGGGCTGTTGACGCAAACTTTATAAACGGCGTTTACACCGTTTGGGACAGAGCTCCCGGCGCCTGAAGCATTTAAATTATCTCCCCACACACACGACGACTTCCCCTTTGCCTACTTTTCCGTTTTTGTTAAACTAGCGATCCTTTAAATTTAAAAGGACAGATTAGGAAGCGAAGCTTTGAGGCTCCTCTCGCCTGCCCATGTGTTTGGGGGAGAACTGCTCTCCCTCTTCTTTCGGTTTAGCGCCGGTATTTTGACAGACTCGCCCTCTCCCCCGCCCCAAAGCCGTTACCCAGCCGGCCAGCCTGCAGGAGGGGAGGGGAGGGGCAGTTCTGGCTCCTCTCCCGCTTAGTCAGGGCCGGGAGGTGGGGGAGGGCACACCTCGTGGCGGAGGCGGCAGCAACAGCAGCAGCAGCAGCAGCAGCTTGTGCCAAGCACCAGTTGAAGAACAAAGAAGGAAGAAGCGGCGAGAGGGCTACTCTCAAGTTACTTTCTGCACCAGCCAGCCCCGTCCGTCCCGCAGCGTCAGACGCCGCCTTTGCAAAGGACCCCGTTGGAAGCCGCCTTCTCTTCTCTCCGCTCTTTTCTCCCCCCCTCCCCCCTTTTTCCCCTTTTCTTTTCCAAAGTTTCTCTCTCCCTTCCTGGCAATAAAAGGAGGGGGATCTTTCACGAGAAAGCGGGAAGGGCACCGAAATGAAAGCTCAGAAAAGTAAGTAGAGTTTGTCCTGTTTCGAGCGTCTCTCTCTCTCTCTCTCTCTCTCTCTGTGACTTCCAAGTGAAAAGGAGCCCCCGCTGCCTCCCTCGTGGCGTTGCTAAACAATTGTCAGGCGGAAGAGTGCGTGCGTGGGGGGGGGCTTTGGGATACACAACTCTCGAGTACAGGCTGTGGAAGGAACTTCTTCCCTTCCCTTTTTGTTTTTAAATAAAGCCCCCTCCCCGACTTCTTTATACAGCTTTAACACGAAGTTGAGAAGGGGGGGGGCAGTTGTGGGGGCTTCCCCGTTCAGACATTTAAAAAAAAACACGCACACACACCAGCGGGGCGATGTCGGTTTGAAGGCTGCCGCCCCTTCAGCTGCTGGCGCCCTGTCAAACAACCCCAAGTCTCCGCGGCCCGTTTTGTGTCCGAAACAAAAGTTTTCCTCTCCGACTCTTTTCTCTTCCCGGACCCGCTCGCGGCTCTTTCTTCCCAAACCTGCTTTTTTTCCGCCTTTTCTGTTTCGTTTTGCTGTTGGACCCGCGAAATGGAGAGCAAGGCGGCATCTGAAAACAAATTCTTAGACTAGCAACAGCGTGCTTGAAGGAGTTTCTTTGTTTGCGCTTGTCGGAGAGGGAGGGGGCAGAGGGACGGGGGTGGAGCCTCGGCAAAAATCGGTTAAGAAAGCCCGGAGAGCGGATCTCCCACGCTTAAGACTCTGGACGTGTAAAAGAAAGGGGGAAAATGCCGTTTATTTTTTAAGACACAAAAGCAAGTTTATAGGCTATTGTCAGAGGAAAGGCTGGGCTACACGAGATAACTGAAAATCACTTTTTAAAAAAACCTGGATCTGGTGAAATACCTTGTAAGGTATCCCTGTTTTTGTGAATTTAGCAGCACAGTCTTGTCCATGTTTATTCTTAATTTGCCCCATTGAGTTTCTTACCTGTGTATGCTACCTGTAGCTTATTGTTACAGTAGTAGCTGCATGTACACTATGAAAAAAGAAATGAAAAGTCAGTGGCTTAGAGTTAGGGAGTTAAATGGTAAGATACAATGTAACTCTTGTTTATCACAAGGAGTTAGGCTTTGTGGGTTATTGGGAAATTTATTTTTTGCTTTTGAAATGTATCTAAAACTTTCTTTTCCATGCTGCTGATCTTGGGTAGTGACATGTAACTAGGAAATGTAAAAAGGAAAGGGAGCTAACAAGTTAGAACCATTAAATGGTAATGTAAGCACACAGTAAAATATGTGAGAGGTACAACCTTGTGATGTAAAAGTATGTGCTCCAACAACACCATGGCCTACCTCTGAAGTTAAAGACAAATATAATTGTTTTTGAACTTTGTACAAAAATATTTGTTACATCATTGAGCAAAAAATTCCACACTGGATAATTTGTATAGTTTTGGGGTTTTTTTTTTTTTGGTAACTGCTGCTGTGCTCTGTTTGAACAGTGGTGGTGAGCTGGTTTCCTGCCTGCTGATCCATTGTTCCAAGATTTTGGGGAAGAGGAGGGGTGGGGTGTAAAAAGCTGTGTTTTGTGCATGCGTGTATAAAATCTGGAGCTCCTGTCTCGTCAACTTTAAGCATGCTGCCTGTTATGTCAGGCCACACAATGTTTAATAAAAACTTTAACACGTTAAGTACATGAGAGAAGGTGGAAGGAGTGGAGGAGTTGATCAAAAAGAGCATGAGGAAAAGTTTTCAGGTACATGGAATAAAGAGAGGATCAGAACAAAAACATTTTGAAAAGTTGGATGGTTGATGTGGTCTGGAAGTCTGAAATTTTTTTTGTACTGTAACCTAGGAAGATGTGTACATTCTAGTTTTATATGAATGTATTTTTTTCTATTGGTGATGTAGCTTTCTGTAGTCTGAGAAGTAGTATGCATAATATTTTAAAAATATTTAAGGTGGGATAGATTAGTTAGTAGACTTCAAATTTCACTGATCATGTCATTGAAAGTGTTCTTAAAACATCTTTTAACTGTACAGTATACCTAGGTATCCTTACACAAATTGTGATAAATCTGCTGTTACCATTGTTTTGTGAAAGCACACAATGAGTTACGTATGACTAAGCTTTAGCATAATGATTACTATGTGTATCTCTGGGATTTTATTTCCTCTTACTTCATGTCCAAAACTTTTTCCTTTGTCACTACAACTTGGCACCATACTTATCTGTAATTTTTTTGCTTATGATAAAAGCTTTCTATTTTAGAATATGGTGAGATTTCATTGTGCAATGAAAAACATGTTGATTTTTGAAGAGCTGTATTCCTATTCAAATCTCTAAGCTATCTTTTCTAACTTTTAAAAAATTATAGATACACATCACTTTCTACAGTAAAACTCACAGGTAGGGTGCTATAACTTGTTTCTTTATGGCCAAAATGAACTTGAAAGGATTATGTGTTTGTAATTATTAGAAAGTCAGTTCTAGGAAAGTTCTTATTTTTTCAAGTAATATTTATTGTTTTAGCAGTTAATAATTAACCACTGCATCCATGTCTTTAATTTTGTGTCAGTCTCAAGTCTGCTATTTTTCTTTGTAATTTTCTCTTTCTTGCACATTGAAAGAGTCAATATCACATATGTAGAGTCTTAAGGTTTGCAAATTAAAATTTGAATCCTGTATCTATAAATTCTGCAGGTGTTTTCTGGAAAATGACTGAACTGCTCTGCAAAACAGCTTGATAAGAGTTTCACATACAAAGAGATTTGTGGAGAAAGCAGTTTTGTACATTGCTTATGGTGCAAAGCGAACTTATTTGATATAAGGCATTTTGTAAATGTATCAAAGCAGCTGGTATCTACCACTTTCCCATGTAATACCTCCCCCCTCAAACAGCAGTCCTATTATTTCATAAGGTTAAATTTTCACTAGGCTTGTCATTTCCTTAACATGCAAAAATTAAGGAATTAATACTCTTATCATGCATGGCTTACAGATGTAGGCTAAAGGAATAATTTCATATTAACCTTTTGGCCACAAAGAAGCAAATAGGTAAATAATTTACACATAAAAGGTATTTGTCCTTGTTTAAATGTATTTAGACAAGCTGTCATACTGTGCATGTCTTTAGAAGAGTTTTTCAAACTGAGCCCTACACTGTGAGATGAAAATCAACTGTGTCCATAAACTTTGGACAAAGTGACCTTATAATGTACCTGCAAATTATAATTCTGTTTTTGGGTTTGTTTTGTTAGACAAATAGTATTGTTAAAACTATTGCCTTTAGAAGAGCAAATAACTTCTGAACATTAAAGTTATTTCAATAACACAAACTCGTATATGTACATATTAGTATGTAGTACAATGTTAAATTACTAAATATTTCTGTTAGCTAAATATTTCTCAGTACTTAGATGAATTTAAAATAAACTATTTTTTAAAAAATTGAAATTGGCGCTTTGATTACTCTAGTGAATATTGTAAAATTGTAATCTATGTTAAAATATCAAATTAAGAGTGCAAATATTTCTCCCTGCAAGAATCCTGTAGAGAAATAAGTAACAAAGCAGTAGTGATCCACTGAGACAGGGAGCCTAGTCAGGCCACCTTTTTAACTGTTCCTTGTTGAAACAGGAAGTGCAGAGCACAGACTGATTACAGGGTAGCTTTGCTTTTCCCTTGTTAGTAATCAGCACAAACGCTCCAATGTAAACACTGCCATGGCAGCACCAATATGGCCTTTGCTCTAATAAAAAAAAATCAACTGGACTAGTTTGCATCTAATGGCCCCTGTAGTTTCCTGTAACTGTAGCTTCTGCACAAATACAGGGTCTCTTTCCTGGTAGTTAATGCTCCTTCATTGAAATCTGCTCATTATCCATTCCACCCCACCCCACCCCCAAAAGTTGCATAGCATTTTTCTCCTGTTGAGCCCAAACCTGTTTTGTCTCATTAACCTCTTAGCAGAGGGAACATGTCACAATAAGTAAGCAGATCAAAGGGCACTCAGTACTGCAGGTTTGTTCTTGCTTTAATTTTTATTTATACTGTCAGGAGCTTTACCGGTTCGCCTTTTTTTTAATGTTTACGGGGGTGAGGAGGAGATCAGCTTTTACATTTTGTTTTGAAGGGACCAGAATACATTTTTCAACCTTTGAACACTTTTTAGTTTCAAGTTTGTTCGTTTTTTCTTTACTTTTAAAAGCAATCTTCTGTTCCAGCTAGCTGAAATAGTTTGGCTTGATTGCTTTTGTCAGCATTTGGGTGTAAACTTTGTGTAATATGTTAGGATCCATTGACTTGGTTTTTTTTTATTACATCTCTGAGTGAATTCCTGTTCTTTATCCATGTATGAAGGGCACTAATGATGAGAGCAATGACTAAAGGCCCAGGAGTCAGACCATTATATGTTGTAAAGGAGGGTCCCAAATGGGGCATCCGGAGAGAAGAGAACTACTACAACAATAAGCTCTAAATATTATAAACTATCTGGTATCATAGTACAAAAATGTTTTTAAAAGGAATATTCCATTCTATTGACACTTGTATGCTTGTATAAGGCATAAACTACCTTTTTAGATTGTGTTCTGCTGTCACAGGTTTTAGCAAATAGATATGATCAGGCTGAAATCCAGGCTATTCATTGCTGGTAGAGCGCTGATTAAAAAAAAATAATCTGGCCTTGTACACAGGTAATCCTTGATTTACGAGCCCAAAATTCCTGTTGCTAAATGAGACATTTGTTAAGTGACTTTTGTCCTATTTTAAGATTTTTCTTGCCACAATTGTTAAGCAAATCACTGCAAATGTTAAGCTTGTAACATGGTTGTAAAGTGAATCTGGCTTCCCCATTGATTTTGCTTGTCAGAAGGTCACCAAAAAAACGATCACATGACCTTGGGGACACAGCAGTGGTTATAAATATGAACCAGTTGCCAAGCACCTGGATTTTGATTACATAATCGTGGAGATGCTGCAACAGTCGTAACTGAAAAATGGTCTTAAGTCACCTTTTTCAGTGCCGTAATTTAGAATGGTCACTAAATGAACTACTGTAAGTAGAGGACTGCCTGTAGTTCAAACCCTGATATAATGCTCTCCTTTTTTAAACATGTGTTCCATTCATGGGAAGACCTCTGTCAAAAACTTTCAACTTTTATTGAAAGACACCATATGAATGGGTAACATTATAAATTATATCCAACACAATGAAAAGAGATCTTAGATTTCATATATTATGGTCACATGATGCATTGGATCACAGACTGGTTAACCACCAGCGTGTTGGATGAACAGAGATCTTGTGTTTAGGTTCACTGTGTGACCTCAGAAATTTTGATTAAGACATGTTTAAATTAGCAACGGTTAAAAAAGCTTTGTAAACATCACCGCCCGCTTCTGAATATGTTAGATAAAACATCTGAAAATGCAAAATAAACCATCAACATCTACAGCAAATGCCTGAGACTTTTCACTTTGCTTTCCACCTTGTCCCCACCCACCTTCCTCAACTGGTGGTTCATTATTGTTACAGGACACCATGTTAATCTCTGTGTTCGCAACAGTTAGCTTTATCATTATATTTGGAGAACACTGACCTATTATATTGTAATCACCTGGTTTACTGACACACTAGTGACACAGCATGACCATAAGTAGATCTTGAGCTGTGATACAATTGAACACCAGAAATCTCATTCTTAGCTCTGCACATGATCTGTTGTGTTCACATTGGTAGATACAAATGCATTTCTTATTTACCTTGAAAAGTTTCTATTTTTATTGAACAGTATCTCTTAGAAGGTATAATAACAAATTGGGTTACCAGAGTTTATGTTCAGAAATAACACTGGAAGTTGCTGGGGAAAAAGTATCCACCGATAAACAATGAGCGCAGTTTTCCTATCAATGTATTTTATGCTTGAAAAAGCCACAATTGTTATCCCTCACCACCAGACATTCTGAAAAGATACAGGACCATTGCTAGAACAAGCAGAGAAAGTGTGCAGAAAGTGGCTTCTGGAACAATATCCAATCCTTTAATTGCAGCTCCAGTCTAGGTCATGTGAGTGGAATGGAGGATGGAAAGGATTTAGAATGAAGGAAGTGATAACAACCTAATTCATTGCCTAACTGCTTCTTCCATTAGGGGTGCATTGGAATACGTTTTCTGGATTGATTTATTTTTAATCCGCAACTCTCAGCCCTATGTGGTCCATTTTAAAATGTAATCTATCTTTTGCCAGCTCTATAACAAATTTGATCAACTTTGCTTAGTTTTCAAATTATACTGGGGGATAAATTGCATAGTTACATTGGAAGAAGAAAGAATAAAAGGTGACAGCACAAAAGAAGAACAATTAAGCACTTCTCACAAGAGGTTGTTGAATTAATTGAATCCTTTAGTAATACTTGTATTTACTAGTTTGAGAAAATAAAGTTACTAGATCGGTATTCAGAGAGAGGAGCTGTTTTGCTCTGTTATTCTATTGGAAAGAACAGGTCTTGATGCATGGCTGCCTTTGTCAAGAGACTGAACTATTTTCCTGAACTATTTTCCAATATATAGGATGAAAATCTCTGTGTTCATAGAGGTAGAATTATGATAAGAAGTAATAATCATTTCCCCTTTTTATCCAATGCCAAAATATACGGAGTTCTTGTTGCAAAAAAACTTGTTATTGCTGTTAAAGACGACCGAAGAGTAATTGAACTACAGATAGTCCTCACTTACCAATGGCCTCATTCAACATCCATCCAAAGTTACAATAGTGCTGAAAAAAAATAACTTTACACCAGTGTCCACAGTTATGACTTCACAGTGAAGTCATTTATTACAATTTATGTGTTGTCCTGTGCCTGACCTGTGGTTCTCTTCCAGTATTGCAGAGTAGAAAGATTGGAGAGGAAGCGTTATAAGAAAAAAAGAAGGCACACAGTGGGGAATGCACCAGGCTCTTTGTGCAATGTGCCCATGGTTGCCAAGGCCAGATGTTGCTTTCCATGTGCATTCCCCATTGTGTGCCTGCTTACTCTCTTGTAATTACTTCCTCTCCATTGAATGTAAATTACAATGGAAACATTAATTTCCTTCTTGCTAATTATATTAGGGGTGAGCATTCCCAAAACTTGGGAAGTGATTAGAAGGCAAACAAAAACAGAAGCTTGTCTTGTCAGTTTCAAGCTAGCTACCCTAGCACTGATGGGGTGACTATTTCCAAGGATTGGAGAGTGGGAGAAAGGATAGCACAGTTGTGTGTCATATGAGTCCTCACTTAGAAACTGCCTCACTTAGCGTTATGGTTGCTTGTCCCAATTCTGGTTGCTAAATGAAAACCTATAGATACCTATTGTAGTACCTATAGAAAAGCTGGAGAAAAAAACCCCTTCATTCTAATGTAGACAAACTATTTTTCTTGAGAATTTCAGGGAGAAGATGAAGGAAATGTGGATATCATCCTGAGGCATAATTGCCCATTCTTTCATGATTTTTTTTCTCAGTGTATTAGTACAGTTGTAGAAATAGAGTCGTAAAAGATATTGTGATACTTCATGCAAAATGTTAACTGTTTTAGAACAATGTCTCTCATATCTAGTTATTATTGGGTTTAATTTTAGTAAGTCTTCCAATTACCAAGTTATTATTCTTAGATGACTTAATGTTAGAATGTTCATATAAAGTCAGTGTGATGATGAGTAGCAATTTAGAAAGGTCAACTGTGAATGGGAAACAGTTGATGCTCCCCAAGAAAATGGTGAATGTTTTCATTCTGTGGGTTTATTTGTATTATTCTCATAGACAGCATTAATAATGAGAGTGGTTTGTGTGCCGCAAAAAATATGCTGGGATCAGACATCTTGCGTGTTTCATTCTGGCTTTGAATGATGGGTATAGTTATCGTAACTTAAACCCCCGCTTATTGCTTAGCTTTTTGAGTTAATTCGGCCTATTTGATTTTTTAATTAAATAACCACAATTTAGTGCTTTGAGTGAATTAGCTCTGAACAACTGTTCTAAGTAAAAAGTGGTAGAATTAATTTTGAAGAAAATTGGCCAGATGAATGTGCACATTGTTGGCCAATAATTGGTGTAGTTTGCCAAATAAAGCAAATCATTGTATGTATACAGGCAGATACCTGAGTTGCTCAAATTTTCAGAATGAAAGATACCAGGACTTTCTACCTATCTCTCATTGGTACATATTACCATGTTTTTATTGCAAAGGATGGTGATAATGTGTTTTGAGTAGAGAAATGCAGAATTAGGAGAGATACCATCACACCTTTTCATGTGCATCATAGGTGCTGCTGCAATATCAGGCAGTGAGACAGAAGACGATGACAGCATGGATGTCCCCCTGGATCTCTCTTCTTCAGCCTGCTCAATCAAGAGGAGGAGACGGGGTAACCTGCCCAAAGAATCGGTGCAGATTCTTCGGGACTGGCTGTATGAGCACCGTTACAATGCTTATCCTTCTGAACAAGAGAAAGCACTATTGTCGAGACAGACGCACCTTTCCACACTACAGGTATGTAAGTGTGTTCTAATGAAGCTTAAGACAATAATGACAAGTTTGTTTACCTGCTGAATTCTATGTATTTTGCTTTTAAGTTAATAGACATTGGGTGGCGTAGCACAGTATTATTCAGTGTTCTATTGACTATTAGCTTCCACTTTACTTAAAAAGTGTCTTGGTATTCAATTTCAGCCTGGGTTTTTCTATAGACCCACAAAGTTCATTGCTTAAGTGGGATGGGTGCCTGCTTACCCAGGACTAACCTTTTGCTCAGTGCCTAAAATAAGTATGAATATTCTGTGCTTTTTATTAGGACGATTTAAGCTTCCAGCCTAATGAGAAATCCTGATTTACTTGAGGCAAGCTCATGCAGTTACAGTGATGGAAAGAATGTGAATTTCAGGTTTCCCAAATCTTGGAACTCAGAGCTCTTTCTTACTGAAATACTTCTTTCTGCATATTTAGAAATCAGTTCATGTCTAATTGTTAGCACTCAGATTTACCTAAGAATGCAGATGATTGATTTCTGTTCCAAATTGTGAAAAAAGAGTGTACAATCTGAGTGTAAATTAAGTGTTGCTTGCTCCTTTCTACAAGTAAAAAAGGAGGTGAATGTGTAATAATTCTCTACCTAAGTTTTACTTGCTTTGTGAATGTATATGCAGTTGCATTTTCTAACATTTGAAAAAAGGTTTGCAGCAGTATTTGAAATAACCTGGGTGTATTAATTTAAATATACAGTATGAAGCTTTTCCAAGACTAGAAAGCTTATAAAAATGGCTTTTATTATTAATCTTAAACCATACAGGGAGGGGGGATGTGAAAACACAAATGGAGAATTTTCAAATACTCCTTTTGTTTGTGGGTTTTGTAACACAATTTTCTTCCAATCCATTGACTGCCTTTTAAAAAAAATAATACATTGTGTATGCAGAATTTGTAGCAGGTTATGAGTATATTTATGTTTTTGGAGTGTGTCAGCTCAGCCTATGTCATAGGCTTTATTGTAAATCTGGTTTTGCCATGTTGGCTCAGAGTAATTGGTATTATTTCTTTGTAGGTATCCCGCACATTTTCTTTGTAAGGAGAAACAGTTCTTGTACAGTAAACAAAAAGGACTGTTGGACTTTCTTTTATTGCCCAGGAAACTGGCTTGATACTCAAACAAGGGCAAACTTGGTGAGGTAATCCCTCTTTTGCCTGTTGACACAGTCAGTTGAACAAGGCAAATCAGTAACTCCTTTAGGGAGGAGTTACTGTTTCTGAGGAAAATGTTTTCCTGGTTGTTAATTAACCTAACTGTAATGAATTAGATTACTCTTTGTTCATTACTTGAAGATTACTCTTTATTGATTACATATATTCAGACTTAAAACCAAATTTAAATCTTTACCCATTACAATCAGAGTTTTCTGCTGAGAGGGAGGGGGCTGGCCGAATCGGGAAAGACTCTCTTTAGGGTGTGTCAAAACTTGTTTGCCAGCCTTTTTTTCTGGTCAGGTTTAGGAATTTAGCTCGAAGGGATTCAGGCATTTAGCTGAACTGCTTTCATGCAGTACATAAATGGAATTGAATGAAGGTAAGAATGAAAATATCATTGTATTCTCAGGTCTGCAACTGGTTCATCAATGCACGGCGCAGACTTTTGCCTGACATGTTGAGGAAGGATGGGAAGGACCCAAATCAATTTACTATCTCACGGAGAGGGACCAAGATAATCGATGGCCAACCAGTGGAATTTTCCAGCTCAAAAAATTGCATTCCCCTGATTGAGAACTCCTTTCTCTCTGGTAGCCCAAGACCAAACAAGACTTGTAATGCTTCTTCTCCAGGATCTCTTTTGGCTCGTCCTTCAGTAATTTGTCATACCACCGTAACTGCACTGAAAGATGTCCCTTTCCATTTCAATCAGCCCACTGGTACAGGTCAGACTACAGATGACCTTCAGTGGGCTTCACCTACCACCTTTACAGACAGCTCTCTCCTATTCCACGAAGATAAGTTGGGACCTAGTTCGAATGCACAAAGTGGGCTTTTCAACACTCCTCCTCCAACTCCCCCAGATCTCAATCAGGACTTCAGTGGATTTCAACTCCTGGTGGATGTTGCACTGAAACAGGCAGCGGAGATGGAACTACAGGCAAAACTCATGGCATAAATTGTTCTTCATATTTTATCTTCCCCCAACAGGGATGTAACAGAAAGATGTGGCAATTGTTTCAATGATATCAAGGATTTAACTGCATTATTTGTTCTAATTAACCTTATTTGCACAAGGGATTGCTGAAATGAAGCTTCCTATCCCTGTTATGGTCTTCAGTGGATTCCAGTCATTCCAAGAATTATAAACTTAAAGCTACTGTAGAAGCAACCCCCCTCCTTTTTTAAAAAAAGTTTCTTAGTAGGGTTTTTTTTTTCATAATGTGAGATGGTTCCCAAGATCATGTGATTTTGTTTTGTTTTCATTATTTGTCTCTTTCAGACTGTGCAATATTTAGTAATAAGATTAGCATTCATATCATTCACATGTGGAACAAAATATACCATTGGGCTGTCTTTAAAAAGTCATATTTTAAAACAAGTTTGGATTTGAATGATTATACTTTTTCATGACATAATAAAATATTTTCTTTAATAGTTGATTTACCCTGAGTATTTTGTTGAACTAGTGATTCAAAAGGTAGCAAATTTGCATTGTAATATGGAGACATTCAGTTCTTCCAATGCTATATTTAAAAAAAAAAATCTTAAAATGTTTGATTTAAATTTGTGCTGCTACTGATTATAAATTGCTAGCAATGAAACATTGCTGTTAGATCTATAAGAATATATTTCCTTTAGTACAGTTTATGGTGTATTCTTGATTGTAGACAGTTCTGTTTAAACAAACATTTAAATGCAAGTTCCTTGTTTATTTAAAAAAAGTGATTGCACTGTCTTATTGATTAATCACTGGTTATTTTAGTATGTTTTGTTAAGATTCTTTTTTCCAAAATGTCTTATACCAAATCCATATTTATCTGAAAACTGAATTTAAGATGATTCTGCCCCAAAG
The DNA here is from genome assembly GCA_025802295.1 of Psammodynastes pulverulentus. Lineage (NCBI taxonomy): Eukaryota > Metazoa > Chordata > Lepidosauria > Squamata > Psammodynastidae > Psammodynastes > Psammodynastes pulverulentus. Next base: position 24,616,669 of record JAOYMU010000292.1, on the reverse strand, counting down.
GATTATTAAACACAAAATCCCTTTTATTCTGTAGATATATTAGCCATTCTCGAGTGGAACAAATTTTTTTAGGACCTTCATTATGATGGTAGGAGATAAGATTTTCACCCCAAATACACATAGATGGTCACATGTTAAATCTGTTTTTTATCTCAAGAGGGCAGCAACGTGATCTGAAAATGGACAACTTTCCTTTGCTGTGGTCAGCGCACTTTCTGGTTTTCATGCATCTTACCATCATGTTTAATCTCTGCAGAAATGTTGAAATAATCCACTCGAAATCTATTTGGTCTTTTGGGGATTGCTTGAGGAATTCTATCAGCTTTGTTGTATGTCTCACTAATCTCTGGAACATGAAAATGGTGAGGAAGCCAAATGAAAATTTTTCAAGTTTCCCTCCTCCCTTGCAGGATCTAGCAAGTTCCTTGGCTCTGCAGAGGAACTGCAGAAGATGAAACAAATGTAGAGACACCTAAAATGATGGTGGAAAAAAAGCATGAACCTAACCAATCACAGTTTTATCTCTATGTTTTGGAGTATATCATAAGCAATAAGGACAGCAATTTCTCTGCCCTTACCGTATCTGCAGACTTGCGTCTGTTTAAGGATACCCATAGTGAAGATGCTATTGGTGTCATGAAGCCACATTTACAACTTTTTTTGTAAATAAAATTTTCACATTTTCTCCAAGCTTAGTTCCATTTCAACAGGATCTGTCAAGAAGTCCAAGGCAATGTCTTGCAAGAAGATCTGATGTAATCTTAATTGAACAAATTCAATTAATGTGTACTGGGCCCTTTGTGACATGAGTTTAGCCACTTATAACATTGATCCATATTTGTGGTAGGATTCAGGAAGTGATCACTGCTTTGTTAACCTAATGGGAAATTCTAGTCATCTTAAGGAAAGTGATGGTATACCTTCTTTTAATGCCAGTGTTTAACCCAGCCACATAGGACAACTATTAACCAATTTCTAATCTTGCCTTTTTAAGGAAGGCAGTTGGAATCTAAAAAGAATCCCAAAGAAACAGATTTTCTCAACTTCTTGCAGTTGGAATTCAGGCCTGGGCATGGGATGGAAATTGCATTAGTTGCCCTTATGAATGACCTTTGTTTGATCAGGCTGCAATGTGTCCCTCCTGATATTTTAGACTTGTTGGTGGCTTTTGATACCATCAACTATGGACTCATTCTGGCACCTAGATGGGTCAGATCAAGCTTAAATTACATCTCTTCACCACTTGGTACTCTTTGTTGATGTTTCATTGGCCTGCATCCAATTCCAATTTGATTCTTAATAGGGTCACACTCTTCTATTGGAGCAAATCTATGTTTTGAAGGTCCTTCTGGATTCATGACGCTTGCTGGAACATTAGATAGAGGCTGTGGCCAGGAAGATCTTTCCATTAATTTCAGACTTTTTTGAACTGGGATTCCCTGGCAAAAGTTAATCATGCCTTTGGCACACTCCACTGTAAGACAGTTTACGCAGGTTTCGGGGCTGCTTATAAGATGGCTTGGAAATTTCAACTGATCTAATAACCAGAAGCCCATCAGCTAAACAAGGGTAGCAATTTCAGTGGTGTTACTCTGGTGGTGTTGGTTATATTTTCTTTGGGTTAAAAGCAAAGTTCTGATTATAACCTAAGGCTGTGGCAGCACATGATAAATGTACTCAGCCTATAGGAGATAAGAAAAAAGAGCATTCAGCAACACCACTTCTCAGAGAAAGCGCTGAAAACTTTCCTATTATACAAAACATGGGCACCTATGGTCTTAGGGCTGCCTTAGATTACCTAGATTATTTTTTTATTGGCTGTTGTTACTCGTGAACTGCTACAAATCCTTGTGTAAGTAGGCAGTCTACAAATGATTTAGCTATGTAACTGTTACATCATTTGAATGAAGACATGTATGATGCATCTCTTGCTCCCTTTCCCTCTCCCCTATGGATGAATATGATGGGAATGAGATCTTTGGTACATGTTCATATATATAGACACTAAAGCCATACCTGCATTTATATTCCTGATTTAGGAGCTTAAATACAGGATTCTAATATCTTTGTAGAAATCAGATGTTAAACCATGTAGATAACTCCACATAGCCAGCTGAATATTCATATAAACACATGGTTAGATGTTCAGTGATACATGAAATCACCAAACTTCATTTGCAATATTTACAAATGCTCTTTCTTCTCCAGAAAATTAAGAATTTGTTATTTAATTAAAAATAACAAGTTATTGCCCACAACTATATTGAATTAAATTCTGAATTATTTATACAGAATTATATAATTTAATTTCTTTAATGAGAATTTCCCACTCAAATGGACAATGTTACAATGTAGGCTACGGTCATCTCATTGGGTACATGCACTTTAATTTAAAGCACACCTATAACGGCCAGCTGTTTAGATAGCTGGAAGGAAGAGGACAATATTAAATTACTTTCCCCTAATGTTCTCCCACTAGAAATGTTTTCTGCTAAAATATTCCTCTACAGGTATTTCAAATGCATTTTTTCGGACAGAAGTGCCTTTATTCTTAAACATATTGTAGTGAAAAGCACAAGTTTCCAAGTTTCACCAAAATTCTTCATGATACCAAGAATATCTAGAATATTAAGTTTCTAATGTATAAACAGTGTTTGTGCATCTGATTTCAGTACACTGTGAAACCAACTGTTTGGCTTATCTTGCACCTGAACCCAGGATGATATGCCAGGCAGCCTATTCAAAATCTGATATAATAGCTGAAATTGTTGGAAATCTGAGGTGGATTTGCTGTCAATATAGCTAAAGGTTTTGTGAATTTTTCAGATTTATCAGCTGCTGTAATTTTTACTTTCTAAGCTAAGGTCCTTTCATATTTTAAATTGTTTCAACTGTTATCTATCTTGTTTCAACACTTTCCCTAAAAATATCTGTCTTCTATCGGAAATATTGTTATGAAGTTTGTTTATTGAATTACTTTCATGGGCAGTAATCATGATTCTAAGTGAACAAAAACAGAATTAATTAAACTTTGTTCTAGTGAAAAACAGTGAAAGCACTTGTGTGCCACCAAGTGTAACTGCTTTTGGCTTAACACCACTGAAGTGAGAGAACAAGGAAATATATCTTGGAGGAGGAGAAATCCATAATAAAAATTCATTTATTTTGTTTCTAAACCAGGAATTAAATGAAAGGACTTCAGAGTGATATTTCTAGGTTTTCTTTGTTTCTTTTCAATGATGACATTCTTATTTTAGGATTTAAGCTACAATGTTAGTGTGGTTCCTATTTCGAAATAATAAATGATTAATAGTTTAAACAGAATCAGACAGAGGATCCAAGACTTTGGGAAAGCCTCATAGATACATCCTGACCGATTTGGATGTTTTATATATTTAGCTGTGAATTTTACATCTACTTACTTAAGAGTGAACCTCACTGAATATAGCTATGTACAAAATTATTCTCATTTTTCTATTTATGTACACATTTAAGATTCAGCATTGTAAATTGGCTAACAATACGTCAGTTTTTGGGAGTACCCTTAAGTCTGAAGCCTAGGGAACAGGAACATCTGTTTTCTTATGGCAGAATTTGTAACTCAGAAATATAAAAGGGCCTTATGTGGCTCATGAGAGTATCTAATGCCTACAGAAATCTTAGAATGAGTTATTGGGCCCACCAACAACTCCAGAAGCCTATTTGACTAGAATTCTTCAACTCTAGTACCTATCCCAAACTTTTCATCTCTGTTAGGATCATGGCACCTTGAGGCTAACTAGTACAGATACAGGTTTATGAATGGAAAGTAGTAAAATACACTTTCACCAGCCTAATAAAGAAGGAAGAAAAAGAATAAATCATGGATTTCCAAAGGAAGCTTAGCGCAGGTGCATATGGGGAAGAGCAATACAATTTCTTATGTAAGCTCTCGTGTTGTATCTCATAGGATAACTAACTTTGCTCATAAAAGAAAAATGGAGTTATGGTTCAGTGAAAGAAATATAATTTGAATCTAGGTGCAATTTAATTGTGCCATCTCCAGGTGAAAGGAGTTTTGCCTGAAATCTTGATCAATCAAGAGGGACAAAATACCTCATTTATCAGTTTCTAGCTGAATTGGGACTGTAAAACTCAGATTCTGGTTTAAATCCAAATGTAGCTGAAGATTAGGAAAGAATGATTAAAAGCTATCTGATAGTAGACATTTGAAATCAGCTCATATTTCTTGTCACTTACTTTAAAGAACAGATAAGTTATAGTAATTTATGAATTATTATGGTTCAAATATAGTTATTGTTTCTTGTTTCAGAAAATTCCTTATTTAGAGGAGATGGATCACACAGTTAAGGCCACATTGTTACAAGCAATAAATATCTAAAACATTTATATCTACATGGTTGCATATACAGTCTCTGGTTTACACTGGATACTCCCAAATGATGAATTATAAGATAATTTCAATTTTTTCCAAAGTTGGATTCATTGTCTTTCCATTGGATTCATATGCCTTTCCGTTTGTCGAAAGAATCTTCCACTACCAGAAGAATTTTTTTATTCCATTTAAGCAATGAATGAAAAAAAATGAATTTAAACCTAGCGTTATTTTGCTTATGGAAACATTTCTGGAAATGTAACTTCTGTAGTTGTGATATTTTATACCTCTGCATAAACACTTCCATTACAACATTGTGCAGGCATTCACAGCCCAGCAGCAAAAAGAGTTGGTTTGCATTTCATTTATCATTCTCTGGATCCAAATAGAGTCCTTAAACACAAATGCATTACTGTAGACTTTATTTCATGTCTTGAAATAAAATCTGACATGTCTTGTACCAACAAGTCAATTGCATATGTACATAAGCACTAATCACTATGCAAATTTTTAGATTTGAAAGCAGAGGATGATTAAGAGTTGTTGCTCGATACACTTTATTGGAGAAACTCCTGAATAATGAAGTGGTCATAGAAACAAAACTGTTGTAACACTTGCTTTTGCTACACTGCAAACTAAGTTCAGAGTACTATCTGTGGAGAACAGGTATTGCAAATGTAACCTGCCCTTTAGAGATTTTTGCAATTGCTATTTTGCAAAAGGTACACTACAGTATAGCCTAGAACGCTGTCACTACAGGTTGATAGGTTGTGATCAGTGGATGTTAAAAATATCCAGATGTAATTTGGGAATAGGATATATGACTTACTATCCTTTTTCATCATGATCAGAGCAGGCTCTAATTATTCTGGAGATGCTGGGTGCCTATTTAGTTGATCTATTTGGTAGACCCTGTGGGTTTCTTGGAGAAATCCTGTGGGAATTTTCTAAAGGCCATAGTGGACTACTACTGGGACTTAATTATAATCTCAAGTATAGAAGTGACTCTTGCCTTACTTATGATTGCCCCTGAGCAGCCTATCTCTCTTCGCTGATGAGCTCCAAGCACTTCTTCAGTTTACTGAGGAGCTTCAGGAAATGAAGTTGAGAGGACACATCTGGGGCGTAGCTGGCAAAGAGAGAGAGTGAGAAGTAACCTGATTGAACATGGATAAGGGCTGATATTCAAGCTTGAGGAAAGAGTGAGGAAAGGCATAATTTCCCTGCTTTTATTACATTCATAGAATGTCAGCTAGTGAGACAGGTTGACATTGTGAATCCTGAAGAAATTGAGTTCTCTGGTATATCAGCCCTGCTATTTGTAGCTTAGATTCTTCACCTTTCTAACTCATGAAAGAGCCTTGGTGGCGCAGAAGATAGGACGCAGTAAGTGCAGACTTCTGCTAAAGCCAGCTGCCTGTAATTAGGCAGATCGAATCTCTCCAGGCTCAAGGTTGACTCAGCCTTCCATCCTTCTGAGGTGGGTAAAATGAGGACCCAGATTGTGGAGGCAATATGCTGATTCTGTAAGCCGCTTAGAGAGGGCTGTAAAAAGCACTATAAAGCGGTATGTAAGTCTAAGTGCTATTGCTATTTTATCTTTTGGATGACAAAGTAGTCAGCTAGATTGGTTAGGAATCTGTTTCATCTCTTGCTACAAAGTTTGTCTCCCAGTTGATATCTGGGTAGTTAAAGTCTCCCATTAGTACTGTGGTATGCTTCTTACATACATTTGTTAACTGGTTGGCAAAGAGTTCATATACTGTATTTTTTGTAATATAAGATGCACTCTCTCCCCCCCCCCAATGGGTGGAAATGTCTGTGCATCTTATACAGCGAATATTGCAGTGGGGGGAAGGGGATTGGTATGGTGCCGATCAGCTGTCCTTGAATGGGCCACAGCAGCGAACAGGCCATGGTGAATGTGCAGCAGTGGTGGTGAACGGACCACAGCTAACGGGACATGGCGGCGGCAAATGGGCCAGGATGAGTGGGTAGCGGCAAATAAGCCGCGGCATCGGTGAACGGGTGGCAGCTGTGGCGAATGGGCTACGGCACACCGGCCAAATCAATACCAGGTGGATGCTGAGAGGCAGAGGCAGATTTTTTTTATTAATATAAATAGAAAGAGCAACATGCTCAAAATCCAGACAACACACTGTCTATATGGATTTTGAATATGTTCTCTTTCTATTCATATTAATAAAAAAAAGAGGCAGATTTTTTTTCCTCCCCAAAAGCTAGGTGCATCTTATAGTCCAGAGCGTCTTATAGTCCCCCAAAATATGATATTTCTTTTGCTTGGTTGGGTCGCCTGTAATATACACAGGCGATGTCATTGTCATTAATGTCAGTGTAATTCTTTTTTCCTTTTATATTGACCCATATACATTCTAGAGGGGTTTTATCTTTGATCATCTGCATTTTTGTATATATGTAGTGATCTCTTACATATAGTACAACTCCACCTCCTCTTTTTGTAAATCTGTTTCTTTTGAACAATTTGTATCCCTCCATCAGTACATTCCAGTCATGGGTTTTATCCAAGCAGGTTTCTGTAATGGTAGGTATGTCATATCTACTCTCATGTACTATTGCAGTGATAGCTAACCTTTTTTTTGTGGTGTGCCGAAAGTGCACGTGCCTGCTGGCACCCACGATGCAATGCATGTGTAGTGCCCCCCCTGCGCATGTGTGCACGATCCCCCTGCCCCTTTGGAGGGCTTTCGGAGCCCGGGGCAGGCCATTTTCTCCCTCCCAGAGGCTCGAGGGAGGCCTCTGCAGCCTTGGGAGGGTGAAAACAGGCCTCAAACTGGCCGTAAATCAGCTGGGCAGTGGGAGGCGCATGTGCAGTGCAGGTTAGCTTGGTGACGGCTCACATGCCCGCAAAGAGGCCTCTGTGTGCCATCTGTGGCACGCGTGCCATAGGTTCGCCATTACAGTACTATTGCTTCTAATTCACCCTGTATGTTCCCTAAGTTTTGAACATTTGTATATAAGCATTTAAGACTTTTATGCCTGTCCATGAGTATGTTTCCTGCATCACCTACTTGTTTGAGTCTTTCTTTTTTCTCATCACTCCCTACCTCATTGTTTGATTTGTTTTCTAGGGATTTATGATTAGTTTTGTGTTCTAGAGATTCTAAAGATTGGTTACCCTCCCCTCTCAATTTTAGATTAAAGCCCTTCTGATGAGTTGGAACAGTCCTTTTTCCGAGCACATTTCCCCCTGTTTTCATGAGGTGCAGCCCATCCCTTGCCAAGAGTCCTTTGTATAGATAATGCAGTCCATGGTCCAGGAAACCAAAGTTTTCTTGGTGACACCAACTCTTCAGTTAGTGGTTTATTTCTAGAATTTCCCCCCCTCAATGGATATTGACCTTTCATTGGAAGTACTGATGAGAACACTGCTTGTGCTCCTAGCTCCTTAACTTCATAGCCTAATTGGTTATAATCTCTCAATATGGTACTCAGGTTTTGTATTGGCAAATATGTGCAACATGGTTTGATATTAGGTTATATGAAGTCTGTGTAGTTGAGACTACTTAGTTCATAATTTTTAAAGAAGTAGAACATAGAATAACAGGGCTGGAAAGGACCTTGGACATCTTTTAGTCCAGCCCCCTGCTAGTTTGTTTTATGATGATTGCATTACTCGGAACCTGACACCCTGTTTGAGCAGGAGACTATATAACATTTCAGACAGTTATTTAACTCCTTCTTAAAAACCTGAGTTATACAGCACTCACAATTTCTGGAGGGAAGCTTTTCTGTTGATTAATTGTTCTCACCATCAGGACATTGCTCCTTAGTACTAAGTTGGATCTCTCTTTAATTATCTTCTACCTGTTACTTCTTGTCTGGCCCTCGAGTATTTTGGAAAATAGGTAGACTCCTCTTTGTGAGAGCTCCTCAACTACTGTTGTTATCTCACCCCTAATCCTCCTCTTTATTAGACTAGACATATCTAGTTCCCTCACCTGTTTGTTGTATGGTTTAGCCCAGGGGTCTCCAGTCTTGGCAACTTTAAGACTTGTGGACTTCAACTCCCAGAGTTCCTCAGCCAGCAAAGCCTTAAAGTTGCCAAGGTTGGAGACCCCTGATTTAGCCTCCAGATCCATTATCATCACTGTTGCTATTTTCTGTATTCTTTCTAAGTTCTCAGCATCTTTTTTGTATATGATATAGTGACCAGAATTGGATGCAGTATTCCAAGTCCAGTACAGTATAAAGCTGCACTATCACTTTTTGGAATCTAGATGCTATCTACTCTGTTCACACAGCCTAGAACTGCATTTATTTTTTTGGCAGTTTTTGCATCCAGCTGGCTCATACTTAATTTTTTTTAAAAAATATTTTATTTATTAGGTTATAAGGTACAAAATACAAAAGTAGATAGGAAAACAGTGGGAAGAAAGAGGGGAAAGAGAAGCAAGGAAGGGCTAGGAAAAAGAAAAAAAAGTTGTGCCTTCTGACTCCCTCTGTTGCGTAAAATAAAGCATTAACATCAAACCACAACTTTCTGCTTTCTCATAGTAATACAAACTAGCCATTTCTATAAACACCTATCAATCAGCAAAACCCAAAATTAAAGTTTCATTTTTTTCATCTCAAGTTCAAAAGCTGTCTCCATGTGGCAACAAAGGTACTTATATTCTTTTTTTTAATCAAAATGGTCAATTTGACCATTTCTGCCAACTCCATCAGTTTCTGCAGTCCATAGTGGGAATCAAAATGTCCTTCCATTTTTGTGTGTACAGTAGTTTTGCTGCTGTCAACCTATACTGTATAAGATCAAAGTCTTTTTCCATTAAACCCAAATGAAAAGTTTCTGGTTTCATCTTTGCTTAAAAAAAAATCTGTATTAAAATATGAATCTTACTCCAAATTTTTTTTGCTTTATCACATGTCCACCATAAATGATAAAATGTTGCTTCTTTACTTTTACACTTCCAACATTCATTCAAAATACCCTTATATATCCTAGATAACTTATCTGGTGCTAAATAACAGTGACCTTATAAATTTTTTCTTTAAATTATAATTTAGTGTAAATTTTAAACACTTCGTCCACATATTTTCCCATTGTTTAAACATCACATTTTATCCAAAATTCCTTGCCCACTGAATCATACAGTGTTTTTCATGTTCACTTTCCAAATTTAATTTTAGTAACATTTTATAAATCTTAGCACACAGTAAATTTTTCAATTCATTTTTAACGAAATCAAACCCATAACTCTTTTTATGTAATTTAAATCTTTCTTTCAGTTGTTGATATGTAACCAATGGCAAACATAACCTCCTGATTCCAGTTCTTCTCTCAACTTTAGTGTAGGGTCACCAGAGTTGAAAGATAGTATTTTACCATACATCCATCAGTCTGGTGTCACCACCATTTCTTTTCTAAAAAAAGCTTCCTGGAAGGACACCCAAAGAGGCAATTTCGTAGAGAACCTTGTTTTATATTTATTCCAAACTCTTATTATGGCACATCTAGAAAAATGTTTTATTAAAGTCAACATTAACTTAGTTTTATCATACCATAGATCAGTGTTTCCCAATCTTGGCAACTTTAAGCTGCATGGACGTCAATTCCCAGAATTCCCCAGCCAGCATGGCTGGTTGAGGAATTCTGGGAGTTGAAGTCCATACATCCTCAAAGGGCCAAGGTTGGGAAACACTGCCATAGGTAATCGTGCCATCCAAACTTTAATTCATGGCCCCCTAATTCAAGTAACCTCTTGTTCTGAAGGTTCACCCACTCATTTAACCAGGCCAGACAACATGCATCAAAATACAATTTCAAGTTTGATAAATCCAAACCCGCTCTTTCCTTTGCATCTTGCAGTAGCTTGTATCTAATTCTTGGTTTTTTTCCTTACCATATAAACTTTGAAATATCATTCTGCCATTGTTTAAATGGATTAACAGTTGTGACTATTGGTAATGTCTGGAATTAAAAAGGCATGTTTGGTACAATATTCATCTTAATTACAGAAAATCTACCCAATAGTGATAGGTGCAGTTTGTCCCACCTTCGTAGATCCTGTTTAATATCCCTCCAAAGAGGTACATAATTATTTTGGAACAGTTTTATATTTGTATTTGTCAACATAACCGCTAAGTATTTCATTTCTTTTTCTTGACTCTAAAACCTGAGTTGTTGAGCCAGATACCACCTGTTCTGTACTTGTGCATTTGGTTTTTCTTGCCTATGTGTAGAACTTTACTTTTGTCACCACTGAATTGCAATTTATTGAATAGGGCCCAGTGTTCAAGTCTGTCAAAATCCTTCTGAATCTTCCAAAGTATTAACTATTCCCCCTAGGTTGGTGTTGTCTGCAAAATTGATGAGTTCCCCTTCTATTCCCTCATCTAGCTCTTTTATGAAAATGTTCTAGGCCAGTGATGGCGAACCTTTTTCTTGTGGCGTGCCGAAAGCGTGTGCACGCGCCGGCACCCACAATGCAATGTGCCC
>JAOYMU010000292.1:24568935-24579609 GCA_025802295.1 Psammodynastes pulverulentus | reverse complement strand
TTTGTGAAAATATTTTTATCTGAAAAGATAATTGAAAATTCAACATATTGTAAGCGATATATTTGTATATTTGTGACTAATAAAACTTTTTTCATGATAAAAAAAAAGACACTGAACTGTAATATAGTCTCTTATTTGGTTTATACCTGTATTCCAATGGACAGACATCTGTTTTTCTTGAAATGATCTCTTTTTCTGTCATCTGCAGTTACTGTTGCAATGGTGGTAGTGGTGGTGACAGTAGCCGTGTTGTTGCCCATATGTTGACTGGCAGGGCCATGGATCTGTGCATTAGCTGCTTCAATAGCAGCAGTGAGTGCTTTCATACTGTCCAAGCTTTCAGTAGAATTGCTAAGTCCTGACTGACTGATATCTCCCCTTGGTCCATGTCCATCCATGTAGGCATCTTGGGCAGATTCTGTGCTGCTCTGGGCTGTGATGGAGATGAATGGTTTGGTGGTGGTTCTTGGTGGGACAGGAGGCGGGGTCTTCTTATAGGTGGTAATGCAAGAGGAAACTACAATGCAAACACATGTGCATATATGTAATAACTATTCTTCTTTCATAAACACATAATAACAATCTGTTGATACTGGAATGGAAAACTTTCTACCATAAAGTCACTAAAACTTTGTGACCAAGCACAGAAACACAGAAAGACACCTCCTAAAATATTTTTTTTTAAATTGCAATGTTTAAATATGGTTAATATGCATAGAATTAGACTTTGTTGGTTTAGTACACATTTATTTATAATATTTATAAAATGTTACTAGTAATGGAAGAAAAAAAGATACAAATTTTTAAAATCTTCTGAATAAGTATCATTTAACATGACTAAATAGTTGGATAACTCTTGCCACAGAAATCTATTTTGAAAGTTTCAGATGCATTTCTTACAACAATGTATTTTCTACCAACTTATCAACTATTTTTGAATGAATCACAAAAGGTGTTTATTTGAATGTAATTACACAGTAGCTATTTTATATTATAAAATATTTAAAACATTTTCAGACAGAAGGCAAAATGTTATGAAAGACAAAAATTACCATAACACAAATATAATACAATAGCTAATCCCATTCAAATAAGACATTTATTACTAATCAAAATCAAGAGGAAGAAGCACTTTATAATATGATTTTAACTGTACATCTCTGTGCTTCCCTACTTGCATAGAACATAACTGAATTATAGAATTTTCTGTTTATTCTATTCTGGCATTACAGTAATACTTCAAATTCAAATAATTCTGCTTCTTGAAAATTTTGATATCAAATGATAATCAAACAAAAATATTTTATATAGATTTAGTTATATTTGCATTCCTTTGAACAATGATGGATATAGATTTTAATGTTCTATGAATCAGTTAAAGTTAGTGAACATTAATATAAGCACGTAAATTAAATAATTTCTGCTTATATCTACAAACACGTTTTTCATTTCAGAATTCTTGTATATTTGTCATTAGGCATTAAAAAAACTTACACTCCCTTTTGGATAACATATTCTGATATTTGTTAATATAGTATATATTAATACAATGCAAGTATTCCTCAGCTTATGACCATTTGTTCAGTGATCATTCAAAGTTACAACAGTGCTAAATGAATGGTACTTGTTCTTGTCTTTGGAGTTTCAGCCATCACAGGATCCCTGCAGTCACATGATCATGATCTGGGCACTCAATGCTTGGCTTGTGATTAGGATGCCACAGAAAATCAAGGTCATGATTTCCAATGTTCCTTGCTGGCTTCCTACAAGTCACTGGGGAAGTCAGTAGAAAGATGGAAGTTGCAATCACGTGGGGTGCTTGCTTAATGACCCACATGGTCCTTGCTTAATAACAGTGACTTGGACTGGCAGAATTGCCACCACAATTCTGGGCACACTCAGGTAACATTGTGCTCTGTACTTTATGATTGTTGCCTAGTGATGGCAATTGCAGTTCTAATTGCCATTGTAAAGTGAGGACTACAGTATATCTAATACAGTATATTATGTATTAGTGTAATAAATTGTGTTATTGTCCGTAACATAATTTCATGCTGTGGATGAATTAAGCTATATATCAAAAATGATAATGCCAATTGAATTAGGCAGGTATTACAAATATGAATTTGTTTTAATTTTCAGACATGCATATACTTATTTGTGGCTGAAAGTACAAGCTCACAAATTGATAAGAACTCATTTTTGTTTTCCACTGACCAATATTCTCTTTAGAAACTCCTTTCATTTCCAGTTTCATATATGCTCAAATTCAAATGCTAAAAGAAAATATTGAACTTTTTATAATTAGTATATGATCTTCTATCAGTCTTCCCATTATCTTTTTGCAGAACAAAGCAATAATTTACTTTCTCGTATGGAATATTCTATACAGATACATCCACCCACAAATATTAAAAAGTGATTCTTGGAAATACTTCTGAGTTTGTCAGAATTCCTTCAATTAATACAATGTTCAATTAATGTTATATATTAAGACAAGAGGAACAGGAAGAGAAAGCTACAAAAGAAAGGCTGTTTGAATGCAATCCTTTAAGATAACACAATCTTTTAGTTCCTGAAGTTACACATAAAGTTCAGAAGCAGACAGAAAGCAAATCATAATGTGGGTGGAATGCGGGGGCAGAAAGGTGGGTGGAAAACTTCAGGCTTTTGTACTGGAAATGATGCACATTATTTGCCATTCCTGTGCTGGAACTACAAAACAAGCCAAAAACTTCAGTGAGGGCTTCTAAAGGTCAGCACTGGCCAGAGATCTTCTGGTGCCTAAGCTATAAGAAGCAAATGGAGTACATCCCTTGGATTTATTTCCAAACACTCCAAGATCCTAGCAACTTGAATCATGGCAACATGATGATTCTTTAAAAGGCATTTCATTTTATGTAAACGGCAACCTTTAAAAAAAGGAGTTTTTTTTAAAAAGAGATGCGATAATTTTTGTTGTTGTTGTTCTGGAGCCAAGTGAAATTGGTGGGCAAGACAACTGCAAGACAATGAGTGAAATCTTCAGAGAAAATGAACCACTCCCTTTCAGACAGATCAACTAAATGGAGAGAGGTGGCTGATAAACCAGCTGCTTTTTAAAAACTTGTACATTCTGGGGATAGAGTTACTTTCCCTTTTTCCTTCTCTTGCTTGCCCAAATGCAGAAATGGGACAAGCAAGAGTTTGCATGCCATTTCCCCTTAACCTGGTCGGTTCCACTGTGTTGTGCATAACATCAATCTTAATCTTCCCATAATTCTTAAAACAACCAAATGAGGATTTTTAAAATTTCAGTTATGTTCCCTGAAGGGCAATTTTTTAGACCAAGAGGAAATTTCTTTAGGAGGTAGTGTATTTCGATAACTTAGTCATGGGGCAGGAATTTGAAACAAGGAGTGTCAGCCATTAATTACAAAAGAAAATAAAGTTAAAAGTACAAATAGACACACATGCTGTACAGCTGTTACGGACTGTAAAACAGAGCCTTGCACAATCTATGAATCACAAATCTAGGAGACATGGTGGGCACCAGATTGAGAAGTTTAGTTATGTTCTGAAGATGATGGAATGCTAAACAAATAAAAATGATGGAAGTGGCCAAGAGATATATTCATACAGTAGTCAGAAAAAAAATAAAGACAATATTCTCACTTTTGCCTGGTTTCAGGAAATGAAACTTTATGCCACCTTCCATGACATAATAAAATGTTTGGCTAACAAGTATATAATAAAATAATATACAAAACAGCTCTGTTAACTCAAGAGTTTTGGCTGAACAGAAGGCTAGTGTTTAAGCCGATTGGGAAGGAAAGTAGCGTGTGTTTAAAAAGGTGGAAGCCTATATACACAAATTTGAGAAACAGTGTAAGATTGACTGTATTGATGAACTGGGTACTGATAGTAAATACTAAAATATATTGCAAACTTTTATTTAGCAATGGCCAGAGTAGAAAATAAAGATTTCCTACAGAAAGCATGTGGAAATCACATACAAGGAATAAGAGAAGAAAAAAAGAGGCAAATTTGAAAAAAAACCCATTAATTTTGTGTTTCAGCTGAGAGTTACTAACATGGAAAGGCTTAGTGGCTGGCAGTTCAAAGGCTTTGAATTTTAGGTGGTTGCAAATTACTTTATACTTGGCAGAAAAAGAGCAGTTTATTGCTGTCTTGATTTGTTTATTTTAGCAGCTGTGTAAACGGAGATGTTTGTCAGTTCTCAGCAACAAAGAAGTGAAGATTGTTGAAAAGAAACAATACCTAACAAGACAATGTTTTAATTAAATCATTTTATTACATTTGAATGTATATTCACTCATTATAGAAAACCAGTCTGGTATAGCAGTTAAAGCATCAGGCTAGAAACTGGGAGACTGAGTTCTAGTCTTGCCTTAGGCATAAAGTCAACTGGGTGACCTTGGCCCAGTCACTCTCTCTCAGCTGAGGAAAAGGGAATTATAAACCATTTCCAAATTCTTGCCAAGGCAGTCTCAGAGACTTTCTCAGGCTGTCACCAGGAGTAAGCAAAACGGATTCAAAGGCAAATATGCTTTCTCACAACTGTTTGTCTTCCATTATACCTATATGCAAATATTGTGGTGGAATGTAGTATGGAGTCCCAGCAGGGAGGGGCTGTCTCCCAAAGGGCAAAGAGGAAGCAGAGCTTCAAATGTCTAATAGGCAGGAAGAGGGCAAAGACAGTTCCACTCTAGCAGTTCACAGAGCATATCTATAGTTATGCAGATAATTGCTTTAGTCTGGCAAGATTTCTATTTGTAGGCAAACAATAGAATGGTAGCTACTCAGAAATTACATGTTGTTTTTCATTCTTAGGTATGACAATATACACAGCAGTTCAGAATGACATGCTGTGTCTTATAAATGGGCTCTGATTTAGAAAAAGTATTTGTTGTCTTTGTGATGCAAGAAGAGCCTTTGTATTTAGACATATCAAACGGATTACCAATAGATCGATTTACAATCTAAAAAACAAGAAACCAAGTTATAAAATTGTATCAATATTTTGTAAGAAAAAATAATATTTAGAGTACGTACTTTGTAACTACATTAATTGCTACCTTCTGTTGGTGATTGTAGTAAATTTTAGTTCTTAACCGAAATAGATTAAACACAAATTCAAGGTTTTTAATGTCCAGAAATAACTTTCATATTGTTGTCCAGGATAGTAGATTCCTGGCTAACTCTGAATACCAACTACACAAAAATTATCTCTATTGACAGTTCATTTGTGATCAACCCAGGACCTAGATAAAGCCGTTCTAATAAATCAGTGCTTCCAATAATCTATTGTACAATATCTTAGTTAATGCCAGCTAAGTAACACTCTCTTTTGCTTCAGCAAGTAAAAGATTCAGTCAAAGGACTGGGGAACCTAGGTTACATGAAGGTTGCCAAGCCAACGTTGGCATTAACAATGAATGTGCTAAGTGAAAAGCTTTCCATTTGCCTTTTCTTTTAGGCCTATCTCTAGACATAACAAAGGAGCTTGGCACATGTAAAGAAGTGTGAAGAGCTCTGTGAAGATAGATCTCACTACATGTTAGATTTCCAGAGTGCTAATACCAATGGATGCTATAGGTAAGAGACCCCTCATGTAATGAAGAAGGGAGCAGACAAGTAGTTGTGAATGTCAGAATGCCATCTCTTGACACACCACAATAATAGGGAATTTGATTAAATCCATTCACACCTGCTGCTTTAAACTCTTAGGGACATATCTTTAAAACAAATACTATGAAGTTTCTATGAAGTTTTAGTCTTTCAGATAGTACACCAAACCAGAATGTCCTATTCAAGAAATAACCCATCTTCTTAGACCCAATTTATGTTCTTTTACTCCTTCTTTCCCTACCAAGCAAATCTGAAATGCCAATCTTAGCTGAGGTTCATAATCCTGTTAGCCCATTCTTACCCCTGGCACTTGTGTTTGGTTGAAAAGCTCAATTCTCTGGTTGGGACTATGCTGTTGTAAGGCAGCAACTTCTCTGAGGAATTAGAAAACTTTAACCGAGTCAATTCTTATATTTTCTGAAACAAGTACGCACAGAATTGTGAAGATTTTTATAGATCTGAAAAAGCATGGTTTTTTTAGTGGATTTGTTAACATGGTTTCTTAGTGGAATTTAGGTTGCATATGTTAAAAAATCTTTTAAAGTTATCAGCAATTTCCACCATTGAAAACATAGCTTTACTCTTATTAAAAACACATTCACAATTGGGGCAAATGTAAATCTTCTTGTAATAAACATGTAATTAATTGCCAGTTGCTTGAACTGCTTTTCTGGTATTATATTACATGGTATTGTATTGCCACATTGTTCTTTGTTTAAATGTAAACGGTGTGAAACTTGAAATCTGACCATCTAATCAAAATGCCTGTGAAGCAAAAGCTGTCACCTAATCTAGTCTTTGTCCCTTTCCTTTCTTTCAAAAAGAGGTGGGATGTTATACATATCATTGAGTTTATATAGTTAAATCATAATCTTTTTCCTCAGTGACAGGAAAACAGTTGTGAGGGTGACCTCCATAGTGTGTAGAATGTTCAACTGTCAAAGGCACTATTTTCTGTACACAAATGCATGCTGTGACCATACTTGAAATATTATCATGTAAATCTAATTGCACTTCAAAAATAATGCTAGTACAGGTAGGGGCAGAAAGATGCAGAAAACAGTAACCCAAAGTTATCAGTGGCTGGAGGAAAGTTAAAAGGCAAGCAAGTTATGACAGAGATATATAATATTGTCTCGTATGTTACATCATGTTTAGAAAGTTGATAGGGAGTTTTCTTCCTTGCTTCACTACTTGTAGGTTCATTTGATGAAACTGAATAGTAAGATCCTTAGGAATCAAACCATGATTTTCATTACTGGAAGATAATGAAAGGCAGATTAAAGGAAAGGCAGATGAGACTCTGGCACAGACCCAGGAATGTGCTCATTGCTTATCACACTGTGGGTCACTCTGCTGACCTATATTCAATTCACAATCCTTCACTATTCTGAGATATTTTCTCCAATTATTTGAACCAAGTGAAATACGCCCCATCGTATGTTTGTGCACTTGATTTTTGTTTCCTATATATACATTTTATACTACTCATTATTATTTTGATACTTTCATATACTGGTATGTAATCTATTGAGATCATTTTGATTTTTCATATCTTAGACATTCATCCAATTTTGTGTCATCTGCAAATTTGATAAGCATCTATCCACCTCTTTATTGAAGTTATTAATACAAATGCTGAAGAACAATCTCTTTTATGTAACCTTACCCACTTCATAAGCTTAAAATATAGCATAGCTATATTTTCAGAACTTATTTTTAATTCAAATCTGCAGTCGTATTTCTGTTTTCACACATATTTGCACGTACTGTAAAACCCACAGAACATTAGATTTCATTTTTGTTTAAAATTTAAAAAAATCACAGAAGTTGCTAATATGTATTTAAGGTTTAGGATATGTGCCACACTTTGCATGTAACAGCTTCAGACATAGCTTTGCAGCTTTCTCATTTGTCCCTTGAGGACATACAGGAAACAGCTGCTTATTTTACCCTGTTTTTAGCCATCTTGAGTTTTGCTCTTTCCTGTACTGTACTATATTGTGCTCTAGGAGAGTCACTGGAAAGCGTATTTTGTTTGGAAGAGAACACGCTAGCAATCTATGTAAGGAAAACAGAAATTAACAATTTCTTTAACTTTTGATGTGCAATACATACATACACACACAAGACATTTGTTGGGCTGGTGACCAGTGTTGGTGAGGATTACCATTTTAGTAACTAATCATCTTCTCTTAAAATGTAACAAAGATTCATTCTTCCCATATGTCATCTCTTATCGATAAGCAAATAGTTAAAAACTTCATCAGTTCAGTCCCAATCAGCAAAAGCAGACTAAAGGTTACCAGAGATAACAACATATCTATTTTAATCTTAATCCAGTAAACCAACTTTTTATTCCTTCCTTTACAGTCTTCTCTGGTAAAATATGTTCATCTTTCATAATATATTTAAATATAGTCTATTTATACAGGCAGAAACTCTTGAAATTAATTTCTGGATCCATTATTCAAAACTATTTTTCAATATGTCCAATGTTAAAATATTTTGTTCCACTCTATAATAATAAGACAAATGTAAGTATTCTTATCCTTTAATTGTAATATTTAGTTCCTTCTAGTTCCCTCTAGTGTCCGACTTTCAAAATTCCACCCTATTTTTTTAAAAAACTTTTAATAAAAGTATTTTTCTCTGGAAAAAAATACTTATAATTAATTCCAAAATCTTATTTCAAATCCTTCTGGATCCTTAGTCTTTTTGTAATTTTCCAAAACAAAAGTTCTAACAGCTCTTTTTCTGTTTATTCAAAACACATACAAAAAACTGTTTAAACTTGCATATATTTTTTCCCCTAAGGTTTGAAGGTAACTTACCCAATGTTTTCATATGCATGAATCAAAAGGTTCCTAACTGTTGCGAAGCAGTTAACAAACAATTTCTAAAAGTGATTAGAAAAGGAAGTATCTTTTTGAAGGCATCAACCATGATTTGAGCAAGATGGCTATTCCCTTGCCTCCCCGAGCAATAAACCCACAGGGGACGACTGTCTTGCTGTCACTAGAGTCAATAATGATTTAGTAACATATACGTTTTAAAAAATAAACACTGATTTCCAAAATCCAGCTAGTTTCTTGCGGAAACATACTGCATTTTAAAATCATAACCTTTAATAGGGTTAACAGTGACAATGCGCCCATACACAATGAAAGAATTCTGCAAGAAGTTTAAAAAGTGCCATCATTGATACTGTTGCTATTGCATTAGCAGAGCACTTGGCAGAACAAAGCAGCAAGTCCTGGTGGAAGGAAGATGCTGACAGAACTGAATAGCTGATGTGGGAAGGGAAGAGAACCAGCTGGCCGCTGTCAAGAGGGAGGAGAGAGGGGAAGCGGGATGCTGACAAGCTACTGGGCAGCTGCTCTTCCAAGTACTCCACAAGCTAAGCAAAAAGCCTTTGATCTCCTGAGCAAACCTGGGATTCCAGCCAGAACTCATATCCTTTCTATAGTAGTTTAAGCCTGTTTCCCCTTACCAGTTCTGCTTGTTGATCACAAGACAGTCCCCTAGAGAAATTTTTTTCAATCAATGAAGAAAATGAGATTCCACAGCTTTATGCCCAAATATTTATTTTCTCAGATCAGAAAATATGACATGCTGCTCCAGTTTCCCATCTGGAAAGGAGCTGAATTAGCAAAGAAGTTCCAAATTATATGTTTTTAAAATCTCTACTGCTGTAACCAGAGAAACAGTTGAGCTAAGTGGAGGAGATAGGAGAGGAGAAAAGGAAACTGATTTTTGATCATTTGCAGCTGGGGTTATAGCTGGATCCGATAACACAGGAACCTCAAATCCAGACAAGAATGTATATTATGAAGGCATTTTTCTTTTCAGAAAAGTAATCTGTAAATTTTAACAAATACATAAACTATTGGTGCCTGTAAATTGCACAATACATTAAGAAAAATGCATAGTCAATGAACTGATTACATTATATCAGTGTTCCCCAACCCCGGGCCGCGGACTGGTACCGGTCCGTAGATCAAATGGTGCCGGGCCGCCCGAGGAACTTTAAATAATTTCACTGTGGGTCCTCCCGCCTTCTGATTGGCTGAAAGGCAAACCCCACGCCATTGGCCCAGGAGGAGGCGCCGCGGGAGGACTGAGGACTCGAGGTCGGAGACGCGGGGACTGAAGAGAAGCTGCCGTGAGGTAAGTACACAGAGGAAGTGGGCCGCTGAAAAATTGTCAAACGTTTACCAGTCCGCGGCGATAAAAAGGTTGGGGGGCACTGCTGTATACTACATAAAATTGTTTTTTAAATTCTAATACTACCTCCTTCAGGGGTGTCAAACTTGATTTCATTGAGGGCCGCATCAGGGTTGGGTTTGACCTTGGGGGGCCAGAGTATGCGTGGACAGAGTGGGTGCGGGCAGCTCAAAGTCACTCATGTAGGGGACACCTGTGGTGGCCAAGTGCTAAGGCAGGACTTCCTTCAGACGCTCCCTCTCATTATAATCTTTCTTCTTTCCTTCTTTCTTCCTTCCGTCCTTCCTTCTTCTTTTTCCTTCCCTCTTCATTCTCTTTTCTTCTTCCTCCCCCCTTTCCTTATTTTTTCTTCCTTGCTTTCTTCCCATTTTTCTTTTTTTTTGTCTTTCCTCTTTCCCTTCTTGCATGCTCAAAGACAAAAGAGGAAACATTTCTCCTTTTGTTTTGTTTTTAGTTTGTTTTGCTAGCCCTCTGCCAGTGGAAACAGAGCTCAGGGGGCTGCATGAGGCTCCCCGAACCCGGTTTTCAGCTGCAACAGCCTCCTGCACCTCTCTGCCAATGAAAATGGGGCCCAGGGGAGCCACACATGGGCTAGTCCTTTGCTGCAAGCCAGATCCAAGCACCCCGCAGGCTTGAGTTTGATACCCCTGACCTATTTCTTCATCCTGGCTCTCCCAGCTTTTTTGAGTGTGATCACTTAAGTGCACAAATTGAAGACCAACTGTGTCACAGACCAGCAGAATCAGGCAGCTGCTCCATATGTTATGTTATGTTATGTTAATTTTAATATCTATACTGCCCCATCTCCGGAGACTC
>JAOYMU010000292.1:24460920-24481512 GCA_025802295.1 Psammodynastes pulverulentus | reverse complement strand
ATACTTATTGATAATATGCAATGAACAACAGAATAATAATAATAATAATAATAATAATAATAATAATAATAATAATAATAATAATAATAATAAAAAACATGAAAAAGGTAATAAGGCATACCGCATCCTTAGAGACTGTCAATGTAATTCAACGGAATCAGTGGAACTATATATAATGAAGTTGCATAAATATTGGGAAATAGAGAATTATGAATATCATAGAGAGGCAAATAATTTTGTTATTTTTATACAAAATTGGCAGGAAGTCCTCACTGCAGCAAATGTGTGATTCACCAAATGTTGTAAATGAGTGAATTAGTTTTTATGTATGTGCATCCAACAAGCAAACACCCATAAACTTCTAAATTTTTGGAAGGAATGCTTCTGTTTAAACTTGGATTTCATATCAATATTATAATAAATAAGACCTAAAATGTATAAAATAGTGTTCTTTTTTAATAGTTTGTGTGCACATAAAGATGATAATGTATTTTGTGTCTCAAACATTAATTTGGAATGTTAAGTAGCAAAATACTTTATAATAGAATTTCCTCTGAATAATTTCTGATTTGATTTTATTTCTTGGGAGGAATTAGAATGAAATTAGCATACTATCAATATTTTTGCATATACTAGAAAAGCAGCCAGTAGTGAAATGGTGCCTTTTTCAATTGCCTCTATGGCCATAATCTTTCACTTGTTGAATCTTTGTCAGGAACATGAATGATACTATGAAATAAGCATACAACAGGTCAATATCTATCTAGACAACAGTATTTACCCTATCTAACCTGACAGTGATGACTAGTAACTATAATGATAGCATAAAACTAGCTTTGGGCAAAATAGTATCTCTTGGATCAGTCAGGTTGGCAGTTAGGTAGCACTAGAACAACAGAGTTGGAAGGGACCTTGGAGGTCATCTAGTCCAACCCCCTGCTCGAGCAGGAGAGAATATTCCAAATATTAGCCTCTTTTTGGATCAAACTCACAGCCTCCTGAATGTGAGGCGAGAGCTCCACCTCTAGGCCACTGCACCACTAAGAGAATAGCATCCTGCTGTGACATTTATCATCATTCCAACCTTCTATTAAGTTGTAACAAAGTCTCTCATATTCTAAGCTCTTCCAAGAGCAGAGAAATATTTAGCAATAATCAAATGATTCTATACAGTATTTAGCACACTTATTTGGCTTCATTGAAGGTAAAGAATGTTGCCATCTGGTGGTTTTAAGGGAAATTGCAGCAATTTCTTACTAACTCATCTTTTGCCACTAGTTTACATCGGGGCTGTCAAACTCGCAGCCCGTGAGCCGGATGTGTCATGCGCTGGCCACAGCTACACCCAGTTTAATGAAGGGGGAAAAGGTCACGATACATCATGTGACGACGCTGTGATGCCACGAGTTTGAAACCTGATTTATATGTTCTTCCTTATGCAGTTAATGTATGCCTCAAAATCATTGCATTGTTTGAACATTCTGAAAATGTTCGAATGTTTGAAAAATTTGGAATGGAGGAGGGAAGGAAGGCTTATACTTTTTAATTAGAAATTTAGCACCTGACATATTTTTCTGATGTTGTTTGCAATATGGCACTTTTATCACATTTAGAAGCCTATGTCCTGTGTCCCCCCCCCACCCCCCAAGTCTCAGGGCAGTTTGCTAGCTGCAAAAGACAGTTAACACAATTTAACAAGACACAGTTGAGCAGTGTCAGCGATTGCTTTTTTAGGCTGCACTATGCCTATTGACTTCATGTACAGGAATAAAGAGTATAATTCTACATGCTGAAATCTGTTATAGGCCCAATTTGGGATATAACAATAAGTTGCTAATGTTCAGGTAGTCTATATATAACTAGGAAAAACATTTTTAAAGAAACAAAGTACTCTGCAAAATCAAATTGCAATGCAGAGTGTAATTTTGCCCACTGGCCACTTTGGGAAGAATAACTCTTAACCCTAAATGTAACCATCCACAAAGGAGGAACATGTGTACATAGATTGCCTAGACTGGCCATTGTGAACAGAGCAGCACATGGAACAATGGAAACCTGTCTAGTAGAGTTTGCAGAAACAGTCTTTCTTTTAAGCTGGAGGTTTCTTTTGTGTTAGTCAATTTTTTTCTTGCACACCTTTTCTTCCCTTGCCACTTGGAAGGGAAAAAGAGTCAGTGATGCTTTTGGATAAGGAGGAAAATTTCAGAAAGCGGCTCACACTAAAGACTGCTGCCTTAAAACTCCCAGCATTTTGTTCCATATTAAACTCTGTAAAATATGCTGTCTGGCATTGTTGTGGGATTTTTACTTCCTCCTGTACATCTGTATAGCAAGATGGAAGCCATTTTGAACTGAAACATACTGCCAAGCTATAAAAACAAAACACCATTTCAAAGGATTGGAACTAATATAGTTTTATTCATTCATAAAGTGAGAAAACCTGCCACTTCAGCATGTATTCCTAATTCTACTAATATATGATGTAATATAATTGCAAAATATGATTTCATTATTAAATTGGTTGCCAAGAAACACATCACAATAGAATTAATTAGTTCCATTTTATTGGCATCCATTTCTCTCATGCACACTCACACACATGCATTTCTATATTTTTTAAAAAGCAGCAGCTGTGTTTTAGTATAAAAGACTGCACAATTCTCAAAACTAATTGGAAGAGTAACAGATAACAATAACTCAACTACACGCTTTAAAGTGGCTAATGTATTTGTATCCATTTAACAAATCCATTGGCTAATGCATTTGTATTTTTAAAAAAAAATCTTAAAAGACATGGTATTTACCTAACATTGAAGAAACGAAATAGTCAGCTTCACTAAATTTTGTTATCAATGGGATTGTCAAAAGGCACTTTGATGTCAACTGCCATTTCTATTTTTTTTATGCTTCCAATGTGATCTCTGAACACTTTTTGGCAACTCATTAGTTGAAGCTCAGCGATTGTCAGAGACGATGATGTATCCCAGAGGTGTCAAACACAAGGCCCGCTGGGCGGATTCGACCCACGATGGGGTTGGATCTGGCCCACAGGGCCATCCTGAAAAATGTAAGGGGCTGGCCCATGTCACTTCGGCCTGATCTATCCACATCGCTTCGGCCCAGTCTACACACCTCTCTTCAGCTGGGTCTACCCAATGCGAAGAAGAAACATTGGGCCAGCATGACTTCAGCACGGTCTACCCAATGCAAAGTGGAAACATTGGGCTAATGTGGCTTCAGCCCGGTGTACCCAGTGTGAAGAGGAAACTTGCCAGCAGTTTGGGAGTGGTGTCAAGCTGGCCACGCCAAGGTCAACCACAGCCCTGATGCGGCCCTCAATGAAATTGAGTTTGATACTCCTGATGTATCCATTCAGTTGTGTCCAACTCTTGATGATTCTATGCGCCAGGTCTCTTGCCATCTTCCAATCTTGCACTAATTCTATGTTCTGGCTGGTGTCAGCTTTTCAGAGAAGGGGGATATTAAACTATGGAGGAGATGTGAAGCAGTCAAGCAAGCATTCTTCTCCAGACAAGGGAAATTCTGGAGCCAGGAGGAGAGGCAATGCATGTGTTTCTTCCAAAAGGAAATAGATCGTCCCCAACTTTGCCCAGGGCTGGTGTTTCCAGCTGAAACCCATTTTTAGGCCCATTCCTCTTGCATCATTGCTGAGCCAAAAGGAAAAATCAGCTCAGCTTTTGGAAAGAGAGAACAGTTTAATATTTCAACAGAACTGAGACAAACGTGTGAGTGGTGCAGACTTCATGTGGAAGTACAGTGAGAGATCGGGATGAACCTCAGGTCACAGTTTGTTCCTATCTAGAAAACAATGTACATTTACTTAACTAACATAAAGTCAATAACGCTTGGGGGGGGGCATTTTTCTATCAAATTCCTGCCCATAAGGCTAAAGTATTCTGCCAGAACAGGAAGCAGCCACTTTTCATGATTACGTTTGTTGTGATTCTGTTGTGGGTTAGGGGATGGAAGGTTATATTTTTATCTCTTGATTTCATGAAATACTGGCTAACCAATGTATTTTTACACTCAGCTAGAGTAAAGATAGGATTAAAGATAGGATTTGTCTATCAAATTTATATAGCTGCCAATCTCACAAAGTGTGAGTCTAGGTAGCATACAATAAGCAAATCATTTGAAAAATTATTTTAAAAAACATTCCATGATTCTGGTCTATATTACTGTGTGTGGTTGGGGACATATAAAGCTTATTTCTTTAGACTAATGCTTTGCAAAATTGCAGCCAGAAGCCATGCAATAAATATTTTCATGCTTTTGAGAATTCTGACTTCAGTAATATCTCTTTTCTAGGATCACAGCTTTGGCATATTTTGATTTTCTTATATATTTATTTAGAAGGTAAAACCAAATTCAAAACTTGTATTTATGCAAGCTACTGTGGTGGTTCCTTACCTGTGAGACAGCAGATATTTGAAAATACATATGAAAGGCTTCGTATACAAA
Organism: Psammodynastes pulverulentus; assembly: GCA_025802295.1. NCBI lineage: Eukaryota > Metazoa > Chordata > Lepidosauria > Squamata > Psammodynastidae > Psammodynastes > Psammodynastes pulverulentus. Next base: position 24,477,030 of record JAOYMU010000292.1, on the reverse strand, counting down.
GCTCTTTAATTTCAGTATTCTAGTATGCTTCCAGACTGAAAGCTAGATTGACAGCACTATCAAAGGCCAAAAGTTATACCTGGGATTTCACACTCTGGAGCAGATTCCTAGGGAGAAAATGTGGCAAGAACAATACTGGACTTGTAGCATTCCCTGCTGACTTCCTCATTGGCTTTGTGAGAAACCAGCAGGAAATGGTCAAAAATGGTATTAACCTGATATAGTCCTCTGAGACATCAAAATCATGATCTGGGCACTCAAGCAACCATATCAAGTTCACATGACTACAGGCACACTGCAATGGCTGGAATTGTGAGGACAGCTTGAATATCACTTCTTCAGCGCTGCCAATATTTTTGAGCGGTCGCTGAACAAAGGGAGCACAACTTCCTGTATTGTGCATGGAGACAAGGAGGACGTATACAGAGAGTCCTCAACTTATGGCCACAGTTGAGCCCAAACTATCCACTGCTAAGCAAGGTAGTTGTTAAGTGAGCTTTGCACCATTGTACGATCTTCCTTGCCATAGTTGTTGACTTCTCTTGTTAAGTAAATCTCATTTTAGGAATTTTCTTGCCATGGTTGTTAAGAGAATCACTGCAGTTGTTACGTTAGTAACACAGTTGTTAAGTGAGTCTGGCTTCCCCATTGACTTCACTTGTCAGAAGTGAAAAGGGATCACAGGGGATCACTACAACTCTCAAAAATATATGCCAGCTGCCAAGCATCCAAATTTCCATCAGGTAACCATGGAGATGCTGCGACAATCATAAATGTGAAAAACAATCATAAGTCATTTATTTCAGTACTGCTGCAACTCCAAACGGTCACTAAATGAATGGTTATAAGTTGAGGATTACCAGTCCATAGATTAGAAAGAAATCTGAGGACAAATGTAGCACAGAGATAAGGTATGCCAATTAGAACATGAGAAATTAGGATATTCCTTATTAGGAAAGTAAAACTTAAAAATTCCAGAACTAGATATCTGTGACCATAAAATGGCTTTGCACACACACACCCTTTTTTTTTTGCAAGGGGCCAGTCACACTCATGCTTTTGCTTTCTGGCTAAATATTTTTTAAAAAAATTATTTCTGAATTATGGTATCTGGCATTTTGACCCAAGTGAGGAACAAACCAAAAAGGAAGAAATTCTAACAGTCTCTTAAAACGCTTTTTAAATTGTGTTCTATTCTTTTTAATATCCAGAGTACCGTAATTCAGATATCAGGTAGCCTCTAAAACAGGAGTGTCAAACCCAAGGCCCGGGGGACGGATCCAGCCCACGGGGTGCTTAGGTCTGGCCTACGGGGCTGCCCTGAAAACAGCGAAGGATCGGCCCATGGTGTCTCCGCCACTGAAAACGGAGTTCGGGAGAGCTACCACAGCTCTTCCGGGCTCCATTTTCGCTGGCAGAGGATTACAGGAGGCCATCGCAGCCAAAAATGGAGCTTGGAAGCCCATTTTCACTGGCAGAGTGCTCAGGCACCATGGGCACCCCCAACACGAGTGACGTCATGCTGACCATGCCCCCTGGCCATGCCCACCCTAGCCCCCCGAGGTCAAGCACAAATTTGATGCGGCCCTAAATGAAATCAGATTTGACACGCCTGCTCTAAAACAACGAATGAATCCACTGCATTATTTTCAATAAATAAATTCACTGAGTTTCTGAATTTGGTTGTTGTCTGATTCATTGTACACCATCCAAATTTTAATTGATTGGCATGGATGGCCAATAAAATAAATGGTTAGAAACATTTGATTACAACAGTACTTGAACTGCACCCAAATATGCAGCTTTCCCATCAAGATGCATCTTCAGCATCCTTTCATCTTATCCTCATTGTAATCTAGGCCAGATTTTCTCAAGATTCATGGTAGCTGCCAGAATGCTGGAGAGAAAAAGAAATAAAATAAATCTTAGCAGTAACAAAAAGCATGGCCTAGCCTGTCTCCGCTCCCCCCCCCCCCATTTTCACCCATTTGATTGATAGAAGCCATTTCAGCACGAAAACATATTTCACTGTTTCTACCACAATTTTATAGCACCTTACTTTTTACGAGAAGGGCACGCTGATGGACTGTCAGATCCCCTAGAAAGGAAGGTCCACCATACACGTTTGGTCTTTCATTTAGGACAAATTTCAACATGTAGAATTCATCATAACAACTCTTAGAGGATACTACCTTAGTTAATTTTATTTATTGTTCAAACAAACATACTATGAGAAAGTGTGCTTTGACACAATCATCAGTCTCTAAGTTGGCTAGTTCAGGGATCTCCAATCTTGGCCACTTTAAGACCTGTGGATTTCAACTCCCAGAATTCCACAGCCAGCTTTGTTGAGGAATTCTGGGAGTTGAAGTCCACAGGTTTTAAAATGGTCAAGGTTGGAGACCCCTGGGCTAGTTGGACTCAGATTCTTCAAGTAGCCATGCATCAGTATTCAGCCAAACTGCAATTAATTGACCCTTTTAATGATTTTGGGGAGAATTCTATTCCCATAAGACAGGGCTGTGAAACCCATGGCCCGTGGGCCGGATGTGCCACATGCTGGCCACGCCCAAGCCCAATTTAGCGAAGGGGGAAAAGTCACTATACGTCATGTGATGCTGCCATGACGCGAGTTTGACACATCCGCCATAAGACAAATGAGAGTTGACAACTGATTTATGTATATGTGATTGTTATTGGGCTCCGAAGTTTTTCAGAATATAAAGCTAAAATTAATGTCGCAATAAATGATTAAATTAATACATCTTTTTTTTAAAGTATGTTTTGAGACCTTTCTAAATGCTAAGAACAGTTAGCTCAGTTGGCCAGGAGGCATATAAATTATAATTTAATGTCAACATTTGTTTAGCGGTTTTGGTTGCAAGAAAAGGTTGGGTATAAATCGAATAGTCCTAACATTAGGATGAGGAGTGGGCATAACAGGATTCAGATTAATGGCCAGAGAACATGGACTGGAAAAAATTACATTCATGCATATCGGCCTGTATATAATGGAGCAGTATTTGTCAACCTCAACAACTTTTAAGCTGTGTGGACTTCAACTCCCAGAATTCCCCTGAGAGTAGCAGTCCACACAGCTGAAAATCGCAAGGGCTAAGAAACTCGGTGATAGAATATCTTCAGCTGGATCTTAGAACAGGATGGCATTATTTTTGAAACTGTTAAGTGGGTGAGCCAAATTAATATACCAAGTTAAATGTAACAGGAGAAAATACAATCCTCAGAATTCCATTTAAAATTAAAGTCTATTTTAATTATAACTGATATTAAAATGAAAAAGCAATATAAATGTTTAACAATACAAGGAAACATTTGGTTAATTTTTTAAAAAAATTCTGATTGAAAAAAATCCCCAGGAGTCTCAGCCCGGTTACGTTAATCCAATATATTCTGTAAGTTAATGAAGAAATAATTATTTATGTATTTTAATGCACACCTGTTCCAACACAACATAAAGCAATACAGGTGTTTACGCAACATCCCACTTAACTGGAAAGTGTTTAGAAATTAATGGAAGTAGCAAGCATTAAGGTTGATGAAGTCCTCTGGGAAAATCAGCACTAGAAATAGCTAACAACTAATATTATTATCTCCTTGCAGTCCCATGTTGTAAGGAACCAATCTGTATTTCTCCAAGACTAAACAGCATTTCCCATCACTCATATCATTGTCTCTACTGCCTAAGGCTCCTGGGAGTTTGAGTTCCCCAACTTCCAGTGTGATCTGGGCAAACACAAAAGCCTCCCCACAGCAAGAATAAAACGATTATGCATAAAAACTGAGAAAAATAAAATGTAAACATTGTGTATTGTAAAAAATGAAACAGTATTTCAATCTCTGCTAAATGATGCTGTACTTTTCAATTGGAAGAGTGTACTAGCTCTGCCATCTTGTCCTAGAAATGATCCTGTGTTTCCTGCGCACATGTTCCAATGTTCATGGTATGTCAGTGATGTATGTATGCAATAACATGATCGGAGCCACACCCTTTTTTATGTGCATTCATGCAATGTATGGTAAACAGTTGTGGTTTCAGTCATGCAGCTGTGGCAACAGCTTGACTTTGACAGTAGTTCTTGATTTATGGCCACAACTGAGCCATAAATCTGTTGCTAAGCAAGACAGTTAAGTGAGTTTTAGCAATAGCACTTAAACTTATATACTAGCAATAGCAATAGCACTTTAGATTTATATACCGCTTATCAGTGCTTTACAGCCCTCTCCAAGCGGTTTACAGAGTCAACATATTGCCCCCAACAACCTGGGTCCTCATTTTACCCACCTCGGAAGGATGGAAGATTGAGTCAACCTTGAGCCTGGTGAGATTTGAACTGCCAAATTGCAGTCAGCCAGCAGTCAGCAGAAGTAGCCTGCAGTACTGCACTCTAACCACTGCACCACCATGGCTCAGAAGAACATCAGTTAGCTCCCTCCTTAGGCATATTGTTGGTTGATTTTGCACAAGCCATATATTGATATGCTACTACATAATAGGGCCAGAAGAAAATACTGGAAGAATCATTTCTAAATAACTTGCTGCAATCAGAGAGTTAGAACTTTTCAAATGAAAACTCTACATCAGCACTTTGCCTGCTGTGTTTATTTTCTATTTCTAGACCTCATTGAGGTCTTTCTTCATTGGGAAAGGACTGATTCATGACATTCATCATAGGTCACCCAGTAGTTCAATATCTAGAGTGATATAACCTATTCCATACTCTCATTCTAATGAACACACAAATCAAGGGCTTGTTCATTATGTGGAATAATGAGTAAAGTCTCTTTCAAGTTGTGTTCAACCTCTAATTATCTCCCAAACACACTGATTTAGTTTTCTTGGCAGCCATGTGGAAGTGATTTCCACTATTTTGCTGCAGAATTGTTTTTAATTCCCAGTCTAGCTTACAACCCCAGTACTCTACAAAAGTCTCCCATCAGGTACTGACTAGACCCAGCAGTGTTTAGCTTTTGAACAGCAAGACTGATTGGTGTACCCACTTCTGAGAAAGAATAGCATCCAACAATTGGAAAAAGACAAAATAAAGATTGATGATTACAGATTTTAACACATTATTAATTAAGCAGTTAATTCTTTCCTTTTTTGCACATGGCAATGTAGTACATGCAGAAACCAAATCCTTCCTTTTTCATCTCCATGTCATTAATGCTGAAGAATGAGTCATTTAGGAATGCAAATCTGATAGCTATACTTTGGGAAGTTCAAGATTTAAATCATACAGATAACATATTGCTAGTTAGTCTTAGAAACAGCAGAATCTGTAACATCAAGAAACTTGACCAAGTGTTACATATTTCCATGGTTACAGTTCTATTTAATGTTTTGACAGTGAGTTAGCTAACTGAGGAGGTGGCAATAATCATAGAAAATAAAAAAAATCTTGAATGAGTAATTCAGTCTGAGGTGTGCAGGCAATTATTTACCTTCAATACCAAAGGGTTTGATTGCTTCAAGCATCCTGAATATTTGTTTTGCATTTGACTGCGGTATTAGAGGACCTACTAGATTGCTGGGTGATATAGAACAAGGTTGGAGAATCTGTTTCGGATTAAGAGCCAGACTTACATCAGGTAGCATCACTCTGACAAGCCACTACCTAAAAGACTGTAGAGAAATTAAGTTCCACTATAATTTTCTGGAATCTCATATATATTCACATTCTACCCTATATGGATTCTAATTCATATGCTCATAGAAATGTAAGAGTAGAATAGAGTAAAAATGTAACTATTCTTATCATGCATTAAAAAATACTGATGAAGATCTAATATACAAGTGTATCAGTATTTACAAATAAGAAATATCCTTAAATCTCTTAAATTTATAATTTGTAATCAGTCATTTTATAATCTTTATGGTCTTTTGACCTGAGGTACTTTTCTATTTAGCAGCTCATATAGCAAAATCAAAATAGTTCAATAGAAAATGCAACTTTTAGTAACAATGGTATTTTCTAATCAATGCTCTCATCTTCTAGGTGCAGGACAGAAGAATTTCAGAATTAGTCTAAGAAATGTATTATCCAGAAGTACGTAAATTCCATGCATGTTTTATGCTACTGCTTTTCAATAATACTGTATGTTGTTCATAGTACTAGTAACCCTATTATAAAATTATTAACTACTTCAAATTGAATAATGAGGATGTATTTTACAAAGATAGAGAAATTTATTCTTAATCATTTCTAATTAAGTAGCCAGTAGAAAATGTGAAGAGGTTTAGGATGTCAATAAATAGAAGAAAATAACATATATTTTTATACTGAAATATTAAAGCTCTGCATGACTTGGCAAGAAACTTCAAAGTGTTGATTAACTCAGCCTACTAAAGCAGTTGGCAACATGCCTAGATATTTAAAATTACTTCTATTGTAATTAATGTGGGTGACTGCAATTCTTTTTTTCAGTGTCTCTTTTTAAAATGATGCTTAGCATTTTTGGGAGGGTTCATGTGAACGAAAGTGTTATGATTTCCATGATAGCATACAGTATGACAATGAACTGGCTTCTCCTATAGTGAATGCTACTACCATATTCAAATTTCAGGCAAGTTAAAACTTATTATCTAGACAAATATATTTAAAATATGGAAAGCAATTTGTAAGAGAGTTCTATAAAACTTGTAGATTTGAAATTATATATACACACATAGTAAGTACACTTACCAAGCGAGGAAAATCAATACTAAAACTAGAAGCCTTGATTTAAAAACAAACAAACCAGATTCATTCAAAATTAAGAAAACCACAAGATGAACTCTGAAGCTTCTCTTATGATGGGTTATGAATTTAAAACCAGTTATCTGAAAGTTTATGCCCTTGATCAACTTCTATCTGGAAAATACTTTATATTTTTTAATGTGGCAAGCATTTTCATTGCAACTGTCCATCAGATACAGGTAGTTCTTAACAACCATATACCGAGCAACTATTCAAAATTATAGATTGTCTTGATCCCCAAATATGGACCTTGTTAATCTGGCTAACATATAAATTCTCTGGAGTATCTTAGTTTGTGTTACTCCTATATTTGAGATAGGAAGGTGAAGACCTAGAGAGTTTTGCCCAGGAATCTCTAATGTAAGATAGGGACCAGTTGGAATTCAAACCCTGGTTTTTCATGTTCTCAGAAAGTGCAGCTATTTAGGAAGAAAAAAAAATAAGGGTAAGTTAAAGCATAATAAAATTGCAACAAATGTTTTCTGCGAAACCATTGCATTAGATTAGAGTGATAACAAAGATTTTCCATATCTTATTTGGACCAGTATAAATTAAACTTGGTATATAGAGAAATACTAAGATCCATCCTGATTAATTCAGTCCAGTCCAGTCCAGCCCAATCCAGCCCAGTGCAATGCAATGCAATACACATAACTATACATATATTATTTTAAGAAAATTGAATTAGGATTGCAAGGACTACTTATGTTACAGAATCAAGTGACCAGATGTGGGGGTATCAGCAAGAAGAGTCAGATTAGATCCCATTGAATACACAAAATATGTATCTTCTATAATGAAATCCAATTATCAAGTTCTGACCAATCTACATATTATTTTAGCTGCTACTCACCTTTAGCTGCTAGAGAAACATCAGTTGCAAAAAGGAACATTTTTAGTATATTATGACCTAATGTTGTGATTAATGCTGTGAGATTCACCCAGCCTAGCTTTTCTAATATCTAGACTTTGTAATTTAAAACAGAGTTGGATAGGGCTATCAGTAGAAAATTACAGGAGGAAGATTAGTAGCCTTTTATCTGTCTCTCACAGAGCCTTCTCTACTTACAGAATTATCATAAACCCTTCAGCTATACTGCTACTTCCACACTTACTCTGAAGTTTGAATGGTTACTTAAAAGATGACAAACACAAGCTGAATTATTATTAAAATGATATAATGGACAGGTTATGTTTTATGAAGAGTTTGGGTACTTTTGACAAAATGCCATGTTCCTTTAGCTAACACAGTTTGAAAAACTGCTTGATTTCAAATTTGCCCCTGTAATTTTTTATATCCTGATTAAAATGTAATTTAATTTAATTCCTAATGGATACCAAATATCATTACCATTACAGGGAAAATGCATGTCATAAACACAGCTGTTTTATTAGTTATAATTTATATAGAATATCTTACAATTTTGAATTTATATCAAATGAAAATATCATTGTCCATGATATTAAGGATTATTATTGGTAAAGCGACACTTGGAATACTGCATTCAGTTTTGGTCGCCACAATGTAAAAAAGATGTTGAGACTCTAGAAAGAGTGCAAAGAAGAGCACAAAGATGATTAGGGGACTGAAAGCTAAAACCTATGAAGAACCGTTGCAGGAACTGGGTATGTCTAGTTTAATGAAAAGAAGGACTAGGGGAGACCTGATAGCAGGGTTCCAATATCTCAGGGCCTGCCACAAAAAAGAGGGAGTCAAGCTATTTTCCAAAATACCTGAGGGCAGGACAAGAAGCAATGGGTGGAAACTAATCAAGGAGAGAAGCAGCTTAGAACTAAGGAGAAATTTCCTGACAGAACAATTAATCAGTTGTAGAACTTCCCTCCGGAAGTTGTGAATGCTCCAACACTGGAAGTTTTTAAGAAGAGATTGGATAACCATTTGTCTGAAATGGTGTAAGGTTTCCTGTCTTAGCAGGGGGTTGGATTAGAAGACCTTCAAAGTCCCTTCCAACTCTGTTATTCTATTAAAATCTAATGACAGGGGACGGAGTGGAGGGAGGTGGGATCTGTTGTTACTTGATCAATTACCTCAGCTATGCTGTTCTCCTGTTGGGACCCCAAACCAGATTTTGTATATCTTGAAGTTCTAACCAAAGGATAAAAAGATATCATGCCCTATTCCACTTCTGAGAATCTTGTCTTGGCCTTTCTTCAACAGATAAATCTCTAACAGGGTAACCCTTTCCGGTCCATCTCAACAGATGTCGTTGCTTTTTCCTAAAACAACAAATACAACAGCCAACGCTTTCCATATCCATCCTAAGTTTGCCATCTTGTTTATCAAGTTTTTCTTCCCAAAATTCTTCATTTCAGATCCAATGCATTTTCCAATTTAAGTAATGCATCATTCAAATAATGTATCTTTGTTCACACAATATATGAGTTCTGCCTCATAGCAACATGTTCTTGTTGACCATCTTGGAATCAAACACATCTTATAAGCTAGATAGAGCTACTTTGGAAAGTGTAATATTTCCCTTCATCCTATATAAGCTCCTATGGAAGAATGCCATACAATAACACAGTTGGAAGGGACCTTGGAGGTCATCTTGTCCAACCCCCTGCTCAAGCGGGAGAGTCTATTCCAAATATTAGCCTTTACCTAGGATCGAACTCACAGCCTCCTGATTGTGAGGCGAGAGCTCCACCTCCAGACATGGTGGACAGAAACACTATATTAGTGAGAGACTTCAAGGGGGGAATCCACTGGGCAGTCTGTGATTATTAAGGGTGGACAATTGTTGTCATGGTCATCTAATGATAGCCAGCTCATAAGTTGCTCGGTTGATTTAGGCTGAATTGAAATTTGGATATCAATGTCAGGCAAACTCCAACTGAGGTAACTTCCCTATTAACCCTTGCATTTTTCCCCCCTTGCAAAAATGTCTTCTGCCAATATGTACTTGTTATACAACAGATGGCACAATTTCTATAATATATTCGCTCTATAAATGCTGGCAGAAAAGCCTATTAAAAACAGAGCCTCTTTTCACTGTTTTGTTTTTATTTGGAACAGTAATAAAGTCAGTTGTTAGCTTCAAGCGGTACTAAGATTTAAAATAGGAACTGCTTTGAAGCACCATGAAACTGCACCCAGCCTCTAGGTTATTAAGCGTGTTCTTTCTGTACAGCTTCCTACACATAGTTTATTGTTTAGGAGAGTTACAACTGGATGTTTCCATAATAGACATTTCAATTTGTCTTACTTTAGAACTATGTAATTATATACACAAAACACTATGACATACAGAGGAGGTTACAAGGAGAGACAGATTAGAGACTGTACAATAAGAGCCACAGCAGGTTTTCAGGAACAACATGTGAAGAATGCCTTCGAGGAGAAAAAGTAATACAGTGCTGGCTAGATTGACTCCAAGTCACTAGATGGAATTTGGGGGGCTCCAAACTTCAAGGAGATTAAGGAGAGCCAGCTGGCACCCTTTATCACACAGGCAGCCTGTGGAGCAATTTTAGCTGACCCTTGGCAGTTTTACTCTTGTTGTTATTTTTTGAAAAGTAAAATTTAAACATTCACAGCTTCTCCTACAAGGACATGGATTTTGTTTCTGGCAGTGATGAGAGAAAGAATTATATTTATTATGTCTAGTGTCATATAACCACTGACTACCCATCCGAGTAGTTTCACATTCTGCAGATCTTTAGACTTCTCCTAAGCATTGTGAAGGAATTCCCTTTTAATTTTACCATTGGTAAAAGCTTGGGACAGAATTAGATGGAAGTATCAGGAGGAAATTCAGCCTTCAGAACAATTGTATTCACTGCCCACAGAAATTCCTGCAATTTTGCTTGCAGGGAAATTTTGGGGCCAATTCTGTTTATATGGCCCACCCCATGAATTATATTAATTAGAGATGATGAACAGATCATTATAAATTTTTTACTACTGGTTCTGTGGGCGTGGCTTAGTGGGCGTGGCATGGCTTGGTGGGCATGGCAGGGGAAGGATACTGCAAAATCTCCGTTCCCTCCCCACTCCTTGGGGAAGGTTACCACTGATTCTCCGAACTACTCAAAATTTCCTCTACCGGCCCTCCAGAATGGGTCAGAACCTGCTGCATACCACCTCTGGTATAAATCATTTCATTTTTTAATCACTGTTTTTGGCTCTTAGATTGTGCCTAGAAAATATATTTTGCTTGCCCTTTAAGAAATACAAGTAGTCCTTGACTTAAGACCACAATTGAGCCCTAAATTTATATTGCTAAGTGAAATATTTGTTAAGTGAGTTTTGCCCCATTTTACAACCTTTCTTGCCACAGTTGTTAAGTGAATCACTGCTGTTATTATGTTAATAACACGGTTGTTAAGTGAATCTGGCTTCCCCATTGACTCAGAAGATTGCAAAAGCTGATCACATGATTCCAGTATGCTGCAACCATCATAAATATGAAGCAGTTGCAAAAGCATCTGACTTTTGATCATGTGACCAAGGGGATAGTGCAATAGTCATAAGTGTGAAAAATGGTCACTTTTTTCTGTGCTATTGTAACATTGAATGGTCACTAAACAAACTGTTGAAAGTTGAGGACTACCTGTAGTCATTTTTGTACAAGTATCAGAAAAGTTACATATTTCAAATAATGGGGATAATGGGGAGAAGCACCAAATGATTAGGTGAAGGTATTTTAGCCCACAGTTCATTTTAAGAATTCAAATCTATAGCTCTGTCCTTCTATATTACAATGTACAAATGCTTTTTATGCCACAGGCTAGACCTGTTTTCTTTTTCTGGCCACAGATTGACAATTAATGGAGGCTGGGAAGTTTATGGGTTTTATACAGCGTTGTTTTATTTAGAAGTTTTATGGTTTTAGCAAAAAATATTTTTTGAAGATCAGGAATTCTGCTGGAATCTGGCAGCCTCTCAGAATGGTTGTTTTATTAATAACAGTAGCAGGACTTGTATAAACTTTTGCCTAGAAGTCTGTCAGAATATGTGTGTGAAATAGTTTAATGAGCTGACTATGCAACCCATCTCAGCAGTTGATTCCATCTGACTTAGAGCATGAGTCAGATTTGGGACACTTTTATGTATTTGCCAAAATGATATTTTCTTTTTCTTGCAGGAAGCAATTTTTCCCACCACGTTGGACCATGGTGGTTAAAAAAGAAATTGGGTAAAGTTTCAATACAGCATTTTTTTTTCTATCATATTCACACTGAGTTGACTTTTCATTGACTGTCCAGACTTACACACACAGAAACAGGTTAATAGCTGTTTTAGCATTTCTTGCCTTTATGTAGGCCTTGGTGGGGCTGGGCTGGGGGAATAAGAACTTATGAGATTCAGCAATCTCATGATTTGTTAGTCATTTTTAATGAATAAAAATATTTAATTTTTTTTACTTCAATTGGAGATTTGATGGGTGTTGTTTGGGGTGATGGCTAATTCCCTGACATCCAAGGGCATTGTATTCTCAACCTCTGTCATAAGGGATTCAGTCCCTATACATTTATAAGAACCTGCACTAGTGAACATCCTTTGTCTATCTATTGTCAACCTATTATACATTGGAGATATAGTTGCTTATGTTTCCTTCTTCTGCCTCCTCACACTTGTAGAGAATAAGGAATATAGCCTTGATGGGAATGTGTAAGAAATGTTACTTGAGCAAAAGGAAGCCAAACATTTTTAAAGTCCAGAGTCATGAGATAACATTCAAAAGCAGGTCAGGCAGCCACTCCCCTGATTCACTGGATTACAGGAAGGGGGAGGAGGTATAGCACAATCAGACTTGCAAGTTTCTGTAATTGTAGCCATTCTTAATAAAAGTAGTTTTGTGCCTCCTGAGGTGTTGGTTTCCTGATCTGACAACCATTTTGTAAATATTTCAAGAGAGACTGAAGGTTTGTCCTTTATTTTAGTCATACTGTATAATTAATTCCCTGGCCTGGTCTACCTAGTGGGGCTGACACACCAGATAATAAAATTAAAGTCATAATTATTCTTATAGTAGTTATAAGTATAGTTGTAATTCTGTTTGATCATCTGTCTTCTCCTCGCTCAGTTTCACTTTTGAATTTAAGCAACAATAATATCTCCAAAGTGACTATCTTTCTAAAAGAAATGGCATGTTACAACAGGATTAAAACAACACCAGTCTACCTTTAAGAAATCATGTGATATTTTTGCTGGCAAAATCACAAAACTGCACCTGCACCCAGAAGATTATCTCCCTGTTGCTTTGTGAATTGGCAAATATCCATTGCGGAAGAGACTGGTCATGGGGCTTCTATAAACATGGATTTTTTTTCTCACACAGTACCACATGTTTACACTTTTGCTCTAGTACGTTACAAAGAAAACCATTTTAATACTTAAAATGACAACACTCCATTTTAACATCATAGGCATAACAATAGCTGAGTGTAGGTTAAATGTCAAGAGAAGTTGTATGAGGAACTTGTCTTTGGTAGCATCTTACTAACAATCAAGGTAAATGACTGTTGTCCACAGCTAATAACAATGACACATAGCAAGAAATCTATCCAGCTATGAACTTGATGAACTAAGGAATGACTGCAAGGAAATAATTAGAGCTCAGCCCAATTTTCTCAAATAACACTTTTCAGACAAAGTGTCTGAAGTTTAGTTTTATTACATAAAAACTGTTCAATATTTTCAGAGAAATTGAGATTGTGTTAGGTAAAATCCTCACCTCCAATACTCAAAGAGAATCTTGAGTACCTTTATATTCAAACCAAACTAAGAATCTAAGAAAAATATTGCTAGCGAGGAATGAATTGTAGATCTAATTATATTGATGAGGGCAGGAAAAATCTCCCTATTGTGAGTATTGGGCTACAATATTCCCATGCTGTTCATTTGCTTTAAATTAATAATGTATGTGTATGTGTATTCACACACACTTACACTCTCTTATACACACTGTATATGTGTGTATAAGCCACACACACACACAGAGACAGTATAAAAGTAAATATAAAGAATATACTATGTGTTAAGAATAAAGTGGTTGGGACCAATTTCTCCTCTCCAGTGAATAGAAGTGAGATCCAATGTCATTAGGAATACAAAATGGCTCAGATGTGATTTTCATGCAATTCTAATTTTCTTGGGTTGAATTCCTGACTAGTGCTAGTAGCACCACACAAACATTCATAGTACTGCAGGGAATAATAAATCTGTCATATCTATCAAATCTATCTATTTGTCCTATCTATCAAAATCAGACTGCAAAGCTGGCCCATCCAACCTTCCAGGACTTTAAGCAGACCTTCTTCTTCCCAACTCCCCTTTCATCCTTTTCACTTCAACCAACCCTCCTACTTTTATCTTCAAGAAAAAACGAGGGCTATTTTTCTGTTTTAGGAGGAAGGACAAGCAAAATGTTCATTTGGAAGTCACTCCATGCACTCTCCCATCAGGGAAGACTTATAATTCTCTGGTCAGTTTAAATGGCTTGCATATTTCTTAATGTGGTAATGCATGAAGTGAATAAAGCACTGCATGCTTAGTTGCATGCAATAGGGCATATGGGGCACTGGAACTACATCTTCTCTTGAAGGAAGCAATGGACATATGGTGATGAGGGGTGCAGATTTCCATCCAGCTTCCCACAAGGGCAAGATTGTATTGGACATGATCTCTGGATCAAGTCCAAATTTTGAAATGTCATAAGATTTAATGATTTCTCTGATGGTTTGACCATTTAGGGGAAGAAGTTGTCACCATGGTAGAAGATCTCATTATAGTGTCTAAACGGTTTGATGATCCTTGTGTGTAAGGGAATCTCTTAATATCTTTTACAAGATAGAATTTATATTTCAATTATATTATACTTATATTCTGTTTTTGCTTTAACCCCTTCTTTGGAATAGCACTTAAAGGATTTAGTGCATATTTATTAAACAGGAACATAAGCATAGCTCCAGAAAGTACAGAAGATTCTGACCTACCTTTCAAGACTTCATGTTTTTAAGAAGGTAAACATCTTGTCTGAAACTAAGGCAGGAGACATAGCATGTATGACACAATTCCTCTTACAAGAAAAACTGGTATAAATAGTTTTTTGTTCTTTGCTTAAAATATATGTATCTGCTTATGACTGGATTGTGAATTGCCATGAACAGGCCTGTGTTTCCTTACAGTAGAGGGCAGTGATATCCACACTCTAATTACTTCTCTGATTTTGTGAAACAAAATATATGAATTCTCCGCATTACTTTAGAACTCTTGAGGACTTCAAAATATTCTCCCATGCTGCAACAATACATTACTTTAATAAAGAATAATAATAGTGGATTCATTTGAATTAGTGTGCTATGTGCAATCCATAAGCGGCAGACTGAAAGGCAGACTAGAATAATTCAAGTCAAAATAAAAGAACAACAGTCCTTGTATTTTTTTGTGTTCACATGTTGTGTGTGTGTGTGTGTGTGTGTGTGTGTGTGTGTGTTTTACTATATCATTGGAGAGAATAAAGAAATAAAGATTAAAAAAAATAAAGTTAGAAAACTGATAAATGTGCTTGCACTACATGCTACTGGGTTGGCATTTTCATGGTTTAGCATAACATGGGCATCTAGCCATTGCCTTATCACAGTTGCAAACAGATATCTACATTAAGCGATACAATAACTATTCTGATGTTGACTCTTAGTTCTTTCTATTTGTTCAATCAAAAAGCTTAAATATTGTTGTGATAAGGCTAGAGATCCTATATTTTTCTGGTGTAAGGCTGTCTTTTAATTATATATGGAAATATACAGTATGGTTTGTAAATATACGCTGAACAGAATATATCCAGCCACCCATTTGAAAACCTCCCTCTAACTGCAGAATGAAGCTTTGTCTATACTGAGTAAAGATTGTTGCACCATAAGTAGCCACCAAGTACCTCTAATGGCATTTCCTTCTATTTGTTATAGCTAGGTTGAATATAATGAGAGATGAATCCTATCCTCAAGAATCTTCCGTGTGAGAAATCACTATCCAATAGGGACAAAATTTATGAAAGTAAAGGTTCTCAGAAAGATGAAGATCCTAAAGAAGCAGACTCCAAAGGAAAGAAAGGTGGTATAAAACCAGTTAAGAAGAGAGACTATGACTAATGTTCTCCCATCCCTCAGATGCAGCTTGAGCCTTAAGCCCTATTTCAATATCCATTCTCAAATGCATCTGCCTGCTGAGCCAAAATGATTCCCCTGTTTCATTTCTCCCCTCCTTTGTTTTGGAGGCATCAGAAAAATTCATTTGAAATGAAGACCTCAGAAAGAGGAGGGTTTGGACTCCCAGACTGGGAAATTTACTATCAATCAGCAATAATAACCTGGATAAAAGATTGGG
>JAOYMU010000292.1:24413489-24424715 GCA_025802295.1 Psammodynastes pulverulentus | reverse complement strand
TCCCATGCTTCTGGATCCCATCGCAGCACCCCAAGAAGAAGCGTGTCAGGCGACACCAACGCCCCTTTTCAATTCTTTGGCTTCACTGCCATTCCTGAAATGGTCTGCCCTTAAAATATTGCAAATGTGAGCTTTATATGGTTAGCCGAGATAGTGTGTCTTTAGACTTTGTATCTTTCATCATAAATGCCTTAAATTAGAATGAAACATAAACATTCTGATAACAAAAAAAATAAATAAGTTTGAAGATGCTTATGAGATTAAAAAAAAAGTCTTCTGGAAAAGTAATAACCTCTTTTTTGCCTATACCTGTACAATTTATATTTAGTAAATATGAGTTCCTCCTCAACTTAAAATTTTTATGTTCTGTACCAGTAAAGAGGCAGATTTAGCCTACTATAAGGATAGTTATCTATATGGGAAGACTTAATGAATTCTACATCATTTGGTGCCAAAACCTGAGGAAGAAACAAAACTATCTCTCACATGGAACTTGATCACCCAGAGAAGAGATTAAGCTATTGGTTCCCAATGATCCTTGTTCATAGCCTCCTTAGTGTCTCTGTAATCCTTTCACAATTCCCCAGGTTCCCAAGCTATGTGCTGACAGACTATGTTTCACTATGTTTTCCACAAAAAAATAAAACAACTGGAGAAAATTTAAAATAGTTTGCGAACAGCAAAATTTGATTCAGAAAAAAGAACGTTTTCTCCAGAAAACTGAAGCCAAAGTAACAAACCTAAACCCTCATACTGGCTCATAAAAAATGTTGAAAGAGCCATCACTCACAGAATCAAATATGTATGAACTTGAAATTTTGAATCTGCAATTATCTTCATAAAGAGAGAGGTATCTGAAGCAGGCACTGCCCATGATTACCAGGAATGCAGTTGTGTTTGATGATTATGCCTTCAGATTAATCCGGAATAAAAAGATGTGACCCATGTCATTTGCTCTTCAATTATGCATGCCAACAGAATTCTATTCCACATAGTATATAAGCAGCCAAAATTTAGGTAAAGGTTTCTAAATAAATTTAACATTCAGATGGCCATTCCTACAGATTTTTTTTTACAATGTACTGCAGGTTAAATATTTCTCTCAGACTGGATTTGCTGAGCTGATTTTCATCATCAGGGATAAGGTTGAAAGAACAATAAGACAGAGCTGATCATTATCTAGATGAGGAACCAGGGCAAAAACATCAGAGTGAGGAAGTTATGTGAAGTTAATATATAATTGAGGGTTGTTGCCTCTTTGTCTACCCAGAAAGTGAATTTAGCCATTCATCTGCCTAAATTTCATTGTCAAATAGACTAATCTTCAACTCCCAGTATATATACAGCTTTGTTTCTGGAGCAATGCAGTGAAACACAGGGTGGTCTAGAGGAAAAATAGGGTTGGTACTGAGTCCACCATGAGGACATCCATCTTTCTGGCTAGTTCTTGCAGTCAAATACAATGGAGGGTAATTATCCAATTCTAAAGTAATTTCATCTCAAGCTTGCTCAAGAAAAAGAATTTCAAACTGATCCAAAAAATGAAAATAAATTATAATCAGTCTTTTTACTGGGCTAGCCTCTTACATTCTGAGACTATTTGTATATCAGGGAGCAAGGATAAAAGTCATTTGGTCAAAACTGGTCCCCTCATGAATCTGAAAATAATTGATACAACTATTGGCTGGATGATAGATAATTCACACTCTGAAAGGAACTACCGTAATCATTGGGGTCTGAGCCCATCCAGAATCTTCAGACAACTGGGAATGGACTTAATACAAGCATCTAGATGAGAAAAAGCATGTTCTCTGTGGGAAATGCTACCAAGAGGTAGATGATAAATCTGTCGGGGGTTTTTGGAAATTGACACTTTAATGGTGATTTGTCTAGCTCAATGGTGTTAAACTCAAGGCCTGCAGGCCAGATGCGGCCTGCGGAGTGCTTAAATCTGGCCCACATGGCTGGCCTGGAAATAGTAAATGACCAGCCTGTAGTGCCCCTGGCAGACAAAACAGGACACAGGGGACCGCATGTGGCCCCCATGTGCCCGATTTTGGCTGGCACAGTATTGCAGGAGGCCGTCCAAGTCAAAAATGTGGCGCATGGGGACCGACAGTATGCTGAAGGAAGCTTCCATCAGACTCTTCTCCCACTGGCTGGCCTGCAGAGAACTACAATGCTGATCCGGCCCTCGAAGAAATCCAGTTTGATACCCCTAGTCTAACTTATGATGTTGCCAGAAAATCTTCAGCTGAAGGAAATCAACTGTTGAAATAAGGCAGAATGGACTTCTATTAGGACATGGCCCCCAGAAGTCTCCACCTATTTGGGGAGAGCAGATCCTCCTTGGTTTTCATACTTAAGAGCTGGTTTTTAAATTTGAAGAAACTTTCCTAACAAAGGGGAAATCTTCAGAATCAACCTCTTTGATTGCCTGGATAGCTGGGTTCCCTTAGAAAGCTTTGGAACAGAGTAAAGAAGAGACATGGCAAGTCCCTGCTTGACTGTAATGGGATATTTGACCACAAGAGGGTGGTCAAGACTAGAACTTTCCTCATTAATTACAACTTAATGCAGATCTGAGCATTTATAGCCTGCAGGTTATGCCTGGACCTTGGGTAGTTCCAGTTTGACTCACAGCATTGATGACCTGAGAGGCAGGGGGTGGGGCATCATTTAGAGATAAACAAAATGACCAGATTTTTTTAGAACTATCATGTCAACATTTGATCATGTAATGTATATGTCTGGAACCATAAATAATGAAAGAAAGGTCATCTCATGAAGAAACTCTCTACAGATATTTGTCCATACACCAGAAATTGAGACATTCTTTAAGAGTAAAACAAATAAGAGAGAGCAAAGACAGAGTAGATTCCCACACTAATATGGTTTGCGGTGGTCATATAAATTCCATCAATGTACAAAGCAACACACTCATTCCCCGAAGCTTCATTTCCCCTTCAAGGAAAATATTGAGAAGGAGAGATTAAAAAAAAATCCTAGCAGTTGAATATATGAAATATATGTAAGGTTACATTGGAAAACAAAAATACTTATTAGAATTCTTGTACTGTTAGAATTAGCTTTTTAAATAATAATATCAATGTAAATATAAATGATTAATCTTACTAATCATTGCTCACATTGTTTCCTTGGTTGTTTATTTCTAGACCAGTTTGTTGCTAAAATGTTTTGATAACAAATGAGGTGGCAAAGGACTCTAGTTTATCATACCATGCCAGGCATGGCAATAAATCTCAAATATCCAGATGTTAAACCCACATTACAGTACTTTCTTATAGATATAACACAGCTAGAAAAATTCCCTTATTGCATATAAGATAAAAACCAAATATGCATATGAGCTGTTTACTAGTGAACTCGGTAATCAAACTGTATCTCTATCTCTATCTATTTGCCCCACAATTTCAGGCCTTTTCCTCTGGTTTCTTCTGGTCATTGGGAAGTTTTGCCATATTTTTTTTCTTGGCCCTGAGAGTGAGATACAGCTACTAAACATTTAAATAATATTTCTATCAATATTTAGGAGGAGTGTCATCTCTTCAAAAGTTATCACTGGAAATTATAGCAATCCGTTCTGATAAATCCCTACCTATCTGTCAGGGTAGTTATGTCCAAAAATTACTTATGAAAAACATCTCAAAGTTAAGAATGGAAAATTTGAATTATATACCGGTACTAAAGAAACTACAGTTCATTTCCCTAGTTAAAGTATAGGACTGGAATCAGGAAGATTCTGATTCAAGTCTACATTCAGCCATGCAAATTCTTTCACAGGTCTGTCCAAACTACTGCACAGCTCTAAAATTACAGGTAGTCCTTGATTTACAACCATAATTGGGACCAGAATTTCTGTCTCAATGCAATGTGGTGGTAAAGATTGCCATCATATGACTACATTGCTTAGCAACAGCAATACTAGCACTCACTACTGTTGTCATTAAGCAAATTCTATCATGAGTACCCATCCCAATCGATGCCATTTTGGACTTGGTCCCTTCCAGTCCTCAGCCTTGCTTCTTCCAAGTAAAGGACTGATTTCCCTTCAACTTCCCCTAATTGCCTATCCCACCCACCTCTGCCCTTCTGGCCACTTGCCATGCTGCATCTTGCCATGCTGCAGTTTAAGGGCTTCTTGGCATATTGTGACTCTGGGACTGCAGGAATCCCCTGAAACTGCAAGAAAAGTGCAAAGCTGCAGCCACCCTTCTGAGACTCTGCCATGCCAGCCTGGCTCAAGCCTGCAGCCCAAAGCGATAGCATCCCAGAAAGTGCCCTGATCGGTGCCAACTATATTTGCCCTCACCACCCTGCACTACAAAGTCCTTGCTGCCCTGCACTCTGCTCGTTCCCACTGCTGATGAGGCATGCCCGCTCTGACCCTTTGCAAGACAACTGCTGGTCACAAAGAACATAGATGATGGGGTGATAGATGGGCAAGGCAAGTTGAAACACCCCTGAGATTGCATGTGCAGGCTGACTGCCAAGCACCTGAATTTTGATCACATGGGGGCACTACAAAACCATAATTTTCAGGATGTCATAAGCCTCTTCATTCAGTTTCGCTGTTATTTTGAATGGTTATTTGAACGAAGGGTCATAAATTGAAAACTATGTAATTTAATTAGAACTGTAAGAAGCTTGTATAAATTTAGACTAGGATGGATGCTCAATGTGGAAAGTACTTGCTCAAATATATTGGTTAAAACTGTTAAATTTTTAGCATCCACATTGTAAAACAAATAGCTCTATAATTAATATGAAATAAGTACAACACATAATAGTATCCTTATTTGAATTATAATATAAATCTAATTAAAAATAGAGGATAAAATCCTATGAAACAGCTTTTCATATATCATATAAATAGTTAACCAAGAATTGAAGAATACATGATGCATTTGCTCAGTAAAATAATCCTGAGAATACAATATATAAACCTCAAAAAGGAGTTAGTTGTTAAATATTTTAGAGTCTCTAACAATTAAAGTGGTGGGGTGAGAAATAGAATATGCAACAGTGGAACACACACATATAGCAAACACACACACACAGATCTATGTAATACAGGTAAGCCTCAACTTATAAACCAGTGGTGGGATTCAATTTTTTTTTACTACCGGTTCTGTGGTTGTGGCCTGGCTTGGTGGGCATGGCTTGGTGGGTGTGGTAGGGGAAGATTACTGCAAAATCCCATTCCCTCCCCACCCCACTAACCTGCGATCTCCTGTGCAGGATAACAAAAGAAGACCCAGCCGATCAGCTGGGACTCGGGAGGCAGAGAATAGATGGGGGCGGGGCCAGTCAGAGGTGGTATTTGCCAGTTCTCCAAACTATTCAAAATTTCCACTACCAGTTTCCCAGAACTAGTCAGAACCTGCTGAATACCACCTCTGTTATAAACTATAATTGAGCACAAAATTTGTGTTGTTAAGTGAGTTTTGCCCCATTTCACAATCTTTCTTGCCTCAGTTGTAAAGTGAATCACTGGAGTTGACAAATTAGTAATCCAGTTGTTAAGTGAATCGGGTTGACTTTGCTTGTCAGAAGATTGCAAAAGGTGATCACATGACCTTGAGACATAGCAATGGTCATAACTTTGAGCCAATTGCCAAGCATCTGAATTTTGATCACATGATTAGGGGGATGATGCAAAAGTTGTAACTGTGAAAAATGGTCCTAAGTCACCTTTTTCAGTGGTGTGATAACTTTGAACGGTCACTATTGTAAGTCAAGGACTACCTGTATTTATTCAGTTGCAGGGGAATAATACTATTGCAGAGTGATGTCATGATTATAACATGCAAATGGACGGGGACTTTTTTATTTAACTTAGGGCAGTTGCAGATTGGAAGATCTGTTTAAAGCACAGTATGGGGTTTGCTTGCTTGCTTTGGTTAACTGACTTTGACAGCAAGATTTTGGGGAGAGACTTTGGGGACTGGGGAAAAAAAAGCTTGGGGCCAAGGCACTCTAGGCTATGTGGCTATTTTAAAAATCATCTCACAGCTTCTCAAAGATGTATACCTTAATTAAAACATCACTTTGATTAATCCTAGTGCTTTTCATTTATATTTAGTACCTTTCATCTAAGAAGAGCAGGCACACAGTAAAGCAGTTCAGATAAGAAATTGCCAATCTGTAATTCCACTGGGAAAGAAAGCCAATCAATCAAGAACAATAGACTGAAAATCACAGATGTCTTTTAAAAAAAAATAGTCTTGCCCTCTTCCTCACACAATGACCTGCCCTGTTCAATATTGTTATGAAATTACAAAATATGTATAGTATCTTGAAAGGGTATGAATGAATGTCAATGGTTTATATAAAAGTAAAGGTTCCCCTTGCACATATGTGCTAGTCATTTCTGGTTCTAGGGGGTAGCACTCATCTCTGTTTCAAAGCTGAAGAGCCAGCGCTGTCCAAAGACATCTCCATTGTCATGTGGCCAGCATGACTAAATGCCAAAGGTGTACGGAATGCTGTTACCTTCCACCAAAGGTGGTTCCTATTTTTCTATTTGCATTTTTACATGCTTTCGAACTGCTAGGCTGGCAGAAGCTGGGACAAGTAATCTGAGCTCACTCTGTTACACAGCACCAGGGATTTGAACTGCCAAACTGCTGACCTTTCTGATCGACAAACTCAGCGACTTAGTCGCTGAGCCACCACGTCCTTTGAATGGTTTATATAGTACTTGGTAAATAGAAAAATAGACTGAACAATTGTATGTTTAACTTTTGGAGGAAGGGATATTATATTTGCTATTTGTAACATTTTTACTTATATACAAGCTGTAATCTCATTTTTATGTTTCTTTGAACATAACCCTTATTGAGTCCGCATTTGTGTGGTGGAAGGGGTGAGAAAATGCTTCACATTTTGCTGATCTCATTTGAATTGTAATTAAAAATATAGTTATATTGTAAGTTATTATAACTTAATTATATTTCATTGAGAGTAACACCTACTGAACTTGACAAAAGAACCTGTTGTACATTGAATAACAGTATGTATTCATTTAATATAGTAAATGTATTTAATAAAAATTAACAGTAATAGAGCATATCATAATGACTCCATAAATATATCTTACTAAGATGTTAAGACAATATTTTTTGTTACAAATGCCTGGATATTCACTTTTAAAGCATTCAAAATAACTACACTAATATCTACTCAAAAAGATATATAGCACATCTATATATCTACCTATCTAAATCTATCTAGAGTATCTATCCTCCCTAATCTGCACAAGTTTCTGTATTATGGTCAGAAACAATTTATATGTCTGCTACATAAAATTGAAATACAAGAGCTCACTTTTCTGCAGGAACATGGTAATATTACAAAAAATATGAATTATTGAGAAAATCAATTACACTTGGAAAAACAAGAAGTATGCACTAGTACTTTGTTGCAAACTTCAAGTTCCCATTTCATCCAAATCATCTGATCTCAAATGTAGCATTTCATCAACTTTCTCTGGCAACAATACACAATATGAATTCAAATAAGGTATGGAAGTGTTTTAATCAAAACCATCAATTATGTAATAATTTAAGAATTTGAATTTTTAAAATTATATTATTCAGACACTATATTTACCTATTGTGAATTTGGAAGGATAAAAATGTTTTTATATTGGAATCTGGATTCCAACTCAATATGATCTTAGAAAACAACCCCTTAAGACAAGATAGGTATTAAAAATACGAATTCCACTGTTGTAAGAATAACTTGTACTTTTTTCTTCCACCCACAGACATAATGAATTTTCAGACAAGGTAATATGCTCTTAGAATGAGAGCTAAGTGGAGTCTGCGGGAAAGGACTATGAAAAAATATAGCAAGGGAAAACATTAGTCATTTGACACAACTGGGACAATATTTTAAGAATTTAAAACATCAGCTTGACCTTTTCCCCTTCTTCCTCCCCCCAATACATTTACTTCACTTGAAAGCCACCTACGAAAGTATTTGATGTCCTTATAACATATTGTGTGCATACACAATAGATGAACAGACACTTTTCTTTCAATTGAAATCCAGGCTGAGTGCTACTGTGGAAATAGAAAGAGAGAATCGTTTACTCAAAACTTATTGAGTAGAACCAAAGGAAAGATGTTTCATATCACACATATGTTCAAGAGATCAACAATACTGAGATCTGCAATAATTTTACTAAATTAGGTCATATCTTACACAAATGCCTTCTTTAGCTGCTCAGCTAAATGCTTATGCTATTTGACGCATACTATAATTAATAAAAAATTAAGCTGGATTCAATTGCACTGGTTTTTATTTCTTACAATTATATTTATTTTGCACCATTTATAGGCAACAAAGACATATGAAATGATCTTTAATCACCATATTCAAGACTACATTTTCTTCATTTATGAGAATAAATCTTTTGGTTTTTACTGAATTTTACATTTTGCTACAATGGATGTTGAGTGTCAGAATTAGATGCAGCTGTCTTCAAGAGAAAGATTTCTGTTGAGAGCATAATGAATTTGTGATAAATGAACATTTCCTGAAACACTTGTCAAAAGAGAACTCCACTAAGGAATGTGCATTTGTAAGGTCTCTTCTCTCTTCCCCCTCCCTTTCCCCTCCCTCCTCTCTAATTCACTAAAACATTGAATTATCTGTCCTGTCTTGAGTAAGTAAAATTTTCAGGAATGCTAACAATGCTAAGCATACCACACACTTATATGGAATGTATTTTATAAAATGTAAAGTATTTTAGCTGTTATATATTTCATTTCTGATTCTTTTCTTCTCAGTTTTCTTGATCCCTTTACTATTTTTGCTTAACCAGATGGGCCTGCTAGAGGGGTCAAAATGCCAATGTACTGCCACAACAAACAATTTGACTGAAATTCTCCTTTTTAATGTGTTGCACATGTACACACATGTCCTGCACATGTACACACATGTCCAACACATGTTTCAAAAAAGACATTGCTTTGATTGTGCAGTCCCTTTGTAATTAAAATGACATAAATGGCATTAGCTTTCTCAAAATTTGAAAACAATAGAAGTGAAATATTAACTTTGGAGGCCTACTATTCCAATTTTCTGCCTTGAACAGGAAATCTCATATCATCCGAAACGGCTGTCATTTTAAAAATCTTTAACATCATGGATCATTTCATACTTGTAAAGTGTAGGCTGTTCTACCGTTTAAAAACTCTTAGAGTCAGGAAATTTCTATTTATTTCAAACGTGGATGACCCTCTCTTCTTGTCCTATCCTTGAGTGCTATAGAGAATAAATCCTCTCCCTCTGCAATTCTGACTATCCTTAATCTTATCTTCTTTATGCTAAGCATACCTAGTTTATCTTTCCTTCATAGATTTATCCTCCAGGCACCTTACTTTCTGAACTGTTTCCACTTTGTCAGCATCCTTTTTAAAATGTGGTAACCATAACCATAACTGTTCCAGGTGTAGTCTTACCAGTGCAGCAAAGAGCAGAACTATCATTTCTCATGATCTCAATGCAATACCTCTGCTGATGTCACCCAAAATTGCATTGACTTTTTTGACAGCACATTGCTAACTCATTGTTAATTTAACAATGCACTGGTCCTTTTCTCATATATCATCTACATTATTCCTATGAATCTGGTTTTTCCTACCTAAATGGAGAAACTCATGCTTCTTGCCATTGAACCAGTGATGGGATTCTCCCGGTTTCACAACTGGTTCAGTGAGCGGGAGGTACATATGTGGGCGCACCAGAAGTTACAAAACCATCATTTACAGCTTTACAACTTACCTTCCACTGCAACGCCAGTGAGTAAAACAGCTGATGCGCGGTAATCTGCTGTGCCGCGCCTCAGCTGAGCTTCAAAACTACAGAAATAAAAGACAGACTAAGGCAAGGATAGGTGGGCGGGACCAACCAATCACCGGAGCTAAGGGTTCCCCTGAACCCGTGCGAACCCTTAGCAGCTTACCCCTGCATTGAACTGTATATTGTTGACTAGCTATAGCAATACGGTATAACCCAAAATGACAATTCTGTAGTATTTTGTACAAGGTTCAAAACTCTAGAAAAAAACACAATTATTGTTTCTTAAAAGCTCTTTGAAATAAGCTCTTTTAAGTCAATTTTCTGTTACACCAGCACAATAAGCAATGTCCCAAAGAATCAATATTTCATTAATATGCTGGTCTATGACCATTATATGCATTGATTTGATATGTCATTAAAAAATTAAACAGAGATGCTAATAGCCATTCCACTGGTATGTGTCAAGCATTAAAAGTTATTTTGAAACTCTACAAAATATTTGTAAAATAATAACTGTTCACCTGTCACCTGTTCATCAACCACCTGACAGAGAATGGACCAGATGAGACAAGAAAACCAGAACTGCTATATCATCTCTGTTAAGCAACCAGCTGTCATTCAGCTAGAAAAATTGGTCATTCTAAAGAGATGTATTGATTTCAAGTTTATTGGCATAGAATACACTGTGTGTGTGTGTGTGTGTGTGTGTGTGTGTGTGTGTTATATTGGGTCTATTTAATTTCATAATATGTTTTGAATATGTACTGCTTAAAACAATTAGGAAACTGCAAGCTGTGTACACAATACATACTCTATGTACATAAAAGCCACCAATATTCGTATCTGCTTAGTCATCATTTTTACATTGTTGTCATTCCCTTACAAATTTAATTTAGTTAAATAGTTTGTATGGTTGTCCAAAATAAAAAATATGATTCTTCATGGTTGACAGAAAATTAAAAATAAATCAGTATAAATGATAAATATAAAAGAACATTATTACAATATAAAACAGCATAAACAGAAGCTCAAAATGCACCTTGTTCAAATTCCCAAGCTAGCTTTACAAAAGGTAAGGTGATCAGATGTCCCGATTTTTGCAGGACAGTCCCGCTTTTTGGGAATTTTTCCCGCGTCCCGGGACGTGGTCCAAAAGTCCCGATTTTATTACACAATAAATAATAAAAAGTATTTTTTTCCTAAATCCCCCACCCTTTTGCGCATGCGCGCTTCTTCACGCTCGCTCCACCCTTCTGCGCATGCATGCGCTTTCACCACACTCATCCCCACGCTTCTGCACATGCGCACACTTCCGCCACGCTCGCCCCCACCCTTCTGCATATGCGCACGCTTTCACCACGCTTCTGCATGTGCTCGCCCCACCCTTCAGAT
>JAOYMU010000292.1:24333798-24344793 GCA_025802295.1 Psammodynastes pulverulentus | reverse complement strand
TCTTTTTTCAAAAATGAAATTTAGAAAAAAAAAACCAACAACTCTAAATCTTTCATAGATTTAGATCTCTGAGTTGTCAAGGAAAATTTATTTTAATCCATAGTACAGTAAGTTCTTTTTAGGAAGCTGGAAGAAAATGCTAATAAAATCTGAAGCTTTCAATAGAAACTTGGCATGCAAGATTTAGCTGGATGTTTATTAAAACTTCAGGTAAATGTGTTTTGTTGTTTACAGAAGAAGAATCTACATTTGTTGTGAGCAAAAATATAAAGAAGCTGAAAGAAGACATTCAAAAAAGACATATTTAGATTTATCCTATGCAACTATCTGTAGTCATGGTCAGTCCAAGAATGTTTTATCAGGACATTTGTAGAGAAGACATTTTTGTTAAATCTGAATTACTGTTAAATGCAAACCTATGTAATTTATATCATTTGAATTATCAATAAATCAAACCTTTATTATGGTCAAAGATCATCAGGTGGCATACAATCATTTATAATTACATTGGAATTTAAAAAATAATCATAATTATAAAAAGCTAAAGAATACAAAACAGAAAGTAAAAGTCTAAAACAGGGCTGTCAAACTCACGGCTTGTGGGCGGGATGTGTCACACACTGGCCATGCCCACACCTTGTTTAGTGAATGGGGAAAAAGTCGCAATATGTCACATGACACTGCCATGACGACTTGAGTTTGACACCTGGTCTAAAAGAAATCTAAAAGGAAGGGTAGGATAATTGATGGCTTTAGGAAAATGTAAAAATTTGTATATGGCAGTCTGAATCTACGTATCACAATAGAGACTATTCTAGTATGATGAACTACAGTTAGTCCTCAATTTACAATCACAATTGGGACCAGAATTTCCACCACAAGTTATTGTAGTTGTAACTTCAATCTTCATGTGACTGGGCAATTTTTTGATCTGATTAATTATCCTTATAAATGATCTTTTTTATTTCCCTATGTGTTTAATATCAGGAACAGAATAAAAAAACTGTGACTATTTCTTACTGCATACCTGCTCAGGTTTCTGCTTGCAAAAATGAAAGTAAGCCCTTCTTGAATATGACTAACCAATATGGATCCAATACAATAAGATGATTTATTCTTCCTTCATGTTACTATTTCATCTATAGCTAAAAACTTAGTAGGATGAAATTATTAGCACTACTAAATATTTATTTATAATATTCTTATATGAAAAAATATATTTAAAGACTAGGCATACATGAATTGTTAACTCTTCACTTAATTTTAATTTTTTTTTTTTGCCTAAGTGCATATTTCAAAGTTATGTATTTTTAGGATAAACAAAAACATAGGTTGGAATTTCTTAAATTTCCTAAACAGAACTTAATGTAACTGCTTCTTCAGCTTCTATATTTTGATAGATACAGAGTTATCATGTTTCCCTGCAGTTTGTCTGATTACTCATTTATCATTCACATCATCCCAAATTGTTATTTCAAACTAGAACATTTAGTAATATTATACTTCTTTATTATTTAACTATTTCTCTGAAAGAGACTG
The DNA here is from genome assembly GCA_025802295.1 of Psammodynastes pulverulentus. Taxonomy (NCBI): domain Eukaryota; kingdom Metazoa; phylum Chordata; class Lepidosauria; order Squamata; family Psammodynastidae; genus Psammodynastes; species Psammodynastes pulverulentus. The sequence goes on along the minus strand of JAOYMU010000292.1, from coordinate 24,343,254 downwards.
CTTTTGAAGCTATAGCTGTTGTTATTATAACATTCTATTTTATAGACAGTATTGTGTTCTTAAGACACATGTTGGGGACAAATGATGTTAGGGACCCATTTTTGTAACACAACTAATAACACTGAAATTGTAATGAATTTGCAAAATACTACCTGCTCACAGAGGTAGAAGTATATATTTAGAAATCTTATACTCACTTAGATTTTCTATGTACATTTTTTTTAAAGCATGATTCATGTATTGCCTTAGTTTTAGTTTGGATGTCATAGTATATTGTGTACTGTTAATGTTAGGGCAAAAATTTAACATATCCAAAATTTTATTTAATTCAAAGCAGTTTTCTCACTCAGAACTGGGACAGTTTCCCTCTGCCTAAAGCCCCAGTCAGTTGAATGACAAATGTCTTAGTGTACACAAACTTTGCATAGCAAGCAATTAAATTTATGCATCTCCACAAAGTATAATTAAAAAGAGGAATGATATTATGAAAGATTGATTGAAGATAGTTTGCTATCAATGATTTCTAATCATGGCTTCATGGAGACTCTGACTCAAAGGCAGACAATACAATAGATGATCAACTATTATAAAGTGATGAAAGTGGGCATACTGTCATTATTTATTTATAACCTTGTTGTAAACCGCCCCGAGTCTTTGGAGATGGGGCGGTATATAAATTTAATAAATAAATAAATAAATAAAAAAGATTTATATGGCTACCCATCTTGTGACACATAAATCATATTGAGAAAAATATGAGATTTAAAAACAATTTTAAAAAATCAAGAAAACCCAATCTATTATAATACCCATTCAACTCTACTGACCCTAAGCTCCAGCCTTGCTGCTCATTCAGTTCTGATAGGTTTAATAGTCTGATTCAACATTTTTTTTAAAAAATGTGTATATATGTGTGTGTGGTTGTGTGTTGAAATTTAATTAATAATAGCCTAAGAATTTTGAACTGTTAACCAGGAAGACTCTGACTCCATTTACAAAGGACCAGTGAGACTGCTATCCTCCTGTAGCTTTTACAGTAGCTTTTCTAATCACCATCATTATCTTCTTCTGCCAGCTGTCAACTTTCCATAAGCAGTTTTGGTTTCTCTTATTATCTTTTGCATTTCAAAATGGGAGAATATCTGAGATTTGAACAAATAAAGAGGGCAGTATTATTGCTTTGCAGAAAAGGGAGGAAATGTTACAATTTTTCTTATGTTGCTGAAGTTGTGAGAGTTTCAACAAATAAAAAATGCATCCAGCATTATTACTAAAGCATGGAGAGCTTGGACTGAACAAAATAGAAGGCATTATATAACCATAGCAACTAGACCCCGATAGAGTCCTTCTTGCCACTTTGCTCCTTTCATAGTACAAAGACCTATTTTATAAAATGATACCTTTGGTCTTTACAGCCACACCCAATTTTCCATTTGCAAGTAATTTGTGTTCAATATCCACAAACAGGATTAAGAATACAATTCAACTACAGTGAGAAATTGGAACAATCTAACAAAATAGATTAAAATCTGATAAATACAGGAGGTGTGCAGGTTCAGCATTACAAAGAACTAGTAAAGTAATTAAATATTAAAAGCATGCAAGCAATTAACATGCTACTTAAAAAAATAAACACAAATTGTCACCAACAGGGAGGGAGCAAGCACAAAGTGGGGGTTTACATTCTCTTACATGACAACCACAGTCTATTGTTGCACATAACCTTTGAAGCTGGTAGAGTTTGCTTCTAGATCTAATAATACCTTAATGTATGTAATTTCTGTATGAGTGAGACTATTATGCCTGCAAAAAGCATGCATGTGTACAGGAGAAGTATGTTTGTATCAAGGTCGCGCAATGAGAACGGGTATTAAATGTTGGTTCACATCAATTCCCCATGCCAACTCACCATGGTCAACATGCCATAGCCAACGTGCCATGGCCAGCTCACTGCAGAACAACTCTCTGGGGGACAAGAGTTACACCAATATCAAAGAAATGATGGAATAGGATCATTAAAAAAAAAAGAATGCAAAAGAAGGGACAGAATGATATGTGAATGACAAATAAGTAAAAAAAATATTTACTTTAAATATTTGAATTGTTAAATTGTCCTGGGGTGAGTTGGCTGCATTGAGTTGGCTGTGGTAAGTTGGCAGCAGCAAATTGGCTATGGCAAGTTGTCCCATTTCAATCTGAAGGTGTTTCATTATTTATAGACAATATTTTAACCAGAGACTTTTTAAAGTTTTAGCAATCATTCAGGTCAAAGGCCTCCAGCTGGACATCAATATCCAGGACATCATGTCAATGAATATGGAGTAAGCCAAGATTCAAAGAAAGAATATGAGGAGTTAATTCCTTAAACTGACTGCCCAGAATCATCTTATACGAGAGGTGGGTGGCATAAAAATTTAATAAAGTAATACATAAAATAAATAATTATAAATAATATAAAATAAATAATTCCCTAGAATTTGTAAATGTAAAATGATTTGGGGTATGTTGCAGTGTTAGATTTGCGTTACAATTGGCAGACACTATGAACACCTTTAAATGAATATTTGGCAGGGAACAACCACAAGATGAGGGATTTAGGGATTTAGTCAAGTGACCTGTATTGATATTCCATAAATGGAAGCTTTGATCACCATCATATCACCCAATACAATACCTCAAATGTCATTTAAGTTCTACTAAAAGAATAGGGTCAGATATTAATTGAAATAGACACTTGGCTCAATGAATAATTTGAACCATACTTAAGAAACACCTCAGCCTAAAAGTTGGCATCTTCCAAGACCTTTATTGTCATTTCAGGAAAGAAGAATTTTGGTAGTCAGACCTCCAAAAAAATTGTCTTGTGCATCTACTTCAAACACTTCAAATTATGTATTTGACATGTACTGTAAAACATCCATGAATCATTGCAGCTCAGTTCCTTGCACAGTGGAGATATCTGAAAGTAAGCACTGAAAATTTAAATTGTTTGATCCCACTTTTAACAGTTAGTCTCACTTTATCTGATCAAGCCATCTATTTCAAAATAACTACTCCAGGTTAAAATCCTAGATGGAAATGCTCTTACTGTTTATTACTCTGATATCCAAAAGCGATATCTTTAATCTCAAACAACTTCCCTGCCCTCGAGACTGCCTCCTGTTTCCTGGTCCAATGACTTGCAACATGATGGGAAAGGGATAATTCATGATTGTTGAACATCCCTGTCCCAGTATAACTTAACTACACTTCTTTTAACATAGGCATCTTATCCTCCAGTTTTTATTTTATTACTTGCCAATATCTACTGTGCTCTTCAGTGTGCATATGAGTTCTGGGCATTTAAGTTAAATTCAATGCAAAACAGCATTCTATTTTTTCCCCGGTTTATTCAAACTACCAATAAAGCAGAATCAAGGGAAAAGCAAAAGACTTTCATTTTCTCAGCCTCAAGCATAGCTAATTGCAGAGCATACTATGGTTGCTTAATTTTTTCCCCTCCTTCCTGGATTTAGCTGATAAAACAGGAAAACTATCTGACTTGCCTCAAGGGTTTTTTTTTTTTTTTTGAGCTTAAAAAATTCAGCATCTAAAAATACATGCAAACACAATTACATTACACAATTTTAACCCTATCCCTATCCTTATTCTAGAGTTAAAGAAGGGCCTATAGAGGTAGATGGCAATGCTTATCTCAGATAATCTGGCAACTTTTTTCTTTTTTTGCAGACTTCGGTCTTTGTTTCTATCATCTCTTGACATCTCCGCTATGCTTTCTATATTTATTTGCTCTTGTGCTCAGTGCTCTTTATCTTAGTTGGTCTTCAGTATGCTTGTTGTGGCCTGTCGGTCACCGGCCTCTTCAGCCGCTGAATCAGATGAAGAGGAGGCGTGGGAGTCAGGGTCAGCATCAAGGCAACCTGAGAGCTCTGAGGGAGAAGTGAGAATGGAGCTGTCAGAGAGAGAGTGAGACAGAGGTGGAGCCTGGGCTGTCTGTTAGCCCTCAGATGGAGAGTCAACAGCCCCAGGTCTGGAGGTGACTGATGAGGAAGAGGAGGAACAGCTGGGTCCAGTGCCTGATGTGCAGATGTGCAGAAGGCAGAGGAGAGGAGAGCAGTGGAAATCTGTGGGCCGTTCCTTGAAATAGAAGAGCCACCGCTACTAGTGAAGCCCCACCCTAGCTCTGGGGATAAAAGGCCGGGAGAGGAGATGAATAGATGTGGCAGACAACTATTCATCTCCCCTGCCGGACAGACTTGTTAGCGAGAGATGAAAGAGAAACTTTTTGACAGGATTGCTGGCGCTCCTAATAAAGGAATCATTGCTTCAACTACAGAGAGTTTGTTGTGTTTGGGGAGCTGGGTCAGAACAATGCTTCTTCAGATTGTGTCCAATTCTCTTCACCAATACAATTATCCAAACCAACCAATTAACCTATGAAGATGTCTGTTTAGATTCTCAGTTTCCTATTATCGGAAAAACTAGCATAAATGTATCTGAAAACATTTGTTGTACTAGTGCATGGATGTGAAAGCTAACTGTCAAATTCTAAAACAACAAAAACATCCTTTCAAGGAATGTTGGATACCATAAATGAGAGGAAAAAGTATAACTATTAATATGTGTGGTGAATATTAAACAGTGACAAAAATAAAATGAATAATTCAATTTTGCCTTTGATCTGTCTAATCCAAGAATGGAAATTAGATGCAAACTGCTTCCCATCCACCCCCCTGTCTCTCTCTTTCTCAAAAAAAAGTATTACTGTTGGGATGTCAGGACTCTGGTTCAAGGTATGGTAATTAGTTATGAAATAATTAGCAGCCTTACATGAGTATTTAGGGACAGGGAAATTCTATAGTCTTGGATGTTGAGAAACCTATTGATATATTGTCATATCTTTCTCTATAATCATTGAAAAACTCCACTAAAGCAATGCAACATCAAAGATCTAAACATCTTAGAAATCAGAAAATACATAACTCTTTTTCAGACAAATTTTCAGGAATTAATCTACAAGATCTGAGTATAATCCTATGAATATTATATGACATATGTATTTCTCAGTAATCCACTGGATCTCCTTCTATTATGACTCTTAGGATTACCAAGTTTGATGATCTAGCTTGATTTGAACATGTGATTTTATATAACATATGAATTTCTTTAATTTCCTGGCAATTCTCCTTTTCCAGTCATACAAAAGAGATAGGGTAGATTGAAGTCTATATTATTTCAGTCCAGGAAAGAAAGAGGACTGAAATAAGATTCTTACTTTTTCTTCTGAATCTAAATGAGGATGAAAAGGTAGACTGGAATCTGGGCTATATAAATGCTAAACAATCCTTGGTTATTCTTTGCATGATATGTGAATGAGGTATATTAACTAATGTATATCTGGTTTCCTAACATGTATTGTAACATTCATATTTTCATTAGGATTTGATGGTATGCTGAATTAGCACATCCAAATTCATAAAATCCTACGTTTAAAAGAGTACTTAAAAGTCTGCATAGGGAAAACAATAACTTTGGGCAACAGACTGATGGTTGCATATATCAACACTGGGCTGAAAGTCTCCATTAAGATTGCTCTTCCAATATGATCCCTAGAGGATAATTTCCTTTATAATATATTTTCCTTCTAATCTAGCTAGCTGTGAGATTTTCATCTTATTGTATTGAGTCATAATCATTCCATAATTAGCACTACATGTTGTGCATAATTAGTTATTTCTGTGGCAGGCAGGCATGAAATATATTTCTCTATCCCTTTATTATTTTACTAAATTGCCAGTGGAGATTTTTTAAAATGAATAATGATGTTTATGCTTATAGCTTCATGTTCCTCATTTCCTTGGTAATTGTCAAGGTGTAGATAAACTGTAACCATGGTAGCAACCATTTCATATACCTTTAAAGGAAATGCAATGGACCTTTTCACACTGATGTAACACATAGCAGAAGTATTAATTGTGTTCAGTGATGGTATTCAAACATTTTTACTACTGGTTCTTTGGGTGTGGATTGGTGGGTATGGTGTGGCTTGGTGGGTGTCGGTTGGTGGGCATGACAGAGGAAGGATACTGTAAAATCTCCATTCCCACCCTGCTCCAGGGGAAGAATACTATAAAATCTCCATTCCCTCCCTACTCCTGGGGGAAGGTTACTTTAATAAAAGATAGGTAGGTAAGCTTTGGTGTCTAAACACAATTCTTAGAGTTGTGCTTTGCAGGAAGGTGCACATACTTGTCATCTCCTCTCAGTGATCCTGTTTGAATAGTATACACGTGAGTATGTGAGAGAAAGAAAGAAAAAGAGAAAGAGAAGAAGAAGGTGAGAGAGAGCAGGGAAGGAAGAGAAAGAGAGAAAGAGCAAGGTAGGTAAGTAGGTATGGCTTGGATGCCCACAGAAAGTCCCTAACCTCCAGTCATTACTGCATGTGAGTTTAAGGGCTAAAAAGTTAACTACATTGATATGATTTAGTTGGATGTGAAATAATTAAAATGGAAAGATGAAAGATCATAGACAAAAGACCCCCCAAAAAATCAAATTCATAATTTTTCTTACAAAACCCTATTATAAGAGAGATGTAACTGGTCTTTTGTTGACCATGATGAAGAGGAACATATAAAGAAATTGATCACACACATGAGATAATAAAAGGAACTTTTCAGAAAATAGGAATTAAGCTTAAAGATAGAGATCATTATTTTTAATCCAACCAAATATTTCTACATTTCTACATTTCTTTTAAACTACACAAATTAAATGTTAATTGGAATCCAGCCGCTCTTCTTGTGTAGCCTGTTGATAGATTTTTTATTTTTATATGGGTTCCATGAACAGAACCTTATTATACGAATAAAGCAACCCAAATAATATCAGGTCATCTATACCACTGCTCTAATTTGGGTTGTGTGCACTGGAGTCTCTTTGAATCTAAAAGACTCCTAATTAGATTTTTATTACCAAATTTTAATTTCTTTCACAACAATTTGGCTTTGATAGTTGGTGTTCTTAATTCAGTTCCTTGTTAATGAAGTCACTGCAATAGTCTGCCCCTTGAAACACTAGCCAGTTTGCTGCTAAACTGTCAGGATATTTAAACATCTTTCATTTTCTTCCACTTGAGAATCTGGGACTTGATATGCAGAACTAAAATCTATATTTAGTGGTTATTTCGATTAACTATTATTTTTTCCCTTGTGATAATGCTTTCAATATCTGAAAAAGTCAAAATAATTATTCCTAACAGCAATACTTTTGACAGTTTGGCAATTCATTTGTGAAAACTATTTAGTTGCACATATTCAGGCTTCACTCAAATACGAACTTGAAAATACTATCAGATGCTAGTTCAAAAAAAAAAGAGCCAGGTGTGTGTTTTGTTGGATGAGAGAAAAATATTCATAATATGAGAATTACGTTTTCTCCCAGGATTGATGTTAACTTGTACTGCCCTTCTTCTGGTCTTCCTTACAAGAAAGAATATTGATTATGTTCATATTCATTACAACTTACCTGTTTTGAAATAAATTGCTCTGGTTTCATGAATATACAGCACAAGACTCAAAACAGTTTTCATTATTATTTTTCCTCCATTCAATAATGTCTAATTCTTTGAGACTTCCTGGAGAAGTTCCTACACTTTTCTTGGCAAGGTATTTCAGAAGTGGTTTGCCATTGCCTCTTTTTATCCTTATACCTGTTATCCAATGCATGCTTGATGATTATATATATAATAGATCATGTCCAGATGAAGAGATGGCAGACTGCAGATGGTTCCATGAAAAACAGAGCTAATGACCCATGGTGGCATGAAGAATTGGCAAGTAAACCCTTACACAACAACATCTTCATACCTATAGATGGGACTGCAGTTTTACAGTAACGTTCAGATGATGTGTGAGAGAGAGTGCGGATAAGCTGAGAGACCAAGATAATTAAATTTAACATCTCCTGGTTCCCACTCCTGCATTGACAAACAAGGGTAAGTAAACCAGCTGCTTGAAACTTCTCCAAACCAGGAGATACTTAACATGACCCACAAGTGCTCCAGCAGCTGCTCCTCATGAGAAGACAACAAGTCTTCAGTGGATTTAGAGTTCTGGGAGATAAAATAATAGCCATCTTGCTCTAACTGTGGTCAGCACATTTTCAGAAATTGGTTGTTAACTGCTTTTCAGTCTTTAGAAACTTTTGTATCAACAACTTTTACATCACCTGGTAAGTTCCTTTCAGTCCTTAGGGAAAGAAAGTTTTAACTACAAGTTTAAAACTTTAAAAAGACGGGAGAATAAATAGCAATGATATTGTTAAAACTTTAATTTGTAAGAAGCTGCAAATGGGTTAAAGGTCCAGATAAATTTGAAGTAAGATTTTGGAATTAATTATAAAGAATTCTCAGGAAAAAATGCTTTTGTGTTGAATTTAAAAAAAAACAAGATTTTTTAAAAATTAGACATTAAGCTAACAACAATTAAAGGAGAAGTACACAAATTCAAATTATAGTTACAGAATAAAGCAAAATGTTCTAACATACAATATATATTGAAGGATTTTTTGATCAATGGATACATCAATATTAATAGTGTCTTTTAGATAGAGTCTAAAAGATGTTAAAGTAGAAGAACAAACTTTACTTGATAAATTTGAGACTGAGTGGAAAGTGGATTAACAGATTACAAGATACAGGATGATTTGAAAAAAAGATGTTACACTGAACATACACAAGAAACTGGTTGATGTTTTATCAATTAAAGGCAATTTTCAAATCACAAAACAAGAGAATGATCTGGATTATTTTCCTTTATAGGCTTTACAAAAGAGGCTTGTTAAATTTTTGAAGAATCTTGTGAGAAGAGCCACAGAAAAAAATGAAAAGAAATCAAGTTCAATGACATTATTTGAGTGGACTAAAGATTAAGATTGTTAGAAGTAAAAGAAGGAATATAAAGTTGATTTACTAGATTAAGGTTGAAAGAGATATGATAATATTTCTGGTTATCATTAATGGATTTTTTTTTTGCTGACACCAGAATTGAATGACAACGGATATTTTTATAGGTAAGAGATGGGATATGGAAAAAAATATCATTTGTGATATTTTAAGAGGAGGCGATAAAATTAAAATTGTTTATACTTGTGAAGAAGGTGGGGGGGAATCATTTTTATATATTTATTTTGCTTTACTATACTTTTGCTATGTTAACCAGTGGAACAGCTTGCCTTCAGAAATCATGAGAATTCTATCACAGGAGGTTTTTAAGAGGAGACTAGACAGTCACTTATCTGAAATGGTATAGGTTCTCCTGGTTGAGCAGGGGATTGGATAGGAGACCTCCAATGTCCCTTCCAGCTCCTATTCTGTCCTGTCCTGTCCTGTCCTGTTCTATTCTATTCTATTCTATTCTATTCTATTCTATTCTATTCTATTCTATTCTATTCTATTCT
>JAOYMU010000292.1:24255505-24267600 GCA_025802295.1 Psammodynastes pulverulentus | reverse complement strand
AGGCCTCTCTCATCTTTTTAAGTGGGAGAACTTGCACAATTGGTGGCTGACTAAATACTTTTTTGCCCCACTGTAAACAATGTTCCAAATTCAATTCTTGGCATCTGTAATGAAAGGACCAACTATATGCACTAGGAAGATTTGCTATTTGGGATAACTAACAGAGTAGTTATTAGTGGCCATGTAAAAAAAGGCCTTGATTCAATGTAATAACATAGGTAACACTCCATATAAAAATAACTGCTATATGTACCCTACATAAATACAGTATTTGTAATTCCCAAATGTTGTTCTATACATAATTCCATAATTCAATTGTTGTTCAGGCTCTGCTCGTGCTCCAAGACTCATCTTTGTTCCTTCTTCTCTTATTTTCAACTTCCTCACATATTGCTAAAGCTATAGCAACTGATTTTTGAAAAGTCTAATCTTTCATGCAGTAATATATAATTTATAAGGACATAAGGAAAACCTTGTTTGAAATTATTATACTAGCAGTTCAAACAAAATAAAAGCCAACTTTTTTTTTTACAGACAATATTCAGCTTTTGTAGAGTATACAAGTATCACTAAATCTTGCAATAGCAGGTTAGTATGCCAAACATATTCTAGCACATGCATATAGTAATTGCGTTTAACACTCCAATGCTAATTTAGCAAGAATTTGTCGCCATGCCTTTATTCAATCATAGCAGCAAAAAATTGCATGTCTCTTTTTAAGAAAACAATCATAACAATTGCCAGAACTTAGATTAGGAAACTTAGAAAAACGAACAATTTAAAAAAGGTTATTCACAAACAACTTTGCAGTTGATACAACTGGTATTTCAGTTCAACATACTTGCAAGCTTTCTCAGGCAGAAGAGTATTTTACAATTAGAAAATGCTTTCTTTGCCCACAAACTGTGCATAAGCAATCTTCAGGACTGTCAACTTACAGCGCTACTTGATGGAAAATGCATAGCAACTAGCAAGCAAACACAAGCAAATGGATTTCTCCTATTTGTCTAACTGGCATTAACATAAAGAAAAAATGTTCTACTCCATAAAGTTAATCTAAATAGCCAAATCATTCATTGTGTGTGCGTGTACAAATGCCAGAAAGAATAAATAGAAAGGATTAATGATGGGTTCAGGGAGAAGGAATGATCTTTGTCACATGCCAGTCTGTGAGTGCCTGGAAAAAATCTAGTCCTCTTACCTGTAGTCAATCCTCCCCATCTTCTGGTGTGATTTCTGTCTCTTTATGTACCACTACTTTGGTCACTGACATGTCAGGGTGCTGCTCTTTGGCCTCTTTAATTGCCTGAGCCAGCGCCTAGCGTAAGGAAACCACAGAAGGGCAGAAAGGAGAAGGAGGTGGAACATGCATGATCAGTAGCAAGGTGCAGAGAGATTCATGATTAAATTTACAATTTCCAAATGAGGAAATGTGACTCAAAATAGACATTTTACATTTGAACTGAACTGTAATATATTTTAAAGACCTGCTGACACTAAAACAGACTTTTAAGTTTACAGAAAATAGACTACTTTGGAACTAATTTTAGAAGCTTACATGTCATACCTGATCATGGTCAATGTCTGCATCACCCGTTATCACAATTCGCTTTTCAATTCTTGTCTCTGAAATGCCTCCTTTCACTGTCTTAAAGGGGGATAAAAAAAAGCAACTAAGGCCTCAAGATATTGTCAAAGGAAGTGAACTGCTTTTTTCCTCTGGGAAATTAAAAAGTTTTTGCCTCTATGTTCCAAGCTTTTCTTTTTAAAAGCAAGTTGCTAAATGCAAAATGGTATTCCACACTTAAATAATACATATGATCGATATGCTGTTTGATTTTCAGAATACCAAATGCAAAAGTCAATGTGCATGTGCAATAGGAACAAACTTCTGCTCTCAAGGGTACAAAATGTTTTCTCTCATAATGTTAAATAGAAACTACCTCATAAACAACACTTTTTGGAATTTATTGGATGGGTAGGTCACTGGCTATTTAAAAAGTTTATGCTGAAGATGCAATACACCGACAAGCACATTAATACATGTGATTTGGACATGTGCCCCAGGAAATTCTGTAATTATCTATTGTTCTTAACTCCGTAATTGTTAAGGGAGTTAAAACTTAAAAGATATCTGTGTGTTGTTGAATTTTGTTCCTAAAATTTGGAATTGGTTTATAACCGATTAAAATTTTGGATCAGTTTTTAATTTATTCCTTATGTGTTGCATTTTAAAGAATAAAAATACATTTTTAAAAAGAGACTAAGCCATAAAAAGCATACGTAACTATGGCTTCTATTCCATGGTCAACAAATAAATAACCTGATTACTTTAGTTGTTTCACTCAGATATTTATATATTTAACAATAAACCTATGCCTATATTCGATAAAACAAATTTCTGATACACCTACTTTGGTGATATGTGTAGTAGTTGTAGTACTAGTAGTTTCAGAAGTAATAGTCTGTGCACTCATCAGAACTCCTGGTTCAGAATCAGCACCAGGATCCACCTAAGAAAAAATCATAAGAAATGATAAATGCATTCAAAGATTGGAATTATTTATATAAAGTTGGCAAACATTCTACTATGTAGTAGAATTTAAAAAGTTCACTTCTTTCGTCTTTCAATTTTCCACTTGTTTAGGACTGAAAACCAGACAAGGGCTACTAGCAATATTGTATCTATCTTTTATTCTATAATTCTCCACCTGTTTATTCATTACATGTATAATACCTTTCATGTATTCAATATTTTAATGTTATTATACCAACAAGTTTTTCAATCAATATTTAAAAATATTTATATCATGACAACAAAACTCCCCCCACAACATTACCAATGTTATTTTAAAAAATTGGTCTTAAACCATTATCAGAGGATTTTTAGTTCAAATGAAATTTAATTTTTTATATATGTTGCTGTTTCACCAATCTGATAGCTTCAATGTAAATTTTGTTTGTAGAATCTCCTTATGTTTTTTCAATCTTTTTATTTTAGTACCTTACCTCAGATGATTCATATGTAATAGTTTTTGTTTCAGTATGGACAACTGGTACTTCTTTCACAGAAATTTCCATTTTCTCTCCACCTGGAGAAGCACTGCCCAAACTGACTGTCTCAGTCTTTGCAATGGATGACTGTTCCAATGAAATGTAAATGTAGGACACACATTAAAATTTCTAGTATTCCAAAGTAAAATGTAAATGAATGTTCTTGTATAACAAGAAATATTTTAAAAGTACACAAACTTACACCTAAACAGCATTTTTACCATTATTTATATCTAAATTGAGAACATATTTAAATAGCATTTAAAGCTTATTTTGTTGTAGCCCAAATTTACATAAGCTTATTTTCCTTTAAATATTTAAAACACGGCTGAAATCATGAAAAGATTGCATATACGGCAGTTTACAATTAGAACATTCTAATTAATCAATTGGGAAGTGTTTTCAGATTTGACATTAGATAAGATAAAGAAACAGGTAGTGATTTTTCCATAAAAGATTATTCTTCACTTTGCTCTAATAAAATATGTTCTAATATCAGCATTAAGCTGAATTACTTAGTCCAAAATGCTTTTTAAAGAGTGCGTATGCTAAAAATAAATTAAAAAAAATATCTAAAAATGCATCAAGATGCCATGCATGTAAAGAAGCATTGTGTTGCTTCTTAATTAATTTTTAAAATGTTCAATGTGATTTGCAAAGAGTCCCAAGAATTAAAGGCAAACTTTGTTTTTAACATCTGCATGTATACCAGTTGGGAGAGATGGAAGAAAATGAAACAGCAGAAATCACTATGAAAGAGAATTTCTGCATCCTGCCTTAGATGCACATGCCGTCCAGAAGGACTATGTTTTATTTTACATTAACTCAGACATTAGTCTGTATTCACACATCAAGGGAAGCCCTGGCTGTACCGGCGACCACAGTTATTCAGGCAGCAAGCCGTAACCATATAATAGCCACGTCACCACACTTAAATCTCATACTAAACCAAATAGTGACAATTAATGAAAAGGACAAACTGAGCTTGCAAGCCATACAAGGGAAGAACAAATGCACATGAAGCTGCCTTAAGAAACAAACTGCTCACAATAACAAAGTTAGATGCATTGCATAACTTCCTTAAAGAAGTATACAGTAGTTTATCTTTTTGTTCAGAATCAGCAGATTAGATATGTTTAATTACCTCAAAAAGAGGTTTGCTTTCTTGCGTATTCAAAATATGGGCTGATTTACTCTGCTCCTCTTGTAGATCATGAGAAATGGTAGCAGTTTCTTCCTGTCGGATTGCAGCTTTTTCCTCTTTAGCCCCCTCAGTGACAGCAGAGCCCTCTTTCCCTTTGATGCTAGAAGCCACATGAGATATTGTCTGTGCTGTAGCATCCAGCTGAAGGCCAGCCAATTTAGCAGCATCCTCACTTGCATGCAAACTCATCACATGTTTCTCCTTGACTATTAAAGTTTCCTGCACAACCTTCTTGATGGCCTCCTGCTGTTGCTCCGTTTCCTTTTCCTCATCAGTTTTTGTTTCTGTTCGCTGCAGGAAAGGCAAGTTAGTATTAAAAGCTAATGTGTAAAATTTACAATTAAAGACCAGGGGGTTGTTTTGCATGCTTTTACTTTCTGTACAGATGATCAGAGTGCTCAGAAATTCCATGTGGTTTCTATTATAAGGACTAGGGTTCTGAAGCGACCTCAGTTTGAAGGGCAAAATGTGATTTGGGTTTACATGTGGCATGCTTGGACTACCTGTTAAAATAAAAAATGCTTCAGAAATACCTTAAACCAAATTATGTGATTAGGAAAAAGATGCAACTGCCTTAAGATGTACCTGACATGTACATTCATATCCTTGCATGTACCAAATTATATTCTGCCCTTTAAATCTGGATATCTGCATATCACTAATAAATATGAAGTCCAATTTTATCTTTCATACACTTAAATTCTATCTCAAGAATAACAAATTGCTACCTTTCATTTCTGAATTTCAAGTTTAAATGTACAGCTTTAGGAAAGAAAAGTATTCAGCATGTGCATTAATGTTTTCCATGAAGATCTTAAAGATACTTATGTGCAAAATAACAAAGGAAAATTCAGTGTTACTATAAAATAATACTATGACCCATCAAGGGATAATCACTAAAATCTATAAATGAATCAGATGGCCACCTGTGCCCAGCTATGTGAAGTAGTTGTAACCCCTCCTATGAACTCAGTTGGTTTTCTTGCAGATTCTATTAATGTGAAGATACCAGAATCATCCAAAGTTTTTTCATCGGAGAGTTGTTTTGTCTAAACAGACAGAGAAATATATAGTCATAGGCATATGGACACAGAAAGAGAAACACATACACACAAAGTTTATGTTAATTGACACAAATAAAGATAAAGGAAAGGAGGAAATGTGGCAGGGTTATAAAGAGAAAATAATGGAAAATAAATTAGCACAAGTCTGTACTGAATATAAGCAGTAATACAAACAAGCAAGTGGTTAGCACTAGGATTCTGCTAGTCTTGTAAAGCATTATGTTCTCTTCAAAAACAAGCAATAGCAGCATACTACATTTCAGTAAGACTGATCTTTAGTTTAAATGCCTAATGTCAGCTTTGTATAGTGTTAATTGACTTAAATCATGAAGAAATAATAAAAAAGCTGGGTTGGCTGTTGTCAAAATAAGGCCAAGCAGAAAAAGGACTAAGAGGCAGGATAGTGCAGATATTGTCTAAAAAAGTCATGCTTTGTTAAACCGGGTCAAAGTTGTATGTTACCACTACTCTTGATGCTGATGACTCAGTGACATAGTGAGCAGTAGCAATGGTAAAAGATGGCTCTCTGCCATGTTTCCTCTCAGGTTTAGTTTTCCAACCAAAAGTCTCTCCTTTCAATTGTTCACTTTCCAGCGATTTCTCAGCTTTGGCTGTCCGGATACTTCCCAGCGTATCCGGCAACGGCAAATCTTTTTCTGCCTTCAGTGTTTTCTTCACATTTTCTTCTTCTGGGCTTTGGAGTCGGGAGTCTGCTTCTTTAATTGGTGTCAAGGACTCAGAGACCCGCCTTTTGGCATCAGATAATCTTCTGGCCTTCTCATCAGTTATTGGTTCTAGAATTTCATATTCTGCTACTACAGGAATGATTTTTACAGATTCTGGCGTTGCCATCTCTGTGTTTTGAAATGATGGCAGAAACATTTTCTCTCCCTCTTTTACTTTAGAGGTCATGGTTACAATTTTCCCAGAAACCGTATCATAGGATTTTCCTAAGGTATACATTTTCTGCTTATTGTCATCTTTTGAAAGCAATTCACCTTCCAAGTCCTCAAAGCTCTGTATGTCAGTGATATTGTGTTTTAAAAGCTCAGGTGGGAGGTCACCAGTTTTACTGCTCACAGTCATTAATTTGTATGTCACAATGGTATTCGATTCACCATCAACTATCTCAATAGGTACTTTGTCTACAATAACCCAATCCTCAGTGCCCTATATTTGAAATATAAAAGCTCAATTAGAACAACTAGGAGGTTACTTCTATGTCAGGAAACTAAAATATTACATCTTTTAGGTGATTACAACAGCTACTTTATTAACATCCACATTTCTAAAGTATTTTCATAAGCCAGAAGGCAATATGAATATTTCAACTTGTGACAACTAGGTTTAATACACAATAGAGCAAGGGGCACCATACTATCTTAATATTTTACACATTTTCAAAAGTGCTAGCTAGGGGGTGAAAATCATTTAGTTTTTAATTTTCTTCAACACAAAACACTGTTGTTTTAAGTGCAAAGTAGAGCTGTTTGGAGAAATAAACGCTCCCCAAACATCAGAAAATGTAGCTTAATACTCCAAACCCAGTTCTGTGAAGTTATGTGCTTGAAACAATTTCAAATATTTTACAAATGGGAGGCGAATCATTCTGCTTATTAAAATATTTTGTACTCTAATATACTGCAAATGTTACATTGTTCACTACATAATGCATTTTATAACTTTATATAAATAATCAATACATTATACTCTGAATATTCAATTGCAATTATATCCTGAACCATCAATTTCATATAATTCCAAGAATATATATTTAATAGTGCTCCTGAATGACAGTCCATAATGTTACTAATCAAAATGCATGGTGTAGCTTGTCACTTTCCTTAACATTTAGTTAAGACAAAGAGTTGAAAAGCAGATGATTAGCGAAACAGAAGTGAAAGACAGTAACACTGGGATCCCCTCTAATATTCCAGATTTGAGATATAATAATTGAAAATACAACTTTTCTAAAAGCACTTCAAGATTCTGCTGTTTGCAAAATCATATATCTTATGGAGGTAATGGTGAATTCTTTTTCTCGTTCATTTTAGCTCATTACCTCCCCTTTTTAAAAATGATTTATATAAAGTTTTTACGGTAGGATCACCTTACAACTGATTTCCCTTTCTTTCCAGAATGCATATATGGAAATACACTAGATAAACTTGGAAATGTTTGTGAGCATTTCCAGTCAGCATAATATTTCCATTCAGGCCTGAAATGCATCTTCTGAATTCTATCAAGCTAAACAGGAAGGAGTAGGTGAAGTACATTCATCTGCAGTATCCTACCCTACTTTTATATAAACGTATTTATGAACAGACTTGATTCTTGCTGCCATTTCTGAAGATTCTGCCTGCACAATGAAAATTGCACACATAAGAATGAAGAAGTTCAAGCAATATTTTGATAAGCATGCTTCATTACCATAAACACATCTGGAAAATATATTTGCTGTAATAGTTAGAAGCAAATCTGATTTTTTAAAGAATGCTACAATGAAATGGATTCTAAAGGCGGTTGATATTGCTTATTATTTTCACCGAAATGTTTAAACATGTATATATGCAGATGTCCAGGGAATAAATGAGACTCTAATCTCTAAGAACCATGCGAAGAAATCTGAAAACAAATCTAAATCAGAAACCTTTGTGATATATTAACCGAACCTTTAAAAATGCACTGCCAAAAGAAAGGTGATGTATTTTATCAAATTATCACTTTAAGATGCTTTCAGTAATAAAAATACAGACTTTCCTTTTTACCTGAGAATCAAGAAAGGCCGTGCTTTCCTTCTGTAAAAATATACGTTTTTCAGATTTTTCTTTATCTTCTTTGGTCTAGAGGACAACATATTAAAATCCATGAAAAGCTTGCTGGAGAATAGATTCTTGAAAAAAGAGGCAGATATGCACTCACCTCGTCAGGCACAAGTGGTTCAATCATAGGGGCTTCTTCATGTCTTGCAGCAAGCCGGACTGGTGATGTTGAAAGCCTCTTTTCCCATTCATTAGTCCCTGAGGTATCTGTAGTGGTTTCTAAGAATGTCCGTTTCAGCTCACTTATATTGGTTTGGTGTTTTATCAGCTCTTCCTGGGTTTTATCTAGTTCCTGGTTTCGGAAAGGGGAGTGCAGCATTTTTTAAAAAAATTGAATTGACCCGACAAAAAAACAAATATATTTTTGAAGTTAATCACCAAAAAGCCTTGATGAGATTAGCTCTCACAGCACTAACACAACACTCTTGGCAAACTGGTGTTTTAAAGGAGAGGTGTACAGAAACTCTTAGGACACTTCACACATAACAATGTGGCAAGAGCATTTGCCACTAGGTAGGATTCCTGTCAGAGGTTGCCAGCTAATCCAAACTCCCTTGCCAACTGAGCCTATGTTAATATGCATTCATGAGCACCTGTGCTTTGTGCATTGCTCTGTAGGTGGAAAACATTTCCTGGGCACACTTCAATATGCAATGTGTAAAGTAGTCCTCATTCATGTGAGCATCAAATACTTTTAGGGGAGTCATAGTTTGCACACATTCCAGAAAGAGATTTTGAAAAAAAATCTATATATGTATGCAACAGAATTCTAAAAAAACAGTGTAACAGAAAATCCTAATCTTAACTTTTGATTTATTAGCAAGTAAAAATGCACATATCATGCATCATATACAAAGTCACACCTTAACCACTATATTTAAAACACACATAGAATACATGCACTAATATATACCCATACCAACCTCTAACATAAGATTACTATGTTTGATATACACATTTTCACCCTGTATGCGCTTAATCAGACTATTCTGAAAAAACTGAAAAAGAAAGGGAAATGTGAGGACCACAATATTCAAAGAATGTAAAAATGCTGTTCTAAGCAATGTTTGTAAATATTGTGGGAATATGAATAAACACAAGCAGTTTAGCCATGGAGGGCAACAACACACACAATCAAACAAGGCATTCTTTCACTTGCCTGTGTTTTGAGATCAACATCTTCCTCCTGATCTGACTGTTTAAGTAGGGGAAAAAACCAAGAAAAGATTATATTATTTTACTAATAAAAATCACTTAATTACTATAATCATCATCATCATGATATTTTTAAACTGTTCATACTTATCAAATGAACAACATATATAATAGGTACTGAAACCTCTCCTGGCATAAACCTCCACCCAGATGTATCTGTTTTAAAAGCTATCACAAAATGTTTTGGTAGCCACCCAAATGTATTTATAAACAGAGATAACTGAAATTAGTAGAAAACTTTTTCATATAGAAAACTTATTTATGCATTGTCATAGGACATACCTCTACATATCATAGGGCCTGGTTACTTGAGGGACGACCTGTCTTGCATAGCATCTGCCTGGCCAATTCAATCCCACAGTGCTTTTCATTACTAAGGAGTATCAACTATGCTAACATTCAGAATAACTAAGGTACATGATACATTCTTTGACAACAAATTCAAAGCAACAGTACACACCTCTGTGGCAGTGGTTTCACCATCTGCTGCAGTATCAGTCCTTTCACTGTCAGTCTGTGTTATATAACCAGGTTCCAAGAAGAAAGCAAGAATAAGAAATAAATCCAATTTGTAATTAAACAAAATCATAGATTGTCAAATCTACATTCTCTTGAGCTGCGTTTTAAACATTTTTCAGACAAATGACAATTTAAAAAAAGCATAATCCAAAACAATAAATCAGACAGCATTAAGATCAAGGCATACTATACAAAGTAATATTTTTTATGTTACACAGAATCATTAAATTGTGTAGCTTGAAGGAACACAAGGATGATCTAGTACAATACTTTGCAATGTGCAAGAATACCAATTAAGCCATCTTCGAGATTGGTTAGCCAAACAAAACCTAATCAGAAAAAGAAGGTATTTTTCTTTATTTTTTCTAAAGACAGCCACTGATTTTAATAAGCAACAAAATGTAAAAATTGCACTTCCCTAACTATAATTTGGGGGGGGGGGGATTCTGAACAGTTCTTTAAATGAGCCATTATAAAAAAATTTTTCTATAATTTGTTCATTTAGAGAAGGAAAATCTATAAACGCATCTATTATAACAGTCCCTTGATTTTAGCCCCTTATTTGCCCAAATGTTTTTTTCTCACATGGTTTTAAGGCTGTCTGCATTAGCAAAGTTTTAACAAACACACAAACAGAACGAATTTAGCTATATCTTGAACAGAATTAACATTTCTCAACATTGAAATATGATCTAGCTGCAAGAGAATCCTTTGTTATGTAAAGCTATATTTTCTATCAGTGTTTATAAAACATAGCAATGTATTTTAAGTAACATTTAGAAAGTACAAATGATCAAAGTAAACAAAGCACAGCATTATCCATCTAGCATTGATACATCCTAATATGTATCATGAACACTTTAATTGTATTAATACTGTTTCAAAATGAACAAAGAGATTTTTAAAAATAGTTTAAAATAAATGTATAAACACTGAATGGGGTTATTATGAAAAAATCAAGCTATACAATGATCCAAAGGACTGAAATATGTTTTAAAATATTCATTTAAGACAGAATGGTTATTCTATATAGGTAGAAAGAAATATAACATGCAATCCAAATGTTTTGGACTACAACTAGATAATCCCTTGCCATGCTGTTTGGGACATATAGGAATTGAAATCTTACACATTGGACAGTGTCAGGTCACCTACTTCTACAGTTGTTTAGAATCCCTTCATGGACAAACGATGTAATATATTAAGCATGCAATTGGATTAATTCATCTTTTGGGATTGCAATAACAATCACTAAGTTGACAGAACAGTTTACCTACAGGTAGTCTTCGCTTAATGACTATCCATTCAGTGGCCATTCAAAGTTAAAATGTCACTGAACAAATGATAGTTATGACTGGTCTTCGAAGTTACAGCTGTTGCAGCACCCCCACAGTCATGTGTTGATAAGTTGGGCATTTGGCAGCCTGCCCACATTTACAACTTCTATGTGAGCTTCAACCGACCCCATCCACCCATCTCTGCCATTCTGGTTGCCCTGTACTCTGCCATCCTTGCTGACCTTTACCATCTTCTTCCTCTCACCGCTGACAAGACACCTCTGGCCAAGGTAGCTGCTGGCCCTTCATGCTTCTGTGAGGCCTCCATAAACAGCAGTCTTGTTAGGTCAATTCTTTTGTTATTTCAATGCAGGAAAGATATCACATTCATTATGTTTACATGAAGTCCTAGCTTAATGATCATTTGCTTAAAGATCATTCAGTTATGACTTCCTATGCTCAAGGTTATGACTGCCATATCTCCCCTTGCAGTCCTATGATTGCATTTCAGATACTTGGCAACCAACTGGCATTTATGACTGGTTGTCACTTGACTGCAATGTGTTACTTTTTTTGGCTGGTTTCCAGAAAAACTCACTTCCAACTCTTTTGTGCCCATGTGGCTTGTCATTGGCACCATAGGTTCTTACTACAATGTTTGTCATTTAGGTATTCACATTGTTGTTGTTTTTTTGCACCACCAGTTCTTCTTCCATATTTCTGCCACTACTCTGCAAACTGAGTTTCTGCCCGTTCAGATAAATATTTTCTTTACTTTTCCAATGTGTTAACTGGGATCCATTCAGTCGTCGTCTAGAAGATGAGATGCATTGAATCATGTTTTTGTAATATATAATGTTTTTGTAATAACAATGATACCAGTGTGTTCTAGCCACATTTATCAAGAAGGGTAACCTGGCTGTATCTACCCTGCTCGTAC
>JAOYMU010000292.1:24105309-24117124 GCA_025802295.1 Psammodynastes pulverulentus | reverse complement strand
TGATCACCCAGCCACACCTACCCAGATGGTCATTAGGGCAGAGAACCGGTTGTTAAATTATTTGAATCCCACCACTGCATAGAACACATATTACATATAGAACAGACATAGAACAACTCAAAGAAGTAGTGTAAGATTGGAAGACCTGGAGAGATTTGATCCATAAAATCACCAAGAGTCAAACATGACTGAGTAGATAACATCATCACTGTCATATGGTATACAGAAAATAACAAGTTTGGATTAATGGTGAGCTGAACTAAAAGTAACAAAGAAAGGCCCTTCTTAGGCTTCAGGAATAGACAGGCAACTAGAAATCAAAATATTGAAGACAAGTTTGATTTCTAAGCAAGATAGATCTGTAGAGGCTCCAAATTCACAACTCTGAAATATTTCCCATGCTAAAATCTCTATGCCTGATGTCTAATTAGGATTTGTGAAAACTGGAAGTGATCAAAAAAGAAGAATTTTTCCTGAGCTCACAATAAACTTCAAATGCAGTGAAAGCTGTCTAGTTTTATGGCATGTGTTGAATATGTGTGTTATCTGGAGTTATTTAAAATAATAATAAAGTCACTATTTTTTAAAGACAAAATTAGCTTTTTTGAATGGCCACAAAATGTCAGTAGGGGGCAAATTCAGTGGCTAGTCTCAGGAACTAAACAGGGTTGGGGCTAGTTAATTCTAGGATGGAAGACTCTCCCCCCCCCCTCCCAAAAGCTTCAGGTTACTGAGGAGTCTTTAAATACAGTGAAAGCTTTCTGGTTTAATGGCCTGGACGCAATAGAAGCAGCCCCCTCATACACAAGAGGCCTCAATCTCCCCCGTCACCTTACCCGCTTCTTATGCTCTCAACTTTTTTTTTTTTACTGTTACATAAGCCTCAGAAGGAGATAAAATAGAGAAAGATAGATAAAAGATGCAATTTTATTACTGACTTCTCTGCTGCCACTCTCAACTCCACCATGGCTTCAACAACTGCATCATCATAGTCCTGCTCTTCCTCCCCTCCTCACTCTCCTGAATAGTTGGGGGAGATGTGTCAATACCCTTTCCTGGAGTCTTGGAGGTCTGGATATATCGAGAATAAGGGAGATGGTTTTTGATGGGGATATGCAAACTCTGTTGTCAAGGTGACAAGGGATAAAACATTTTCTAAGTCCAGAATATCCATATAACTTTCAGAAGTGGTTCAGGCAGATTGACTGATTATCTGCCACCAGGTTATTGTATTCATTTAACTATAAGAAGAAGGAGAAAGTACAACACAATCAGTCTTGCACAAGTCTGTTATTATAGCCAGTCTCAATAAAAGTAGTTTCAGTCATCCTGTGGAGTTGATTTCTTGGTCTGGTGGTGTATCTAGTGGGAAATAACACACTGAAGGTGAACCCTGGGAATTCAGGGTTACTGTTGAGTAACTTGCTACAAGAGTTACTCCTTGATGGGCAAACTACCTACCACAATGAATTCTCAACTTGGGATACCTTCCATATTCATGGCTTCTGCTGGATCTTCAGATAAAAGCCATGCCAGATGAGCCTATGCACAATTCCAGCTGGTGTTCTAGTTGAAATCTTACCTGGGACAGAAAGCCTTGGCTACAGTATCTCATACCTTTAACATTATCCACCTGGACCATTGAAATGCACTCTAACTGGGATGCCTTAAAAATATTCAAAAATTGCAATTGGTCTAAAATGTAATTGCCCACATACTTTTGGGCTACCAATATAGGGAACACACAACACTAATGAAGTAAAATGCACTGGTTCCCAGTTTGTTTCCAGGCCTAACTTAAGATGGCATTGACCAATAAAATCATTTATGGTTTGCCATTGGGATATCTACAGAACTACCTTTTCCTGCCATTTTGGCTCAACCACTTAGATCTACCAGAGAGACACTACTGGAAATCCCATGTTTTGGGTAGGTTTTGTGGAGCTGATGCAGGGGAGCACTGTTTTGTTGCCACACTAATGCTGTGGAACAGCCCTTTTATGGATATCACACTGATCCCTCTTTGCTGGTCTTTTGAAAATCTTGAAGACCAAACTGTTTTAGAGAATCTTATCCCGCTTTGTTTTGATGTTGTCATCTTCGCTATTCAATTGTTTTTGCACATTCGCAATGCTATTGCGTTTTCATTTTTTTAACTGGGCATATTTTTTTAACCTCCAAGAATTGTTCTGATTGTAATAGTATAGATATATGTTTAATAAACAAATATACACTAAAAGTCAACAGATTAATTTAAAACACTATAAATAGGAAATAACAGGACAAAAGTTATATTTTAAATTCTAAACCATTTCAAGAACTAATATCTATGATCACATCCAACTTTTAAAATGTGTGGAATTTGGACTATAGATGATAAATGAAAATTTCCTTTCAGTAGCATTTTGGTTTTATGAATATTTTCAGCCTGACATTTTTTAAGGTTAAGCTGTTCTGACTTTTCTCATTTTATGTACCTGTTATTTCAGCGAAGCAAAAGAATTGTGCAACTGGTTGTCTTCAGGGTTTTTCTTTTCATCAACAACTGCAGACTGATCGGCTTCCACACATAGAGCTGAATGGCTGAATTCACTGTGATACAATGAAGAAATTTGCTAATGGGAAAATCTTATTTTACTCTTCAAGTTAGGCCTTCCCACTTTTCTCTTAAAGAATAGATGATCATCCTTTGTAAGAGCCACTGTTTCCCTCCAGTATCCTTCTTCCTATTATTACATGTATGTGCCTATTTGTATTGTTGTGTAGCAGTCTGATTTTCTGGAACAGCCTCCAGAAAAGGTGAGGCATTTTAAGCTTAAATAACCTTGGGTTGGTGGAAAAAACTGATAAAGGAGACAATGAGACAACACCAGAGTTAAATTTAAACAATTTCAGATGGTTGCCTCTCTGTAGCACAATGAATCTCAAAATGTGGTATAAAGCAGTGATCCATGGAAGTCCAGCAGATGGTCCAGCACAGCTTTGCAGAATTGACTAGGCGGAGTAAACTTCATCACCTCTATTTACTAACAATCTGACTATTGATATACAGGAGGCTACCTGATTGACAGTGAGGGAAGTGCTGTTAGGTGGTAAGCAAGCTGTGATCTGCTGAGTGGCCCAACAGGCATAGAAGCAAGCTGGTGGATCCCTTCACTGGCTCAATCCTATCTCCCCCTGTGCACCAACAGGCAGCTGGCTAGAACTTCCTGGTTGCCCTAGTCCTCCGCTCAATGCTAAATACAAGTTTAATTTGGGATTAATTGTTTTAGTACAAACTTTGGTATAAAAAAGCATTTTGGAATAAAAGGAAAGGTAAGCCACACATAGATATCAGTGTAATCATTATTTTATTCATTGAAAATTGGGAACTTCCATGCCCTTAATGGTGAAGATAGAAATAATCCATCCATTTTCCCAAAAATTATTTAGTGTACTGTACTTCAGAAGTGGCTTGCCATTGGCTTCTTCCTAGGGCTGAGAGAGTTACTGCCATAAAGCCAACCAGCTGGCTTTGTGCCTAAGGTGGGATTAGAATTCAGTCTGTCAATGTCTGGTGCCTTAACTAGTACACCAAACTGGCTATCTGAACATTATAGCATTAACCTTAATTCTTGACCATTTCCTTAATAGAGAACCTCTTCTGTGGAGACCTTGAGTTTTTCATTTCTTTGAATTTCCTCTTTGAGGAAAGATAGGCAATCTAGTCTGGATATCTTGGACTCCACCCCGCAGAATTCTGGCAGGGCCTTTGACCATGATGATTGTGTTTATGAAATTTGAAGTAATGCTCTTAACAAACTTCTCCCAATTTTTTTTTGTCCAGATAGATCTGAGTCTTTAACTCTCAATCATGCTAGTTGAAACTACTGGAAGTTGCAATCCCCAAACATCTGTAAAAACCTTTTTCTCTCTAGATTCAAAGTTCTAAGTTAGAAGAAGAATAAATCAGGAATATCCAGAAAACAGATAGGCTGAAGACATGCTGTTCTGGTTCTACATTATATCTTGGTTTTTGAAGGCTAATAGTAACAACAACAGCAATAAGAAGTATTGGAGTGTATCACTGTAGTCCCGTTGCTCAAATTTCAGTCCAATTTCACTCTGAGTACATTTGAAAGTATTATCTTAAATATTCAGAGAAAAGTTTTTAGATCTTGTGAAATGAGTCAGTTGGATCAGACATCTCCTAGAATACTCAAAGGAACATCCAACCCCATACATTACCATTTATTTCTTCTGAATAAGAAATTATATGGTACAGGGCAGGATCACTTTTTTCCTCCATAAATTATGTTAAACAAGTAAGAAAATGCAATTCTGAATTCACTTAAACATCTAATGCTCAATTTGGCATCTTAGCAGAATTTAATATAATACTTGCTCCGGATGTCATTGTAGAAGTATAGAATTACTGTCTCTCTAGTTTTATTAGCCATGAGGACCTTGAAATGTGAATTTCATCTGATTATTGTTCGTTTGCCAGGATGCATTATAATCTGAGGCAATATAAAATGAAAGGCAATACAGTATAAAATGTAATGAAGCCATTGTAACTTTTGCTGCTTTGAAAAAACCTTTAATAATTAGTGGTCCATGAGATTTTAATGATTTCAGATAAAATCAGATGAAAGTTTGGCTTTCTTGCCTGAAAACTCCTGAGATTTTACTGTTCTTGTCTATAATATGCCCCAAAATCTCACCAGTTATTAGGTAGAAACACCACAATCGCATTACATTTAAAAATAAATTTAATGTTAGGATCTTCTAGATTCCATGAGAATAGATCAGCCATTACATTTTCAACATGGAGGGAAGGGAACTAAACACGGATTTTCTTAGACCTAACTTCCAAATTGTTCAATTATTCAAACATATTTTATCCTTCTGGAGAGTTTTGAAAAGTTTTTAAACATCTTCTTATACCCAGAAATAAATATTCATTTATTCAGTTCATCTTCCATGCAAGAGTAACTCTCCTAAATAGAGTGTCCTTGTTTAATGTTCCACTCATTAGTTTTTATGAACAGGCATCACCAGGCTTGAATAAGAAGACTCAAGTCTGGTACCCTGTGTTCCTGGGAGCCATTAAATGACACCATGGACGCTCAGCAATAAGGACATTCCCAAGAACTCACAGAAAAGACAACAGCACACCAGCAAGCTGATGGAGGCTACAGCCATACTCCTTTTCAAGTTATGTCATTTTTTCAGTCTAGCAGCATGATGTTGTGGCATTCAAGTGACAAACTGAAAAAGCCATCTCTGATCATTTAATCTTGCTAGGGAAACAATGCAATAAAGGGTACAGCTTCAACTGAACTGGTTGGCCAGTGAAGCATTTGAAGCAAGGGGGAGGGTTTGTTGGTTTTTATGGATAACCACATTTTTTTAAAAAGGGAGTGATTGATGGAGGGTAGCTAGATGAAAGAGAGAAAGTATTCTAGAGTGGTGCTCAATACACGCAAACTGTATAGCACGGCTATGTCTGAACCTGTCATAGTCAACAAATGCTGTCATGCTGCGATGCAGCCATGTACGACTAAACTAGTGGTAGGTTCCTACCAGTGTTGCCACCAGTTCACTGAGTGTGTGCATGCACATGTGCGCGTGCTTCCCCCTTCCGCACATACATGCGCCTATCAATGCGCACCTACTGAGCATGGGTGCGCCGATCAGCTGGGAGGATTCTTTGATCCTCTCAGCTGATCATTGGAGTTTTTTTAGCTCCCGGTTCAGCTGAACCGGTAGCCACTTTATTTGCTACCGATTCTCCCGAACGGCAGCTTTTTTTGTCACCGGTTCACGTGAACCAGTGAGAACCGGTAGAATACCACCTCTGGACTAGAGGTGATGTGACTTATTTCAATGGTCCTTGGCACTTAGGGTTAGGGTTAGGGTCTCAACTCGGCATCAGAATTTATCAAAACAGAAGCTATTCTGTTATTATTAATATGTTATGTTTTCTTCGACTAAGCATTGAATCATCCTACTAACAGTGTTTATTGTTCTTATTTAGATCTAGTGTCTTGCTAATTAAAAAGAAGCAGGGTTTAATATCTTTTCATCTAGATAACTTAATTCCCATTTTTTTTAAATTGAAAGTTATATTTAACTGCTTTCCTGATTAGCAATGGAATTAATAACATGATGAAGCCCATTAAAATCTTAATAGAAAGTTTTCATCCTTCATTGTAAAACTAAAAAGAGGTTATTAAATGCCACAAGATGATATGATTGGGATCAACTGGGTGATACCTTTGGCACTGAAGTATATAGCAATAGTGGTAAGGTTTTAAGTCACAACAGTTAATTTACAACAGTTGTGTCCAGAATTAAAACCAAAGATTGCGAAATAGTTTCATAAGTTACAGACATGAACATTTACATATTGATTTTGTAATTCTTAAAATGGCTACTCATAACTTTTAAAACTGTATATTTTGGATTTAGCTTTTTAGCTAGTTTAGTTCTTTAATTATTTATTTAACCTAACAGGTTTTACAGAAGTAGAAGAAAATGCAAAATACACACACACACACACATACACACACACACACACACACACACACACACACACACACACACCAAACCCACCCCAGGTAAAATAAATTTAAATTGTGAGTTTCCTTCAATCCTTAGTAAACAAAGTTTTAAGTGCAAGTTTAAGGACTTTAAAAATATATTTTTGGGGATAAAGGGCAAAAAAGTGATTGTAACCTTGATTTTGAAAAATTATCATTGGACCAAGAGACCAGATCAATTTCAACAAAGATTCTGAAGTTAATTATTAGACACCTTCCCATGGAAAAATGTTATTTTGAATTCTTTTAAAAAATGATAGGATGGACACCGCAGGGAACTTGAAGGAACTACAGATTGCAATTAAAAAGGGAAGAACATTTAAATTTGTCTTACTAACATAGAATGGAATAAAATACTTTGACATTGGACATATTGAATTTTTGTGAACGATGGACCCAGAAATTTATTTTAAGAGTGTCTGTCATTATTGGTAGACTGTGTTTGAAAGATGCTATAGAAGAGAAACAAGAACTGAGAAATGGATTTTAAAATAACAGGCTACAAGAATGTGACACTGGGCATACAAATGAAACTTACTGATGTCATAATTATTAAAAGGGATATTTAAATAATTTTCTTAAAAAGTGACCTGGATAATTTTCTTATATTGGATTTACAAAAGAAACTTATAAGGGTTTTGGAAGATTTTGTGACAAAGGGACAAAGAAAAAATGAAAAGAAATCGAGTTCTAGTACATTATTTGAAGATTATGATTGTTAAAGGTAAAAAGAAGGAAATACCGTATCATTGGTTTATTTGATCAAGATTAAAATAGACGTGTTATTATCTCTAATAACCATTAATGGATTTCTACTGGCCATGACTGAACCACAAGGCTTTATGGATTTGTTTATAGAGAAGAGATATGAGAAGAAGAGATCTTTGATATATTTTAAGAGAAGATGATAACTTACTGAAATTGTTTATACTTGTGAAGAAGGGGCTAATAATTTCTTTATATATTTATTTTATTTTTCCTTACCACATGATTTGTCTAAAATTTTCCAATTTTCCACTAATAGACACAGGGAGGTAAATCATATTTACACACCATTCAAAATAAACAATAAAAAATCTACAAAGGGAACAAAAAATTACCAAAACTCATCTTCTCCAGTATTAAGATCTAAATAGTCAAGGATTAACACCAAAAATCAAGCAATACCTTAATCAAGAGATACCCAGGACAAATCACACTACCACCAACACTGGCAAGGTAAGCTACTGTCTGTCAGGTAATTATTTATTTATTTATTTTATTTTATTTGTCAAGCATATATGAGAAAAAAAGAAAAATAATACAAGTATGAATATTTCATATAAACATATAAGTGTAAACATGTATGAATAAAAAAGACATTAGGTCAGGCATGGTAGGCACATAGGTGCGCTTATGCGCGCCCCTTACAGACCTCTTAATAATGGAGTGAGGTCAACAGTAGACAATCTAAGGTTAAAGTTTTTGCGGTTTGGGGAAGAGACCACAGAGTCAGGTATGCATTCCAGGTATTTATAACTCTGTTGCTGAAGTCATATTTTCTGCAATCAAGTTTGGAGGGGTTTACATTGAGTTTGAATCTATTGCACGCTCTTGTATTGTTGTGGTTGAAGCTGAAGTAGTCATTGATGGGTAGGGCATTGCAATAGATAATTTTATGTACTACACTTAGGTAGTAGTACAGGTACTACACATAGTTCTATTCTAAGACCAATATTTCAAGTCTGTTGTGAGTAGAGTAGAGCAATTATGTTTGGAAGAATTAATGGTAAAAGGAAACCAGGCCACTAAAAAACATGGTTTGATGGCTGGACACCATCAAACCTGACACTAGCCAGAACATAGAACAACTCAAACAAGGAGTGTAAGATCTGGAAATGTGGAGATACCTGGCCCATAGAATCACCAAGAGTTGAATACGACTGAATAGTTACGTCGTCATCATCATCATCATCATCATCATCATCAATCATCATTCCAGGAGATTCAGGAAATTTAAGAAATTTAAAGATAATTGTTAGCTTTCCTGTTCCTGAGATAAAACAAGGTGAGAAGTAAAATCTCTGAAGTTCTCTTCAAAAGTTAAAAAATATACATTAAATCACAAAGAGGATTAACTTCTTCCTAAAGGTTCTGGCCCCTACAAACAAATAAACTGAGTCAGGAACCCCAAATCTAAAGTGCTATATGGTTAATCCCAAAAAGGCATTAAGAGTTGTTAACCTAATCTTGCAGAGCTTCTTCTCTGGTAATATTGAACTGCAAATTAGAGCATACAAAATATTTGCTAGACCAATTCTTGAATACAGCTCCTTTGTCTAGAACCCGCACTGCATATCGGACATTAATACAATTGAGAGAGTCCAGAGATATTTCACAAGAAAAGAGTTCTTCACTCTTCTGTTTGCAACAGTATTCCTTATGCCACCAGACTTGAAATTTTAGGCTTAGACAACTTAAAACTACGCCGCCTTTGGTCTGACCTAAGTGTAGTTCATAAAATTATCTATTGCAATATCCTACCCATCAATGATTACTTCAGCTTCAACCACAACAATACACAAGCACACAATAGATACAAATGTAAGGTAAACCGTACCAAACTTGATTGTAGGAAATACGACTTCAGGAACAGAGTGGTCAATGCCTGGAATACACTACCTGACTCTGTAGTTTCTTCCCCAAACCCCCCACTGTTTACCTCACCCCATTCCTAAAAGGTCTGTAAGGGGCGTGCATAAGCACATCAATGTGCCTACTTACTGTCCCTGTCCTAATGTCCCCTTTTATTTGTATCCATTTCATATATTAATAATCATGTTTATACTTATATCTGTTATCTAATACATGTTTGACAAAGCAAATAAATAAATAAAAATAAATAAACGTCTGCTTGGATCATTGAGCTCAAATAACACAATTAAACTTAAGGAAGAGGGAACAGACTGAAAGGACAAAGAGAGAGCAACAGGTGATTAATAAGTGTAATAGGTGTAACAACACACAAATGCACACAATACATACATAGAAGACAAATAAGGTGCAAAACACTGACCTAAGAAAACTGACAGCATTAACTAAACACAACCAGGAAGTGTTACCTTCAATCACCAAAAACCAGTGGTGCTTGCCCTACAACCTTTAGCCTTCAAATACTGAAAAGGGGCATACGAAGCATCACTTGGCTGGCCCAGGTGATGACCTCATCCAGCAGTTTCAAGTAGATTGTTAAACAGAAGTAGGGAGAGCATTAAAAAAAAAACCTTGGGCTAGATCTTTTCCCCTAATTATTTTATTGTAAACCACCTGTAAACCACCCTAGAGCCGGAAAACGACTAGCACACCTTTACCTTTAAGCCACCTAGAAGAGACCAAGATCATGGGTAGCATATAAATCAACCACCTGCCATAAACCAGAAAGTCCCTTAGCTCTGTTCCCTGCTTGAGTTTGTGTGGTTCTAAATCATACCGAGAGAGAAATCTGTAAATGGTGCATGCCTAAATCTAATCATCCAAAGACAACCTTGAACTTTGAATACTAATAGCTCTCGATACAGCTGGCCCCCATGATTATCCAACCCCCCTTTAAAATTAGAAATCAAACCATATACATCTCATTGGAAATTTGTTACAGATTAAATGGGTTATCGTATGACTATAGGCAGTGCTTGAATGCAATCATTGATCACCAGTGCATGGGTGCAGATGTGAGCCTCTGATTGCCCATCTTATTTTACAGTGACTTCATTCTGAATGTTTAAACATATGGAATTAAGCATCTTCTGGTTTATAAGGTACAGCACACATGAGTGCATATAACCATGCCTGAACTCACCAGCCAGAACATGTACATTCTGAAAAGTACTTCCATCTGTAATGCTGCAACTGGCAATGGTTCAAGTCACCAGTAATGGAATAATTATGCACTTCTCTTTGAATTGGCAGTTCTGAAGAGAAATTATCAACCATTACTGCTGTTTCTGCTGTAATGGCTGATCAGTGAATCCATTCTGATTTGCTAGTGTTGGAAGAAAAATCCGGTCCAGTTCCAATCTGGGAGAAAGAGGCTGGAAATAAAATGGAAGCAGACTTCAGGAAAAAAGGTGTCTGTTTATTTGGTAGCCAGAAACTTCAGTGATGGTAGCATGTTTTGGGGATGGATGACAAGATGGGGTTGAGAGTAGGTGGGCTTTTATACATTCTCTGGGGCTTTGTGATTGAGATGTCTGTTCCTTTGCAAGAATATGTCCTTCAATACTTTAATGGCTGTTGCCAAATTCCTATGGGGGTCATGGCTGGCTCTACAGGCAAAAGGGGAAATGCAAATCCTGTTTGTCTGAGCTAATCTTGTCAGCTTTTGCTTGCCTATTCTGTTGCTTTTTTGGAGTCTCTTTTTATGAATAGATGGGGCATTGGTCCTACCTCTGCTCCTTCTCTGTGTGGGCGATGTTATCCAGGAGACTTGGGTTGACTCTTCTACTCCTAGATCTAGACAGAGCTTTGAAACTGAGGACACACCCCTGTCTCCATCTTCCCAGTTTCGGCGATGTCGCTGCGGAGATTATTTGGTCCCTGAAAAGTGTCCTCAGTTGCACCCTGGACCAGCCGGCCACATGGCGGGCCTGGATAACATCACCCACACAGAGAAGGAGCATATCAAGTAGGACCAATGCCCCTTCTCCTGTGTGATGCGATGTTATCCAGGAGACTTGGGACATACCAAAGATTATCGTCCCGACAGGTGGGCAGCTGCTTGGTCCAGAGATTCACCCTCCGTCACTACGCGCTGTAGCACCCTTCTGCCGAACGTCGCATCAGCCGACGTGAAAGAGTCCAATTTATAATGGCGGATAAAGGAAGTAGGTGACGCCCACATGGCAGCCCGACAGATTTCCTCCACCGATGCCTGTGCCGCCCACGCTGCCGTTGTGGCTGCACTCCTCGTTGAATGGGCCGTGATCCCGTCCGGAGGTGACAGGCCTTGGCTGGTATAGGCTCTAGCAATAGCCGCCCTCAACCAGCGGCCAATCTTACACGACGACGCCTTAGAGCTGGTTGCTGACCCTTGAAAGTTGACAAATAGTGCCTCAGAGCGCCTGAAAGAAGCTGTACATGTCGGGTAAATACGCAGGGCCCTGCGTACATCCAATTTGGGCCAGGACAACTCTTTCTGATGAACTGGGTCCGGGCAAAAATTGGGGAGCACCAACTCCTGAGCTCTGTGAAACCAG
>JAOYMU010000292.1:24058458-24073307 GCA_025802295.1 Psammodynastes pulverulentus | reverse complement strand
AAGTATGATTAAGAGTAGCATATGATGCATGTAAGGCATGAGTGAGAATAAATAGAATTTTAAACAAATGGTTCAACATTGAATGAGATTAAGGCAAGGATGTGTAATGAGTTTTGAGTTCCTTTTTTATATCTATAAGGAACACTTATGAAGATGGTAGAAATATATTGATTGGGAAAGTATGTGTATTTTGCATATACAGTTTGTTGTTGATTGGGAATTCAAGTAATTTTCAGCAAATGTTACTGTATAGTATGCTGAAATGGAGCATGGAGCTAAAAATTAATGCATCAAAGACCAAGGTATTTGTCTGATAGAAAAAAATGAAGAAGTTGTATATGTACACATTTTATATAAACATAGAAAAATAAAAGCAAGTAGATGAATTTGTGTATTTTATTTTATTTTTTTTAAAAGATGGGAAAATTGAGAACTTTTAAGATGTGAAATGAGGGAAGAAATGCATATTATAGTCTGTTGTGAGAAATGAATGTTGTTTCAGTAAAATGAAAACAGTTTTATATAAAGCATGTTTCTGCCCACTATGTTTTAAGGGAATGAGAGAGTTGATATGTCAAGAGAAACATAAAAGTCAGTTGAATGGAGTGGGAATGGTGTTTAGGAGTATATGTTGTAAATAAAAAAGGAATTGGGATTAAGAATGAATGAGTGCTAATTGTACTCTATGTGTCTTGAATTTAAAGTGAACGATTGGTTATTCTTATAAAAAGAATGAATGAGGATCAAATTGCAAAAGAAATAGATGAATAAACAATGAACAGTTGAAAAGGGAGACTGAAAAAATCATGACTGAAGCTGTGAAATCTTAAAAGAGATGCAAAGTTTAAAGAATAAAATGCAACCTTTGAAGAGATTGGCAGAGGCAAGGATGGTGTGTAGGACAAAAAGATATGGAAGGTATAGTGAATGATATGGGTATTTTAATCAGCTAACTTTTTTATCTTCTTTCATGCATTTAATCCCAGTGGCTTCTTATTCCTTTTATCCTTACCTCAAAGGATATGGGCATATAGGCTTTGGGCGTGGAAAACTGAACTGGTTCCTTTTCAAATGACCAAAGATAGTTACAAAGTTCAGTTTTGATCTCCTTTACAACTATTGTAAAAAAATATAGAGAGAGCTGAAATAAATATTTTTAATTATAATTTTGGTTCTCTATGGATAGAGAAATAAGGAGAAAATAGAACTGCAAGAAAAACATTTGCAACCAGCCTGACTTCCATTGAGGACCTGTATATTGCACTGGTCAGAAGAAGGAGAACTGAAAAATATATACAGACCCCTTGAATCCTCTCCTCAGGATGCTGTTACAGGGCAATCCATACCAAAACAACTAGACACAGGGACAGTTTTTTCCCCTCATGCCATCACTTTGCTGAACAGATAAGTCTCCGGTTCTCTCTTGCAGCAAATGGCAAATGTTCTTGATTTGATTGGGGTCATGTTATTATTTGTCATTTTAACCTTTCAGTTGTGTCTGACTCTTGGCAACTTTATAAACAAGTGTTCTCCATGCTACCCTGTCAAGCACATGTTTTTTTTTTCAGTTGTTGGATGTTCATATTTGTATCAGTTATGATGGTCTCAAGCCAGCATGCTTTTTGCTTGAGCCTTTTTATTGTTCCATTACTAGCACCATTGACTTCTCCAATGAGTTTGCACATATAACATGGCCAAAGTAAATCAGATGTAGTCTTGTGACTATGGCTTCTAATGATGTGTCTGGTTTTATAGAATTGGTATTGTTCATAGAATCAGTGATGTCACTGGATTTTGTGGGCCTCTTTGCTTTGAATCCTATAGTAATGACATTTGTGGATGAAACCAATCTATGTAATCATCAAGAAGGCCTGTGCAAGAGACGTGGAAGAAACTGTTTTGTTTACTTCCTCCTGTCCTTGACTCTTCCCACATATTCAATTTGATGTGGCCTATATATAGCCCTCTTCATTTCCTACCTTGCAGAATTATGCTAGTTTGGGTTCCACAGTTGATATATAAGCAGGGCTGTAGAAAGCTATGGTTCTGGCTAACAAAAAGCAGCATGATGGTATAAAAGGGAACCCACATGCTGCTGAGGGAAGTATTCAGTGTCTTGGAAGTGATTGTCTGTCTGGCCAAAGGTTTTGCTTTTGAAAAAAAAGAATTCAAGACAAGACCTGGGTGAAGAACATGTCAAAAAATGCTTGGCTTTTCTTTGTTGCAGATCATATTTTTGCTTTAGTAAATTTCTCTTAGCTAACAGTTTGTCTTCATTAGCTGTTCTGTGTTCACTTTACCTTCCCACTTGCCTTCTGTCATGCTGGTGCAGTGACAGATCTTAATTATCTCCTGCAAGGATACCTAGGTAATTTACATATGTGAGAATAGTCAAGGATGTGGAAGTGACCATTCAGCATTTTAAAAGACCATACAGGGAACAAAGCGTCTTTGCTATATGGTCAAAAATGCAAAAAAAAATTGATGATGAAGAAGACAATGACAAGTAAAAATGTAACCATATGAAGCAAAACCATCCATTAAAGTAATGAAAATGAACA
This sequence comes from Psammodynastes pulverulentus, assembly GCA_025802295.1. NCBI lineage: Eukaryota > Metazoa > Chordata > Lepidosauria > Squamata > Psammodynastidae > Psammodynastes > Psammodynastes pulverulentus. The sequence goes on along the minus strand of JAOYMU010000292.1, from coordinate 24,070,746 downwards.
CCTTATGCTATGCATGTTGATAAATATTGTAATTATGCTGCTTTCTGCTCTTGTAAAACAGATCTAACTATTTCTGTTGAATAAATGTTTCTCTTTACTGATTGGCCTTGCCTGCTAAGAGGGTATAGTATCATTATTCCAAAACACTGATGAAGTAGTGGTTTGGGGGTTTTTTGGTTTAAAAATAGAGTTGTCTCACAATTTGACATTAACCTACTGTGTCATTGAATCTTTTTCTAGCTTATTTGAAATTTTAAATTACTCTTCAATTATGTTAAAGTAAATTGGATGTCTTCTTGCAATTCTTGAAGATAAAAAAACCATCCCAAAGTAAAAGTGTTGCCCCAACTGAAATCTGCCATCAGATTTAAGCTTAATTGAAAAGAATATGCAATATGTTTTGTGACCAGCTGCACTAATTTACATGGTACTATTCCATTCAGTTCTGGAAACATTAAATTTAAAACACCATTAACGGTCAAATCTCTGAACTCCTCCGCCCTCCCAATCTTCCTTGCTTGCTTGGCGAGGGGGAAAGCAGCTCTAAAATGATGTTATTCTGACAAGGTTATTATGCATTTTGTGTGCCAAAGAGACTTCCATTAAGTTTGCAACCATATAAGTGTTCCCACTGGAGTGGAGGGAGAAGAGTAAAACCTTCAGCTAAACGTTTTCAAGTTTTATTGCTGAAAGGGGACTATTTTGCTTTTTTCATACAATTATCCTTATCTGAGGTACTATAATTTAGAGCGTAATTTAGGCAAGATGGAAATTCCCAGAACCCTGTGCTGCCATTAATATATCTGCCATGTTTTAGACAATACCTTGTCCTAAGTTTAATAAGCTATTGAAGGTCTCATCTGTTGAAATTGTCACAGTCTGACTGCTACTAAAGAGATGGTAAGACTTATGGAAGTACTTTTGACATCAAAACCAGGATGCGTCATATGTATCTCTTTTTCCCAAATTATAAAGAATTTTCCTTTTTAAAATCAACATTTTTCTTCCCATTAACTCATGAGAGTTTTTAAAAATTAGCTTTTATTTGATTATAATCTATTTTAATGCTATTTCATAGTCTTTGGGATTCCTATAGTCTGTACTTCAACTCTGTTATTTATTTTACTGTATTATAAAATTATGCATTATGTATTACTGTATTATATTATTTTACTATTATGTTACTGTATTATATATTTACTGTATTATAAAATTATGAATTATAGACAAGAACAGACAAGGGAGAATGTACAGAAAGCATCTGTTATTATGACACTAGTATAAGTTCTCTTGTGCTGTAAGTAATTAGTGAGTTGCAAATGACTTTTTAAACTATCAAGAGGAATTATCTTCCTCCCTTTGGGCATGGCATAGCTGATATAAATGGGATTATCTTCTGGCACTTGAGACATATACAGTAAATCTTTCAGAGGTGACATCATAGGACAAAGATTGTGTGACTAACATTGCCTTTCTTGTCTCAACACCAAAAAAAGCATCGACAACAAAGATGGACAAAGCCTAGTCCTGCTGCTCAAGCCTTTTTCCATTATGTGATAGAATGATCTAATCAAATGGATCTTTTTGTTGTTGGCAATTAGTATGAGCAACTACCCTCCATTTAATCTCTTGTAGTTCTTTACATAATTGGTCTCAAGCCTTTAAAAAAGATACTTTATAAGACAAACAAATTAGGAAATACTGGTTATAAGCCAAGGTTATGAATCAGCAATTGCTACTATTGTGAGTGACGAAAATGAGGAGGCAAAGAAGCTGCCAAACCACCTAAATGGAGGTCAACAATTGTTATAAAAGGAAATACACCCCAGGCCAATGCAAAGACTGTCACCCCAATGGCAGTACAGGCCATATAGAAGATATCAGAGATGGGTCATATACAACAGAGGAAAGGGAATACATCTCAGCATATGATAGGGAGCATTAAGCAGCAGTGGGATGAAAGAGTGGATCCAGAGAAATCTATAGAGGTACAAAAGAAAAACATCACACCATCTGTACAACATGATGTACAACAGCCCTGGAATCACAATGGAAAGATATCATCTGTGCCTGCAAAGAGGATTCCGCGGAATGTAAAAAATGAGTTTTTGTCTCCATGTGTCACTATGCAGTTAGAAGAGAATCTAGGAGGAAAAATGTCACTTGAGAATATCCATTGGCATTTTCCCAACACGCTTAAGAATATATCTCCCGTGAAGCCGCAGGCACAACATGGGGAAGAGATAATAGCTGCTGAAATGAAACAGCAGCAAGCAGAGGAAGGGGCCTGTGGGTTGGATTCTAAGCATGTCCACCAAGAGCCAAAAGAATCCATTCTAAAAGAAACCCTGCCACAGCAGCTTAGGTGGAACCGGGACTCAAAGGAGCTAATGCTGGAAAAGCTTTTACAAGAAGAGCAAAAAGAAAATAAATTAAAGAAAATGGTCACTGAGAAGAAACTGTATAATAAGACCCTAAATGCAGAATCAACAGGAACATTAAATGCTCATCTATAGAATGAAAATGAGGAAGATTTTTTTTTAAAGCCAGTTTAGGATTGTTACAGAAGAACGTTCTTGGTCAACAACTATTTCGTTTAAATAAAGGAGCACAAAAGTTACTGGTAGAAGAGAAGGAACCTGGTTGCCATAAAGAACAAATTATCTATAAGAAACAGAAAAGGGATGTATCTAACTATTTTGTTGCAATACCAATAACAAATGACCAGGTAAGTGATTAAATATGGCTTAATTATAGAAATTAAGAAATTTATAAACAGAGCCTTTGTCTCTGATTAGTGTCTGGTCTGTTACCAAAAAAGGTGAATTTTATTTATAATCAATTGTCCATATAGTCCCAGACCTCCTAGCAGGAAAGACATTATTATGGTTGGTCCCCAAGCCAACCAGCCATCCTCTATTCTGAATGGAGACATAGACATGGATGGATTCTGACTGATCGTTATCCAGAAACAGATGTTGTAGCCTGCGCATTTAAAAAAAACCTATATTACCCAGTATCCACAGCAAAGTGCACGATTAAAGTATTTTGTCTATAAAGCTGCAACATTGGCTTTCCTACAAGGATGTTACATAAGTGATTGACTAATCTCTCTTTACACTGTGAGATAAGAAAGAGATTAACAAAATAAGCAGTCCAATGTGTCGCAGAATTAGAAATTACTCTCTCTGTGTATTATGCAGTCTGCTCTGTAGTTGAACTGGCAGCAGTCTGGTAACACCTTTGATAAAATATCCACTTGGTTTCAGAAAAAAATAAAGAAAGAATTGACAGTTGCCAGGAGTGGAGAACTCGGAATTATGGAAGAGGTATCAGAATCTGAGTGTTCTTCATTAATTAAATTAGAATTACTCCCATGAAAAAGTCTGATAAACACTTATATGCTTTCCAACTCATTCATTTAGCAACCATTTCCACCTATGAGGGTACCATGTAATGGTTTACATCCAGGATTATTTCTGTGGTGGTTTTTCTCATTGTTTTATTTTTTTATTTTTTAAATATTTTTATTGAGTTTTTCTACTTTTAGCATTCTCCTTTACATCCAAAACAGAACTGTAGTAGTGTTTATACAAATTGGCTTTCCATTGTTACTTGAATACTACTTTCTACATATTATACAATACACAAGTTATTACATTCTTACACTTATGTCTTGCTTTATACAAATAATACATTCTTCATATTATACAATACACAAATTGTTACATTTTTTACCTATAGATCTCAATATATCCAACCTTAACCTCAACACTCATACATATCTAGTTATCTTCTTTTCTTCTCATTTTGTTTCTATTGTTCTAATATTCCTTCTTTATTTATCTATTGTTTCTATTATTTAACCATTCATACTATCTATCCCAAACTGTATAATGTATTGACTCTTTATTGTTTAATCTTAGAGTCAGTTAATCCATTTTAGCACATTCTAGGATTTTTCAAATTATAATCTCTCTCATTGTTTTAAATCAAAGGATTGGTCCATTTGTTGTGCTGCTTTCTGAATCTCAGAAAGTCTCTCAGTCTTTTCTCCTATTTGTGTTAAAGTTGATGGTCTGATCCATGCTTCCTATTTGCGAGTTGGGGACAGGCCACCTAATACCAGGAGATTGTACTATAAGGCCTTTGAAGTCCTTTCCAATCTTATGGATTCTGTTCTATGAATTTTCTTCCTCTGGATCCAAAATACAATTCTTTCTTCTCTGCTGGCAAGAGCAAGGAAGACGGATCCGCCTGTTATGCTTCAATTTGATCTACTGCTTTCATTCCAGTTGGCCAGTTTTCATTCTTTGTTTCTAAAGACTATTTCATACTGAGCTGCTGGGCTATCAGTCACGAAAGGCTGGACCATTGGGGATTTTTGGGGGGCAGGGAGAAACAAAAATGGATCAATGATGCACTGCCCATTTCTTTCTTTCTTTGATCCTTTTAACAATTCAGCAAAAAAGGATGAAATACTAATTTTCTTTCTTTTTGATTTATTTTTACTGGGTTAGTTGACAAGCGTTCTATGTTTGTAGGCCAAATGAAAGAAAGAACGAGGAAAGGATCGTCTTTTGAGGACTCCTGAAAAACAATACGCCGCAGAAGGAAAGGAAGTGCTTTCTTGACATGTTTGAGAGAAAAATAGCCTTTCTGACAATTCAGTTTTTCAATTCAATTTTTAATTATAAAAATTCTGACAGGCTTTCTTTTCTTAAGAATGGCTTAGTCTTCATTCAATCTTCCAGACTCAGGGTATACCATGAGTGTTCGTCTAAATAGGCAGGAAGGGGGCTGCTTTAGGCCCAGCTCTATATTGGAATGCTTATTGGAAGATTGGAAGGCATTAGTAGGGCCACGTCTATATATGCTATGAGTGTAGCAAGGAGGTCTCCACCAGATGTGTTGGCCTCTGGTTGATCTGTTCCTTATTATGTGAAGGGATGATTGAAAGCTGTATTAGTGGTAACTAAGTGTTTTGACTTACAGTACTTATCGTTATTATTGAATTATTGATTATTTTGTAGAATGTATTGCTGCTTCTAGTGTTTCAGAAGCTACTCAAGTGAAGACAGTCAAGTTTGTTATTGTCATATTTTACTTAGAGTTGTTTATATTGCTTTCATTGCTGGAATGATTTCCTTTGGTTTTGTCATGAGTTGTTTTGTTTTGTTTTTATGATATATAAATACAATTTACTGTTGTGTTGTAATTTTTATGTGGTATTGGCCATTTCAATTTATTTACATTTACCACAGAATATTTTTAACCGTTATGGAAATTTTTGCTGATTGTTTTGTAAACCAGAGATTATATTGATTTGATGGTATATAAATAGAATGAAAAAATGAATAAATCATACATTTTGCTGTTTCAGGATGAGTTGGTACTATAGATTGCATAAGCATCTGGTGGAAATTTGCCTGTAATAAATTTCTAATCAAACTGTGTGAATTAATAGAGTAACCTATGACAATCAGTTTCCCAAAAATTTGATGACCATTTCAGGAACTGTCTTTTTTTTTATTTGGAGTTAAAAGATAATTAGGGATACTGAGGATATACTTCTTCTCTTTTTGTCAAATCTACCCATTTTGCCCTGAGACCCACCATACTTTTTTATTATTCCATGTTCATCTAGCTTCTGCAGTCCTGAGTTTTTTATTCTGATAACACCAATTTATTTTTCCACTTTCTTTCTTAGATAGTAAATGAACTGAATAATACTTGGTAGCAATTTTGATAAGTATTGCCCATTATATATGCATACATTTATCTTATTTTATGTGGAATGTAGGAGAGCTACTTTAAATTGCAGTTTTGAACGCAAATGGAAATTGCTGAGATCCAAAATTGTACACTGTTGGAGAGATCTGGAATCATGATTTTTTTTTATAGCAGGTGTAACATTACACCTATTTGGAATGCTTTAAAATAGAAAAATCTTTTCCTTCTCTACAGTGGCTACTCTCAGTGGCTACTATGCCTGTATGGACTTAGTAAATGATGCATTTTGTTTAAGGTGGTCTCTACATATATGCCTACGTGAGTTCCAAATCACATTTTGCTCATTAAATCCTGATCTCTGGATAGCTTTACTAATTTTTTCCCCTTAAAATGAATAGTTCTGGGTTATTGATCAGTATTTTGATTACTTGGTGTAAATCCTATGATAAGATATACTTGCCTGCCGTAATTGAAATAATACTCGATACCTCAGCTAGAAGTTAGAAACAGGGATAGATAACTCCTGGAATATTCATTAGCCAATGCTTAGGAATAGGAACGGCTAGAGACCAATAGAACAAATTGTTAGATCACTACTAAAATGTTTATTAGATATTTCTTATATATCCTGCCTTGTCCTGCCTTCTGCTTTAATGAAATTGTATAGAGCTCTCTTAATCCTTTGTTCTGGATCCTGGCATTTTGCTAGCTGGGACCCTTTTTCGCTGAAGCACTTCAATAAAAAGAAACAAAACCTGCACCTCATGTCTAGTGTTCTACATCATTTTCGGCACCAGATTCAGACCTGAATTGGGAACAACACCCTTTAAAAAAAAAAAAAAAAAGAGAGAGAGAGAGAGAGAGAGAGAAGAAACATGCTCCTCATCTAATTCTATGTGATCTACAGTCAGCATATCTTGTGTTATCTATCAAGTTATATACCCGATCAGACTTTTTTTTAAAGTTTGTTTCAGTTAAATTGTGATTAGCTTAATAGATCTAAGAGCATTTTCCAGAAATTAAACACAGAAGATGACTGCCACCCAGTTCTCCATACGTATTCCATGGAACAGGCAACAGAGAAGACATACTTCCTGGCTCCCTTTGGATGAGCTTCGTCAGGAAAGACGCCTAGAACATTCTCAACATTAGTCAGTTTTGGTGGTATGAGTAGCAACAATCAGAGAGGAATGGTTTTGCAAATAGCCTGGCCCTGTGGCAGTGGTGGGATTCAATTTTTTTTACTACCGGTTCTGTGGGTGTGGCTTGGTGGGCGTGGCATGGCTTGTGGGCATGGCTTGGTGGGCATGGCAGGGGAAGGATCCTGCAAAATTTCTATTCCTTCCCCACTCCTGGGGGAAGGTTATCACCGGTTCTCCGAACTACTCAAAATTTCCGCTACCGGTTCTCCACGACTGGTCAGAGCCTGCTGAATACCATCTCTGCCCTGTGGCATGTAGGATTGTATAAGTAACCAAATCTTGTAGTATATCAATTTTTAGTTTGCAAGAGTGTTTTTTCAACTTTTCAGGAAACAAAATGAAATTTAGCAGAGCCTCTCCACAGTCTTGCATTTAGTCTGGAAGAAAGATGTGTAAAAAAAATGGAACTGTTTTGGAAGATCAATAGTAATGTAATGTAGCTGATTAAAAACACCTAGTGCATTCCAAGTTATAGTAACTGTTCAGATTACAGGAATTAATCTTTCTGCTGTGTTAATCAGGCAAAATTTGAATATGTTGTTTACTATAGGTCTGGGAATTTGGTTTTAAAAATTAAGAATGAATACATAAGCAAACAGAAACATATCTAGGAAAAAATGAACGGATGAAGGGAATAGAAGGCAAGTCTTAAAAAGATATAATTGGAAAGTAAACCTTTCTTTCTATATATCATCTCTGTTCAATTTTACTTCTTCACCTGAAAAGTTGAAAAAAGTCTTCTAAAGTTGGGGAAATTGATATATTACAAGATTTAGGCAAAAAGGTGTCGATGCTTGTTAATTATATGGGATCATATATTTCTTTAAAATGGTTATAAAGAAACATTCTTCTGATTTAATGTGTGATATGAGCCATGGTGGTGCAGTGGTTAGAATGGTTAGAGTGCAGTACTGTAGGTTACTTCTGCTGACTGCCAGCTGCCTGCAATTTGGCAGTTGGAATCTCACCAGGCTCAAGGTTGACTCAGCCTTCCATCCAGTGGCGGGATTCAACAGGTTCGCACCTATTAGCGAGAATCAGTTGTTGGAAGAAATCTCCTTTTACTGGCTAATCCTGTAAGGAAGGCAGGAAGGAAACATTCTGGTGTTGTTTATAGCCTAATCTTTATTGCCCTACTTACAGAAACTGCCTCTTGGTTAACCCATATAACAGCTAAAGGTTCTTGGCAGTACACACAGACATACTGTCGCCTGAATTCCACCCAGTCACATGATCACCCAGCCATGCCTTCCCACCTGGTCATTAGGGCAGAAAACTGGTTGTCAAATGATTTGAATCCCACCACTGAGTATGACTCTATTGTATCTCTAGAATTCTTCTGAAAGCAGTTTAGATATACATTTTAGAATAGAGAAGAGTAGAGTAGAGTAGAGTAGAGTAAAGTAGAGTAGAGTAGAGTAGAGTAGAGTAGAGCAGAGCAGAGCAGAGCAGAGCAGAGCAGAGCAGAGCAGAGCAAAGAAATTAGAGTAGAATAGAATAGAACAGAAAAGAACATAATACTTTATTTGGTCAAGTATGGTTAGATACACAAGGAATATGTCTCTGGTATAGAAGCACTGACTTTTCTTTTTGCAGATTGTCTTTTTTTTTCCTGCATGAAGACCATATACCCAGATGAGATATTTCTTTAGAGATAATTCCAAGTATAATTAGTTAAATGCAGAAATTCTCAAATAATATCTACCATTTATTGTGTTGATTTATTTTCTTCTGATATAGGCATCACTAAGTTAGCAAGAAATATAGTATGTTGTGGGCTTGCAATGTATTTGCTGTACCTATGAATTTTATTATGATGCCATGACAGAACCAAGGACAATTTAGAAGGCATAGAACTGGTTAGGATCTATGATTGGATGGAATAGGATGGGTGAAGGTCCCTTGGGAAATGAGTCTTGACAATATTGTACTTTAAAAAATTCATCAAATGAAAAATAAAAATGGTAAGGATAGAAATATAGAATTTATGGCTACTCCCTTTAGCAATATGAGCAGCTATTTGTCTTGTTAATTCCCTGGTCAAGAGCTTTCCCAGTTCCATGAATCTCCTAGCTTATAGGCATAATAAATTGTGGGTTATGGTTTCTTTCTTTTTGTTCATTTATTTACTGGTTCAGTTTTCAAATTGAATTCTCAAAGTAAGATCAACTATGGTTCCTTAGTCAAAAAGACTCAGAGTCATTTCCATGGTATATCTATTGCAATGTAACTAAAATGGAAAATCCTCACCAACATGGAATTAAAAGGTTGATAGAAGAATGTCATATGTTGTTGATTTACTGCATTCATGTCTCACCATTCATCCAGGATCTCCAATCAATGTTAATATATTCTTTCACTGCACATCATGCTGCTGGACTCAAAGTGTTGCTGATCATGCCCTATCTGCCTGCAATAAGACACCCACCCACCTCATTCCCAACGTAGACTTGAGATATATTACTGGAAAAAAAACTTTCAGAAATCTGTCTTCCTGGGTTTCAGGAAACAGCTGCATCATGCAAGCTGGGAAAGGGCACAACAGCACTGCCTCCCAAAATCTGTTTGCAACCAGTGACTCTGTCCTTGAAGTGGAGCAGTAAAAATGCCTGAATATGATTTTATACCTTATAGACAACCTTGGTATTTGCTAGTTAGGCAGATGGGCACTTGCTCAAAGAGTCCTATCTGAAGTGAGAAGCTTGCTATGATAATTAGTGAATCCATCAACATCCATATGGATGAATGCATACTTTGCATCAAAGATCACTTGCAATCTATAGCTGGTGCAGAATAGAGCAATGCCTGTGTTATCTGGTACATATGATCAAGCATGTCATCAACATGTCCTAAATTTTAGATTTGCCAGTAGTTCAAAGTGCTAGTTTTAACCTATAAGTCCCTTTATAACTTTGCATTCAGAACTATCTACTCCATCCAAAATGGATTGAGGTGCTAATCTTAAAAAAAAAAAAAAACTGTTCATAACAGAAATGTTGGAAGATATGCTGAGCTGAGGTCAGAAGGCTTTACTTTTCTATTATGTCACTTGTTCTTCAAAGCTGCCTGTCTCTGGAAAGTGAGAGGGATGCTATCCATTTTGTCTTCCAGAAAGTTGTCCAAATCAAAATTTATAAGCTTGATGAACTCAGATGTCACCAGTGATTCTTATACTATTATTTTTTTATTACACCATGAATATTTTTGTAAAGCATGTTTAATTTTTTTGTAAAGCACCAAGTGGTGGTAGTCCATATGAGTGAATGAATGAATCAATCAATCAATCAATCAATGAATCAATCAATCAATCAATCAATGAAAAGAAATTTAGTTTTTATGTTCACTTGTCAGGTAGACTAAGCTAATACAAAGTGACTTCCCACCCAGTGAATATTATGACATAGTTGCGATTTGATTCTGTTTCTTCCCATTCTTAATCCAACCAATTTTGTATATAGGAAAAATTAGCAAATAATTGTTATATAATATATATCTCAACATGCAGTTCATATACTAAATATTGATAGATATCACCAACATATCCACTTTCCTTTTTTTAAAAAAAACCTGTCTAGCCCAACTCAATGTTGGAAAAAAATTATGTAAAGCGGTATACAATTTGCACAATCACATTGAAAACAGAATAGAATGGGACCAGACTGGTATGAAGGAAAAAGCCAACTAAAGAAAGTTTGAGTTTCTGATAGGCTGAATCGGATTGGTAACTACAGAGAAAATATTTTCCTCCTAAATTGCTTGCCCTCCCCCACCAGTGGAGAAGGATTTGGAAAAGGATCAATCTTCTGCTAAGTAGTGATAGAACAGAATATTTGTAGCTCAGAGTTGAACTATGAAGTCCTTGGTGGTCTCTGAGCTTGGTTGCTTTCTTGCAGATGTGTCACTATCTTAACTAGGTAACACTCACCTAATTTGGTAATGAAACATCTGCAAGGAAACAACCAAGTTCAGAAAACACCATGACCTCACATTTTGCTAAGTGTTATAAATCCCCTCCCACTTGGTTATGTGTCACAAACAGTTTGGTTATGTGACACAAAAGCATCTGGAGCTTTTCCTATGCTTCCCATAGTGCATATACCCATTACTACAGGTACAATATAAGAGAGGAGCAGAGAGATGACACACATACCCTTCCACTCATAACATGTTGTTGTGTTCCAAAGAAGAATATACGCATATGTCTAAATGGTGTTCTACACGCTTTCTCTTTTTTAGGTAGCCTGGCTTGGACACGCCATCTCATACTACTGTTGTTTCCAGCTTTGTTGGCCATATTGAATTGGAATTCTAAGGCATGTTTGGATGGTCAATACTTGGCAAATTAGAGAATGCCTTCAAACAAGAGTCATGTGGTCACTACATATATTCAGTCAGCCAATGCATCTCTGGTGGAGGATCAAGTTAAACAGAGCAAACTGCAGTTCACTCACTCATGCTTTCAGGATGATCCATAAATCACTCTGTTGCCTTAATGCAATAGCAATAGGAATGTTCTGCAGAGCAACTCCTGCAGAGAGAAAGAAAATACATTATTTAATACCAAGAGAAACTGGAAAAAAAAGTTTAAATCAATAAAAATATTAGAAACTGTAGAAACACCATTTTTAAGTAATCAGTTCAGGATCATTAATAAGACATATACATCCTATCACAAATCAGGAAATACATACTGACCTGCAATATTTTGGGGCTCAGCTGGAACTTCCTCAACTATTCCATATTGAATATAAAAGTGTTGAAGAGTTTTTAATGCTAATTTTTCAACTTAAAATTACCTTATGCAGAAGTAAGTTTCAAATACAAAAGTGTGAAATGTAATCTTCAACAAGATTGAACTACAGTGCCACATCACTTATATTATTACTGATTTATCAAACAACATAATCTTATAAATGCAGAATTAAGGACTGGGAAAAGGTATGATTCAGCTTTATGTAAAGAAAAAACTAATTCTATGACTTACTTCTGAGAACCCTATTTTCAGATTTGCTTCATTGTGCTTGAGAAAGAGAAAGCATTTTGATTCATACCTAGCTGAGCTCTGCTTGGCCATATATCTTACACTGAAGATTAAGTCAACTGTAATTCAAATCATCAGTTGGCATTGCAAATCAGATAGTGACATTTTCTTTAAAAAAACTTTTCTGCACATTCACAAAATGCTTTTTTAACTTCAGATCAATTCAGAGATAGCTGATTTGATGTATTGATTCAATACCTACCAAATACCAGCTTATTCAGTGCATACACCTCTGAATTTCTTCTTCTTCTTCTTCTTCTTCTTCTTCTTCTTCTTCTTCTTCTTCTTCTTCTTCTTCTTCTTCTTCTTCTT
>JAOYMU010000292.1:23915472-23926422 GCA_025802295.1 Psammodynastes pulverulentus | reverse complement strand
GCCCCGAGTCTGCGGAGATGGGGCGGTATAGAAATTAGAATTAATAAATAAATAATAAATAAATAAATATAACAGCTATAGCCCACCCAGCAAGACTGTGCAATTTAACCGCATCTAAAAGGCAATGAGGAGAAGCAGGGGTGGAGGGAATCACCGGTCTCTAGGGCTAGCCTCAAGAAAACACCTAGCAGCCATGGTAGCACCTTATAACACTAGGGAGAGGATCAGGAACTCTATAGCTTCTCTTCCTTTGTGCTGGTACTCCCTTCTGCCCCACACTCACAATTTGCTGAACTCCTCCTGAAGAGATGTTCTATCCAGCTAGAAAATAGGATAAGATGATACTCAACAGCTTTTCTTCAAAGAAATACAAAAAGGAGCTTTTCAATCCTTGAAGAAATAAAGCTCTTCAACCATTTGAGGAAAATTTTTGTTAGATTAGTGGTTGGATTTGTTTTTTATTTCACAAACTAGCAGTGATTTTACACAGCTTTAGGCTGAAGTTTCTTCAGTCTTTCATGGATGACCAAAAGGATCAGGTTCAAATTTCTCAGTGACAGGGAAGTATGTAAGTTTTAAAGAGAGAGAATGCTTGGGGAAGAAATAGTTTTAAACTTAAATGCATTGCATTGCATTGCATTGCATTCATATGCTGGTCCTCTTGTAAGATTCTGGGATGTTTATAAACATAAAATAAAAAATCCCAATAAACACAGAATACAGAGTAACCCATATTAAAAAACCCAGGGCAGTGATAACATCTTAAACAAAAGCAGCAGCAAAACAGCACCACAAAAATCCAAAAACTCACCCGAATAAGATTAATTTAACTGTGAAAAGTTAGTGAATAGAAAACCCACTTTCTGGGTCAAGGTGATTCAAAGTGTTGGGCCACAACAGAGAAGGATTGCCTTAGCTCCATATCATCCTCTCCTCTGTCAGCCCTCCCAGGTAAACCAGACAAGAATCATTAAATAAACTAATTCTATTTTATTGTAAGATTACAATAACAGAATCTTGCAAGTCCGAGAATATAAACTTCCCACCACCACTTTTAACTGTTTGATCCATTAGGGCAAGTCCTTCCTAAATTTCTTCCTCTGCTGTTAAGTCCCTGAAGGTTCTTGCCTCTCTTGTCTGATTGTTTTGTAGGCAGTATCTCTTCCAATTGTTCCCCAAGCCTATCCAAGCATGCTCTTCATCAAGTGTCACAAAGGATGGGCTTTTTGAAACTTTTTGGAATTGATTGTTCCTAAGATAACCAAATATATTATCATGGAGATTGCAGTGTGCTCAAGCACTTCTGCTGACCTACTAACACATACAAGTGCTGTATCCACATTCATCTAAATGTCTAACTAATCCACCTGGAAATTCCTTCCCTGGACCATTTAACCATAGTGCTACCATAAGCTGACTCGAATTAGAACAATGTCACCATTCACTGAACTGAAAACCTCATCAAGAAGTAATCAACAGCAATAATTTTAAAAAAATCCTCAAGAATAGGAGTAGGGTGTGTCAAATTTACAACGTTCGATTTCCAAACAATAGGTAAGGGTAAAAGTTCCCCTCTCATATATTCCCAACTCTAGGGGGCAGTGCTCATCTCTGTTTCAAAGCCAAAGAGCCAGCGCTGTCCAAAGATGTCTCTGTGGTCATGTGACTAGCATGACTAAATGCCAAAGGAACTCTGTTACCTTCCCACCAAAAGTGGTTCCTATTTTTGTACTTGCATTTTTTATGTGATTTCAAACTGCTAGGTTGGCAGAAGCTGTGAAGATATTTGGGTGAGAGCCTCAGTGGCACAGAGATTAGAGTGTAGTAATTGCAAGCTACAGCTGCCTGCAATTTGGGAGATCAAATCTCATCAAGCTTGACTCAGCCTTCCATCCTTCCAAGGTAAAATGAGGACCCAAATTGTGGGGGCAATATGCTGATTCTGTAAACTGCTTAGAGAGGACTATAAAGTGGTATATAAGTCTAAGTGCTATGGCTACTGCTATTTTAATATAATGTAGATGTGCTTGGTAAGTAACTACATAAATATAACTTTTTAACATTTTGTTTATTTCATTTAGGCAGTGGAACAAATTGCAATGGATTACAAAGTAGAACAGAAACTGGAGTGCAGAATCAGGATTTCCCAGCATTCTAAAGGGGGAGGGCTGCTGTACTACAGTTATAGACCTTGGCATCTCCTGCCATATACATAGAACATCCAATTTCAATGGCATTATGGCTGCCACAGCTGATCATGAAGATCATGAAAAATGATCAGATACCACCCTTCCCATGATCTTGCTAAATAGTCAAAATACAGTGTTTTCCTAGATAAGATTCATCAGTCTATTTATATGCCTTAAAACAGCTCATGTTCAATCTCCCTCTGTTTTCCTTATAAGATTTTATAAATAATCGGGAGTTGTGGCAATCTGTCTACCAATTATAGATTAATTATGGATTTAATTAACATGTAAATAAGGCAACCATTCAAGTGAGATTGCATCTTGCATTAATAAACACCTGTCTCAAAGTCAAATCTATTTAAATTAGAACACAAATCTCTATATGACATTAAGTTCTGAATTGTTTTAGGGGAGCTTTGAATAGAAGATCAGTGATATTTTCCAAAGCTAGATATTTTAAGTTGTATACAACTTAGTGCAAATGTTCAGGAAATTATAAGATATAGGAAGACGAACCTGAGTGTGATAATGACAACAGTTGCCAAGTGAAAGAAGAATTGGGAGGGACAGTTGTATATAATATGACAGCTAGATAAGAAGAGATTGGACAACCATTTGTCTGAAATGGTATAGGGTTTCCTGCTTGAGCAGGGTTTGGACTTAAAAGACCTCTAAGACCCCTTCCAACTGTGTTATTCTGTATAGATAAAGCTTGGGATTGGGGGACAGTCCATCATCCTTACCTAAAGAAGCAGATTGAAAGTACTAGATTAGAAATATGGCTCATTATCAAAACAAATTGTTAGCTTTCCTCAACACAATGTTAACTTTTAGACTTTAGGGTTTATAACACCTGTAGATAATTGTAGCTCTTCAGGATAGACCAAACAAAAGTCATACGTGCTAATGTTCCTTTTACTATAAGTTTCTAGTAACATAATATTACAAGTCTGAATGTGTGTCTTCCTCCATCCTTTTATCGTCATGAGATATAAATAGGATCTTGTCTGAGATGTTTACCCATATTGCAGTCCTGCACTGGACTCAGAGGCTCTTCCTCAAGATTATTCCCACATGTCCATTACACCAAGAGACATACTAGCTATTTATAAGAGTTGAAATTCAACCGATTTGATAAATACCCCATTGGCAAGGAGAATTATCCTATCTCGCTGGAAAGAAATTTAGAGTGGATTTGAGAGATGTATTTACTGGTTTTTGAAATGGCCTTATATTATAGAAAATAGAAGATGAAACATTAGGTTTCTATATGATCTAGATTTAATAATACGTTAAGAACTAAGCTAGTTCTATTATATTTTCCCTTTAGTTTATTTGAATCACAATTATATATGCATAATTTATTATCGCTTTTTGTTGATTGTATTTGATTGTAATAAAACATAACTCAAAAACTGTTAATAGTGAATGTTGTGAGAGGTGTAAATGAATACCTATTACAAAATTATAGAGAAATGCTTTATCTTTGAAATATGACAATTCAAAGCCATAAGAAACAGTATATTAAAATCTTGTCATTTGAGTGGGTTGAAAATGTTCATAAAATGATGAACAGTTTCTGCTTAATCTTAATAAAAAGATATGATCTGATTTCAGATAGCAGTTTCTCTTGCCCTCGAGCAGATGTTATATATAAATGTTGTAGGTTAAATTTGCTCAGGATCTGAAAAGTATGGCCTATTTTGCTCAGGATATTATTTTGTGAGTCATCTTTGACAAATAAAGTAGTATCTAAATTGTTTGTCAAACTCCTGGCCGTAGGCCAGATGCGTCACCTGCTGGTCACCCCCAAACACTGTTTAGTGAAAGGGAAAAAAGTCCCAATTTGTCAAGTGATACTGTGATGCCGTGAGTTTGATACCCCTGGTGTAAGGCAATAAATACATAGTTAGTCCACAACGTTTGGATAGGACCTGGTTGGTTCCCTATGTTTCTATGTTGTATTGATTTTTTAAAGGTCTTCTCTCTGAAGAAAGAACAGATAATTGGAATTTCTTATTCAATTAAAAATAAGTGCATAAATTGATAGAACAAAAGATAGATTACAGCAGGGCAGTCCCCTGAAGAGTTTTAAATAACACTTCTGAACCTTTAAAGTTAAAGGGAAGTAATTTTATTTTTCTTTTACATTTAAATGTCCCAAATCACAAAACTTTATACAAATCTGGCATTCTTTAAGAAATATTTTTTCTAAAGATTTTGATTACAGTGGTAAAAAAAAATACAAACTAAACTCAGAAAAGGACAGAAAGAATAAAAAGTAGAAAAAGGAAAAGAAAAAAGACGATAGATAAAAAATATTTATAACAAGTATAAACAAATTCAGTAACTCTTTACTCCCTATAATGTTAAACAAATCTATCTTCCTTCCATAACCCATTTTTTACGAATCCATATATCAACAGGGTTGAGAGTAATTCTGGTGTAACATCCATAGAACCCCAGATTTAAGATTCTTTCTTATATAATTTCATTGTAGCTTTTAAAAAAGATTTAAAAACTAATATAAATTAATATAAAGAAAAAGAAAAGAAAAAAGAAATCAAAGACAAAGCTAAAAGTATAAGAAATAGTAAAAACGGGGAAAAGAAAATTAGAAAGGAAAGAAAAATAACTTCTAATGAATTTGAAATTTGTCCTATTTGTCATAGTGATATATATTCAGATATTTTACCTTCTTCTCAGTTTTAAAACTCATTTTATTAATTCATCATACATGATCTTCTCATTTCCTATTTTTGTTAACATCTTTGGCTTCTGTTTATCCATCTGGAAACCTGCTAATACAAGGAGTTCTTTTAATTTACCTGTTAATATTTCCATTCTCTTTAATGGATCTTCCAAAACTAACACTAAGTGAATTGAAAACTTGAAAGTTACTTCTTTTAATTTACTTTTTGACTGAGAGATTAATGCTAAAGGACTAAGACTTTGATAATGGGATTTAAGCCCCAAATTAGGATAAAGTATATTCTGTAAAGGATTTATGGAGAGATTAGAACTCCGAAGAAAAATATTAAAATCACTCAAGGCAAATTACCAAAAAATTGTTTGATTTAATGGACAAGTTGGGGCTGGATGATATATAGAGAGCCAAAGAAACAAAATTTATTAAAGGTTACAGAGGAATAGTAGCAGATGCTGATTGGACCTATAAAAATAAGTGAAATTTCTGAAGCTATTTGAAAGATTAATTCAGGAAAAGTCCTTGGAAAGTCCAGACAGATTATCAAGCTTTTATTATAAATGTTTTGAGGATGAACTTTTACAACCTTTACAAAACATCACGAATTCTATCTTATAGAAAGTAAAGATAACAGAAAGTTGGAAAGAGGCCAACATAGCACTAATACCTAATGGGGGCAAGATTTGACTTTAATAAGAAACTATAAGCCAATATCATCATGGAATAATGACTACAGTTCTTTACAATGATTCTATCTAGCTGATAGACTGAAAATAATTTTGCAAGAATTTATTCATGAGGCTCAAAATGGGTTTATACATAAAAGACAATTAAAGGACACTATTAGAAATGTGTTCAACATTTTGAAATATTTGGATGAAAAAAACCAAACAACATTAATTTTCTTAGATGCAAAGAAAGACTTTGAAAATTTGAGCTGGACTTCTAGGTTTTGGAAGATATTAATTTTAGAGACAACTTTATAAAATGAGTAAGATCAATTTACACTTCATAGAAAGCACAAATAATTGCTAATGGAGTTCTAACAAAGATCTAATAAAACTGTGAGATACAAAAAGAAAAAAGACAGGGATAGCCACAGTCTTGAAATGCTGAATAAAGATATAGGAGAAAATAAGAGGATTCTGATATGAGATTCTATAAGAGTTAAGGCCAAGGAAGCTAAAGTTTCATGAATTGTTAGGTCAGAATGTGCCAAATCTTATTTTGTAACATTTCCAAATTGCTCTTTTTGTTAATATTTCTTTGTTAAATTTATTTATATACCAGTGGTAGTTTCCACACATAAAATTCCTTATAATACAATCAGTTCCCACAAAATATAGAACTCCAAAACACCTGCATTATTCAAGACATTACCCTAAATAAAAGGGCAATTCACTATCATTATTAGCATTTAAACCAAAATTCTATTAACTGTCTCACAGAAAGTCATTGTTAAAGGAATTAAATATTATACTATACTTCCGTGTTGGAAGTGCTAAAACTCTTTTGTGATGGATCAATCAGTGACATCATAGTTGCAATGGGGGCGCCCAGTTGGGAGCTCCTGTCATGTCCCTGTTAAGCTGCTGACCAAAGTGATACCCTTCTATCCACTTATGGTTGTTCTCTTTCTAAATACGCACGTAGCGTGTGACAGGAGCTCACCCTGTCACATGGGAGCAACTGGCTCTTGAATGTGAGCCAGCCAATTGTCTGCTCATGTTGTAACCACATGAGCCACCACACTTCCTAAGCTGTCAACTGTACTTTATGGACTAGGTGCTACAACATATTAGGACCTCCAAATGGAAGGTTTGTCTGTGGAATGGCTGAGATGATTGCCAAATATTGATGTGGATAGTTGGGGTTTTGATAACTTCTTCCTTTATTTTACTGAACAATTGATGCTGACTCCCAATTTCACCTTCTGCTTAACATCAGCCTTCTGACAAAAGCAACGTAGAATACAGAAAATTTCCTTATACCAATTTGGACCATTGATCCATTCAAAGTAGTTGTCTGGCCATTGTGAGCCAGCATTTTAGGCAGTAGACTTTCCAGGAACCTCTCTCTCTATAAAAATATTCTATTTTTATTCTAGATATATGGACAACCTGCTTCCATTTTTCCTTTCAGTGCTACTCTTTGCTAGTCTTTCTGGTGTCTTCCTCGGTTTATAACCTTGAACAGAAATGAGAATTTTTATTTATTTGATTTGTTGAATTTTGAGGCTACCCAACTCCAAAAAGACTCTGGACGTGGCATCAGTGATGGAATGGAATTTTGTGTCCTAAGACTTTAAACATATATTGCTCACGTGTCATGGTAGCATTGACATCAGTTGTTATGACTGAATAAAATGTGTCTTGAAGTTATTCTCTTCATTATTCTCTTGATTATGTCCAATCAGAATTGTAATATCTTTAACTTTCCCACTGTTTTCCCATCATGAGTTCAATTTATAAATTGAGAGCTAGTATCTGTCAGGTGAAATTATTTTTATTTATGATTTACCTTCTCAATAGCTGACACCACTTAGATATAGCAGATGGTAGCCA
Source organism: Psammodynastes pulverulentus (assembly GCA_025802295.1). NCBI lineage: Eukaryota > Metazoa > Chordata > Lepidosauria > Squamata > Psammodynastidae > Psammodynastes > Psammodynastes pulverulentus. The sequence goes on along the minus strand of JAOYMU010000292.1, from coordinate 23,918,962 downwards.
GGTATTTGTAACATGAGAAACATCAAGGCAGTTTGGCTTATTAATGGATAATTTGCTGTCAAACGTGAAGAAATGCTAGACATCAGCAGATGTGCATGCAACCTAACAAATGAAAACTCATTTAGTTGAATGAGAAAGGTCAAAGGAAACCAATAATGGGAATTCTAAGTGTATGTTTTCTTGAGACTGTTCTGTGTAATTGCACTTTATATAATCATCAAATATTCTTTGATGGCAACGGGTTCTTATTGTTTGTATTCATGTCAACAATGCCTTTCCTGTGATCACAATAAATTCTGCTCCTGTATTATGATTCAAATGGAGATCAGCTCCAGGAGGTTGCCCCTGGCTTGTAAAGTATAAAGTAATCATTTATATTGTACTTTATTGCCAACACATTGAAATAAAATTGCTGAAATTAATCATTCCTATGTGAACTGAATTTCACTCATAATGCTGTGCAGTTTTATGAATTAAGCATATTTCCTCCTAGAATTATTTTTGTCCAAGTATTCTAAGTATTGAATGAGTTTGTAAGTGCTGGCACTATCCAAGGAGTTTACTGCAAATATAATATATTGCTTCATATAAAGAAGTTGTCTGAACATATGATGAACCACTCATAACTATTGACCTGATTTGTAATTTAGCTAAGAAACCTACACAATATGACTGTCTTCTATTTTAAAAGATCTTAAGAATATGTTCATTAATTGAAAATAATTACATTCTCATCCTCTGTAATTCACTCTTATCCTCACAGGTCAGGTTAAAGACCAGAAGATCCTTATTATGTTCAAGAAAGTTTTCTTCCTTCTTTCCATCCATCCATCCTTCATTTTTGAAGGAAGGATACAGTTTCCATTATGTCTATGATGCTGGCTATAGCCAAACACATCTGCCAAACGTCTCTGTGAAAAAATCTGGCACTTTATGTGATAATCATTAGATACCTTCATAAACAAGGGTACTGTAAAGTGATGCTCTGAAACAACACAATAGAAGGACAAATATGTTAATGTTGGAAAGATGAGAAGAAGGAAGTAGAGATGGAGAGGAAACTGGTGGAACAGAAGGTAGAAGGGAAATAAAGAACTGAATGAGATGAAGGATCTCTGTGAATAACAAGGCTGAATTTCAGTCTAGTAAATAAAGTGCTAAACAAAAGTGATTCAGAACATGCCCCACTAGGCCATTGTTACCATAGCAACTTCCAAAGGCATGCTGCTTGCCTTTTTTGGTGGATAGGCCACGAGTACAATCCATATTTCATATCTGAAATAATTACACCACGAAGGTTTTTATAGAAGCAACTATTTTTGTATCCTGTTTGTTTACTAAAAATGACTGTTGTACTATTGTAGTCTCTACAAGAAAGTCATCCAAACAGGGATACCATATCTGGACTGAAAAAAATACAGATAAGAGATGATGATGATGATGATGATGATGATGATGATGATGATGATGATGATTTAGTACCAACCTAGTGGTTGTGCAGATTCTTGCTGCCTGGGTGTAGAAATAATACTGTAGTAAAAAAAAGTATATAATGTTTCATAAAATGGATACTATTCCTAAACTTCCTTTGTATTTGTACTGACTTTGTTAAAAATAAAGGGGGGCAGGAATAATAGCTATGTAAAACATAAAGACTTTTAATTAGATGATGGTTCTTTTGAAGTATAGTTCTTCTTGCAGGTAAATTTTTTATTTATTTATTTATTACATTTTTATGTCGCTCATCTCACTAGCAAGTACTAGCAACATTAGTATTATGAATTCTGGTATGAAAAATTGGTTTCATCTATTGGTTGCCCAGATTTTTGTAACACATAATAACTTTTTAAATAGTTGAAGTGAAACATTTTACATATATATAATAAGAATGTTGTATTCCAACAGCCAAGCTCATTCGTGCAGAAAGAGTATAGGAAGTAGCTCTCATCTAATATTTCTCTTCTGCTAACATTTAACAAGTACTGTTGAAATCATCCATCTTGGAGAATTTAACTAATTTCTCTGACATGCATATTTCTTTCCTGTTAAATATAAGTAGATTCATTTTTTAAAATGGCAAATTCTTCCCCTTCTGTTGTTTAATAAAAACATCATTACTGTGTCAATCTTACATGCTATTATATGGTGCATGCACAACAATATTATAGTATATTGTGGGTTATATACATAGGCATTATTCAGATGTGCATTGGTACTTTAAGTTAACGTCAGCTGCAATAATTGCTGACAGCTGTATCTTTTAAATAGTTAAATTTATTGCTTCATAGTTTTTCATGCAGTATAATTTATTAAGTAATTTATTAAGGACAGAATATATAAGAATATATAAAACAGGACAATCAAAGGAGTATGCAAGTAAGGGAGAATAATTGCATGTATTATTCACAAAACAATTTTGTTGGTAGGGGGTAGCACAAGTAATTCTTACATTGGCAAATTATTAAAGTCATGAAAAAGAAGGTAAGAAATGTATATATTTAATACAGTTAATTCATGATAGCACTTAAATGAGTAAGGGTTTAATGGTAAATAAATTATTTTGTAGGAATCACTATTTTTATTTAAATGACCATTCAGATAAATGGAGCCCTCACAAATATATTCTGGCACATTTTTAGCAGTATTCCACAAGCAACCCCAAACCAGTTGTACCTCACACATTCTCATACTGTTTATGCAAGCTCATATCTTTCATCTAGAACAGGGGTCAGCAACCTTAAACACTCAAAGAGTCACAAAGGTCCTAACCAGAAGCCCCCCATTCAATTCTGGAGCTGACCAGAAGTCAGATTCCCCCTACCATAGAGTCTCCTCCTAGCATGGTGTCCTTTTTCCTCTCTACCTGTCCTAACCAAAAGCCCTATCAATTGTGGAGCCAACCAGTGACAGGGAGCCGCAACAGAGAGATGAACGAGCCACATACGGCTCCAGAGCTGCAGGTTGCCGACCCCTGATTTAGAGACTACTTTGAAAGCCAACATATGTTTGCTTATATTGAAGATACATTCAGTGGACTGACAGATTCTCAGGACATGCAAATGTAATTATAGTCTTCTTCAGAACTGAGGGAGGTCAGGGAGAGTAAATGGTTTCTTATGACAGCAAAGAACCAGGACAACTTAATTATTCCATCACATGACTCTTACTAATTTTAGATGTAGATTAATTATCAGAAGCATCTAGAGCAAGAGATGGGAAAAGTCTATAATATTCTGAGAATGGTGGGACTAGAATCACTGTAATGTAGCAAGAAAGTGGCAATGAGTCTTAACTTAACTTAAAGATTAAAAAACCTGAAACTATGTCTGGCTTAATTGGGGCTTTTTTTTGCCGCCGAAAGGTGCCGGAACGCGCCCCCCCATCACGCTAAAAAAACCCAGAAGTGGTAGCGTGCGATTGGTGGGGACAGAGCACGTGACACGTGCTCCGAAAAGGTGCCGGAACGGCGTTCCGCCGAGCTCCGGCTCAA
>JAOYMU010000292.1:23901559-23915070 GCA_025802295.1 Psammodynastes pulverulentus | reverse complement strand
GGACGGAGCACGTGACACGTGCTCCGAAAAGGTGCCGGAACGGCGTTCCGCCGAGCTCCGGCTCAAAAAAGCCCTGGGCTTAATAAAGCTGTGTGTGTGAGGGAGATTGAGAGAACTTTGAATAGTTTTATATAAATCAAAGGCTCTTTGAAACTCACTTTAAATACATTCTTTAACTTCAGTGTATGAAGTGATTTCTCAACCTAGGGATAAAAAGTAGCTTGTTGCCTACTTAACTATGATAAGGGCAGATGCTAACTTAGGCCAGTATTAAAGGAAAACATCAACACCCTTGTGGATTCTACTGACCATCCAGCAGGATTGTCAACTGTATATGGATGTGGCGGAAAGTTGATTTCCTGCTTGAAAATGATTGTATGAAGCACCACAGGAGATAGTGCTTGCACAGAAAACGTACTAATCTACTTATGAAGTTGGCAGTGCTATAGCTGCCCAGGTCTCATGTACCAATAGCAGGACTTTGTTCATGAGTGGTGGAATTTCAAGAAAGATGGAGTAAAAACAAACCAAATGAGGGAAACTTTGAACCCAAATATGAGCAACTTTGCAGACTCCGGATATTTCCTGAGAAAGCCCTGTGGTAAAGGTGGCACATCTTCAGAAAAATCATAATTTATATAAGGGCAAAGCAATCATCTCAGTTTCAAAGACAAATGTTTAAAAGAAGATGCTATTGACATTTCAAAGTTAACAAAATATTTCTATGCCAATAAACAAACACACAAACATAAATAAATAAATTAAACAAACAAACAAATTTCATAAGCAAATGGCCAAGGAGTTTGCACTAACTGATAATCAACCATAGATGAAATAACTACCCTAGAAGTAGCCTCAACCGTGTTTCACATAGTTGCTAACAGATAAGTCAATTCAATTATTAGAAATAAAATAAGCTTTCCTGACCAGTGAGCATATATTTCAGTATACATGATGGTAGGGACACTTAACAGGAATGTAGCATTCAATCCTGTAGACCACTTAGAATAAAGAGTTTTCTACCCTTCTATAATTCAATCACAGTGAAGATCCTGGCAAGAATTTGCACTCTCTAGCAAAGAAAAAGAGAACAGTAAAAATGCAATACTGGAACAATATCAACACCTTCAGAAAGAATAATACAAAAATGATAACTTAACTTTTCAATAACCATTTTGCATAGGAAATAGCAAAAAAAAATTCCCATGAAAAGAACTGCCCCTTAATGTACACATTTCTTAAATATCTTAAATATGATATACAGGTAATCTTACACTTACAATTTGTTTAGTGACTGTTCAAAGTTACAACGGCACTCAAAAAGTGACTTATGTCTGTTTTTCACACTTATGACCAATGCAGCATCCCCATGGTCACATGCTCAAAATTCAGATGCTTGCCAAGACTATTACACTGTTCCAGGGTGATGTGACAACCTTTTGCAGCCTTCTAACAAGCAAAGTCAATGAGGAAGCCAGATTCACTTAACTTAACAATCATATTACTAATTTAATAACTGCAGTGATTCACTTAACTGTGGCAAGAAAAGTCACTTAACAACTGTCTTGCTTAGCAACAGACATTTTGGGCTCAGTTGTGATTATAAGTTGAGGATTCCTTTGTAGAGTACTTCATGAGAAGGTTAAATCAAATCTTTATTGTGGTTATAAAGCCAGGGGTCAGAACTTTCTTAGACTTTCTCCACGTTCTTCCAATATCTTATTTCTTCTTCCTCTAAGTATTACTGCTGAAATAATAATAGTAGGTAAAACAGCCATATGAGCTACATGAAATCTGGTTGACGGAATTATATACCAATTCTGTCTAATCAAATGCATCTCCTTTGTCACATTGCTCCCTCCCACTTACCTGTTCTCCCAGGTAAATCTTTCTGCATGTTATTACATAAATATTTATTTTGCTGTACTGCATCATGAAAGCAAAGAGCATCCAAGTGGAGCCGAAAACAAGCTGCAAAGCAGCTGTGAAAAAAAAATCTTTAAAGATAAAAATCCTTATCAGCTAGCAGTCATTTTCAGCCTTAGCTGAACATTTTATAATGTCCATCTGGGATGTGTATATTTGCCCTTTAATCTTATGTGATGTTTTCATTCTAATGAACAATTGGGGCATATTATTGAAATGCTAAAATAAGTAATTAAATAAACTGTAATATAAATACATATCTCTTCAATGGAGCCCAAGGATCTTAAGACTAGTATTATGATGTTCAGAAATTTTGTATGCCTATAGGTTTGAGCTTACTGCAAAGGAAACAGATATCACATTTTGATATAACTTATCTGGATTGATTACATGCTATCAAGTCAGTGTTGACTGTTAGTGACCACATAGACAAGTCCTTCATATCTTCCTTTTTTACAAAAAAACTTATTTATCAACAAACAAACAACAATTACAAAGCTATATTGTCTCTATATCCTTAACAGCGTTTCAGAAGCGACTAACAGATAACAGATAATCAGAGTTGGAAGGGACCTTGTAGGTCATCCTGCACAAGCAGGAGACCCTACACCATTTCTGACAAGTGGCAGTCCAATCTCTTCTTGAAGGTCTCAAGTGATGATGCTCCCACAACTTCCAAGGGCAAGCTGTTCCATTGGTTGGTTGTTCTCACTGTCAGAAAGTTTCTCCTTGTTTCCAGGTTAAATCCCTTCTAATCCTAATTAACATTCTATATTCCACTATTTATAATTACATAAATATTCCTGGGTTATCATCAAAACTTTTATCTTCTTTTTTCCACCCAATCATACCAAATATTCCAAATGTTATAGTACTCAGTTTCATCCTTGTCCTTTAGCTCCATAGTCAACCTGTCCATTTCCGCACATTCATAGATCTTTCTTATAATCATATTATCCAAAGTCCTTCATATCTTCCAATGATGCACTTATTTCCACTGTATCAGAATCCATCCATCTTCCCATTATAGGTCATCCTTTTCTTCTCTTTCCTTCCACCTTTACTTGAATATCTTTTCTGAAGCCTTCAAAACTTCTGTCGAGTGCTAGTCTGCAATGTATTTCTTGACTTCTTGTTGCTTTAAAGTTGATTAGGGGTGTCAAACTCACAACCTGCGGGCCAAATGTGTCTGGCCCTGCCCCCATCTAGTTTAGTGAAGGGGAAAAAATTGCTGATACATCATGTGACACCACTGTGATGACACGAGTTTAACACCCCTTCTGTTGATGATTCATCCTAAAAGAAAGAAGCTATCTTCATTGTCAATTTCCATGGTTTCTTATGACATTTAGTTTAACTTTCTTCTATTTCTTGATCTTTGGCAATCTGTTTTCACATTCATTCTTAACAAATTCTATAAATTTGTTCAAAATTCCCGTGGTTCCTGTTTAATTAAATTCAGGACTTCAAAGCAATTTCGTTAAAATGTGAATATAGGCTCAAAATGTCTTGAAAACTGGATACTGTTATTTCTTCTTGCATATGTGAAATGCATCTTAAATTGTACCTGAGTATTAAAAATCTATAATGTGGAGCTCGGTATATTTTTCCTTACTTTACTTATTGTGTCATGTGTTCATTTATATGATGTGTTTTCCATGAAACGTTTAGTTTGAAACATATGTTCTGATTGAATATACTTTAAAATCTACAAGTACAATATATTTCATCCTACAGGACTCTTTTAACACCTCATAATTAGATTCCAGTTTATATTCCAGTTCATCTGGAAGAAGCTCATTTTCCACTAAAAATCACAAAGTTCCACTAAAAGTCATGAAGCTTAAGCATTCCCTTTGCTGCATTCATTTGTTTTTGGAATCAATACTAGACATCACATTTTGCAATTTTTTTGTTATTTTATAGAAACAAAAAGAATATCTTTCAACATGGAAAAACTGAATTCTTTTGCATTAGAATATTCTCAGAATATCAGATGATGAAACAAGTAGAACTATGTGGAAGAATATTGCTATTTAAAGATTGGAATGTGGTAAGGAAAATGTGTAATGATTTATCAGTAAATACAGTGATACCTGATACAGTGGCAAAAAAAAAGTCCTCATTATTTTTTTCTCCATTTCACTCTGGACTTGCAAATGTATATTGCTGCTTTTAAACTAGACCTGACAGAAATACATTTCATCATCTTCAGTGAATATATCTAATAAGCATATCCTTTGTTATAAGTTGGACACCTACAGTAGGTATTTCAACAGCAAATCAGTAGCAGGTGGATCTGCTTTTACTTCATTGAGCACTGAATGGAGTCCTTGAATTTTAAGATATGATTAAAGACGATGAAATTTGGCATTTCATACGCTACCCACTGTTATTTAACACTTTATTCTAAGAAGTCAAAGGACAACATTAAATACAATTTTACTCCAATTAGGCTGAATGTGGATAAAATTTTCTAGTCAAAAAAACCCAGTGGAAATAATGCTACAACAGGAAAAGCATGGCACTCTGATACCAGAAAAATGCCATCCATGTGTCAAAAAGACAGCTGGAATAAAAGTAACAGTTAAAAATATATGTATCTTGTTACTGTTAATAGTTTTCTGTTTACAAATAGATAATATACTATAGCTATTTTCTTACTATTCTAACGTAGGCCTTTAAAATAATTAATATTGACCACATTCTTTTATCATCCACACACAGAAAAAAGTGTTGGTCCGAGAAGCATATAAGTTTCATTCATGAGAGAATGATGTATAGTATTTTGGGGAAAAAAGGATGACAATCTGTTCAGGGTAAAGATTTTATTATGAAAAATTAAAAAATAATTAACAGCATTTCCCAAACATTACTAAACTATACCAACTCTCTCTTTTTAAAAGGATATTTTAATAGGCAGAAAGAAATAAAGATAGTGATCATTTGAGCAAAATGTAGGATCCAGCAGGCTATCTATGATGTATACTATCAACCAGATTATAAGAATTTTGCATTTGTATATTAATGTGTACTAATTGTTTCTACACCTTAAATTTCAAATGTTGAAGTATGATATATGCATTTATTAAATCTTGTGAGTAAATAAACATATGGCATTATCAAGGAAGATTTAGAATAAATGGTGGCAATTCAGTTGCAAAGTTTATCAAATGAAGCTGATTCTGGATCTATATGCAGGGCGTGCATTAAGAAAGAAATATTTAATTTCCTTAATGAATATCCTTTGCTGGGAAATGGATAGAAGAATATATTTCTTCTGCTTCTGCTGTATCTCTAATGGATATTTATAACCATTAACAAACTCTATTATTCTGAGGTAATTAACCAGTATAGGACCTAAAGATATATTGATGCTAAATACTAATGTACTGTATTTCTGTAGTTTGGTTTCTTCAGTATGTTGATGATACCCAGCCTTTGTCCTTATTTGTCAGCTGGTGCCAGAGAAACTATGGAAACTCTGAATCACTGTCTGAACGCAATAGAATGAATGTAGGTTAACAGACTGAGGTTCAGCACAGACAAAACAATTGTCGCTTCTGGCCACAATTGCCTTATGTATCTTTTTATATTAGTCATCATGGGTCTGTTCATATAAGGACTGAGATTGGTGAAATACGAGCCAGCAGTTTCCAGGCAAAAAGGAACCATTGTGTGGGCATCTCAACTGTCTTGCAAACCTAAAAAGATACTAGTCAAGTATCTATTAAGTTGAAAAGATCAGAAGAAAAAAACCCCCAGAATTTAAACTCTTGAACAAGGGTCTGACTTCTTTATATGGCTGTGTTTAAGGCTTTATTTTTGGTTACAATAAACATTTCAATGCAGATCCAATAATCTTCTGCCAAGTCAAACCAATTACTGCAAAGGGGATTAAGTTTCTGCAGAGCAGTGATATACTACCAAGTTCTGGCTTGAGGCCTGACAGTTGTGTGGTAACAATTTCTAGAGCAGCCTTCTTCAATCTGGGTATCTTTCATATATATGGATTTCTTTCAACTCACAGAATTTCCTAGCCAGTGAGCTATTGCTGAAACTTTGGGAATTGAGGGCAGTTATCTGGAAGACATCAAGGCATTCAATCATTTAAACTTGATGCCTGAAAGAGTGCCTCCTTTTATTTCTCCTGTGTTTGCCATCACCAAATTTTACTGAGTGTCCTCACAGTTTAGCATTTTATGAGAAGATGCAAAAATATTTCCCTAAAATCTTTTTCCATTCCACAAATAAGTTTGTAAACCTCTCATCATCAACTTAACTACTAACTTCAGATCACTAATGAACAATTTTACTTTGACAGTTGGAGAATTGAAATTTCCCTCTTTATTTTCAACTGGGCAGTGAAGAAAAATTGGATAAGCTGCTAGAATAGTTGTTTGTTTCTCTCCTGGAAAGGATATTGCTCTGGGTCTAGGAGACCTTTACATTGATAGTATTACCACTAATGTTATATTAAATGAGAGAAGATAAAGTAGAAGTCTTCAAAGAGGTTTTTAACATAAAATACATATCAGAAATTTTGCATATCAGTGTTCACTTTTAATCTTTATTCAGATTCACGTATGCGTAGTATTTGTGCCAGCATAACTGTGCCCATTTGTTGAATTATTAATAAAATTGGGTTTTACAGGAATGAACGTTTCTGTTTTGAAAGTATGTACATTTCATGAAATTCTTCTTAGCTATTGCATTCAAGTTCCTCACTGCTTATTTTGAACATTTTCTAGGTCTGTAAGAAAGCTAATATTATAATTGGCTTACAATTCTTGAAAATTCTGTAGGAGCCATGAATCTGTCTTGTTAAAAGAAAGGGGATGATTTTAATTATGATGAATGATGGCTGTGGATTGTGAGTTATCATTATGACACAGAAGGAGAGTCCATTTTTATTATCTGTTATACAAGCCCCAAATAGTAGGCATGCACTTGTTGGTTAATTTAGGATGCAACAAAGAACAGAACAAAGGAAGTACAGTGTTTTAATAAAATAAAATTGGATTTGAAACATTTTATTGCATTTAGAACAAAACATTCAGCATTTAATGCTACAGCAAGTTCTTAAACTACTTTCTATGAATAGTATACTATACATTCTGAATTTTAAATATTAACATTTCAAGGCTTTTTTAATGCTCTTTAACTTTTTACATAATGCGTCTGATGCATAGAACAATTAGAGAGGAAAAATGATTGATTAATCCTTAATTAAAATGTTGATTAATGTAAAAAGCCATCCTGGATAAAATTTCTTAATTTAATTATATTAGCATTTTGTTCTATTAATGATATGTTGAATTTTGCAGTTATCCAGTTGGAAGTTTTTGATTCTACTATAGACAATAATGATATATATATATATTGTTTTCTTTGATTCAAACTAAAGTAATATGTCCACAACCAAAATAATTCTAGAAATGAACAGCTATCCAGTAACTCCACTACTTGAAACTGATCTTCAGGAATTTAGGAACAAAATGCTGGTTTCCATAGTGCATTAAATGAGACATCGTATATCCAGTTTTCAAAAGAATTGCTACTGTTTAAGATCCTCCCTTCAATTTTGCCAGAGCCTAGAATTAAAGAATAATGCAGGGAAATTGGGAGAAAAATTCTGGAGTGGGGACTTTACTGATTGCTTGATTGTTCTGGTTATAGAAAACAGGGTACCACTGCTTAATATGAGCTGTAGTTTAGCAGCAATAACGTTTTTACTGACACAGAAGAGGAAGGTGTCTAGTTGTGTATATCTTTCAGAATCTATGGCTATCTGCTTCAGTAACAGCTGTACGTATAGGATAACTTAGGGTTTCATAAATAAGATTTCAGCTTTTTTAATGCTATTTAATGCTTTTTTAATGCTATTGAAACTAACCTAAATCAGATACTCTTGGAGGGCAAAATATTTTCTACATGGAATAGTAATACCTTGATCATCCTGGAAAATTATTAAGAGACTAGAGGAAGGGCAGTCCTATTAACTCTCCTGAAATTCTTATCAATTTTTAAGATCATGTATCAAAATCATATTTTGGATAGTTTTAATCTGAACCTCTGTTAAACTGATTTTAATTCTATTTGAGTAGCCAGTCGCAGAAGTTGGTGATAATTATTGTTCTGTCCTTTTAAGGGTGCACTGTCGGGTTCCTTGGACTCTGTTTACTGTTAATTTATAAAATTGAATTAACTTCTCATTACATGCAGCTACACTTCTCTTTTCTACCTAATCCAGTTAGTTCACTTTATTGTTATTGCACCTCATACAACGAAATTAAATACCTTCTTCAGTGTACATTATGACTATAAAAATAAAATGCAAACACAAATCCTTCACATTTTATACATTGAATTGAAAACCCCTCCAGGTGAAGTTTTTAATGTTCATGTTTTAATGTTTAATGAAGTTTAATGTTTAATGTATTGCCTAAAATGGGAATGGAATGAATGGTGGTCTAAAACTTAATATGGCAAGATATGGGTCCTGTTAGTATTTATTTTTTTCCAATTTGGTTCAATTGATTACCTACATCAGCAATAGCCCGAATGCACTTCCAGATTCATTATTCTCAGTGGAATCATTTTCTTATTGGTCCATATTGATATAAAATTTGCAAACTTGTTTGGACAGACATTTTCATGTTTCCATACACTGGAAACCTTCATTTGGATTACTGTGATGTACTACATATGGATCTGCTTTTGAAAAGGGTCTAGAAATTACCTCTGGTACAAATAAGCCTACATTATTGAGAGCAGCAGTTTCATTTGTATTTTGAACAGTCAGTTACATTAGTTTCCAGGGTATTTTTAAGCCAAGTTCAAAATGCTGGTTTTTAATCTTAACACCAATATAAAATGGCAAAGAACTTGGTTAACTGAAGGATTTACACTTTTAAATTCATGTAATAGTAAAATCTCTTTCAGTCAAATGTCTCTGCTTGGATACCAGAGGTGGTATTCAGCAGGTTCTGACCAGTTCTGGGGAACCGGTAGCAGAAATTTTGAGTAGTTCAGAGAACCAGTGGTAACCTTCCCCCAGGAGTGGGGAGGGAATGGAGATTTTGCAATATCCTTCCCCTGCCACGCCCACAGAACCAGTAGTAAAAAAAATTGAATCCCACCACAGTGTGGAATCACAGAAAATTGGAACAACTTTCAATTTACTTCAAAAATGAAACTGCCTTATTTCATGTGAAACTATTTACCAATCTCACAATGAAATTTAGATTTTTTTTTCACTTGGAGGTATCCTTGATTACAATCTTGTATCATTTCTTTCAAGTTTAATAAACACAACTAGAGTTTTTTATTTGATATTTATTTAGGATCAAATGTTACTATAAAATGGAATATTAAAGGCAGAAGGCCCAGTTAACAGATATCTCTATTTATGTGACTTGGTATTCTATTCCAGTTATACCATTAGACATCTTGCTTATTGTTCTCAAAAACAATTTAAGGCAGTTCTATCTGATTTTCCATGACAGATAAAGTGTCATGTTCATGTAGAGTGCCTTCACACAGTGAAATTTAAAGCAGTAAGTATATTACTTTAATAATTAGAATATCTAGATTTAATTTTTTTATATATAATTATAAGATTTTCTGATATCCTAGAGTGTTGTACATAATTTCAAAGGCTAATCAACGCAAATTTATAAAGGAGAAACAAAAAAGAACCTGAAAAGATCAAAAGGAAGTAGAGGCCAGAGATTCACCAGAGAGAAAAATCTCAAGACAAGAGTGCAATGACTTGCTCTGTAGAGAATGTACAGAATGAAGTCACTAAGGAGAAACTAATTGTGCAGAGATTTGGAATCTTGCTTCAAATTACAGATACTTCTTTCAGTAAGGGAAGGCAGCACAATAGATGGGCAATATTACACTCCCTTTCACAACTTCTTTGTTGTAAAATATATTCTAACGAGCTTACATAAATATCCTGGCTTTCTAGCTGGCATGGATCTAAAAGGACAATGTTAACTTTTTATAAGTCTATTTTTTTTAATAAATGCTTTTCAAATTTAACTTTTTAAGGAGGATTTTACATTCTATCAATATTTTTTATAACTGTTGTACCCATCTCTGGTTTAATTCTGGGAGGAGAGCCACACCAGTGAGAGGAAAATGGCACAAACTCTAGAGCTCCTAATCACGACCATCCACTATCTGTAAAAGGGATATATCTTTCCCTGTATTTATCTGTTCTGACCTTGATGTTAAAGGAGTTAACATCAAAGTCAGATCTGGATAAACACAGGGAAAGAAATGCCTTAGATTTAATTAAAGGAAAGATACCGGTTCCAAATGGCTTTTTGGAAGATGACGAAGATTTAACTCAACCGTTTGTCACTCCCCCACCCCCACCCAGGAATGACAATTCATCTTGAAACAATTAAATTTATGCTGCAGTCAGCCACAGCTGTAACTGAGTTTCTTAACACCTTACTTCTTTCTAGTTGCTCCTCTGTGGAAATGCTGCTAAACCCAGCTTCTGAGAGTGCAAATTCTGCAATAAATTCTGATTTGGAAGAAATACCCTCCCATGAGTGCAAGATATTTCCACAAAATCCAGCAAAAATGTCTGCAAGTTTGGATAATTTTTGATGACACCCCCATGTTTTCTGTAAAATAGGTTGCTGCCACTCAACCATCTGTGTCCTATAAACTACAAGACACATTCTCATTTTTCTCCTGGTCAATCAGAGCAATCAAATAATAGCAAATGACCCTAAAGAAAAGTAACTAATAGTCATAGAAAGAATTCCCCCCTCCCCTATGTTTAGCAGATTTTTGATTCATTCATTGTTTTAACAAGACTTTTGAAATGCTTAGATATTATTCTGAAAATATTTGACACTGTTCACACTCCAAGGATTTTATTTTTAGGAGTCCTGGTGGTGCAGTGGTTAGAATACAGTATTGGAGGCTAATTCAGCTCACTGCCAGGTGTTTGATCCTTACTGGCTCAAGGTTGACTCAGTCTTCGATTGTTCCAAGGTTAATAAAATGAGGGCCCAGATCGTTGGGGGTAATATGCTGACATTGTAAACTGCTTAGAGAGTGCTGTAAACCACTATGAAGTGGTATATAAGTCTTTGCTATTGCTATTTTGTTATAAACATTTCTTCACATTTTGCAAGAGGAAAATGTCCTAACCTGTGAATATTAATTTCCTTTATTGGTTTTAATTCTTTTGTGGTTTCAGTATCAAAAATGGTATTGTCTGCTTCCTTAGACACTCTTTTGTCCTGAGGCAAATCCTTTGGAGATTTCCCAGGATATATAACAAATATTACTACACAATTAAACCAAACTGAAAAAATTTTCCCCTATCAGTTTGACAAGATAGAACATAAAAACATGCTCAATTTATTAATAATGTGATTTAAATTAATATCCAGTGAGGCATGGCAAGAATAAGTGTAAGATTGGGCAAGTGCAATGGTAAAACTAAGTGTTTCATTCATGTTCAATTCTTTAATGTGTAATATGGACTTACAAAATAGTAGCATCTCTTATTTAAGTTTTTGATTAAAGTCTATTCCTGTGTTCTTCTGCTAATAACCTTTCTGTGTGGCATATAACTTCCATTAAAGAATTAAGCAATGAAGTCATGTAAATAAAAATAGGAAAATTTTACTAATTGGAAGATTTACATAGAAGGAGGCAGATCTTCTAATACCCTGGTCCAAAACTTTTCTGTGCCCAGAAGTAAAGTGGGAATCCAGTGGAACAGATACCCTGCCCGTGACACACATTCAGAATAGTTTTTAAAGACTTGTCCAACATTGATGACATGACTGAATTTGGATGTTATTGAACACAATCCCTAGAAAGGGACCCAGTAAGTATAACAAATGACATGAATGAAAGGCTTGTTGTTTTAAACTCTGATTGTACAAGAATCCATAAAACTGGACACATAGTACCACAAGCAAGGGAACTTAAAAACAAAACAGGGAATTGAATTCATCCAAAACTTGACATATGCTTTCATGGTTTAATAACTATCTATCAAGATCATCTTGTCTAGACTATGTCACATATCCTACAGATTAACTAAGCCTGAAGCCTTCATATCTTCAAGCACCAGAGTGTAAACTAAAAGCAAGATTGAGCTGGCACTGCCACATAAAGGCATTTCATAACGATTTACTTGAAATTCCTTTTGGTTTTTCTGTTTCTGTTGGGTTTTTTCCAATTTGGGACTAAAGAAGAATGATTCTAGGTATGTCCTCCCCTACAATATTGCTTTCTTCCTTGTTTCGTTTCCCCTGCAGACCTTCTCACAGTTTCCTAAAAGACCAAAGCCTCTTGTAAGCAAAACTCTGCCTTTTCCTTACAAACAATTTATAAATACATTCAGGCAATTTTACAAAGGCATACAATACATCTCTTCATTTTTGATGCATCATGCATGTAATTTATAATGCCATAAGAATGACTTCAAATACATTAAAAAGCAGGACAGAGAAGCATGATTTTTACAGCTAGGATTTTTAAATAATTCTTTCCACATTACTGGAGCATTCATTCATTCATTTAATCAATCAATCATATGCTGCCACCCTAAAATGTTCTAATATTATAATTAACAAAAAGCTACAAACTAGTTTACAATGGGGTGGAGATGAAGTCTTCTTTTTAATCCACTAACACCTCCAGTATGAATACCTCCATTGGGGCCCAGGCCAATTGAAAGTTTTGGGCCCTTTTGGAAGGTCAAGAGAATGGAGGCAGATCTCATCTTGAGGGGCATGATAATCCAGAGGGTGGGAGCCAGCTGAAATTCTTTGACCAACTGGGGCCATAGCATACCCCTTCTGCCTGAGCAGGTGGGGTGGGCCAGTCTCACTCAGTTGAGGCAGTTTCTCAGGTAATTTGGACCCATGTCATATAGGGTTTTAAAGGTAATAACCAGCATCTTGAATTGGACCTGGAAACAAATGAACAACTAGTGCAGTTCACGCACCAGAGATGTCCTTGGGAAACCCTGGAGGCCCCTAGAACTGTCTGCACAGTTGCATTCTGTGCCACCTGTATCTTCTAAATATACCTTACCTAAATTCAGCCACATGTACAGCACATTTCAGTAGTCCAAATGCAAGATGACCAGGGTCTGAGTGATTGAGTGAAGGAAAGGACACAATTGATGTATAACACAAAGGAAGGAGTTCAGATAATCCATTTCATTCAAGATCATCTAAAACTGCCACAGAACTACCATATGATAACTATGAATGGCTTCCCAAAGAATTGTAAAAAGCAGTTCACAAGGGGATTTCAAATAAAATTATTCCCAAAGACATTGTCAATGATGCTAGATCTTTCTTTCTTTCTTTCTTTCTTTCTTTCTTTCTTTCTTTCTTTCTTTCTTTCATTCATTCATTTATTTTTTTTCTGTGGCTGCAAAAAATAAATCCTACAAAGGAAGATTTAGGGTACATCAACAGAAGTATTGGTTCCCTTCATTGGTGAGAACACAAAGTATTGCATTTAGTACTGAAAGAAGTACAGACTAGGGCAGGGGTGGGCAAACTTGTCAGCTTTAAGACTTGTGG
>JAOYMU010000292.1:23831831-23842152 GCA_025802295.1 Psammodynastes pulverulentus | reverse complement strand
AAGAAAAAAGAAGGAATGAAGAGGGAAGGAAAAAGAAAAGGAAGGAAGGAAGGAAGGAAGGAAGGAAGGAAGGAAGGAAGGAAGGAAAGAATTATAACGAGAGGACGCTGCCACAGGCATCTCCAACACGAGTGATGTCGAGCTAGCCACATTCACCCTGGCCACATCCACCTGAGCCCCTCGAGGTCAAACGCAATCCTGATGTGGCCCTCAATGAAATCGAATTTGACACCCCTGTCCTAGGATAATGCAGAAGTAAATATTCTTTAAGTTTAAATTAGAGCTGTACTGATAACCTCATCCAACTCTTTCTTAAATTACATATTCTGGGGCAGAAAATAATACACATACCGGTACCTTGATCCGAACCATGAGAAAGGTCATAAATTAATCACAAGTGAAGAAAGTTGCAGTTAATTTGGCTAAGTGCTGAGAATCACTGGTGGTTAAAAAAATTAGTTTAATGAAGAAGAAAAAAACAATTGCATGAAGAATTGGACCATTCATTGGAAGGTCACGATAACCTTCCCCAACTTGGTGCTCCCACAGATGCATCAGAAGCATAACTCCTATCACTTTCTTATGATTGGGAATTTTTAAAAACTGCCCTATCAGGAGTTTACTAAACTTGGGAAGGTTGTCCAATGGGAAACAATGGAGAAGACCTCATCCCACTGTAAGAGGCATGGGCATTTCTTCTCTAAAGCAAAAGTAAAATACCACATCTCGATTCCACTCAAGGGTTAGAAAAATGCAATTCCCTGTATTATGAAAACATTTCTCATTCAAGCCAGCTTTATAATGGATGAAAGAATAATGCTTGGGGAGCCACGTGGAAGTACGATTAAATTCCATCGTATCTGTGTCCTGTCCTTTCAGAGCACAGGATGACTCACTATTCATACGGCACATAGAATCAGACGAAAATCAATAATTTTCACGGTAAGGAATTGCTCTAAAATTTCCTAGTACAATTGAAAGCCAGGAAGATCTTTACAAACAAGGCAGTGAAAGGAAGAGGGAGGCAGGCAGAGTGCTATTGCAAGAAAGGTTCATCAACAAAGGTCTCAGCTCAGGGCTCTCTTTAAGAATCGAGTGGTGGGTTGTTGTTATTGTTTGAGAAATAAAGCATAGAGAAATTGCACTCTGATTGCCTCATCAACTGCCTTTGCTTCAAGCAGACAGTTCTTCTTCCCTTTTGCCTAGCAGCCAGTCCCTGTTGTTCTATCTTTTGGTTTTTTTCTTCCCCTTAGAAGCATGTTTCCAGACCCAGAAATTCCAGCACTTTTGGGTTCCCAGACAAAAGGATTAGCATTCTTTAGCATTTCATGCAAGGAAACAGAAACATCACCAGAGAATTTTCAAGACTTCATTTGTGCTCTTCAGTAACTGGTTAGCTAATCCTGACAGATACTTTTCATTACTGCCCAGTGGGACTCTTTGTGTACTTTAATTTGCCAGAGATGGAGCCCAGAAATTGTTGGGCGCTGCTGTAAGAGCTTCTCGCCCATTTTCCTGGAAATAATTTTAAGTATAACTTAAAGGACAAACACACTTTTGTCCATCACAGTCCATACCCACAAATATGGAGCCCATCAAATAATAGGCATATCAAATGACAAAGTACTTCACCTTATTAATGACATACAGATTTCTCCAATTAACTTGCCAGCATATAATTTACAGGATTAGTGTCAAAAAAAAGTCACTTTGAGTTTATGAGGTGTACTGCGTTTAGCTCTTTTCTTAGCAGAATGGCAATAGCTAAAAGTAAGCGCTGAGAAATCGAAGTGCGTAATTTACCTTGACTAAAAGCCCATTAAATGGCCTGAGATACATCATCATTTCCCGGCCTTTTTTCTGCCTCTTTCCCTGGAGCACTGACTCAATCTTTATAAAGCACCTAAGACAACTGAAATGTAATATGCAGCTTTCCAACGTTATTTATTATCTTAATTTTGCCATTTGCCCAACTCAAGGAAGGCTTTCCACATCTGGAAATCTTTCCGGGAAAGGCAGTTCATTGTCATTTGGTCTCCCTCCCGCCCGGCTCGCCCTACAATGCATCTTTCAAACAGTCTCCCTTTTTACACAAACACACCCATTCCTGTTAGTCAGACTCCAAATTCTCATGCTTTCAAAGTGATGCTCGCACACCCATCATTTGTAGAGTGCCAGGCCTTGAGGTGACAAAACTGCATTTGACGTCCCTTTTTCTTCCACTCTGAAAAGCTTATTTCCACCACCCCCTCTCTCTTTCACTCAGTCAGCAAAAGCCTCTGCCTGCTTGGCAAAAGAAAGTGGAAAGCCATGAAATAGACAAGGCTGCAACATAGGCAATATAAAGTGGCTTCAAGATGAACACAGAGTAATATTGGCCAAATAAAGTCAGCATCTCAGGGGTGCCTTTTTCCTGAAGCCCCTCTCTCAGGCAAGCATACAGTCCTCATAACAAAACCCTCCACCCCCCACCCCCCCCAGGGTTAATGTCCATGAAAAAGCGCATCGTATACTTAAAGAAATGCCTTGTTCCTTTCCAAGCACTGTTTGAATGAGGCGTTATAAGAAAATTGAGGCCCCAGAATTTGCTTTTTTTTGGCCTTGCCTCTAGCTCTCCACAAACGCATGCACCATTGGCTCTCTGTTATAATTGCTCAGATAAATTTTCTTTGAGCTGCCCCAGGATTGCGTTGTTGTACAACAGAAACTTTTACCCTTTGTTTAAAATTTGGAGAAAAGTGAGAAGCAGTGGGGGGAAACTCAGGTTTGGACAGAAAAGATTTCTTTGCCAAAATGCAGAAGAAGACAGCTACTGCTTTTTTTAGGTGGTTCTTCGGAATGGCTTTCTTTTCATAGAAACAAAGAAAACTGACAGCAGAAAAAGATCTAGTGGTCCATTGAGTCTGCCCTTGGAGTTTATTTTTTAAAATTTTGTTGTATGAGGGACTTGTGTTTATTCCAAGCATGTTTAAACTCAAGTTACTGATGACTGACCCTCTATCTCCACTGGCAGTTGATTCCAAGCTTCCATTACTCTTTCTGGGAAGTAATACTTTTTTAGCATTACTTTTAAACATTCCTCCTGTCAGTTTGAGTTTATGCCCCCTCTGTTCTTGATTTTTGCTTAATATTGAAAATGCTACCTAATCTAGAGCCTTATTTGCCTTTATAATTAAAAGTTTCAATCATGTCCCCCCCCCCTTTTTTTCCTTCTGTCCTTAGGCTGTACATATTCAGTTTCTCCAACCTCTCCTGATAAATTTGTCCCTCAGACCTTGCAACCATTTTTGTTGCTCGTCTCTGGACTCGCACGATCTTATTAACATCTTTTTTTCAAGTGAGGTCTCCAGAACGAGGCACAGTATTCCAAATACTTCCACATGCTTCCAAATGCCTTTCACTTCCCAGTAAGAGGCCTACCACTCCTGGATTTCCTGACTGCTTCTGAATTCTTACACTAGAGAAAAGACAGGTGAGCAGAGGAACACCTAGATGTAATGAAAGCAGCAGAGCAGAGGAACAGACTAAATGTAATGAAAGTAGCAAAATGTTCTGCCCAGATGTTTGCATAGATGGGAAGAGGTGGAGATCAAATGCATATAATTAAATGAGTCACCAGCTGGCAAGAGAGATATTTTTCTTCCTCATCCATCTCATTTTGGTGGATTTTTCCCCCTATTGCTCCTATACTAGAAAAAGCAGCCACAGACACTCACAGGTATGCACTCAATACATACCTGTGAGTGCATGTATGTATGTATGCCACTCAAACCCCTCCAATTATTATGGGATAGAGGCAGGAATATGCAAAGTACATTTCAAAATGAAACAAAATGGCAAAAAAGCTATAATATTTCATATTAGGGTGGAACACGTATTTCATTACAAGGAATCTCCTTTGATTTTCATGGAGGCAACACACAAGCTAGTATGTTCGGGATCATTTCAGGGCAAAGTATCAGTAAAAGGGTGGGAAGTGATTTACCTGCCAGCCCTTGTATGTGTCCTCCCCCCAAAAGATTTTATTACAAGAGTGAAACAAAGATTTTCCTGCTTAAAATTTGGCTTGCAGGCATTCGGATAGTAACCCCTAGTTTCAATACAGCCCTGATTCCATTCTAAAGCTTTTTCCAGCATGGGGAAATGCCAGCTGAGGAATTCTGGGAGTTGAAGTCCACACAACTGCCAAAAGCTACCACTGTTCTAGATTATGGACAAGAATCTCTGCAAAATGCACCATATTCCTTTTTTTTTTTTGGTTCACTTACCTGAGACAAATTTCCCAAATTTCATCATTTTTGTCAACACCTGCGGCACATCCTTGATGCTGTTATCCTGGCTCAATGATAGCAAGCGTTCGGCATCATTGAACAATCGGTAAACACTGAAGAAATGAGGGCAAGAGCAAGAGAGAAGAAACAAAAGAGAAAAATTATTCGTCATCGTGAAAGAGAGAGCTTCAAATATCCTCCCAAAGGATCCTAAAATATTTCTTTATCCACATTTACTTTGTGTTTGACATTATCGGGTGCTATTCTGCCAAGTCAACACGATCATATTCCCATAAGCACTTGTTTATAAATCGCTGCTAAGTGTTGTTTCTGAGCACATGGAGACATCTATTAATGGAATTGGCATGGTTTGCAAAGCTAACTAGGAGGAGGCATGATTGGCTTGTTGGTGATTCAGCTTGTCATGCAAACACAGCCGTTCCCTCAGTTTCTTAAGAGGAGAAAGGCAACATGTCTTATCTCCAGGATCACCAATGAAGTAGAGTAGAGGGAATGGCCTTCCTGAAGCTACAAGCAAGAATTTGCAGGAGGACTCTCAGGGAAGAAAGCTTCTTTGAAGTCTTTCTGATTAAGCAATGGTCTCTGCCTATCCACCGGGCTTATGGGATAGAGAATAAGGAAGATAACTTTATGGGAAATGTTCAGGAAGCATCACGAGGAGGCTGAAACATTTCTTAGAAAAATGAGATAACATTCAGACATAACTCAGACAGACGGCGTCCTAATGCACTTCAGTACAGACTTGCAAGATGGTTATTATACCAGTCAATCTCAATAAAGGCAGTTCTGGCCGTCCTGTAGCATTAATTAATTTTCGTCCCACCTTTATTATTTTTACAAATAATCCAAGGCGGCGGGCATATTCCACACACCTTCTTCCTCCTGTTTTCCACACAACCACCACCCTGCAAAGCGAGCTGGCCTGAAAGAGAATAACTGGCCCAAAGTCACCCAACTGGTTTTCATGGCTAAGGCGGGATTTGAACTCATGGTTTTCTACTTTCTAGCCAGGTGCCTTAATTGCTAGATCAAATTAGCTGTTTCCTGATGTGACCTACCCTAGAGGGCCTGACAAACAATAAACAGCCATCTTTCCCTATGCAAAGGACAACATAAGCCCAGTGGTATTCTATCCGGTAGCAAAAGAATCACTACCGATTCAGGCAAACCGGTAGTTAAAAAATTTACTGGATCGGCCGAACCGGTTCCTCCAACGATCAGCTGTGAGGATAAAAGGCGAACAAAGAGTTCCTCCACTTTTTTCTGTGTATCCTCTCAGCTGATTGGTGCTGCAAGTGATAGGTGCGTGCACGCTCATGTGCGGTAAGTGCGCACACATGCGCGAGCGCACTAGCAGCAAACCTGTAGCAGAACCAGTAGAAACCCACCCCTCCATCAGCCCCAAAATTTCTTGGTAGCCCTCAGCAGTAGAGACATGCAAAGGATGTTCTAAGTAGGTGGGAACTTGCTTTCTTTCAGCGTAGATAATTTGTCTTGCAATACATTTTCCTTATTTATAATATTCACTCTACCACCAATCACTGCCCCTTTTTTTGCTCCTCATTTGTGCTAAAGGACAAAGTACAGCAAAGAACAGCCTGTACCCTGGATAAAGCATTATTGTTCTGTCTTCTTCACACTGGCAGGCCAAAGTTTAGCGAATACTCACATAGATTCATTAAAATTGCCAACAATGCGGGGTGTCTCCCCAGGTGTCGGGGAACGAAAGCAAGGATTGTTGGCGTTACAGATAATCCCCTGGATCCAGGGCAGTGTTCCAGCTGAAGGCATGGCCTTGTTTGGAAAATGACCTAAAAATATGAGGACAAATATTTAGGACATTGCATGACGTCATCCTGTCCTAAAGTTATGCCTCCCCCACACAAACTGTCTTCAAACACATATGATATATGGCAACAAGAAACAATGGCTTGTAATATATGCAGCAAATAGGCAAATTGGGAGAGGGAAAATAGGTACAAAAGACAACAGGGGTTTTGTACCATACACAGATAGTCCTCGACTTACAACAGTTTTTTTTAGTGACTGTTCAAAATTACAATGGCACTGAAAAAAGTGACTTATGACCATTTTTCATAATTACAATAGTTACAGTATCCCCCCTGGTCACATGATCAAAATTCAGATGCTGGGCAACTGGTTCATATTTGTGATGATTGCAGTGCCCCTGGGGTCATGTGAACAGCTTTTGCAACCTTCTGATGAGCAAAGTCAAAGGGGAAACCAGATTCACTTAACGATCATGTTACTAATTTAACAATTGCAACGATTCACTTAACAACTGTGGCTAGAAAGGTCATAAAAGGAAGAAAAATCACTAAGTCAATTCATGAAATATCAAATTAACAGTTGTGTTGATGAGAATCTTCAATAGTTTATTTTAGCCTGCTCTTCTTGTATTTTCATGCAAAGCAAAAGGCTACAAGGCAGGCTGAGGCAAAATAAGAGCAACTGCATCTACTGCATTTGGCCAAAGTGGTTAAGTATGACTTTTATCTAATACTGTTTTCTTTTGAAAACAGTAACAGGTATCTTGTGAATTTTTCCCAAATAACAGGAAAATAAGTTAAGATTAAAACATGCCAATGTTAGGAACAAAGCATCTGAAGTAGACACGTAAAAATCTCCCGTGAAAAGGAACTCACACATGTGACTTTTTTTTTTAAAAAAAAAGTCTGTTACATGCCAGAGATTAAATGTAATACATATTTTAATCCGCTAATAAAATGGACAACAACCCTCCTAAATGCCTAAAATGCTGAAGATCCGTCACCGCTGCGAAGAACAATTATTATGAGAAGATTCAGCATGAACATTCACTTCAAAGGAGTTTCATTTGAGTCATCAGCTCAAATCTGAATCGTCAAATTAAATAGTTGATTGAAATTGCTTTGTTTGATGGACTTTCAGATACTTAGGAGTTTAACAATAAAATCACGATTTCCCTTCGTATGGACTACGGAGATAGCAGGAGGAAGAATTCATTGGCTTCTCCTCCAGCTGAGGCCTCCTCATTTAGCTCATCCCTAAATATTGGCGTAAATAGCTGCCAGTTGTTTTATCAGTTTTACAACTGCTGCTGCCATAGTGCTTGGTGAAGGGATGTGATGCATTTGTTCTATCCCTTCTCTGCTGTTTGTGTCACTATTCTTTAACTATTTTTTTTTCTGGCAGATTCATTTGAAGACCAAGAGAGGAAAAGAGAAACCACCTCCCCCCACTTCTCTTCTCCTGTTTCCTAGTGTATTCCCACAGGTGCAGGGTCTGCTTTTCAGATCATTGAATACCACTTCCTCACTTCTTCTTCTTTTGTGATAAATTCTCTCCCTTTCACCAAATCCATGCATTTTCTTATTTTGCCTGACTTGTAGTGAAGTATGTACAGTAATATTTTCATGATGTTAGTTTTATTTCAGTCCCTTTTTAATTTCCATTTGATTCACCCCACTCTCCTATAAAATCATTTTTTTAAATTATGCTTTCCTTCAGCTGCTTCTCTGTATTATCAATATCTTCCGAGCATGAATGGAACTGAGACTGGCCATTAGGTTATCCATAGTCATACACAATAATTCTGTTCCAACACAACAATGTAGATACCAAAACCACTGAGGATGAAAAAGCATAATTTATTCATGTTCAAAAGGCTCTCCTCTATTTTGCAGATGTGTAAAATGCACAAGCAGTACTGCAGAAGTCTTCCTCCAAACTGAACCACTTGTCAAAATCCATGAAAACCTTTAATATGAATAATAAGGTCTACTCTCTACTTGGCTGCTGGGAATCTTCAAAGCCACAGCTAAAAGGATTTCAGATAACAGGGGCCACCTGTGTATAATTCAAACCACTATTTTACACCATAGGAACCATGGAAACCTGAAATGTGTCTAACTCACAAAGCACAGGGGAAAGATCTTGGGATCCAACTGGTGGGCCATTAATGACCAGTTTGAAGCAAAATATATACAATTCACATCATGTGTGAGCCAGTGCACATCACGAACTCTATAGTATCTTGAAGGGGGGAACTGATCGAGCAGAAAGTTCACCTTCAGATTCAGAGTGACCAAAAGCCATATGAACATGGGATCTTAAAGAACCTTTTGAACAAAAGAGGATAAATTGACATATAGTTAATCAAAGAGTCTCCAGTTGACTGAGAGCCTCTGCTTTTGTGTTATGCCAACCGGGAAAGGCTGAGACCAGATGGACTGGATGCCTGAGCCAGAAATAATAGAAATGCTCCATTTTACATTGGTTGCACAAATAGCTCAGGACTTTGTTTTGATTATTCACTAATTCAACCTCTTAAAGAATGCCATCATGTAAGTAAACATGGGCCTTAAGTAAGAGAATCTGCTCTGCAATTAGTACATGGTCAGGAAGTACAGTAGTACATTCAACACAGGAAGGTCACCACTGCCTGACAGGAAGTTCTATTTATTTGCTCATATTTTTTTCACTAATGAAGTGCTGACTTACTGTGTAATCTATAATCATACAGAATGCATTAACTGGTACATCTAAAGAAATGGTGGGGAACATGAAATAAGAGCAACTCCAACATTTTAAATTCATGTAACAAAATGTTGAATTGCCATTTTGAACAATGAAATGTTTTGATGAGTTTATTTACATACTTCCACTAAGTTCTTTTTATGTTCTATTCTGACTGTCAGTGTGTGCACTGGTACACAGTACATCATATAGAATACTTTGCTATAACTCCCTATAACAACTACTACGATCAGTAGCCAACAAGGATAATAGCAAAGAATACGGATAACATTTTAAGCTAATTACAGTTTGAGCAGCCGAAATCTGTTGGAGGAAAAAATATGTCCAGTGATCAGTGATAAATCATCCAGAGAAGTCCAGTATTTCATGAGATCAGGTAATCACAATAGTGATAGCTACTGAGGTGGATTTAACATTAAGACATACTGCAGACATTCTTTTTGTTAAAAACTTTTTTTCTAGAGACTTTTGTCTTATTTAATTGTTAAGCAGAAAAAAGCTCACTGCAAGAAAAAGAAACCTTTCATTCCTTTATGTAGGAGGATGATTTTTATTGAAAAGCTGGAAAATAAAACCCGAAGGGCTGACATGGCTGAAATTGCTGATAAACCTAGTGAAGCTGATACATTTCTGATGTATGAGAGAGAGCTATTTTAATTCTGATCCTGTCAGCATTCCAGAAGCTTTAAAAGTTTCTAATTCAGAACTTTTGATGCTTTTGAAATCTCTTATTCAGCAGCTACAAACATATTTAGCTAAAGGTGAGATAATTAACCAGAAAATGGATGGCTTCTGTAAAGAAATGAAAGAGCTAAAAAGATAATTATAAAGTCCTATAAGATAAGGATCGGGCAACTTGAAAAATACCGATAAGAAATAGACAAAGATATTGGGATTCACCAAGATAAAATGCTGTTTCCAAGGTTCATTGTCTAGAATTGATTTACACAATGACACCTACTCCTAAGACTTATAATAACATGAAAACCATTGAAAACCTCAAAACAAAGCATTAAAGTGCATAAAATAGATCACATGGCCCTCCCTAAATTGGCTAATTCCAAATAAATTGTGGCTTTCTAATAAGAAATTAGGGACAGACAAGCTGCTCCACAGTGAGGGAGCTTGTTTCCTGGCTCCCTCTCTTTAACCTCTTGTGAAGGAGGAATTCTCAGCTTGTCCTCTTGGCCTCTAGTCAAAATCTACTTCCGTAAATATAGTGAGGATCCTATCCAATCCATACAAAGCTTTATAAATAATAACTAACACCTTAAAGTGGCTCTAGTAGCCTGATGACAACCAGGGCAGCTCTCACAAGATAAATGTTATTCTCTTGTACCACTGCTTACCAGTTAGCAAATTGAGGGCTGCATTTTGTAGCTTCTAAGTTGTCTTCTTGGGTAGAGAAGGTAGATTAAATAGCAATAGCAATAGCACTTTAGATTTATATACCGCTTTACAGTGCTTTTTACAGCCCTCTCTAAGCGGTT
>JAOYMU010000292.1:23813577-23823861 GCA_025802295.1 Psammodynastes pulverulentus | reverse complement strand
GGACCACTTTGGTGGGAAGATAACAGTGTTCCATGCGCCTTTGGCATTTAGTCATGCCAGCCACATGACCACGAAGACATCTTCAGATAGCACTGGCTCTTCAGCTTTGAAACGGAGATGAGCACCAGCCTCTAGAGTCCAGAATGCCTAGTACATGTGTGTGAGGGGAATCTTTACCTTTAAGACACTTCCTGCATTGGTTTAATATGTCTGTATTTTCTTTCTTGGATAATTTGGATAGTTTCTTTACTGCCTTTGCTCATCCTTGCTATCTGCAAAGGAATATTTTAAATGTTTACAATATTTTGGTGAAACCCTTTGGGCTATCTGGATGAAACTTGGCAAAGTTAATATCTTTTAAAGGATGTATTTGTACCATCTGTGCTATTTTCATTCCATTCTGCCAGAAAAATGACTGCAATTTATTAATATAGTGCTGACAATGATAAGCCACATGGCTGATTAAAGTTATTTGATTACAGGTAATGGAATGAAGATATTCTTTTCACATGTTTTCTCAAGTCTCTAAACTCTAGATTCAGAGTTATTTTGAAACCACAATTTTTATGATAGAAAAGTATATAAGAAAAAAGGAGGAGAATTTTGAACATATCAAACTTCAAGTATCCTTTTTTAAATGGATGTCTTTTGCAACCAAATAGTAATGCCCAAAGCGGAAAAAAGGAGGTGAAAAGGAGGAATTTTCCTGGGATGTTTTAAGATCTGGTTTTATCCAGGTCTCCTACATGGAAGGAACTCCATCTATCCAAAGTATGCTTCAATATGTGTAAAGATCATATGGAGCAATCCTTTTCAGTCAAAACAATAAAACACATAAGATAAATAAAATTCCAAGAGTTATTTTGAGTTTTTAAATACACCCCTGCACACAATTTATCAACCATTGTTCTGAATGGACAAAGAATACAGTAGAATAGAAAGAAAAAAAAATACATTGAGAAATGATATAATGAAAAAATATGATGAAGAATTTAAATTAGCATTTTGCCCCTTGGGCTTCTCCAGTTCTTAAGAGGGCATTGTTTGAGGTCAATAGCTCCTAGCCATATCATTCAACAAGACATTGTGCAGGAATTCCACCCCACATTCCAGATATTCTACAAGATAAGAAAGAAGACAAAATAATGTGAGAATTATAAAAAGGAGATAAGATCTGGAGTTCTCATAAAATCTTTCAGACGGAGAGATTACTCAGTAAAAATCTCATCTGGAAGCATCCCAGAACTCTCCATAAAATTATTTGAGTCTTAATTTTTCTCATAAAATACTGATTTAGTTACTTCTGTGGAATTAGAGGACAAAGGCTTCCAAGAAATTCTATTACGTCACAAATTTCCCAATATATATATTTTTATATACTTCCCATGCTAACACACTAGGCAGAATACACTGGCCGTTGTCCAGAATTTAGTTGGGCCTAGCAGCAAAGATCAGTCTAGCAATAGCGAGATCTTTGACTATGAAATTTTATCATCAGTGAATAAAATCCAATTATACTGGAATTTAATATAGCTTTAAATTATTTTTTAGAACACAAACTCAATATTAGAAAAATGATGGGATGCATACTGAACAATGTATTCACCAAAATAACTAGGACATCAGTAAAAGATAAAAGGTATATTGTGCATACATGGATAGTACATACAGGTTACAACATGCACACACACACACACACACACACACACAATCTTAGGCCTCAAATAAAAACTAACAAGTTGACCATTTTGAACCAGCCCTCTTGTAAAGTGATAACAAATATAGAGGTATTCTAAGCTTACAGATGTCAGTTGATGTCATTCAGAAGGTTAAAAAAAAAACTTCAGTAGATCCTACTGGTAAACAATTTGAAATTTGGACTTCCAGAAGGTAAAGTCAACGCACAATGAATTTTTTTATAGAATAAGCTTGTATTCACCCTCAAGTGGCAAAAGATCTCATTTACTTCTGAAAAGATATAACAAAGTCCATTCTTTTACTCTAACATGCCATTAATATCTATCATATTATGTTATATCTCTATTCTATATTAGAGACATTAATTTGTAATACAGATATTCAAATTTCTATACTGAGTTTTGCAGCCATAAATGCGTACACAAAGATCAGAATATGCAAAAGTAAAATACAGTGAAACATCCATTCCTGCAAAGGAATTAAATGATTCAGAGTCAATAGAAATCCAGTGGCATATGAATTTATTAAATTATTATTGTTAAATTATTAACAATTTGCTAAAACTCTATTATATTTGCAGACAGATTCCCATTTTGATTGCAGAGCTCAGCTCTATATACAAGATTTATCATAATGCCCTGTTTACCACAGAACAAGAACAGCTTGCTTACTGATTTAAAGCACTATTTCCTCATATTGTCGCTCCTGTCTCATTTTCAGCTTGCTGTGGCAGCACAGGAGAGTTGTTTTACTTGGTCTGATGAAGAAGTGATGCTCTTCTTCTCCCAATATCACGTTTGCCATATGGACAATTGAGGGCACCCTGATGCTGACACCATCAGAAGCACCCATCTGCTCAGTTCCTAATGGCTGAGTAAGTTTGCTATAGAGCATTATATGACTATTACCATTTTATCTTTTATGCAAGAAAAACTTCTCATTTGGCTTCCTAATTTTCTCTTTTTTTTTCTCAAATAGAATATCATGCTCCAAGGCAATTGTTGCTCCAGAATTAGGCTGATACAATCATGCAAACTATATCTTACTGAGAGAAGCGTTTTTCTGAAAGGAGATGAGACAGTTCTTTTCCATGTCTCATGAATGGTCTCCAGCTTCACTAATGTCCTGGAAGATGACAAGTATTATTGGATTTTCCTCCCCCCTCTGGCAGTATATTTGGGTGGAAATATTCTACCTACTCTGTGTTTTTCTTTTCCTCTTGGGTCAAACGCTTTTAGAATTGCTTATTACTGGCAATTTTTTTATTGGATAAATATGGTGTGAAAATATTTTTGATTTCTCTCACCAGATTCACACTCTCTTACATACTCATATTTCCCTTTGCTACCTTGAGTGATTTGCTAATACAACTCAGCAGGTTGCTTGTGACACAATTAACATCTGAGTTTGTTTTGTAGTCTACCGGAATTTTGGAGAAATAGCTTGGAAGAGAGAAAAACATGCTCAAGAAAGATGGAGAGAATGTTACCCTCCCTGTCCAGATAATGAGAATTTTCCAGATAAAGAAATAAAAGGAGAAGGAAAAGGAAATGAGAGAGAGGAGGGGAAAAAAAACCCCTAGGCTTATTCTCATCAATGAAATTTACTCAGTAAAAGCGAATTGGGGTGTGTGTGCATATTTTTAGTTAGTCCATTCAAGGCTTGGTAAAAATGCTTTTTGGGAGGTAAACGAAATAATTATCTTGAATGCCATCTGTGGGGAAACCATAAAGCTGTTGAAGGTCTCCCAAAGTAAATAAAAAGAAATAAGTAGAGAGCAGTAAAAGGAAAGGAGATCAGACCAGTTTTTCCAGACAGTTAAAATATTTTACATGCATTTTTCCTTATTTTACAAAAGGGATTATGCTTTATTTTGGGTTTTTATTTTTTTCCCCCAAGGGGCCTTCGGTCTCAGTCATTCTGAGGGAGCTACTGTCAAGCCTCATTCAAGCAGCTGCCCTGTAGGTCTTTGGGTACCTGTTTCTCCTTTTGGGATGGGATCTTTAGTGGAAGGATAAGGAGTGCAAGGAATACACCAATCATTGGTGGACATAACATGGTCCTGTGTTTAAAACAATGTTAAGGGCAGCAATATTGCCAGTGTTGTCACTCAAGCACAGTGTAAATTATGTTAATATACTTTCCCACCAACTTAAGAAGGGGAGAAAAGTACATGAAAGCAGCTGTCACTTAATAAGCTCCAATATTGCATTCCAATATGCTAAAACTATTGACTGGAATCCACAGAATTTTAAATTTTAACTTTCATTTTTCAGAAAACAAGATGATGAGGATCAAATATAAATGAAGTAGATTAGCCAATAAAACCAAAACTGATTGCAAAGAAAAGACTTAATTTGAATTCTAATTGTCTAGCTATATACTTTCTATATGCAGTATATCAGCAAAGATTTTCATGATGCTATCTGTATCATTAAACATACACAGATGTCCACACATGTGTCAATATCTAAAAATAAGATAACACACATCCAGCATGCATATAATACACATACATACAATGCACATACATATAGAAAGAAAACACAGTACAAAGAAATCATATTTTTTCTAGCTGTCACTGAACTCAGTTGTTGTCCTGGCCTCCCTACTACACAGTGACATCCCTGACTATGCTGCTTGACTCTGTTGCTGAATGGACAGTGATGTTTTCAAGAGCAGACCTTAGCCTGCCTTCATGTGAGATAGAATCTGGAGAACGTCATGAGTTCATGATGACCATGGAAATCATGGTTCCAATCATGTAATTGAAGGTATGTATGGGCATAAACAAATTTAGGTTCGACACTAGCAAGATTGGGTGATTGTGGGTGCATGGACCTTCCAAATCCAGAGACTTTTCATGTCTAGTTCTGAATGAAGTTGCAGTCTTCCAGATTGAAGTAGTGTATAATTTGGGAGTCTTCCTGTACTTTTAACTTCTGTTCAAAGAGATTGATTGATTTGATTTGATTTGATTTGATTTGATTCGATTTGTATAGCTGCCAATTCACTATTACTTGACTGTAGGCAGCTTACAAAGAACAATTAAAAACCCCAAAATGCCTAACAAAACAAAAATAAAATACACAGCAGCTGGGCATGGTCCTACCTATCATCCCTACAACCAGAATTGGGCTCTAACTCATGATCAGGGCCCCAGATTTAAGCACAAAGCCAAGTTTTCAAGGCCTTATGAGAGAACAATAGGGACAAAGCTAATCTAATCTCAGGGGGAATTACGGCAGATGTAATCAAGAAGTTTTATCTTGTGCATAGTTTTACCTGTTTCTCAACTGCTGCAGTAATTGCAGTCCTACAAGAGTAGAAGGCACAGCAAAATGCTGGTCATTTATTTAGTGAATGGTATATCATACATGGACTACAATATAAATTTACCTAAGAAACTGAAATCAACCCGTCTTGAAAACATGTCCTTTTTATATATGCCTATTTCATATGTAAATTATTAAGATTTGACAAATGCTGACTGACTAGAATCTCTGATGTTCCATATCTATATAATATACATTGCATGAAATTTTACCTCAGTTTTAATCTAACAATGTTGAAACTAAACACTAAACCAACTTCCACTTTCACAGCATATTTGCTGTGCTTTTTCATCTGGCATGAGTGGAACACAAAAAGACTTTTTGAAATGATTCCAAACAACGTTTTAGCAGAAGGAGAAAGCTCTTTAGGTTTAAATTGTTTATTTAATTCTATAATGGATTCCACTGAGCAAAGTTTCATGCTCAGTGTATATTGGAGTCAGATAAATATCTTTAATCAACTAGGGATAAAAATAGAATTTTTGAGAAATAGGAGGAGGCAAAATAAATATATGTTTGCAACAGTGGCTGGTCTAATCCAGTTTATTTGTTCTCACTCTTTGATCTCAATTTATGCTTTTGTCCAATAATTACAATAATGCAATACGACATTAAAGCATCTTGAAGTGACAGCTTTCTAGAATTCTACTCTTTTCTGACCTTCTGATAAAGGGCACCAAGTTAGCTCCATGGAAGGCGGCCCTTTCAAAGTCTCAATTCACGGGTAACTACTGCCACTTTCATGTCATGTGTAAAGTCTGCCCACTGCCAGGAGTTTGATCCTGACTGGCTCAAGGTTGACTCTGCTTTCCATCCTTCTGAGGACTGGTAAAATGAGGATCCAGATTGTTGTGGGCAATATGTTGACTCTGTAAACTACTTAGAGAGTGCTATAAAGCACAATTGAGTGCTATTGTTACTGGATGAACAATATACTGGATGCCCAAATAGTTCTGCTTGTGTGTGAATTAGTGGGTATAGCTGAATGGTTCTCATGCGGTGGATAATGATTTCACCTCCTGTAACCATACTACTTATTGATATTCAAATGACTTGGTTCTTGCCTGGAGCCAATTCTTCTCTTGAGCTAAAACAAGTTCCTCAGTCTTGTCTCATATGGTGACCTCAGTTCTTTTTAATTTTCTTCTGTTCTCTCTCTCTTTCTCACTCTCTCTCTCACTCCCCTCCTCTCTTTGCCCCCTAATCAATCTTGCCTCTTGGCAACTGCCTAGACAAGTCCATGGAATTTTCTTAGCAACATTTTTAGAAGTGGTTTGCCATTGCCTGGTTCCTAGGGCTGAGATTGAGTGAGTTACCCAAAGTCACTCAGTTGACTTCTATACCTAAAGTAGGACTATAATTTACAGTTTCAGTTTCTATCCTGGTACTTTCACTGCTATCCAAAATCGGTTTTTCTTCCTTTATTTTAATACTATCAGATATATGTTTTCTACCCCCAGTCCATCAGAATAATATTATATTATCATGACATTTTTTTTGCATTACATCTAAAAGCTTGTTTTAGAGTGTTGAATATTGATGTATGTTCTGTGACAACAAAGAGGTCAGTCCAATCAGATATTATTATGAATATTGCCCTCATTTTTCCTTCTCCAAGTGTACAAACATCAGTGAGAGAAACAGATTATCTATGATTTTTGGAAGGGTTAAGGCAGATATGGATTGGATTTCAGTCAACTAATGCATTTGTATTAGTTGTCCCTTTGAGTTGTCTAATCTTTAGCTTTAGGGATGATGTTTTTGTGAGTCTCCAGAACAGTTCAGCATTCATTACACTTGAGACCTTTCTGTTCTTGCATTAACTGTAGTTTGAGGATGGGTTAATTGCAGTTTTCCCATAGAACCTAATCTGAGCAAGGAATAGCAAAGCAGCTCATTGCAACTTTAATAGAAGTGGTTTATTACAGGAAACACAAATCCTAGCTCTGGGCTAGCCACATCTATCAGGCAAAGAGTTAGAGATCAAGCGCCCTTGCAATGACAAAGGCCGGAAGGAAGCATCCTGAGATTAATAATCTTACAGACGAAGAGCAGACAGAGCAATACATAAATAGGCAGCACAGAGGAAATTTCTAACTATCTTTATGCACTCCACTGCCCCTTGTGGTTACGAGATTGAAGAGTTAAACGTCAGTGCAAGTGAAATTATACTTCCAAATCTAACCATAATAACATCTCAGAAACATTATTTTTTTCTTCCAAGTCCTCACAAGTAAGATTTGCTTAAATTGTCCTTAGCTGGATTATAAGTAGTATCTCTCTCACTCTCTTATTCTAACATTGTCCAAGGTGGCCTCAAACTATGTGAAATATGTTAGGCTTTGTCCTCTGTTTCATTGGAGGGGGGCCAAGTCACTGGAAAAGATTTGAAATGGGACACTTGAGGTAATACCAACAGGAACTGTACCAGTAGAGTTAGGAATAGGAGTTTTAAAAAATATTTTTATTCTACCTTCAGTTTTCAACTCCTGGCAACTATGGTTTTCTTGGCAAGGTTTTTGGGAAGTGGTTTCCTTCTGAAAACTGAGAGAAAATGATTAGCTCAACATGACCCAGCTAGCTTTCATGCCAAAAGCAGAACTAGAACTTAACCATCTCTTAGCTTCTAGCTTGAAGCTTTAACCACTATACCACTGGGTATGGTATGGTATGGTATAGGATTAGGTAGATTAAAGAACAGGTGGATACACCTTCAAATTTATCAGTGGGGAGGCATTTTATTATATTAGCTGGAATTACTGGGAACTCTCCAGAATATTTGTATCTGATACCTACTGCAACTAAAATGAAAATGGAAAAAGCTACATTAAAATTAGACTCAGCTTAAAGGGGTCCTATCTATCCTGGTGTGCATGCAAAACAATTAGATCTCCTAATGATTAAAATAATTTGGATCCTGAGAAGATTTGTTTTTCTATCCATCTTGTTTATAAACTAACTTTGAACAGTCATAGAAATACACTGAAGTTGTTCAAAATTTAGCAGAAATCAAGATAAAACATCAACAATTGGAAATACAATATCTTTGAAGAAGGTACTGGAATTAGGCCTTGATAGAGAAATACTACAAGAGTAATGGGAACAGATGTGCACAAGAGGAAGATAAAAAAATCAAGATATCATTTCAATTATCATCTTGACTTTTTTAAAATTCTCCTTTCCTTGCAGATATCCTGAATTAAAATGAATATGGGTGAACTTTGAGATTCCTTTTCAGCAACTTTCCAGGGACCACAACGAAAGGATTTGTTCCATTGTGTCTCATCCAGTCATAATTTCATGCATAATGAAAACTACACATTTTAATTGATTTTTTTATTTGATAAATTTATTTGCCACCTATCCTGCCCTGGGGCTACTCAAGGCATCTTACAAGAATAAAAAGGATGAAATAAAAATAGTATAAACCAAACAGAAGCAAAATAATAGAACAATCAAATAAACAATGAAAAAGAAAACAATGAGAATACATCAATATGATGAGAAAAAGATAGATGGGTGGAGAGCAGAGAACAAGGGGAAGGGGGATGGAGTCTGGCATCAATCGACTCTTCCATTTAATCCCTGGGCCAATTGGCAGAGCCAAGTGTTCAGGCTCTTGGTGAAGGATAGGCGGGTGGGAGCAGATCTTATTATAGACCAGGGGAGGAGACCCTTGGCCTTCTTATGACTCGTGGACTTCAACTCCAATGATGGCTCAGGAATTCTCGGAGTTGATGTCCACAATTCATAAAAAGGCCAAGATTCATCATCCTTGCCCTGTAGGATAGGATGTTTCAAAGGGTCGGCACTGCCTCCGAGAAGGCTCTTTTTCTGGATCCCAGTAGCCAGAGTTCTTTGACCAATGGGATCCATAGTAGGCCCTCCATAGTAGGTCAACAAAGCTGCTTTCTACTTGGTATATTGGTATAGCTCCCAGAATTCCTAACCATTAGCCATGATGGTTGGCAATTCCCTGAACTGTGGAAGGGTGAGATGCAGTTTAAGGAAGTGGGTCTCCACAGATGGCCATAGGAATATTCTGAAATTATTGCAACAGTGTTAGAAAATAGAAATGTTGATTGGTACAAATGTGCAGGAAATTCTGGAGACTGTCAGCGACATTTCTAGGAGGCATTCATTTAGACTGGCAGCCATTTTTAGAAAACAGCAACATCTTCAAGTACTGAACAGAAAAATCTATCACACTATAATCCTAGTTTGACAACTAATGGCAGAGCAGAATGATTTTCTGATTTTCAACAACTTTTACAATAATAGTAATAGAAAACTTTGGCACATCTGCAATTCTATGGAAAAGAAATGCAAAGGCAATTAGAAAAAAAAGAAAAAGTACATACACTATTAGGGTTGTTTTAAAAAAACACACATGAGGTGGGAATAGTTAGTTTTTAATGAGCACCAATCAAAAACAGGAAGTTGGAGAAATGTATTTATTTTCTTCATTTCTTTTCCTTTATAAACCTCTCTATATTTAATGAAAATCAAGAGCAATTCACAAAACACTTTACATTTTCAAACTTAGATTATGCCATAGTTTCCATAATCTATCTCTTGTTGAAGAAGAATCAAATGATTTGTAAGAAAGTGAAATAAGCTTTAGGGAATCACCACAGAAAAATGGTTTGAAAGGACAAAATTTAGGTGAGAAAGAAGAAAAACTGTTAAAGCTTTTATCACTGTAGCTTTTTCCTCTATGGTGACTCCATGAAATCTCTCTCACTTTTTTTTTTGCTTGAGTGCTTCTTGGACACTGCCCTCTACCTTCAAAGAAAAAAATATACCACCAAAAGGTACAGAGAAAAGTAGAAAAGAGATTTGAAAGAAATGTGCATATCATAGAGTATTCATACAGATGTAAATTTACAAACTATTGTTTTATATAGTGTAGAAAAAATGTGATAAGGTGAGCTGATTCCTAAATCTTGTTTATTTTGTATTTATTTTATTTGTCAAGCATTTATGAGAAAAACAAGTACAGGTATGAACATAACATAAATTTGTAAGTATAAACAAGTACAAGACATTAGGACAGAGACGGTAGGCACGTTGGTGCGCTTATGCATGCTCCTTACAGATCTCTTAGAAATGGGGGAGGTCAACAGTATAAAATCTAAGTTAAAGTTTTTGGGGTTAGGGGAAGAGACCATAGCGTCAGGTAGTGCATTCCAGGCATTTACAACTCTGTTGCTGAAGTTGTATTTCCTGCAATCAAGTTTGGATCAGTTTA
>JAOYMU010000292.1:23706297-23719923 GCA_025802295.1 Psammodynastes pulverulentus | reverse complement strand
AGGTCTCCGCAATTCCCACCAGATCCGGGGCCCCCTCAGCTATTAAATCATGAATGAGGGGGGCTTTCTTAACCACGTTAAAAGTTAAAAGTTTTATTATAGTATTCTTTGAAAGCCAGACATCTACAAAATATTATTTCCTAATCAGCTTCAACATTCCATGTTTTAGCAAATACATAAGGGAGACATTGTAGGTAAAGAGACTTATTTCCTTGCTTTTTCTCTTTTCTGCCTCCATCTTTTACATTCTACAGCTAAACTATTCCTGAAATACGAGTGTTCATTCAATAGCCTTTTGTAATTGGGTCTCACTAAGAAGGGAAGCATATGAAAAACTGAGGCCACCCTTTTACTCTGACTATTGGCTTGATTAACGAAGTATTGTATAGTACCAGCAGTCATACACCGTGAATGCCAGTCTGAAGATAGTAAATAGGCCAAATTTTCTAGTTGCTTTGAAAAGTTTCAATCAAATCAACATTGTCCTTAATGTTCACACACAGAGGTGCTCGGTTTTATTGTTATTCTACTCAAAGCAATCTGAAGTGAGTGTAAAAAATGTATACCTTTTGAAAAGTCTTTAAAATAGTTCTCTAGTAACAGTACTCTGCTGAATCAAGTAATTTAACGCTTGTTTCCATTGCCTATTTTTCATAGTTTTAATGCAGACATTGTCACTGAATGCAAAAGTTTTAGAAAGAATTAACCTATATATATATTTAATCCATGTTAAACACGAACCACTATTAATTGAACCACTGATATATTTGATTGAATCCTGCATTAAAATATGGTCTAAAAGTGAATTTATTAATGATACACTCAA
This sequence comes from Psammodynastes pulverulentus, assembly GCA_025802295.1. Classification (NCBI taxonomy): domain Eukaryota; kingdom Metazoa; phylum Chordata; class Lepidosauria; order Squamata; family Psammodynastidae; genus Psammodynastes; species Psammodynastes pulverulentus. The sequence continues at coordinate 23,719,097 of JAOYMU010000292.1, read as the reverse complement.
TCTATTAAAATAAAGTGATATATAAATATATACTTTGCATAACATTCAATATACTGTTATAAATCCCATTTATTCTTAAGCAACTGGGTCAGTCATATAGGTAATGGTATTTGTTCCTTGTATTTGTGCCAGGAATAGGACTGTACTCTGATGCATGGCAAATCTTGCATGTCATGCATAGAAAAACATATGCCAAAGGGTAATCGTTGTTTAGTCTTTTCCCTTATGTGATACTTTTTTGTTTAGATGGCTCCCCTGTGGGGAGAGGGGGCGGGCTATAAATCGCAAATAAAATAAAATAAATAAATAAATCTACTCTGCTCCATGCTTATCAATACAGTAGTTCAGGCCATTTTATGAGATTAAATATTTCAAACTGATCTGCAAAATCTAGAAGAATAAAATCTAGAAGAATAGAGAATTAGTGGAACCCCATGTTAATGCCTCCCATTCATTACAGAGAGCAGTCATACAAATAGTAAACAAATGGTTTGTACATGGAACAAGTTAGATCTGCTCAAAGAACAGTAACTAGCACGATTCAAGCGTTTTATGTTCCAATGAAACAAAACTTCAGAATTTTGTATGTGTTATGCCTCAGAGAACAGCAGATTTAAACAATGAACAACCACAAAATTAGGTGCAGTTAGGATTTGTGCTGTGTGCCTCTTAAGGCAATCTTTTTGGTGGCGGGGGGTGGGGGTGTAAATAGGATGATTTAAAGATTTTAAAAAATTAACCCGGACCACAAATAAATTAACTGAAAAAAACCCCCAAACAGTCTTCTGTACATAACCTTGAGGCTTTTTCCAAATGCACATGTGGAGTGCACACATTTTGCTTTTATCATCCTGCCTGCAAACAAAACAGCAGTTGACAAACATCCCAAGCACATTTTTGCACATAGCCATCTGTCTAAAAAAGGAAGGCACAGTGCAGAGAACATACATGGGCATACATACATGCAAGACACAAACTTTCTCAAAAGTTAGATCACATACATACAGTTTCCTTAGCAACAGTATCAAAATAGCCTGTGTCTCTTTGTCTTGGATATGTTTTTAATCCAGTTTATGGCCTTGGGATCCTGGTGGTCTCTGGTTGAAACATTAGCCAGGCCTGCTGTTCCTTAGTGTCCGAGCCCAGAATTAAGCATGCAAACAATTAAAACCATAATAAATAGATTGATTGGGCAGTCAATATTCTCTTTCTTGTTCTAAAACAGTTCTAAAAATATGAGCCATTTTTTGCTTATAGCCATTCTCCAAATCTGCAACACTGGAGAAACATAACATGAAAGCCCAAGCAGAAAAAAAAAACGTGAAACAAAATGTCTGCATTTTGCCCCAAAATGAGAACAAAACTCAAGCTTCCCCCTGCCCAATTTCAGAACATTTTGTAGTCTTTGTAGAAAATAGGCATTGTTTAATAGCCCACAAAACGTATGTTCTGCATCCAGTCTTAAAACTTTCAAATTTCAGCTGAATCACTTTTGTATGCAAATTAAGACTATGGAAAAAAAATGAATCTGGCATGTTTGATTTGGTTCAGGTTTTTTTCCCCCTTAAACCCAAAGTTAATTCCATCCAATTACTGCATCTATTTACAAGTTTTTAAAAACATTCATATAAAAATCATTAATATATTAAATATATTAATGTAGTTTGTTACGTATACAATTTTGTGACATTTTTGTAATTCTGGGCTGATAATAACATTGGGAAAACTTGCCAGTGCTTGTATATAACTGTTCCAATTTATACCACTCATTAATTTCTTCTCCAATGCTGAATATCAGCGGTAGCATCATTAAAGATTTCATCAGTAGTTACCTGTGTTTTGCTAAACATGTTAGAGAAAAAGTGTCTGAGGTTAATCGGCTTCTATTTTAACTGCAGCAATTTTAGCAGTAATTAGGGATAAAAGAAAGTTATGAGCAAAATTTGTTGAAAATGAGCTTTCTGCTAATTTGTTTTCATCTCTAAATGTATACTGAATTACTTTTCACTCTTAAAATGGTTGAAAGAATTGATTGTCGAGTAGGGCCTTATATTACATAATTACTATCAATGGACCCATATACGCCAAAGTACTAAAGGTTAAGCAATTAACAAAAGCTTTATTGTAAATACTGATTTTAAAAAACTTTCACCAACCATAAAAGACAGAGATTCAGAAAATGTAGTTAATTTTATTTTTATTTTTTAAAAAATGTGTAGATGTTCTAGCTAAAAACATATTTTTCTTGAGCTGGAAAGCAAGAGGGAAATAGCTTAAATCAGTATTATCATTAAAAGCATTTCTTTTTCATTAAGAGTTGATAGACAAAGCCTCTTAAAATGGAACATTTTTCCTCCCATTTAATAGTCAGGCTGCAGGGCAGGAATGTGGAAAAACTCCCCGCAGGTCAAAGGCTTCACTGAAGTCCAAGAAATCTGCTTGCTGGGCTTTAATCAGCATAAAGTTTCTCAAACACCCTTGGAAGGAATTCTTAGTGGTCAAGCAATTTTGTTTTATGGCAGCTGGAAAATAAATGAAAGAACACAAGAGACATATTTACTGTGTGGATGAGACTGAATGTACATCTTGGAAGCAATAATTGAAGATAAATTGCCAAGTTAGAGCATGCAATTCAATTCCTTCAATCAATCTAATTTGCATATGGTAGCTTCATGCAATAAAGGGAACCCTGTAGATCATAAAATCAATGAATAAAAATGCTGGTCTGTTGTAAGAGCAATTATTATATTATCATTAAATCAATGAATAAATAGTTCTTAAGGGCTAGATGGATGTCTAAGCCAGGATTGGGTTCAGACAGATTCTCTGGGGGCCTGGGGTATAAAGCTGTAAAAAAAAGGATCAAAACCGCAACCAGAACACTTAGGTAAATGAACACTGGTGTTTTAATATTCTTCATGTTTCAGAGAATTAACTTTATATGGCTTACTATTTTTACATTAATTACTCAGAAAAATATACAAGAAGTCAAGATTAAGTCAAGATTTTTTCCTGCTTTGCTTTGAGTAGAAGTAAAATTACATACCAGGATACCCTCCAATATAAATGGGGTTATTTGTATCTGCAGAGGTTGAATGAACATGGGGATTATCAGTCTGAACCACATTTCCATTGACTGTTAGAGCAATATGATGCTTGTTTTTCATAGCCTGCACTTTATGCCACTGTCCATCACACAGATTAGTCATTCCTTTTGGTTCATAGGAAGCCGTTATTCTTCCAGCTCCATTATTGACATTGAATAAAATCTACAAAAACAAAATAAATCACAACTGAACAGCCAAATGGAGTAAAGATAGAAGTTGATACTTTTAACCCAATACATTTTCAGAACTCCTGTGGGAGTGGGTAATTATTAAATCAATGTACATTTAATATGACTTTCTTGCCAAGAAACAACTGATTCAATGTATCCTATTTCTATTTCAATTTTGAAAGATTTTTTTTACATTACAGTCATTTCTACTCCACCTGTACCCCTCTTGATAACTTATGATAGGTATATTTCTAAGTACAATGGTAAAGTAACAGACAAGGTTTAAGAGACGTATATTGACTATGTATCTTCCCTGAAAACTTTAATATTAGATTCTGCTGCCCAGCAGTTGATTAAAATGGATAACTATAGTTTGGACCAACTTTCATAATAAAGGGATTCTGAAAAGGGGAAAATGTGGAAGCTCCTTTTGAGACAATAGGGAATGGTGATATCTTGATGTATGTAGGGATGATTATTTTTGGAGTATGGTCCATGCAAAAATAAACAGTCTTTTTCAAACAGCCATTCCTAATGTTGGTCTGGGAGCACATTGTGTTTTTTTCATGATTTCTTTTCTTTTAACCACTGAACTTTTCACTCAAGCCAAGATTATAAATATATTTGTAAAATCATAGGCATTTGCCTTCAAACTGGTTTTTTTTATCATTTCATCTATTTCATAATTTTATTTCAGAGCTCTCTCACATCACCAATGGAACTGTTTCTTCTAGTATAACATTTCTGCATAATATGTATAAATAGTAAATTGTAATTGGATTAACAATCTAAAACTAGATATCAGAATAAAAAAAATCTATTGCTGTAGGAAAACCAAATACGTTTCACAGAGATCATGAAATCATCCAGAATCATTATTATATATTACTAATTACCACAGCTTCTATCTCAAAAATTTCATATGTGACTTTTTAATATATATTTAGATCCAAATATATATTAGGATAAATGTATTGTAGTATATCCATTTCAGAACTTACCTTTCCATTTACAATCTCCAGTCCAATGGCATCTATTTTAGCACTACTGATTCCAAGAAGAACTCCATTCACAACATTCGTACGGAATTCAAATGTAATGTTAACTTCGGATCTGACTTTATAGCCTTCCCTAACTACAAAAGAGAGAATGAAATAATCAAGTTAGAGAATTGTTGTCTACAACTGACATTATCAGTAGATCCAAAGAATTTTGAGAAACGGTTTAGAATAAAATAATATATTATATTGCAGGCCCAATCCCTATTAATTAAAGGCGTCCATATTGCATGGTATTCATATGTTGCATGGAAACCATAAATCTAATATATCTGGGTTTGTGCTCAAAAAACAATGCTTCCCTTTTCCTGCACTAGAAACCTGTCTAATAGAAATGCTTATCTTAATATATCACAAATAGTTCTGCTGGAAAACGATCCTGACCAAGTGAGCAGACCAGGAATCACCCAATCAAATGATCATTTGACCAAAACAACAATAAAAACATAAAGGATAAATATAAAAATAAGAGCTTCTTGATACCATCTGCAAAAAATTACAGTAGTCATAACCATCAACTTCAAAACTAAAGCTCTGTTATATGACACTTCAGCTAGCAGTTTACAGAAGGTGATAGGCCTCCATTTTAAAGAATTTCCTTATTATCTTTTATACATGAAAGTTACTGTAAAAAGCACAGCTATCTAGGTGGGAATACGTGCTCCCTTTAAGTCTCTCCTTGAACTAGACAAGTGGGTTAGCTTTATTAGAAACAGAAGTTGTCTGCAATACAGAGATTTCCTTGTTCTTCAATGAAGCCATTCTATTTCTGAGTAAAGGAAATTATATGATTCTTACCCACTACCAGCAGCTACAACAACACAGAATTGGAAATAAAAGAACAAGAGGAAAACATTTAATGTTATTGGATATTTTCTATATTTCATTTTACGCTTATATTGGGAAGGAGAATAAAATAATACTTTACTTACCAAGAGCAGCAAAACCACTTCCATCAAAGTAAGTTCCTTTCTGGATTGCAGCATAGCATTTATTCACAGCAAAAGTTGAGACCAGACTATCTAATTGCTTGCTATTAATGGTTACTTCACTAATGCATGCAGGAATGCTGTGAGTAATCTGCAAAGACAATTTGGTAATGTAGTTACTCCTGTAGAACAGTGTTTCTGAATCTTAGCAACCTCAAGACTTGTGCACTTCAACTCCTAGAATTCTCTAGCCAGCATACTTGTCTTAAAGTTTCTTAAGCTTAAGAACCATTGCTATAGAAAATCTGTATAATACACACATCTGTTATTACCCGCAGAGAGATCTCATTCAGAGCCTTGCTACTTTATGATTATTAATCATTGAGAAATTCAGACATTTATTAGAGGAAGTCACTGAAACTTTGTGGTAAATTTGCACATATATAGTTTTGTTTTCACATAGGTCCCATTGCGGCTTGATGGCCCGACTCAGGGAGAGAAGAGAGAGGAACTGGCAAGCGGCGGGTCAGCGCATGTGCACGCCGCTTGAGTTGTACAAGTGAGCTGACGCATGTGCACGCAGCTCAACTTGCGTTATTGCCTGCCACCCATTGTTTGCGCAAATTGAGCTGCGTGTGTGCATGCACTCCAGCCAGCCACTCATGTGGCCCAATTCTGAATAGGCCATGGGCCACAGCCCAGAGAGTGGGCTGCAGATCAGAGACCCTTGAGGTAGGAAGCAAAGGATTAAAGTCTATCCCTCATACAAAAGTCCAGGGCAGACTAGATATTCCCTTATATTCTTTTTTGCATATGTTTATACTGCTATTAAAAATAACTTCACAGGAATATTTAAAAAATACCCAAGAAACAAAATGGGAAATCATAGATTTGTGGGGAGGGGGGAGAGCTGAACTATAATAAATACAGCAGATACATCTTTGCATTTCATGATGGAAATAAGATAGGATACAGAAAATCTATGATCAGGGTTCATCCACCCAGCCATTTTTCTATGCTCTCCTCCTGACCTTGCCCTGTCGGTCTCAGTCTTGCTGTCATCCATCTGGAACCCCTTGTGGGGAAAATGGATGCCATCCAAATAACAATGCTTTTTTCTATCATAAATCTGAATAGCTACTTGGAAGAAGGAGAGGATTTAGGACAGAAAAACGGTGCAGCAAAAGGTTAAGTCTGCTCTTTTCCACCACCGCTGTGGAGATCAAAATCCGACTTACAAGAGTTGTTTTATTTTGAAAAAATGTTGGGAAATCCATCTGTTTTCCAGCTTAAAATAGTTTCTTTCCATAGAGTGCAATTTAATACTGCTATTGTTATGGCTATGACCATGAGCCTGCTTATTATGGTTACTGGAGAAGCTGAACATGCTGTTTCAGATAGACATGTTTGATATCTTTTAACAAATTTAGTAAAAAAAACAACAGTCCTGTTATTTGAAGTAAAATGCAAACGGAAGAACTGGAATATTTCAGATCGAAGTGGATAAGCAAGTATAAAATACCAAAATAGCATGTAAGAAAACAAACCTATTGTCAGCATTACCCAGAGTCAATTCAAATATATTACAGAGGGAATTCATTTGTTAAATCACTCTGTATGTTATCATTTGACAGCTCATAGTAAACAACAGTTCCTATCCTTCCTATGAAACTTCCACACAAGTAATAACAACCACTATTTATACTTCACAACTCTTCCAATTAATTTTGAACTGGCACAATTGCCCTCAATTCTAGCTATTGGGACTCATCTGAATTGTTCAGAACTCACGCCTACCCTCACAACTTGGCTAATGGCAGAGAGCAATGAATCGGGAGGCTAGCAATCTTCTGTCCCTAACCTCCAGTGCCTTATTGTGTTTGCAAAAGAGTGTACAGTATATAGGGAAATCCCTTGGATTGAGCAAGACAACATTAAGGAGGGAAAAAGAAGGAGCCTGAAGAAGGAAATGCAAAATAATCTTCCCAATGTTTCTTCTAGAATTGACGTGAGCTGATCTATATACAAAACACACCACCCTACAAAAACTTCACATCCCGTTGGAGTCACAGCACTTCCTTGGATTAGCAGAACATTGATATGGAATATAGTCTCATATGTTTGCATACCTGGCACACAAAGGATCAATAAGAAAGTAAAGTCCTTACATTTCTAACGTTCTTTGTGAGGTAACCTAAGGGTAGACCCCCCAAGTACAATTTCCCATCCACATCCAAGGTGTTTCCGTCACCTGAAACATTGACAGCTTCAGTTGCATGCCCATCAACTATGATTACACCTTTCCTCTTAGCATAATTTGTTTGCACCTGTAAGGTAAGATACATTATTTGTGAGCAGTTATTTATAGTTAAGAAACATGCAACTAAGAATAGTATTCCATGTATGTATCTGTGACCAGCAGAAATTTATATTCTTGTTTCACAGTTGTTTAGGATTTTAAATACATCAACCAAATATGTCACATGCAAAAACTATTGTATACCTAATGCAGCATTTCTCCCCTTAGGCATTAAATGTACCAAAACATTTATGTATCTGGGCAATTGAATATAAGAATTTAAGAAATGTACCGTATGCCATTTTCCATCGCTGATCATTGCTCCATGAGAAACTACTGACTGTCCTTTTCCAAGATCAAATGAAAAACGAAGCTTTCCTTCTTGTAATTGAAGGGCTGCATAATCAACTTGCTTCTGATGAGCAATGTAGTATATTAGACCACTAGAAGAAAGTGTCCTGACTCTTAATTGAACAGAAAACCTACAAAATAAGATATGGAACTGATCAAAGTTTGGACATTTGAATGCATCCTGTGAAGACTATTGAAAATACTGTCTTTCTTTTTAAAAACAGAAAATAATGTTAAATTCAATAAATATTCTAGGCTGGACTGTTGTGAGCTACCCAGAGTTGTTGCGAATCAGGTGGTATGCAAGTTTAATAAATTGTTGTTGTCATTCAGGTATGTTGAGGAGTCGTGGTGGTTAGAATGCAGCATTTCAGGCTAATTCAGCTCACTGCCAGGAGTTTGATTCTCACCAGCTCAAGATTAACTCAGCCTTCCATCATTCCTTCCCAAGTCAGTAGGTCCCAGATTATGAGGTCCCTGCTTAGAGAGGGCTGTAAAGCACTATGAAGTTGTATATAAATCTAAGTGTTATTGCTATTGCTATGTTCAGCATAGCAAGAGGCATTCACAAGGAAGCAAGATAAACCAATTGATGACAGCTATGCTGCATTGTTGCAATACAAACCCCATCACTTTATCGCGTGGCTTATTACACTGCAAACAAATACGAAAAGGTCAGAGTTTATGGCATAATGGTGAAAGACCACTTTCACCATCTTAATGAAAGTAGATCCTGCAAGGATCTCCGGTTCAAATATTCTGTGATTCTTCTTCCTCCAAGTCTAAATGATATCACCCATGCTATTCTGGAAGGTTGGCAGATCCCCTGGAGTGGCATTGCAGAAAATACTGGCAAATCTCTACTGGTTTCTAATTCCCTCTAATGGGAAATTCCCCTAAAATTAACTGGAGTAGTCATAAATGAAACATACTTTCATTTCTGAGTGTTACAGGATAACATAATAGGCGAATAATTATTGTAGAAGAATACAGAAAGATAAAATTCTAGGAAGCTATTACCCATTGGAAAGAAAATAGAATAGGCAGAAACTAAGGAAAAGGAGTTATAGTAAACTGCACAATATTCCAATTTGCAATTAAAAATGTCTATTGTAATGGGAAATATTTTTTTTTCTTTCAAAAGCTATAACAAAGTTCAATGAACTTTTTTGGTTGCTTTTTAAATAAAGTGTTTGATGCTAGTTTTATCTAGTTTATATAACATCTACTCTCAGGGCTTTTCTTCAACGCCGAAAGGTGCCGGAACGCGCCCCCCGTCGTGCGCTAAAAAAACCCGGAAGTGATAGCGCACGATTGGTCGAGACGCGTCACGTGACGCGGACTCGGAAAAGGTGCCGGAAAGCAGTACCGCTGAGTTCCAGCCGAAAAAAAGCCCTGGATTTAACCATGGTGATTAGATCATTTCATGTCACTGTTTTGCTGCAGAAGAATATTGCCTTTAAACATAGAGTCTAGCTATGAAGCTACTCCTTAAAATACTTCATTGGATCTGAACAATTTGGAGAAAGGATGAGAAATTAGATGGGCCTGTAGCCATTCCAGCACTGCCGTATATTTATATGATCTATCTTATGCAATTTTTTTAATGTTTGCACTTTCTATCTAGCTTGCAAATTTGTTCAGACATCTTGGAAAAATCAATTTGCTTTTAATGCTTTTCTATCCACTATGGATCAATTTTTCCCTTAGGAATAAATTGAAGATATAGTAGAAGTTTAAATGACTTACTTGTGCTTAGTGCAGAATGGCAAGGATTGCGAATGAGGAAATGCTTGTATAAATAAGCTTTTGCCTTTCTTTTTAGCAGCTAAATGTGCTTTTTTTTTTACAAAAAAGAAAAACAAAACAGAAACCAAGCAGTGCCAACAAATTTAAAATTAAAGATATTATCTGTTAAAATATTGTGTTTTCTATTTAATCATACTTTGTTAAATGTCCTAAGACACAATGCTGAATTTTAAGTTTGTTTTTCAATCTATCATGCATGAAGTTATTGCAAGCTTAAAAAGCTAACTTTGATCACCCTGAGGAAATGAGCTGTTAAACAAGCCTAATTTGACTCCAGATGCATGAGCTATGTGACCTAATTTGCTCTGTGACTCAGCATTGATCCAACTGTTTCATACGTTTCCCTCTGACTATTGGCTTTAAATCAAGAATGGGTGACTGTCAATTTCCACTCAGATTTTCATTTCCCTAAGTTTGTTCTGGCCTGATTTTGCATCAGTTAGGAAAATTGCTTCTATTTTTTAAAGATGCAAATAATTTAATGTTCTGTAATATAATTTTCACACACCATATCATGTATTATAATGCAACATAGAATTCTTAAAAGTGTTCTGTTTGGGGAGCTACAAATTAAATAAATAAATACAAAAATTTAGATCAACCGGTTTCTCCATCAACTCAATTAGTAACATATCTTCAGTAGCAGGCAGAGCTGAACCACTGTCTCTAATGCCCCATACATCCCTTAGACCCATTCGCTCGCACAGAGAGGGCCTCCTCCGGGTGCCGTCGGCTGGTCAATGTCAGCTGGCGACCCCCAGGGGGAGAGCCTTCTCTGTGATGGGCCCCACCCTCTGGAACGACCTCCCCCCGGATATTCGCACCATGTCCGATCTCACCCTGTTCCGGAAGAAACTTAAGACCTTTTTATTTATTCAGGCCGGATTGGCCTGAATATTTCCTGGTCCAGTCCCCGGGGCTTTTGAGAGTTTTAGCGTAGGGGTGTTTCTTTTTATTGTCTTATTTTTATAAATATAAATGTTTTATCTTTTTATCTTATTGTATATCAACCATCTTCGGTTTAGTTTGTACCCCGCCCCGAGTCCCTTTGGGGAGAGGGAGTGGGCTATAAGTATGAATAAATGAAAAATGAAATGAAATCTCTAATCCGAACTTTCCTTTTCATTTAGGCCAGGGGGAGGGATGAACTCACTCTTCTTTGAAGGCTGGAATCAGTCAACCACATATTCTGGCAGTGCAAAGTTATTTTGAGGCTGGGACTTTGGGGTGGGTAGTGTCAGATGCTGACACTACAAATAGTCTTCAACTTACAATCAGTAGTTTTGGCATCACCCAAAATGATGACCTGTCCTCAACGTTACAACTGCCACACTACTCCCATATTCACAAGATTGCATTTTGGGACTTGGTAACCAGCTTTCATTTACAAGCAGATGGCTAAGATGCTGAGCTTGTTGATCAAAGGGTTGACAGTTCAGCGGTTCGAATCCCTAGTGCCACGTAATGGGGGTGAACTCCCATTACTTGTCTCAGCTTCTGCCAACCTAGCAGTTTGAAAGCATGTAAAAATGCAAGTACAAAATAGGGACCACCTTTGGTGGGAAGGTAACAGCATTCCTTGTGTCTTTGGTGTTTAATCATGCCATCCACATGACCATGGAGATGTCTTCAGACAGCGCTGGTTCTTTGGCTTTGAAACAGAGATGAGCACTGCCCCCTAGTGTTGGGAACAACTAGCACCTATGTCCAAGGGGAAATGTTACCTTTACTTTTACACCATGATCATGTGATCACATTTTTTACTGTTCCAGCAAAACTTGACAAAAACACCCATTGGATAAACTGGATTTGGACTTACAACCATTCGCTTAATGACCATGACTCATTTAATGGCCATATTAAAAATGGTTGTATAATCAAGTCCAGTCACATATTGAGTCCATTTACAGCCACATCACTAAAATGCTTTTCTACTTCCTCTTCATGAAAAATGACCTGACGCAGAAGGGATTTTCAGTTAAATCATGCAGGAACTTAATGCATGGGGGTGGGATTTGGGTGAGTGGAGGGGGAGGCAAATGGTTTGCCATTACCTTTTTCTTAGGATTAGCTCTAAGTCTCCCAGTTGATTTCAAACCTTAGGTCTCTCTACCTCTAATCTTTGATCTCCCTAGACCAAACTTCAGGCATTTTTTAGGAAAACAGAAATTAATACTGGACTTCAGTATTCTTTTAATAGTTGGCAATACTCTAGGGACTGCAGTTGCAGTTTGAATGTGATTTTACTATTTCAATTATAGACAGATATCTTTATACATACAGTAGGAATATAAGCAGAATAAAATAAATCTGCTTTTGAACAAACTCTTCTGAAATGAGAAGTGGGAGTTGCAAGAGAGCATCATATGTGTCAATGTATTAAGAAACTGTATTTTGCATTTATTTTTAACAGATATGTATCATTCAAAGAAAGGAATTGATGGAATATGTCCAAATATAGCATTATTTACATAAGAATTATGAAAAAGGTTCCCAGAAGAATGTGGTTTTATAATGAAAAAGCTTAAAATATCTAACAGATTTTTGCTAAATATAAATGTCTATTCTTTCCATTACTAATCACCAAAATAATTTCCTTTTTCAGATTAAAACACTGTTAATCTATCATGTAACAAATCACAAGTAATTATGTCACTAGGAAATCTATGTAGGAAAAGAAATATTTTGCAGCACTCAAATTAGACTCATACCGGAAATAGTAGACTCCAAGCTTAGCACCTTCTTTCTATTTCTCCATTATGGAACTAGCAACGGGTCTTCTGAGTAATGTCAGCTGGACTAAGATCCATGAAGTTATATCTGGGAACAACTAGAATTAAGCCAAGTTTGGCTCAAATCCATCCAAACTTCCTACAGCTGGAGCTATGTTATAGGAAAGAGAAATAGCAATAAACTGGCTATGTTGAAATGATGATTCCTTGGAGTCCTCAATGGTTTCCTGATGAAAAGCTTCTCTCTAGCCCAGGGATGTCCAAACTTGTCAACTTTAAGACTTGTGGACTTCAACTCCTAGAATTCCCTAGCCAGCATAGCTAGCTGGGGAACTCTGGGAGTTG
>JAOYMU010000292.1:23681367-23696187 GCA_025802295.1 Psammodynastes pulverulentus | reverse complement strand
ATTCCTCAGTCAGCTTTGCTGACTGGGGAATTCTGGGAGTTGAAGTCCACAAGTCTTAAAGTTGTTAAGGTTGGAGAGCCCTGCCCTATAGTACGTGACAAAATTATTATAAAGTACTCTAAATGCTGAAAGCACACCAATACTATGGGTTTTAGTCAGCATTTACACATTATCGCAAAAGCATATGCTGAGTGGAATTTTCCTCACAGTGAACTAGATGGCAGAAAGGAGATCCATTGGGAGGTGAAAAGGGAGATTTGCCACTTCCTTTTTCTTCATGTGGTTCCCTTTTCTAATGCTCTGAGACAGATTTTATGACGGTGCAAGAGAGTATAAGTAAAGGGGAAATTTGTGAAAATCACTTTCTTGTGCTTCCAGTTAAATATGCAGCTTATAGTAAGGTAGATAGAGCTGCTGCCCCACAGGGCTTGAGGCAAGTTGTGGCAGTGGAACATAGCAGTTTCTTCATGTCAGCCATGCAGAGATGAGGAGAGGTGAGCTGAATCTGTATGCATAGGGCAGAAGCATGAGGGCCTCACCTAATAACCACATAGTTGTCATTCTTATGACCACATAGTTGTCATCCTTATGACCACAACCAAGCCTGTTGTCACTAAGGAGTACAGTTGTGTGATGGAAAGTCTAGTCCCAATTAGGTTTGTAACCAAAAGACTACCTTTAATTACAAATCTAAACAACAAATCTGTACCCAAGAAAGGATGGTGAATGGAATGTGACAAGTTTCTACAAATGTTACAAACCCTATATAGGAAATATCAGGTGACTGGCATAAAGGTCACCAAGTCATCCCTATTCAATAGATCGTCAAATGTTAAAGATATTAATATGATGTTGAATTATATATTAAAGTTTTGGAATTTGACTGTTTATCATCAGGTACAGGTCTATCAAGCAAGGGGTGGCTAAAAGAATTATATTAAGAAATTAGAAAAATATTCCAGACATCAAGGAATGATTATCAGAAATGTCAGATCTATTTATTTTCTACTAATCAAAAGATGCAGCAACCTGTGTTACTATGACAGAGATTCTTTGAGACCTCATAAATATCTTGTATGGTTCATAGGATAGTAAAAAATTCACAGGTAACTATTGATAAGTATAAATACAAAAATATTTTTCCAGGTTTTTCTTTTCCTTCTTGCTTTGCATTTTAGTTTGTACATTTATTTTTTTATTAAATATTGCTTTGTCAAAAAATAATAATATTCAAAGAGAAACTCATTATTTTGGAAGCAATCACAATCAATAGAAACCATCAAGTATGTTGAGAAATAACAGTACTATTTTTACCTCAGCAGTCAATTCTAAAGTCTTAATGAAGATATCTTTCTCAGATTTTAAATCCTATTTAAACTATCAAAATTAAACCTGTATTGTAATTAGGGAACTCATTACATATATTTGAATAGATTAAACACAGAACTTACCCCAACATCATCATCGCTCTGTATTAGCTGTGAATGTCCAAAGAGTCGTCTCTTCAGAATTGGTTCTACCATAGTGAGATACACCATGTATAGCAGCAGAAGACCCAAGATGGACAAGTATATTATGATGGTAATCTATATAATAGAAGATAATATTTCAATTTATGCCATTTAAGATCATACTTATTTGGATTATATAGGCTGTCAAAGTAAATTAAAATGTCTAGCAAACTACAACACATCTTATTTTTACTCATTAATCCCCAAAATACAGAAATCAATCAAAGAATTATAATTATAGATTTAGAATGTATTGAAAAGGTAAGAGAAGACCACATTTTTTCTAATGAGAAGACATTACAGAAGAAATTTACATTTTCAAGTAATGTTATTATCAGGGCTTTTTTTTCTGCCAGAACTCAGCGGTACTGCGTTCCGGCACCTTTTCCGAGTCCGCGTCACGTGGTCCGTCTCGACCAATCGCGCGCTATTATTTCCGGGGTTTTTTAGCGCGACGACGGGGGTGCGTTCCGGCACCTTTCTTCAGAGAAGAAAAGCCCTGGAAGCATGTAATATACATGTTATTTCAGACAGTACATTTTCAACAGATTTCAATTTAAACAAAATAGCAAGAAAACAATCTATCCTCCACTGTTTGACAATTGAAAGTATTACAAATATGTACAAAGGTTTATTTTAGAGGAAATGGTTTTCAGCTAATCCAATATGATATGATCTTAAAATTTTAGAAAAATGCCACATTATTTAATATCCACCTAAAGTTTACCCGGTTTTATCAGGTAATTTATCAGTTAAGAGAAGTGACAACTTTTTTTTTTGCCCCAAGATAACCAACTAACTCTTGACAGTGGAATAATTTTGCTTTATAAAGGCCTTGCTTTTTTCAGCCTCATCTCATTCATTGTTAATATAAAGACCTTTTGTCTAATTAAGATAATTCCCAAATACTAGGAGGCTCATACAGAATCCATTAAAAAGCATCATGCTAATTTACCTTTCTGTGAATTTTCAGTTGATTTTTTTCAGTGTGCATCAGACTTGTAAACTATCAGATACTGCTATGATAGTATTTGAATAAACCATTCAAATCAAACTTCTACCCAAAAAACCAACAAAAACCCTGTTCATTTTAATTTGCAAAACTTTCTTGTATGTGCAGAAACCATCGTTTTGAAGTGAAAAATTAGATGAAGAGATCAGTCCTTCTATGTTCTTCTTAAGGCAGAATGTGCCACCTCTAATTGTCCCATTTCAGTGAAAACGTGGTACCACCTCTTATTCTTCAATCAAAGAAATAAAGGGATTGTGCCTAATTTTCATAGCCCTATTGTTTAAATTTTCTAATTAAAATCAATGTCAAGGACAAACATACTCAGCTACGCCTGGATTGAGCGAACATATTTTACCTTCCTTTTTGTTTCGGCTGAATGAAAGTTTATACCATGTTCCATTGTTGTAGCGGTTTTCTGTTTTAAGTGTAAGGGGCCCTGAACCAAGATCAACGGTTACTTTAATTCTGCCATCGACAAGCTCCAGAGACAAGAAATCCTTCTGAAGGAAAAAAACCCAAAAGTTAAGGAAACACACCACACTTAATGTTCTAACTATTCAACTTTACAATGAGTAAGATAACCTTGGAAACTTCTCAGTTTTATTTCATTTGAAAATTCCAATTGAGTCACATACATTATGTTGATGCAAATTTTGTATTATTCATTCTATTCTGAAAATGAGGAACTGAACTTAGTGAAAGCTATTAACTTTCTATTAAAGTCATGACAGATTCAACAATGGGTTAGCTACAGTGGTGGGATTCAAATTATTTTACTACTGGTTCTGTGGGTGTGGCTTGGTGGGCATGGCATGGCTTGGTGGGCGTGGCAGGGGAAGGATACTGTAAAATCTCCATTCCCTCTCCACTCCTGAGGGAAAGTTACCGGTTCTCCAAGCCACTCATAATTTCCGCTACTGGTTCCCCAGAACTGGTCAGAACCTGCTGAATACCACCTCTGGTTAGCTAATCTATCATACAATGTAATTTATTGACTCTTCATTATAGGGATGTCCACATGGGGTCAACAACATCCAAATTGCTGGACAATCAAATCCCATTCATTTTTATGAGAATGCTATGCATGTAACACACTGCACAGATATTTCATTCTTATAAGGCATTAGGCACGAAAGCTGCTGGATAAATTTGTGCCAGTCACTCTCTCTTAGACCCACCCACCTCACAGGGTTATTATTGTAGGGAAAATAAAAGGGAGTAGAAAGGAGTATGTTCATTGCCTTGAATGACTTATAAAGTAATAAAGGCAAGATAAAAAAATCTAATAAATAAACAGCTGATTGTTAGGCATAGTGATGAATGTATTCATTTTTATTTAGTCACTTATCAAAAAATAAGTAGATTATGGAACTGATTATATCTTTTTTGATAAATTGGGATGGTCTCCTTACCGTGCCATTGGAAGCCAGGTATACTAAGAGTCCGTTAGTTGAAAACGTGTTGAAAAATACAATTATCTGGGTCACAGTGGAGCGCAGTGCTTTCTCCACCACTGAATATCCACTGCCATCAAAATGAAATGAAGGATCTTCATACTGTGGGCTAGGGAAAACAACCGAAGGGAAGATTGAGACTGGCATGAGACTGGCAGGATATAACTAAGTTCTTAACAAGATGCATTCTGCTCACAGAACTCTATGTACTACACTCTGTAATGAAAATCCAATTTAACAACAGTCAAAATACTGAGTCTATATATCAGTTGAATACACCAACTGAGTCTATATGTAAAATTGCCGAACTGCTCTTTTTGCCGAGGAATAAAAGTAGTGCAAAAGATCAGGACAAAATTAATTTGATGTAATTTAATGTAGATTTAAATTTTGGTAAAACTGTATTAAATGAATAAAAGACAGTTTAAAAGTATATATGAGTAGAAGTGATTTAGCTTTTGAAGACTGGTTTAAATATATACATGAAACTTTCTAATATTATTATTTTCCTTTTTCAGGAAAGAAGGCAATATATGATTTACAAATATTTTAACCACATCAGAAAAATATTTACATTTAAAAAGCAACATAATAACCCCTTCTATAGTGTCTTCAGCAATTTAAAGGAGAATACTTTATCATCAGTAGCCACAATTCTACAGTTTGTTAGGATTCTTCAAAACAGATTTATAAAATAATCATTTATCTCCCTCTGCTGGTTAAAACATATTTCTACAACTAGGAGCATTTTTAAAATTGGTTTTGATATAGAAATGACCATTTACAGAATTATCTCTGAATCATCTCTTAGCTGAGAGGAAATCCGGAAGGTAATTTTCAAGATACATCATTATAACAGTTTAAAAACAGGAAAACAACAACATTAAATTCCGGGAGCATCCAAAATGGAACATGATACAGAAGTATTAGTAAAAAAAAATCACCCAAAAATTTGAAGGTACAAACATGCTTTTAGAACCCATCTACACATTTGCTTGCCTTCTGAACAGGTGAATTCCCCATCAAAGTGCTTTGACAGAAATGCCTTGACCCATCTTTATTTCACAAGGCAGGTCAGAAGGAAAGCTGGAGGATCCCATGGCATTATTTACTTACTGATTGTGGTGAATGATCCAAACAATTTTAAAGATTACTTATTTTTTAAGTTGCTTTATAGCGATCAGGGAAACCCTAATTATTAGATTTATAAAAGTCTCAAGCAATCCATATGGCCATAGGCATACTTTTCAAATCCTAGATACTTCTAGGCCGCAAATCAAATTCCTTTATCTATTCACTGAGATGATAATGCATAAAACAAATAAATAAACTGGATACCAACAGCTACTTTCCAAATCTCACCTTCCAAAGCATCCTGTGCACTTGCCTTCTCTTTCCATAAAATTCCAAAGCCCCACTGGTCTGCCATTCAGGAATGTCTCCCCAATGCACCCTTTAAAATGTGTTACTTTAATGGATGGTGATTTCTATAGAATACACAATACATTTACAGTAAATAAAATAAGCTTTGGCTATTTGAAATTTCTTCAGGTACACAGTTACAAAGATAAGTGAAAAAAAGGTTTGATTTATTATTCCCTGTTCTCTCTCTCTCTCTCTCTCTCTCTCTCTCTCTCTGTGTGTGTGTGTGTGTGTGTGTGTATATATTTCTCCAAATGTGATTTAGTGCAAGGTAAAACAAAATCAGTTAATAGAACAATGTTTTATCTGAGCTCCACTGAGGAACTCTACTGCATTTGAGTAGCATGCCATTGTCCGCACTGCAAAAATGAGACAATGGTGTTTAATTCAAATCAAGTTAATATTGATTAATATCATTAATCCCCATATATGTAATAACTTTCACCTATTTCCGGTGGTATCCTCAGGGGCTTGCTGCTTTTGTCAGTATTGTAGCACAATGCTGCAAACTTTGTGTCATATGTCCAAAACAGATGAACTTGACCCTTGAAATTAGTTTTATGAATTTATCCCTCACCCCACCCCCTGTTCCACAAGACACTGCAGTTTCTCACATTAAAATTATAGTCACTGGCAATATTTTAAAGCACTCTGGTTTACAAGACAAGCATCATATAGATGTCTTTCTTTTCATTTCTGAATACTTGACAGTTCTTACAGATTTATCACAGTGAAGAGGAAATAATCTTCAATATTTGCCAACTGAACTATTACAATATATTACAGTAAACCTTTCACCTTGATTTGTCCTCCAAGTCCACCAATGAACATTAGAGTTGATGGATTTACATCTAGCACAACGGCTGTTCCAGGGGAGGTGGCACTTCTTCTGATGGGCTTCTGAGGAGAACTAGTCTCCTCTACACTCAAAGTGCCAGTTTTCGCAAACCTATGTAGAAGAATAATGAAAGAACTAAAATAGTTAAATCTGCAGTGTTACATATAAATGCAAATATCTATATAGTTGATGGCAACTGTTCTGAATACCTTATCATTTAGATGTTGTTATTTACTGATTTATGTCCCACCATATATAATGGAGCTCCAGGCAATGTACCTACTTCCTCATCCTCATATCAACAACTCTGTCCAACAGCTTCTTAACCACTACAAATATTTAGTGTATTCATTAAATTCAGTTTATTTACGCAGACTCCCCCTTTTTCTAAAAAAAATTACAGATCTTTTACCAAGGTATGAAAACTCTTCTACTTCTGGGTACACAGTTTGCTTGAGTTATACGTATAACTGTGAATGTTTAGGATGGTTGAGAAGGACAGAAAGAAAATCTGTTGGGATAACTGAGACTTCAGGTTGAGCCAAGAAAATGATGATTTACAAAAACACTTCAAACTGCTTCTCCTCTCCCTCTTAATTCCAAGACACACAATGAATGCTTCTTAGTTTGGTCTATCACATAGAACTGACACAGCCTTGACATAATGGTGATATTTTTCAGCTAATGGTGATATTTTTCAGCTAATAAAACGATTATTTATATTTTACAAAGGCATCACTTTGTCTAAAATTGTTGAATGTGCTGCAAAATTTGGTATTAACTAGCTGTTGAAATTATAAAACCAATAGTATCTATATAGCTCTGGTTTGTATCTCTTTATCTCATCATCTTATGATAAATACCTTTATCCAGATAAATTAAACTATTATTCTAAAAATGCTAAAAGCTGTTTATTCCCAACACACCTTATGTTTTCTAGATATCTGATATTCTACATAGATTGTATCACATCCATAGTATTTTACCTTGTAGCGTGTATTCTATGCCACTTGTTGTTGTTAATAGATAAATCAGGATATTCCAGTCTTGTTGATCCAGAGCCCAAATCCCACAAGAAGGCCACCTTGCCACGTCTCATCTCCACTGCCATGAAATCAGTCTAAGAAAAAAGTTTGTGAATATTAAAGGACCAACATGTCTAAAAGTGTTTTAAAGTTTTTTTTTTAAATCTTTTTAAAACAACCTTAATCATTATGATTCTATAAGAGAAACTATAATCACAATCATTTTAATTTTTACTTTACCTTTCTGGTCCTGTGAAGGAAATTTATTATTTGACATACTGCTGTGAAGTGGCCATCTCAAATACAGCAACTTAAATATGAGATATACTATACAGTTGAAACTAGCCAACCACAAAAAACACATTGGAAAGCCCAGGGGGAAAAATAATATAAGGCAATATTAATGCCAATCACACTCATATTTGAGAAGTCAGTAGTATACACAAAGTGTGCTATACTTTTCCAACTCAATTTTAAGAACTTAAAATAAAGTGACGACTGTTAGACATTTTGCTTGTAAATGAAGCATTCAAGAAAAAAAAACATTTTGAAAATGTAACAACCATATAAAATTATATAGGCTAATGAACCACAGAATCATTTAAACGAACATACTGTACCTCTAACCCTACTATAAAGTACAAGCCATGTAGTTAAAGAACTAATTAGTATTGCATAACTATAAACTACTATAAAAATCAATCCAAATTAGCTATACAATTGAGATACAATTGATTACAATTAATAGATTAGGAGCAATTGTGATGGTAAAAAATACAAAAAGAAAAATAAGGTAGTATTGTTTTTTGAAATCCAAGTAATTTACTATTGAGTTTCTTTTTTCCAATTGGACAGCTACCTACTGCCACCTATAAAGGTTAAAGGAAATAAGGTTTAATTACCTTATATATAGATTTCTACTGACCATCATAGTTTACTTCATGTAAAAGCAACAAAGTCTCTTTAGATGTATCGAATTACAGTTTGTATAATATCTTGTCATTTGGCCATGCTTCTGGCCTTATGAGAATTAGCCCATATTTCACATCCAGTTTTAAGAATCGTATTTTCTGATCATTAATGTTTGAATATTTAGGATACTAAATTTAAGAGAATATTTATTACTGACCCAGTGAAGTCTGCAATGCTTGAAATATGCAAGAGATTGCACCCTTGCATTTTATACTAATAAACATTAAAGTTGCCACTATACTCATAAACATGTACAAAAAAATCCTTTTATAACCACTGAAATGCAATTTATTTGTTGTATGGATGTCAGATAATATAATTCAGTAGAAACCCAATGTAACTCGGGACTAATAGCTGGTAGAGTACCCAGCCTATACAACAATCAAGATACACAATACTTTACTTACTTTACCATTGCTACCCAGATAGAACAAAAGATTGTCAGGTTCCATTGTTTTAACATTTAATGTTAATGTATTGTAATTAGTAGATAATATCTGGGGTTGGTAGGCCCGAATACAGTCTTTTTCCACAGATACTGCAACTTTAATCTGACAAAAGGAAAAACAAAAAGCTTATATAATACAGGTACAATTTACACCCATACATATTCATGTAGAGACACAGTGGATATCATAGAAATATTATTTACATTAATGATTAAAATACTTGACACAATCAATATGCTGACTCTGTAAACCGCTTAGAGAGGGCTGTAAAGCACTGCGAAGCGGTATATAAGTGTAAGTGCTGTTGCTATTGCTAATCAGATGTAAGAGTCAGTGAGATGGGCAGCATATAAAATTATTAAATAAAAAATAAAATAAACCAATGGGAGGGAACATCTTTCTCTTTGTCTTTATATTCCACCAAAATCACGAATAGTATTTCTGTATGTTGCTGGTGGGGGCTGCTCTGTACAATGCAAAACATATTGAGGAAATAGTAGCTAGTAGAAAACAATACATATTTTTTCAGGATCTTGGTTAGTTGTACTTGATTAGGGACTAATGTTCCCTAAGATGTGGGAATTAGATGATTGAAGCAAAAGCCATATGCAAAGTATGGCTTCTGGGAAAAGACTGGAATAGATGGATTAGGTAATCCCTAAAGTAATAATTTTAGGAGGGAACAGGGATTTTTGAATAGTTGAAGACAGCACTATGCAGAATGGAGTGATGAGGGGTCCTTGGTGCTCTCTGAACTTGGTTGTTTTCTTGCAGATGTTTCATTACCCAAACTAGGAAGTATCATCACTTCTTGCAGATGTTTCATTACCCAAACTAGGAAGTATCATCACTGCTAGCTATCATTTAGTACTGATGATGTTACCTAGTTTGGACAATGAAATGTCTGCAAAAAACTACCAAATTCAGAGAGTTCCAAGGACCCCTCATTTCAAATCAGAGCTACAAATATTTTCCTTCATTAGAAAGAAAAGAAGAATGTCCTGGAATGAAACTAAAGATGTGCAGGAAGGCCATGGAGAGCTTTGACAATAGAATCAGTAGTTTGTACTAATTAGTAATCTCATACACCTGTTCCCTTTGAAACTTCATTTTTGAAACTGAAAAATCATAGGCAGCCATGGAAGTTTAATATTATTTAAAGAAAAATACAAGTCCTTTCCTCCCTCACTATCTACTATAGTGATAGTAAATACAACTATTTAGGGTATGTACTTTACTTTAAAGAACATATGTACTTTGTCGGTTATAGCTTATTACAATGATGCAACTATTTAGGATATATCCTGGAACAAAATAGCAGTTTCTTTTCTGGAATACCCCAAAAAAGTTAGGTGCTTACAGAAGCTGCCTGTTTGCGAGCCTGGTTTATGAGCTCTTTAATTTCAGAGATGTTTCTGCTTAAATTCTCCTCCAGTATTTTCAGAGGTTTCAATCTTCCATATAACAGACCAGCCTGGATTTCAACTTCATTCACTTTTTTTTCAGCTGATGCTGCTGCCAAAACAGAAGTGGAGATATCCTGAAAAAAGAGTTTGGGGGCAATTCTGCTAACTATTTATTCGTGTTTTAAACGGCAAATGAATAATGAATACACATACAAAAATTATGTAACTAAGAACATTTAATTTTTTTTACTGATTTTTCATTCAGCCTTGATAGTCTGAAAATACCAATTTTCAAACAAAAAAGATAGCAAATCTCATCAAGAGTTCTCACCATATCAAAATATACTAGTACAAACTGCTTTCAATGTGAATAGGATAAAGAATGCTTTGGATTAAAAATTAATCCCATTCTTGCATGCAGTAACATTTCTAGTAAGCAATCAAGCAGCAAACTTACCAGCATTTGTTGAGTCAATTATAAGTTCATTTGTTTTCTGCAACGTATCATTAACTTTAGATAATGCAGATGAAGAATTCAACAGCTTCTCACTAAAACCGTCAGTATGGCTTATACCATTAAGGGCAGTCAAATTAGCAGAAAGAGCCAGCCTTTTTATTGCCAAAATATTTTTATTAGTATCTGAAACAAATGATCAACATAAATTTCATTATCTATCATCCTGCTTGCAAAGAGTAGAAGACTCAATCTTTGCAACTTGGTTACTATCACCCTCAGGAAGAAGATCTGTGATCAAAAGCTCATATTTATTTTAATTCCCTAAACTTAAAGTGTACCCTACTCCGATAAATGCGGTACTACCTTATGTCTGTAACTGAACAAGTAACCTCAGAATAAAAACTCTCTGGATGCAGTATCCCAACATCTAAGCAAATGCCTGCCCACTTCCTTTAGTCACTGATCCCCTATTATATGGAGGGACTATTAAAAGTTCATATAAATTGAAATAAAGGCTTTCCACATGACTGTTCTCCATCACATAAACTGGTCAGCTTACAATTAAATGAACACAAGAGTAATCAGACCCTGCTATATAACGATCAAGGTCTGGAATTAAGAAAATTGTGAGTCTGTAAGCAGTTTATTTGCTTTTGTACTTTGGCCATAAAACGATACTAATTATCTCAACCATCATTCTATTATGACACCTGTCAAATTAAGTTGTATTTTATTTTATATTCATGTACACTGAAGAAGGTATTTAATTTCGTTGTACGAGGTACAATGACAATAAAGTGAACTAAGTTACATTTAGCGTTCTCTTTAAGCCATGTTTCATAGTGTCCTCAATTCGTTTGGTTTTTGTTTTTAATCTTGAAAGGTTTGATCACCACAACCAGAGTTAATATGGAAAACTAAAGTTATACATATAGTTATACATATAAAAGGTATTTATATAAAAATTGTGTGATTTTTTTAAATTGTGGGATTTTTTTAGCTCCGGTATATTACCTAGGTGATGTTTATTACAATGAAGAAGTAAAAATAGTACTTATCTTGGAAAAGGAAATGAATTACATTTCATCTAGTTAATATAAAAAAACCCTGCTACTATAAAGCTTGCTACCACTGGTTATTACTTATACATGCAGGTTAAATCATGGTTTGTTGGCCACGGAAAAGACCAATAAAATACCATTCAAATCTGCAATCCTATTTCAGCATGGCTAGGTTTCAGAGCTTTAATGGGCAGAAATCCTTCCAATGAATCTTTGCTTAACACGATGCACAGCAATGTAAGCCTGATTATTTTCTATTCATTTTGTTGTTCTTTTTTGTTTTAAACAAATGGGAACATGCTGAAAACAGCATGTGCTCTTACACACATGCTTTCAAAATAAATAAATTGATTAATTAATTAAAAACTGAAATAAAAAGATCAGTTTTTCTGTGATGATGAAGTTAGATAGATCTGCCTTAAAGAATGAAGGACAATACTATCAAGATGAACTTCCTTACCTCTGGGCAATGCAGTCAGCTGAAGTAGAGAATCATTAAACCTTTTAGCAATTCCACTGGCTTTCGCTTTAAGTCTTTCCACTTTTATGTTAATTTCATTTAACCCTGACCTGAGTCCTACAGAGAAAAATAGTTGTAAATCGAAAGCAGTAGATTACTTTTTGTAAGAAACTAAAAGCAGTGAATTGTGCCTTATATAATTTGTGCTCTATATGTTAAAAAGATGCCTATTCAGCAGGTGGCTATATTTAGCTTAAACTAATGAGCAAGGCCAAATGTTGCCACGGACCACATATTGAAAAATGCACTAAAACATAATTGCAGTCTGTGCCAAATAGGTGGTTGTTTTATTGCTTCCAGGGGGATAATTTTTAAGTGGCCCAGGTTTATAGGTTCTTTATTACAAAATTTCTCATGCTAATATACAACAACCAATATTTACATCCTGCAAAGATCTCAGGTGGAGTAAACACCTTAATTTTATTAGCACAAGAGTCTTGTGATGATAAAAGGTCTAACATCCTCCAGTAAGCTTCACTACTGAGCAAAATTAATATCTCAACCTATATGTAATGAAACCTACCAACATACTTCTTGTGAAGATGTTTTGCATCAGTTAAGACTGTGGAGCCAAGCTGAAGAACATTTTTCCCAGTAGTATTAAAGGACCCTCTTTGCTTAAAACAAACACACAAGAATATTATTTATGGAAAAAAGCAATATTAATATTATATGATTCGAGCATAAGATAATTTTTGAAAAACCCTGTTATATGTCATGTGGCTATAAAAAACTCATTTCTACAGTTTTATATCATTTTTAGCTTAAGCTTCCAATCTCAGTCCTATGATCAAACACATCACATTTATTAATATGAGACATGAGACAGAAAACTATAAAAATATATCTTCACATATATAACACGCAACTATATTAGAAATAGGGTGTTGTGAAGATCATGAATGCTTACAAAAATGTTTTGCTAAAATGGCCTTGTACAGATGTAGTTGACTTCATCAACACATTCCATAGTTGCTGCTGTAGCTTGGATTTGTTCCCAGCGATCAGGCGTTGCACCAAATGCTTACACTGTGCATAATTATTTGGATTTCTGAGAACTTTGACCTCAAGAAGAAGGGTCTGTCCCTTAACCCATGTTCATAGTAAGACAAAAAAAGGATCATGCCAGGGGGTAGCCAGGTGTCACATCACAAAGATCTAAATATGAGGTCTGCCTAAAACTGAAAACAATGAAGCTTTCCAATTCTTTTCAATGATTGAATTTCTTAAAAGGAAAAGCTTGTACAAGTAAGGAAATACTTAACATTCCTTGCTTTCATTATGTTTTCAGAAGATCAGAAAAATATTGTTTCTATATATTCCAATACAGAGCTTTCAACAAAGAAAAAATATGATTGCTGAACAAGCTTTTGAACAAGTCAGAAGCTACTTCTGTTGTATGCAATGGTGCTTATTTTTTGTAAAGCTTACATAATTTCATAATTAGAAAAAAAATCTGGCCATTTTGGTTAGCCATTAGAATATTCCAAAGCCTTTCATTTATTTGAGAAAGGAAACAAATTCATGTGTAAAATTGTTAAAAATCTGATATCGTGCGGTATAAGCTATACATACTCAAGACACAGCTGCTTTAAAGAGTTGCATTAGAGACACAGGTATTAAATGAGGCAACTCCATACATTTTTTTTCAGGTTTACCTAGAAGTCTGAAAAAAATGTAGTTCCTTTAAAGAGATGAAGGGTTTTACTCGCAGATTTTCCAAAACACCTCTACCATATAAGTTTTGAATGATGAAATCTATATTGAAGAATGTATACCTGTATTGATATTACACAGACTTATTATGCACTTACCACATGTATTGGTTCATAAACAATCTTAGTGACATCATTTGCCAGGTTCTCTGCACTTTCAACTAGATTTCTTATGGTAGAGTACACATGGACAGAATTTGTCACATTCACAGTCACATTTCTAACATTCAAAAGGCCACTGCAATAGAAGATGAAAATTATATCTTTTGCATTGAATTTAAACCTATTAAAATCAGATTTTATCAGATTTTACTAGAATCTATTTTAAGCTTTATATTTGGAACAGTTTATTTATTTATTTTATTTATTAAATTGCTACAATGGTCATCTCGCCTAAATGACTCAGTGATTTATAACAACATGCACTTGAAACAAAATAGCATTGCATTATTTTTAAAACATAAAAGTTGCATATTGAACATTACATTGCCTTTCATTCCTAATGCAGTCATTAATTCCAGTGTCCTGTCACGACTGAAAGTTTATTTTCCTGAATAATTATATTACATTCCAGATGAAACAGCTTATGCATTTCAGTTCCAGTAATACTTTGCTTATCTTTATGTAGCCATTAAGTATACTAGAGCTTAGTATAAAAGAAGCATATAAACTCAGAAGAGTTGCAGTATCAGTACAACAGTATTTGTTACAATTGCTGAAGGAGGAAATTGTGACCATCTGTTTAAAGCACCTGTCATAACTTCATGAATCACATGCATATAGAATCTATGTCCTTAAAATTCTACGTGTGCAGAATTCATAATTAATTTCTGGTTTGAATGTAAGGGTTTTATATTTCCTATGTAAAGTTTTGTATCTAATAATCTTTGAGGCAGAAAGCCATTTCTAGTAAACAGACATTTCAGACACTATAAAGTAAAGCAGTGTTTCCCAACCTTAGTCATTTTAAGATATGTG
>JAOYMU010000292.1:23613047-23623083 GCA_025802295.1 Psammodynastes pulverulentus | reverse complement strand
ATATGCTGGCTGGGTATTCTGGGAGTTGAAGTCCACATATCTTAAAATGACTAAGGTTGGGAAACACTGATCTATGTATTCAGTACAGATATCTGGCTAATAATTAAATCTTTAGATTTTTTTTTCCATCAAGGAGATGACAAATATGCTTTTATGCTTCTAATTTTGAAAAAAAATATACACATAATACAGATTATTTTTTTGAAAACTGCGAAAACATTTATTTGTTGTAACTTGCCAAAAGTCCCCCAAAGAAGTTATATACCAAAAAAATAAATACTACTGTCAATGCATAGTAGCTGTATGAAATCTTAAATATAAAAATTAATTTTAATTATTTAAATAGTATATGTATATGTGTGTATGTATGTGTGTGTGTATGTTTAAAATTATTAAACTATGCTAGATTTCAATATTTTATTTTAGTCAATTACATTTTCTACATATAGCACTAGGACAATGTGATGATTTTTCTGTCACACTTTCTAGGAAAACTTCATTCTTAATCTCTCTCTCTTTCTCTTTCTCTCTCTGTGTGTGTAGATAATAAATGAATTTTAAGAGGTTTGAACTAGAGACATAATTATATTATTTTTGTTCTCTCTGCAAACGAAGAGTGCATCCTTGTCTTGCAAAGTATTTTGCAATACTTTGGACAACATTTTGAAGCCATTAATTCCAAGAGGAAGCAATAAAACCATCTGCTTTGCTGTTTGAATATTTCAGAGTCTACGTGATCTCATTAGAGCTCACAATCCTCTAAACTCATTCAAGTTACTGACTACACAAACTTCACAGATAATATTTCTTATCAGTTTGGCACCACCAGACCCTGCTGACAGTAAAAAAGAAAGCTTCCTTCCAGAAGATAAAAAGTGATGTATACATAGAAATCCTAAAAAGATCAGGGCAGCTACAGTTTATGGTAAATATATTGGAGAAAAACAACATTTTTATTTCAGGGTAATATCTACTAAGAGTCCCCTTTTGTGAGATTCACAAATTAATAAAATTATCAAAATAATTCATCTTCAGAAATTAAACACATTTCTAGGGACACAGCTGTCATTTAAAGGTATTCTGGAAAAAACAGTAATCAGAAGTGTTTACTACTAAATTGTTAAAATACTAACAAAATCTCAAATGAATTGGTTCTACCTACATTAGATAAATGATAAGAAAAACTCATTGTAATAAAGTTTGGTCTCAAAAATTTGTTGGAATTTTTTGATATTCTTCTACCACCCGCCCGCCCTAAAAAAAAAGATAGAAAGAAACAGAACATGGACAAATTTACATCTAAAAATAATTGTCACTAACACCAAATGGCTGTTTCAAGAGGCAATATGAGGATTTTATAAAAGTTGTAGTAAAACCATTAAATTTTTTTTTTAAACTTTGATATTTTATTTGTAAAAAAAAAAAAAGTAAGTAACCTCTTAATATAGCATGTTTTTCTAACCTATTTCGTTATCCTGTCTGGAAGATAACAGCAAGGAATGTCCCAAGGACAGCAGCTGTTGAATCCTTATTAAAGAACAAAGAAAAGGGAACTTTCAGAAGAATCATCTGTCTGTTTTAATTCCTGTAAATACCTGCAACTAATCAGTACGTGCTGATAATTTTTTAGTACACAAAAGACATTTTCTGACATAGGCAAAAGTATTTGTTTACTAAACTTAATCTTTATCCTATTCAGAACAGCTTTACAGCATTTGTATGTGTCATCCCTTTGTGGGCAGAATTAATGCTACTCTATTCTAACTGGAGTTGTAAATATAGGTAGTCCTCAACTTACAACCACAATTGAGCCCAAAATTTCTGTCGCTAAGTGAGAAAGTTGTTGAGTGAGTTTTGCCCCATTTTTTCAACCTTTCTTGCCACAGTTGTATGGATGTTAAGTGCATCTGGCTTCACCATTGACTTTGTCAGAAGGTAGCAAAAGTACCGTATTTATCGGCGTATAATGCGCACTGGTGTATAACGCGCACCTTAAGTTTACGTCAGAAGTTTAAGAAACAAAATGGCGGCCGCAGACGAACGGACCAATATGTACAATGCTTTTTTTTTTTAGACATATCGGCATATAACACGCACATGCGATTTCCACATTCTTTTCATGACGAAAAAGTGCGCGTTATACGCCGATAAATACGGTAAATTAACTAACTAACTATTCTAAGCAGAGGACTACCTGTAATAACCGATTTATTCTGCATACAATGCATGACCATCAAATTAGTGTGCAATTTATTAGAAAGAGAAGTAGGGTTATTCATAACTGCTTTTCATCTATTTGGGGCAAAATATACAAGTCAAAACATTTGAATTTTGGGTCTTTACCTACTCCATTCTGGATATGGCAAACCATAGAATAGCACAAAGAGGAAATGGAAGGATAAGAGAAAGGTGAGCATTTGGGTCAGTTTCTTTCTCAAAAGAAATTCTTGTTTGCCTTGGAGATGTCAATCAAAATATTTGGTGGGGGAAGAAGCTTTAATAAAAATTGGGGGCTCAGAAGGATTTCCTGTGCCTTTTATCCACTTTTATCTTGGGCAGCTGTGTCATGATGTTTTATTAGCTATTGCTGATCTGACCTAGAGACGTAGTTGTTTGTAGAAAAGTTCTGACTCATCAGTTATCTTCATTGTACTCAGGAAAAGTAATCATCTTTTAAAATAATTTTATCGTACCCTGATGAAAAATAAAAATTGATTTTCAAACTCTAGACTGAGAGAACAGAATTTCATTTTTATTTTATTTTTTTGCTTCAGGTCCAGACATCAGTGGGACAAGCCTGTAAAACTAGTCCATTTCTAGAGTTCCAGGTCACCCCAGAGTAGGCCCCCAAATCGGATTTGTCATTGTATAGGTCTACTCATTACTAAAAAGTTAATTAAGAAAACCTTAACTTTTAGCAAAACCTGAAAAGTATTGGATTAATCCTGGAATCATAATAAATTTACATTTCAGTAGTTTCATTATTAATTTAGAACTCAAAATAAACTTGTGGATGGAATTAGCAGAGTTGTCACCAAATAATCTGAAAGGTATCATATCGAAAAAGGATGAATCGGAATGTAGTGAGGATACTTTTAAATCATCCTCTATACCTTATACATATTAGGCTGAACTGTTTTTGTGAGTTTGTTGCTAAAGCCATTGAATACCCATAGGAGCATCCTGCAGAGAAGAAACTGTAAATCTTTCACAGCCTGAATAGGATCCCCATGTTACAGTATATCAGCAGTAAGCCAGACCATAGTTAACTGTGTAAGACTACTCCTCTTTTTAGCATACGCATACACATATAAAGATGTTTCTCTTGGGATCATATTTCCATCTCGTGCACATAAAAGAATCTTCAGTTTTTATTTACCATACTCGTTACTGCAAGAATTTTGATTAAACTACAGTTATATCAAAATAGTTTTGAAGTAATTTATCATTCCAATTAGATAAGACAGAAGACATGTTGCTCTTACAATTTTAAATCAATTAAACCATAATTTTTGTTCTATTCAAATTAATACCAAAAAAATATGTATTTCTTTTCAAAATGTTCCCAGCTGCATTCTCAAAGATTTAAGATTTTTAAAAAATCAAGGAGTTGGAGAATTCAACATAATAGGAAGAGCAAAAGCACTTAGACTTATATATCATCCCATAGTGTCCCATTGTTGGGGATAAGATGCTGACATTGGGCAGTTTACAATGGACCCAACAATCAGGAACCTCATTTTACCAACCTTGGAAGAATGCAAGGCTGAGAAAACCTTGAGTCTGTCAGTATCAAATTCCAGGTTGTGGGAAGAGTTTGCCTACAATACCGCATTCTAACCACTGCACTGCTGGGGCTCAGCAAATTTTTATAAAGTTCTTCATTAAACAACGGGGCAAAGGTATGTTATGAGAGCATGTAGTAATAGCTATTTAGTGATCTGCTCATTATCTTTATAGAGGCTCTGCTTCTCACATCCTGCTATGTACAGGTGGTCCTTGACTTATGACTGGTTGTTTAACTGTTCAAAGTTAATGATGCTTTTAAAAAGCTACTTACACATTTTAATCCCAATTGTGATTGAGGACTACCTGTATGAGGACTACCTGTATGCCATGTTATGTTGTACAGTGGAAAAGAGGTGAGACATAAAAACCATTAGAGACACAAAAAGGGAAAAGGGGCCAACATATCCTCTCCTACAAATGCAGGGGACTCTTTTCATTCATTCATTCATTTTTCTAACAGATGCTTTCCAATACATTCACGAAATAGTAAAGAGATTTGTGGCAAAGAAAATGGACAGGTATGTAATTACATATTGGTCATGATATTTCTGCAAAAAAAACTGTTCGCGAACACAGTCAACCCTTTATAACTGTGAGTAATTCCACTTTAAAAAAGCGACATTAAAACTTCCAAAGATAAAAATAAACAATCACTAAATAATCAATATAATTGGTTGAAAAATCTACTGTGACCAATCGTAGAAGGTGAATAATACAGTTGGAAGGGACCTTGGAGATCTTCTAGTCCAATCCCCTGCTTGACCAGGACACCTTATACTATTTCAGATAAACGGTTGTCCAGTCTCTTTTTGAAAATATCAGTGATGTTTAGTTTTACCTTATTTCATAAGTTTTAATTTTTTAAACTGCAATTCTGGTCACTAACAACAATAGAGATTAACTGATTGTTAAGCCCACTGAAAATGTATTTACTGCTTAGAATCAAAGAAAACAGTGTCCCATTCAGTAGGTCTGTCTAGAACTCGAAAAAAATGTAAATGCAAGGTGCTTTAAATATTGACAATAACTTATAAAGCCCATCACACCATAATGTGATTTGTTTAGCATGGAAATACCATGCCTTGTGTATTATTAGTGTGTGGACAGCTACTATAGATTTTCAGCAAACCCGAGCTTACCTTATACATGACTTACTGATGGACTAATCCAGCCAGTATTAAAAGAACAAAACATTTTATGTCCCTTTTTATTTTTTGGTACTGTCTAGATGGTAATACAAAAATCTCTCCTCGTAGAAGGCGATTATACATATATTTTTAATGCAAGGACAATTCCAACTGCTCATACCAAACTAACAGATATGAATATATTGGCCCTTTAAGATAATTTTAAAATCCACAGAATACTACAATCTCTGCTTCGTAGTCTTTTGTCCAAGATCTTATTATCTCAGAACTCAATGATATAGAGTTATCCTTATACAAAACTGTAAAATGCTTATAATACCACTGAGCTATTAACAAGTCATTTTTAATGTGTTCTGGAGAGGAATAAATTGTTTGCAATCTGCTAAGCAAGTAATTCAAACAGTATTCAAAAGATACTGTAGAATTATTCCATTTTTTTGCACATTTTCTATGGAACAGAATTGCAGAAAATTGGATGGAAATTAAAGAGCACTTAAAAGTGAAAGGAGATATTGTAAAAATTGGTGAATGGGGCACAGCATTTCCAATAAAAGTACTGAAAAACAGGTCACAAATTTGTTAGTAAAGAAAAGTCTTGCTTTGCAGCATCTAGCAGAGAAAAGACGTAGATAAATAAAACTTACCAAGCAATGTATGTTCTTTTTTAGCGATTTGCTTTTTTCATCATTGCATGTTATAAGAAATCTAGTATTAAATATAATAAAGTAGAATCTAGATACTATCTATTATGTAAGCAGCTATTACAGCTATATCAAAATTATATTTAAAATTACTTTTCTACTATGAAATAGCAATACGTTGATTCCTCATGATTGAATTTATCACATCTATTTACCTATCTTCAACAGTGAGTTTTTGTCAGATAAGTGCATTTCTTGGAATACATAAAAAGTTTCTGTAACAGCAAATATGTAATGAAATCTGGATTATCATGAATATAATCACAATGAGATTTAGGCAAAAAACCACTTTTTGCACAATCTTTCTGATAAACAGTAAATACACCTCACATACTCGTGTCCACAAGCTGTTCTCTCCAGATATGGTATGAGTAAAACTTACACAATCTCAAGTAATAAATTCTGGTATGTGAAGTTCCAGCACTTCCAGAAAAGGAGAGATTAGAGAAAGGTGATACCTGTACACCAGTGGTCTTGTCCAAAACAGACAACTACTAAAGATTTCTTGGAATTTCATGCTTCTCCAAACCCTCCAAATGTACCAGATTCTAATTATCATTCTATAACACTGTGGATAGGAATTGTCATCTAGTACATCTAGAAAGCACCAGGAAGTCTGCTAGTCTTTCCTCTGTGATAAACTAACAATATGTAGCAATCAGTCCAATTATCTAAATTCAAACAAAACTTTATCCTACTCCTGGGATAATCTGTCACCGGCAAAAATGGTCCATAGGTTACTTCAGAGTACATTATTGCATACTTAATAGCTCACTAAAATGGTTTACTCATAACAAAAAAATTCATAGCAATCTGCAGTGACCTTCTGGAAATGGTGATTCTCGTTTAAGGAAATAATTGTCTTTGTCAGAGTTTCTCAATCTTACCAAATTCATGAAGTGTGAACTTCAGCTTCCAGAATTCCCCAGAAAGTAAGTTGGCTAAGTAATTCTGGGAATTGAAGTCCACACATCTTAAAGTCACTAAGATTTAAAAACCTTAGTATTATCAAGGGGCACAGAATCATACGAACAGAAGCTATTTAGATCAACAAGTGTAACCTTTTTCCTGATTTAGGAATCCAAGTTAAAGCAACTCAGAGAGATGGCAGTCCCTCTGCTTGAACATATCCATTGAAAAGAGTCGATCACCTGCTTTAATACCTACTAATACATGTAGTCTTCAACTTACAACCACAATCAATCCCCAAATTTATGTTGTTAAGTGAGAAATTTGCTAAGTGAGTAATTTGCTAAGTGAGTTTAGCCCCATTTTACAACTTTTCTTGCCACATTTGTGAATCACTGAAGTTATTAAATTAGTAATATGGTTGTTAAGTGAATCTGGCTTCCCCATTGACTTTGCTTGTAAGAATGTTGCAAAAGGCAGTCACATGACCCCAGGACACTGCAA
Organism: Psammodynastes pulverulentus; assembly: GCA_025802295.1. Classification (NCBI taxonomy): domain Eukaryota; kingdom Metazoa; phylum Chordata; class Lepidosauria; order Squamata; family Psammodynastidae; genus Psammodynastes; species Psammodynastes pulverulentus. Next base: position 23,616,032 of record JAOYMU010000292.1, on the reverse strand, counting down.
CTGTCATAAATATGAACCAGTCATTAAGCTATCACTATAAATCATATGACCATGGGGATGCTGCAACAGTAATAAGTAAAATGGTCATCTCTTTTTTCAGTGACATCTTTGAATGATAACTAAACGAACTGTTGTAAGTTGAGGACTATCTGTATTGTTAAGACTTATCCAGTTCTTCCATGTCTCTTCATAAGGCTTAATTCAGTATTCTTAAACTGGGGTTAATTACCAGGAGGGGGGCATTAATTTGGGCACCTCCTGGATGTAATGGAGTTTGTGACTTGGGAATCTAGCTTGAGACTGCCACTGCCTAAAAGGATTTCAAATGTATGCTGATAGCAGCAAGAATGCTTTACGCACAAAAATGGAAAGCTACTTCAATTCCCACAAAAGATAACTGGCTGCAAAAGCTGATGGCGTAAGCATAGAGGGCCAAATTGACTGCTTCAATTAAAGAAAAGAATACAATTAACTTTCTTTTTACTTGGTAACCGCTTCTGTATTTTTGTGCTTTAGTTGGGGGAAAAAATGAAACTTAAGGGGAAGGTTTGTTGTTCTAGAAATGGCTAGTATATATTACTATGTAAAAACAAAAAGCTGAAGTTGTATATTATTTTATTCTACTGTGCTAAAAAAAAGTTGGAAGTCAATGCTTTTCTTCTTCTTTCCCCTTCACTTTTTTCTCTTCCCTATTTCTTCCGCTACTTTCCCATTATTTTTGTTTGTATGTTATATGTTGATAAAGAAATAAAATGTGAAGTAAAAAGAGGGTGACACTGCCATGATGTGTAAAGCTACAAAGTCTTTGGGGAGAGGGGGCAATGACATTGAGACCAGGAAAGGGATAAACTGAGTGAAATGGTTTAAGAACCACTGGCTTAGTTTCTAACTCCTTGATCATCTTTATTACTATTCGCTGAACCTGTTTCAATTCTTGATTATAAAATTATTCTTATGTTGATTGACTTTTAAATTGAAATGTATATGATTATGCTATTGTTTGCCCCCCCCCACACACACACAGAAAGAGAAAGAATTAAGACATGATTTCTTCTACCAAAGAATTTTTAAAAACAACTTTTGGCATTAATAATTATATCTTTATAAAATAACATGTGTTTTCAATCTTCTATTCTCTTCCTCATCCAATCCCCCTGGTTCAGAATAGAGATCCAGCCGTAAACTTTACAGACAATTTATAGTGTGCTTAGAATATATTTTTCCACCTAAAGCAGCTCTGCAAGAATGTTTTTTTTTTAGTCCTCATGGAACATATACAACATATATTCCAAAGCTTTGTTTCTCCTGTTCATCAGAACCACAGTATTGTATGCCATCACCGTTATCTGTTCTGAATAGCTGATTACACACTTGTTTCTGTTGCACAAAAGCAACTTCATGAAATCCAGCACTCCCCTGCGGTGGTTCGTGGGTCTGAGTAACCCAGGATGCAGGATCCCCTTCATAGCCTATGAAGTCCCAAATTCCATTTTGCTAAAGGCAAAGTCCCAGGGGGGTGGGGAAGAGGGGGAAGAGAACCAGCAGCCTTCAGACTTACAATGGCTCTAGACCCCTAATAGTTCTCATGTCTGACTCAGTCAATCTACAAAGAAAAGAGCATATGAAGGCTGGAAGGGGAATACTGTCGATCTATTTATTTTTGTAAGATGCCAGCCTTGAGGGCAATTCCACCGAGCCGGCAAGAAGACAAACATTTCTAAACTTTTCAAAAAGTATACTTAATGTGTTTATTTTTTGTTTTGTTTTGTTTTACCCAATTGAAAACAAAACGAAGAATACATAAACCCACTTTAAAGCAAATGGGCGGGGGCTTCATCCGGCAAAAGGCGAAATCCCATTCCCCGCAAGAAGATGAAACAGCAGAGAAGAGTTGAAAAGGAGATGGATGGAAAGGCGTTGTAAATTGCAAACACGATGGCCGGCAAGAACAGAGGGGCGGATGGGAACTGGAAGAGCCAAGCCGGTGGGGAATATCGAATCGAGGCGAGGGGTAGCAGAGCTGCTCTCGGGGCAAAGAAAGATCTTTCTCAGGATAAATCAACGAAGCCTCCCAGCCCCTTTCGGCATCTTAACGTTGGCCTTTGTGCGTCTCTCTCCCCACTTCAGTGGAGACCGAAGACTTAACTTTTAGCACGTGTTACCGGCAGAGCACGAACTCCGGGAGCTTTTCCACCCTCCCCGCCTGAGCTGGAAAAAAAAGGCACGCGAAGAAATCGAAGATGTTTCTCCGCCGCCGGAGCATCGCGCTCCGCTGACCCGGGCGCGCTGACCTCCCTCCCCGTAGCTCCGGCTGCGCGCCCTTGCCTTGAGCGGCCGGAGGAACCAGGCATGCGGGTATCGGATGCAGCGGCCGGGAGGGGGATCGAGGAGAGGGACTCCCGGCTTACAGCCTTCAAGACGCGGACCCATCCTCATGTGCTTTCGACAAGGATTAGGTCCCGGGGCAACGGCTGGGCACGAGGGCTAAGGCCCGGGGTTCAACCTTCGGGATTCCCCGCAGCGTCGTCGGAATGGAGCGCTCACCTCGAAGCTGACCCTCGGCGCCGCCGAGGAGCAGCAGAACCGGGAGCAGCAGCTGCCACGAGCAGGCGCGGCCGCCCATTTCCCCGCGGCGTGGCTGGAGCGGCGCGAAGCGACTCCACAGGTGGAAGGGCGGGAAGTCTCAGGCTCCGGAGATGCCTTTTGTTGCCGCTTTCTACTCTGCCGCGAAGCAGCAGTCCGGCTCCGCCGCGCCCGCCCCTTCTTGTCACCCGCCCTTATCTCTGCCGCCCTCTGCAGTACGTGAGCCTTCCAGCCCTTGGCAAGCCGCAGGTCCGGCGGAAACCATTCCCACAAGGATGGGGTCCCACCCTGGGGGTTGGGTCCTCCGGGGTGTAATCCCGGGGTCCCGCGTGAGCCCCCAAAGTGAAAATATTTGTTGTTTCCATTAAAGATGTCGGAGACAATCTGCTGGCTACCTGAGAT
>JAOYMU010000292.1:23602157-23612947 GCA_025802295.1 Psammodynastes pulverulentus | reverse complement strand
ACAAGGATGGGGTCCCACCCTGGGGGTTGGGTACTCCGGGGTGTAATCCCGGGGTCCCGCGGGAGCCCCCAAAGTGAAAATATTTGTTGTCTCCATTTAAAGATGTCGGAGACAATCTGCTGATTACCTGAGATCCCCGCCCAGGGACGATGTTATTTCCCAAGCGTCACATCGCCACCCTTGCGGGTGGTTCGGTCCGGCAGTAGCTGTGGTAGCGAAAGACCCTGAAATGGGGATGGGGTGAGACGGGGGGGGGGTTCGTGATGCGGGAGGGAAACATTCCTGAGCCGTTCAAAACGATTTTAAGCCGCTTCCCCTGAAAACAGGGACGGTTTGTACAGTAAAGGCAGCTGATTCAGCTTCGAGGCAAGCACTTCGCCCAGCTTCAAAGGTCATAGTATGCATCTTTGAAAAGAAAGAACGTGACTCGTTTTCTGTACAAAATGCCCCAGCTTGGGATATCCAGCGATACAGAGGAGTGTCCGATGTAACTTGTTCAGAAAATCTTTTCTATTGCCCAAGGACAGAAGTTATTGAAAATATAGGGATGCACCAGAGTTTTAAAAGATGGATTATCTCATTATCTGCAATGAATCATTTTCTTTTGAAACTTTTTGTTCACTTTCTTTTAGGGAAAAAAATAGCTTTTTGTCATTGTGGAAGCAGCCCTGCAATTATATTTTGTTAAAAAGAAAAGCACTGTGAAAATGCAGCTATAAATTGCAATAACAAATAAGCCTATATTATTTTAGCATGCCTGTGCTGTAAAAGTGGATTCAGAATGTTAGGTGAATTTAGAAAAGTGGATTCTGCAAACAATTGTTAAATCAACTATGGGCAATTGTACTGTGCTTCATATTAAAGCCCTAACTGTTCCTAGTAATAACAGGCTGATTTTAAGCCTATTGTTTCTATGGTTCTTACCACTGTTTTTTTGTATATAGTCTTGGAAATACTCATTCTAAAGAAAAGTTATACATTTCCTAATACATACATATAAATCAATAGAAGGAAACATATGCTACATAAAAGGCGACTTAGTACCAAGTAATTACTAATAACTTTTGAACAAGTACATTTCACAAAATATGAAGTACGTCTAACAACATATAGACAAGGCAGTCAGGAATCAGTATAAGAAATCCCAAGAAATATAAGCACATTCCATTTAATTAAGTATATTATTTGGAGTTAGTGCATGTCACAAAGCTGCTCCTCTACTCATTCCAGCAGCTTATGTTTCAGTTCTGGCACGAAAGAAGAAAGCAAAACATCCGCAGCAGAAAAAGTCAACATATTTCCAGAAACAGCATGTCAGTGGGAAGAATCTTCTCTATAGTGACACAAAGCCAGATGGGGAGCAAAGGACAAAAGGCAAAAAAGTTAGAAAAGAAAACATGACCATTTGGAACACAGTCAGATCTTACACTTATTATTGTTTTTTAAATCACAAATCAATCTTAAGCATTTATTTCTATACGCTACATTACTGTAGCAGATAGTTAAGACCTGATGAGCCCTTTGAGCTGACAGAGATAAAGGGGTTAGGAATTAGATGGGGCAGAACCTCCGGGAAATTCCTGGGGTGTAGGCTCGATGGAGAAGAAACATCCCCGAAAACAGCCATGCAAAGCGCTTCCATGCTGTTGCCAAGAAAATGACATGGGTATGACTGTGCACACCCCAGGAGCCAAGTTCAAGTCAAGGGCATTTTTCGCCTTTTGACTGTTTCCAAGCCAATAAAAGATTGGAAAGCAATTATAGAAAGAGTCTCATGACTCTGCCCATCTCTACCTGTCTGCCTTTTCATAAGCAGGATATCTACCTGTTTCCAAAAACTGAACAGAAACAAACCAAATTTGATGGGCAGGTTTAGGCAAATAAATAAGAATTAGTCAAACAAATAAGATCATGTTGCCAAATGGGTTGAATCAGTGCAGGGGTAGCACAGAAAAAAAGATTCCAGAAAAATGTATCCCAATGGATCCTTCTGGAAAGGTAGCTAGAAAACAGTGGCTCAAATATTGCTGTTTGATCATTTATAAGCTTCCTCTGCCCATTATGTTCTTCTGCCTCACTTACTGCTTGGACATACATAGAGAAACTACTGTATAAAAAGAAAGAGATGCATTCTGTTATTTTATTACTCAAAAAAAAGTTATATCCTATGTCCATTGCTGGCAAAGGGATTGGAAAAGCCATTTTCTGCATGCTTTCTCTTTTTTTTTTTTTTTTAATCCAACCAAAAGTAACGTGGGGATGAAAACATGTAAAGAGAGGCCACATTTGATGAAAAGGGATAAGTTGGCAAAAGAAAGATTGAGCTTTAAAATGAACTGGATCAGGCTGGGTCAGCAGAGAAAATAATTTCCAGAAAATGGTTGTAAATTTTGTAAAGCAGCAATTTAAAGCAGCATTTCTCAAGCTTAGCAACTTTAAGATGAGTGGACCTCAGTATTGGCATGCTGAATTCTGGAGTTGAACTCCACATATCTTAAAGTCATTAAGGCTGAGCAATATGACTTCAGGGCATTTCTAGTGTTTGAGAATGTTGCTACTCCTACACTGTAAAACTCTAAATTCCAGGTCATGTGACTCATAGTGGAGCTGTTATTAAGGGATTTGAAAGAGTTTTGCACAATACATTTTGCATGCGTTCCCTATCTTCTTATACTACCACATTACCAAAGGTCATTCTATAATGTAAAACTAAGGAAGGGAGGTGAAGAAAGAGAGAGGTAAGCTCTTTTCTTCTGGAGTGTTTTGATCTTGACACCATCAGCAACATCTGCTGGCCAGACACCGAAGCTCTCAAGTTAGAGCAAACCATGGTGTTATGCCATAATGTCATTTGAAGCAACTGTACTGTGTCTTCACTAAAAATTGAGCAATGTCACAGGAAATAGTGAAGATAGTCACTGACATCCATGGAGAAGAGAGGTGAAAAACTCTTTGAAGTCTTTAGATTCCATCTCTTAAGGTCAAAAGTGATAATAATGTCAACAATTATCCGAGGAGGATTATATTTTGCATTCCAAGGGATCAAAGCAGTTTACATGCATTATTTTAGGAACAAGACACAACACACACAAACCTAACATTAGTGGTTGATTAAAACTTGAATATTAATCCATTCTAGACATCTATATTAGTGTGTATGGTTTCTAGACATCTATATTAGTGTGTATGGTTTCCTTGAAAGAGCTGGGCTACAATTGGATGCTGTATTGTGTTTTGAAGCCACTTTGCTACTTCCTGACATTCAGGACATAAGTGTTGAAAGGGTGTCTTCTTTTATTGCTAATGGTGGAACATAGGGGGACTGTGTCACTAATGCCTCATAACTTTCTACTTAGATCATTGCCACATGCTTCACTTAAGGGTTATGCCTGAAGAAATTTTGAAAGCCATATTAGTGCAAACAAGTTAGAGTTTACTTAGGGAAATTGCAAAGCCCCCTTACACATTTTAATTCCATCTCAATGGCTGCCAAATTAAGGAGATCAAAGCATCGTCTGTTGGATAACTTCATGGTTACCTCTTATCTCTTCTGAATATTCTGCCATCCTTTTAACATGGCATCTGCCTGAAGCAATGTCTTTGGGGCTATTTAGTGGGAATTATAAATATGTCACTTCTCCAAACTACAATGCTTTTTCTTTTTACAATGAACAGGTTTCTTTTTTGAGTTTTCTCAGATAAATATTTGTTGTAGTGAAAAGACAAGAAAATGTTTCATGCTAGAAAAAGACACCAAAACCTCCCTCCTACTTGTGACATTTCATTGTACTCCTCTATATTCCATTGTCACCACTCAAATAATTAGATGACACAAACTAAGGAACTAGAACAAAGAACAAACCACACTAAATGTTTTAAGGAAAGGAGAGGAATATAATTTAAGACTATCATTTTTGGCAGTCACTTCACAAGGTTTATAAATAGACTTGCACTGAGCAAATCACCAAGCACAGGACAATAAAGAGTCCAAGCCCCAAATGAATTGAGTTATGAAGCTTATGATAATATTTGGCAACCTGACATGTTGCTGTGTTGATTAAAAGGAAACACTTGCAAATGTTTTCAGCATAAACTGATATTTGGATAAGAGGCATTTACTAATTTATGAAGATTGTGTTTCTGTATAAACAAGAGCTGTTGATTAGAGGCATGATGCTGAGAATGAGAAATATGTGGAATCACAACCTAATTAGGGATCTCAAGAGATAAGTTCTCTATCTAGCCTTTATCTTCAAAGACTGTGTTTAGACAAGAGAAGAACTTTTCAGGTTCATTTGTGTTGCTGTTGCTGACTCAACTTTAGTTATTCAGTTACCAGGAAACTACTCTTCCATCCTTGATCTTCTGCATAGCCGCTTTGCTCCTCTGATAAAGCCTTCTAAATTAATGGATTCTTCTGCTGGGGATTGAAGTAATGAAAATCAACTTTCAATTAAAATGCTATTCCTATAATATATTGCATTCCATGAATATTCACTAACAATCTCGTCCCTCCCCTCCAAAATACACTTTCCTAGGTCTAAACATCTTTGAAACTTAAACTTTAATTATAACACAAGAATTATTGAAAGGTCTGTGGGTTATTATCCTCATTGTAGGTAAATATCCTCAAACAAATAGTGAAACATTCAATTAACACCTCACTTGAAGTGGATCAATACTTGTTAGTTAATATTTACAAGAGGTTATACTAATCCAGCCTTACTAAAAAAACTAATATTAGTTACATATGCCTGAGGTATGTTGAAACATTGTGAGGTCAAAACACAAAAAAATATAAAAAAAATAGGTTCTTTTGTACTTACATCATGATTTTGCAGGAACATATATCAGGGTGGAGCTTGTGATGTCATAGCAAGTGTTTTGATGAAATCTGATGAAATTTCAGCTTGGATGCTCCTGATAACTGTTAGCCATAATAATGGCTTTAATTTATTGCCAAAAAATTTACAATTTTATAATGGTCAGTGTGGGGTGCTTGCTGCTTTCTGAACTTGATTGTTTTCACAGTCAACAAGTTAAAAAGGGAACAAAGATTAAAACACCTCTCACCAGCAATCAGCAGCCAGATGAACATACATTAATTCAAGATTAAAATCAGACCAACAATCAAACAAACAATACCTTAATCAAGGAATTGCCAAACAAACCAACAATAAATAGGCCAACCGAAAAACCTGTAAGACTATTCCCACCAATCTCTGACTGGATGGTAGGGAATGGAAGGATTTATTATACCCATTTGCACTACTCAGGTGATTCTGAGACTGCAAACTTCCAAGTCTCCTCAACGACTCTCTAAAAAGAATGTAAATGACCAGCTTCCTGCAAGGAATATAAATCCTTCCATTCTCCACCATCCAGTCAGAGGGGAAGATGCTTCTTGGTTGAGAAGTAAAATGTCTTCAAAGAAAAACAAAGTCCAGTTGTCTCTTTAAAAAGCACCTTTGGGACATTTTCCTTTATTGGTTGTTTTACTTGCAGACATTTCATTACCAAACTAGGTAACATTATCAATGCTAGTAGGGAATGGAATTTTGCTCTCGTTTTATATTCTGTTGGTTTTCCTTGTCAGTTTTGGTGAGAGTGATCTTGGTGGTTCTTTAATTAGACTGTTTACTGTTAGCTTGTTTGGAAGTTTCCTGATTGGGGTATTGTTTGCTTTTTGAGTCTTGGTGTTAATCTCTGCCCATTTGGGTGTTGATTGCTGGTGAGGAGGTATTTTGGTGTTTTTTTAATTTTGTTTGGTTTTTATTGTCTCTTTTGAGTAATATGCAGATGTTGTCTATGCCTATATGCCCATTGATGGCCAATTCCAGGACTTCTCTAGTGTTTTTGAGCTTGGCTTAATCCAGGATGCTCATGGTTTCCCAGTTAAAACTGTGGTTATATGTCCATACGTTGTGAAACTAAGGAGTTTTCATCATGTCTTCTGACTGCTAGTTGGTGTTCATGGATTGCTAGTTGATATTCATGGTCTTCTTCTATATAGTAAGTATTCTGAATATATAAGTGTAATAGTGTATATTTAGAAAGTAATTTAAGGCCAGTTTCTTATGGCATTACTCATTTGTTTTTAAGGACATTGGTTTTATAACTTTATTTTTAGTCCACAATATTATATATACAGTTTAATTAAATATATATTTACAGTTTTACTGTTTATTCTTTAAAATGCCATAAGCTACTTGAAATGAACTTTGGTTAATGTGTATGCTGCATAATTAGTAGTAAAAGATCTATTTGTCCAACAGCATAAATTAATGTGATGTATTAAAACAATTTAAGCCAGTTGTATAAAATCCAAAAACTATAATTTATATTTAAAACCTCTATCAGTATTTAATCCCTTGAAAGCTCAATGTAAAAAGGTTAATAAGAGCTAGGAGACATGAAAAAGATCTAGTTAAATTATTACTTATAAAGAATAATATGTAACAGATGCGTAATCTAGAAAATGTGTAAACACAGTAATGGACCATATGAATTAAGGCTGGCAGGAATAAAACTGCATGTGCTACTCATAAAACATTAGTTTCATATTTGAGGTTTGCTCTCTGACCCTGCACTTCTTTTAAATGGAGAGATATTTGTAAAGAGCTTCAGTTGGTATGACATTCCATGACTATCTCTAAGTATCTAAAGCATTCTATTGGCAGCTACTTTTTTTTTTTTAAAGCAACATTGGAAACTATTTAAAAGATGAAAATATTGCAAGGGTGCTGTTTCTAACTAGGTGTTCAGAATGTATTGCAACTATTTATTACACAAACATTGGAATTTGTTTCCAGACTCAGGTCAAGATGTTGGTTTTAACCTTTTAATCTCCTGGGAATGTCAAGGATTCTTTCCTTCTCCATTCAACATCTTGCTCCAGCTTTCACTAAAGTACAGTTAATATACTGGTGTTGGCTTTCACAGCCAATATCTGTTAGGCTGGGCTGTGGTTCAAGTGGTCACCTTGCCTCTGAAGATGCCAGCCAGTTTCCAGAGAAATATCCATGATCACTGGAGCCCAACAATGCCCAATGTATAGTTAATTTCTAAAATTAATTTTTAATAACTCCTTCTGCTTTGTAAAATATTCATTCAATACTTAGCTGAGGAAAATTTGCTCACTTCTCCCTTTTCCTTGGCTAAAACAGATAGAAAACCTGTTGTCCTAACTCAGCCTTTTGTGGTCCACAGAATCCTTCTAACCATGATAGTGAAACATGAACACATAGTTTCGTGAGACCCATCCGGCCCATTAGCCCCACACATAGTCACATGGGATAAGGCATTACAGGTAGTCCTTGACTTACAACAGTTCATTTAGTGAGCACTCAAAGTTACAACGGCAATGAAAAAAGTGACTTATCATTTTCCACAGTTGCAGTCTCCCCATGATCCTGTGATCAAATTTCAAATGCTGGGCAAGTATTTTATACTTATGTCCGTTGCTGTGTCCCAAGGTCATGTGATCGTCTTTTGCGACCTGACAAGCAAAGTCAATGAAGGCAGATTCACTTAACAACCAGGTTACTAACTTTTCAACTGCAGTGATTCACTTAACAACTGTGGCAAAAAGGTCATAAAATGAGGCAAAGCTCACTTAACAAATGTCTCAGTTAACAACAGAAATTTTGGGCTCAATTGTGGTGGTATGTTGAAGACTACCTATATAATTTTCACACCAGTCATCCCTCCAAAAGTTAAATGTGGACCTTAGCCATCTACTTCAGCTAAAATACCAATTTTGCAAAAGTTGTTAATTTCTTGCTGTTACCTTAAATTGCTTCATTAGTGACATTTTGTAATTTTTTAGTTTTTGTAATTTTCTGGACAGGAATTGTATTCACATATGTATGGCATTCTTATAATGTAAATCATTTTCATCCTAAGGTGATCGAGTCATTGCCTTAATAAATAAATCACCTAGTACAATCAAACCAGTTCCACGACACTCTCAAGAAAAATATTCAGCTAAGAATGTTTTCAGGGCTTCAAAAAAAATTCACTCTTTGTTGTATAAATAAATAAATGAAGCAGAGAAATTTGAGAATTCCCTTCTTGTGCAACTAGTCACAAATCAGTAGGATGATTTTTTATCTTATTCTCACATCCCTAGATCTATTTTGATGACTCTAGTGGGTGATCACGTCCTATGGAGTCTATGACTTAATTTCAAACAATCATGCAGAGAATCAGCATGTATGCATAATTACAGAGGAGCTAGTCAGAATGAACGAAATCAAATTTTCAAGTAAAGACTTAGCATTATTCAGAAGGACTGAAAAAAGATAACAAGAGAAATAGACAGGAGGATGGCTAGTTTTAAAAAGCAGAGATGCAGAAGAATGCTTATTTAAGCTTTCATTTTAGCACCCAAGAAAACCTTTTGACAGGGATTTTAAAGAGTTAATCATAGAAAGCTATTATGTACTTCCATGTATGTCTATTCAAAACTAAGCTTAACCAGGTTAAGTTTAGAATAAATTTATTCCCAGGCAATATGTGTAATGTTAGTGTGCTGCATAAATCAAGGTTAGCAATAGGGCTAAATTTTGGAAGGCTTCCTTTACAGCATAGCTGAGGCTCAGTTTGAACTCTGAGCAAAACACCATTTTTGATTGCAACAAGGGCTTCATCACATTCACAGAAACCACCAGCAAATATTCAAGCAAAGTGTCTCAGCAAGCTCTTCCCTACATGTTGCTTCCAGAGGTGATGGACCTCACTGAGTAGTATTGCCTCCAATAGTACACCCCAATTCTCTAGCATTAATAGAAAATAATTTTACTTAGTCAACTGAGAAGTTATGGCACTGCTTTTATATGAATCTACTCATTAGCTTATTGCTGATTGTCAATACTTGTGGCTTATTGTATCTCAGGAACATTTAAAAGCAAGATTTGCTTTTTCTTTCCTCTAATTGTATGTTGATTTAACGTGTTTAAGATTACAGGCAGATACAATTTCAAAATATTTTTCCTGGACTTGTTTTGATACCCACTAGATGGCAGTGGTTCATAATACCACAAAATGGGTCATGTAACAATTATAATTCATAGTCACTACTATTATTCAGAAGGAGGAAAAAGTCTAGCAAGTGCCTAACAGTCAGGTTTATAAAGGATCCACTGAAAGGCTGAAATACATCTGCCTCAAAACCTCCATACTCAATTTCCACCTTAGCAATTGGGGTTGCATCAAATGCTGTGATCAGATGCAGACGATTGGTGAAAAAAGTCAGGGCTTTGAAGAATAGCTTAATCTTCACAAAGCATTCCCTACATTCTATGTAGGTTTATTTTTAAAAAGTCAAAAGAAAGCTGTTCTTGAATCTAATTGCAATTTAGACCAGAGGTCCTGGGACCACTAGTGGTCCACGAGAAGATTTTGGTGGTCCGCAGCACACCTGGGTGGAGGAGCTGCTCTGGGCTGACCAATGGGCCAGTCCTGTGACTAGAACTCTGGAAAGAGAGATGAGAGAGAGATGAGAGAGAGAGAAAGAGAGAGAGATACAGTAAGAGAGAGAGAGAGAGAGGGAGAGGGATGAGAGTGAAAGGGGGAGATGAGAGAAAGAGAGCAAGAAAGAGAGAGATACCGAGAGAGAGAGATGAGAGATCCCAGTGTTTTGTTTTCTGTGGGAAATGGGTCCAAATGGCTCTTTGATTGTTTAAGGTTGCCGAAACAGGCGGCCAAGCTAAGTGCCTGAAGGACCTTATCCTGTCACTGCGAGTCCAGGCGCTTCAACGAGCAGCGCACTGGATTCCTATTAGTGGTCCACGGGATTTAAAATTATGAATTTGGTGGTCCCTGAGGTCTGAAAGGTTGGGGACCCCTGATTTAGACTGTTCAAACTGGAGGGTTTGCTTCTCATCTCGCCTGATTGCAAAAGATTCCTTGCACCGCCAAGCATTTATTTCTGAAAAGGCAAGCGCTTCTCGGAGTAATTGCAAGAGAAGGGAGAAAAGTTGGAATCAAACAGGACCGGGTTAAAAAAATAAATAAGATTTGACAAAAAAAGAAGAGCTTTCCACCACTGTTGGTGGGAAACCTCTACAGATGTTTGAGTTAGTGTTTCACCCCTACTCCAGTCGGCGATTGCTTGATTCAGGAAGGAAGAACAAAAGTTGATTTCAGATCTGACAAAGGAAAGTTCTCTCTTTTTTAAAAAAAATGAAAAATAAAACACGGCAGCACCTGGACAACAACCGCATTGTCTTGACACAACATGTGCTTACCTGTGTTACTTTTTCCCCTGAGGAAACTTGTAGGTGTTTATTAGCTTTCTTTGGTTTAGGAATTTCTTTTGATATCAATTGTAATTGTTGATACAAGATAAAATGGGGGGAAAAGATGATTGAATATATAGACTATACAATGTAATCTTCTTATATGTTTATCCTTTACTTTTAAAATTGTAATCTTATGAAGTTTGGGGAAGGCCTTCACCAACGGCAGGGAAGCTACCCCAAAATTTCTTACTTGTATCCTATACCCTTTTCCCCTTGTTAAAATTTGAAAACCAATAAAATACTTTAAAACAAGGAATTTCTTTGGATATCAGAAGATAATTTCGTCTCAGGGAGTGAGTGAGGGCCAAACTCTTTCAATGCTTACAATGGAGATGGCTAGAACTTAAAACAGGGGGTCAGCAACCTGAGGCTCTGGAGCTGCATACGGCTCTTTCATCCCTCTGCTGTGGCTCCCTGGTCTCTCAAAATATACATCACAACTGCCAATGGGTGACATCCACCGGCACGTGATTTATTGAGCTTTTT
>JAOYMU010000292.1:23553178-23571232 GCA_025802295.1 Psammodynastes pulverulentus | reverse complement strand
AACAGTTACAGATTTTACCAACAGTTTGTTAGTGATCTGACTTACTTAAAGGCTAAGCAATAAAAGAAAAAAACTACAAGTGATTAAAGAAAAAAGGTCCCGAAACAGTATCCCATAATTCATTTTGCATTTCTTTACATCAATGTACAACTTAGTTGTAAATTCACCTGTGTCATAAACTCTGAAGATGCTGTCATCTTGCAGAACATGTGTGTGTTTAAGCTCATAGTAGCTGATGGACTGCTTTATTGATTCAAAGTACACTTCTGGCTAATACCAGAATTAAGAATGTGTATATACAGTAAGAAGCTGCTTGTTATGCATTTAATATGTCATCTCTTATTCATATTAAGTCTTATAAAGACCAATCATGACACCAGGAAGCTATATCATTCATTTCATAATCTTTATTACAAATGTTTTATTATTGAAAATATAGAATTTCCGATTTTGTTTTCCTTTTAATTGACATCTCTCTAGCTCAGTGTTTCACAATCTTGGCTACATTAAGACATGTGGACGTCAACTTCCAGAATTCTCCAGTCAGCATGAAATCCACACCTTTTAAAACGGCTAATACTGGTAGCTAAACATAGCTAATAGCTGTTTAAAATAGTTAAATGAATGTTAAGACTGCAATGTTTTGGATTCAAGGGCATTTCTGGGCAGGCGTGGAAATATATGTAACACCTATCTGCAACTTTCTTTAAAAAGCTGCATTCTTTCCTGGGATTGTATGATGGGAGTGTTATGGCAGTTTTTAATATCCTTTTGCTTCTGAGTCCAAACAGCTACATGGCCTTTTTCACTTGTCAACTCTGAGGCATTTTAAAACAGAACTTTGAACACTCATTAATTAAGGTATTGTTGGAATGATACCATATCAAATTATATCATCACTTGGCACATCCAAGGGTGTGTGTTAATAATCACAATAGCTCCACTCCGTAACGAAGGTTGTCTGCATGCAAAAAGGAGTGGGATTTTGACTACCTGATCCACATGCCATTTTGACTTCATTGACATGGGCATCTTTTCATCTCTCCAATTAGCTGAATACTGGTTAAATACAGCAGTTCCTCATGGTTTTAAAACCACTACTCCTCAAAACTATCTGGAAATGTTTGAAAATCAACCCAGAACTTTTACACAAAGTACACATTCATGGTAGTTTACAAAAGTACTTAAAACACCACTTATACAAACTAGAGGTGATTGGTGCAGATATATGTTTAAACGCTGCATTCTGTTGCTGCCAACTTTCTTGCTTCCATAGCCAAGACTCCAATCAAATAATTTCTAGGAAATAGTGGATGAACACCAAAAATATTTCTTTTAGTGTGAAAAAAGCATTTTAGTATGGGGAGCACAGACGCTGTGTGTTCTGAATAAGGATCTAAGTTTGTCCAAGTTGCTTTGGAGATGGTACAATCCAAAATGATGAAAGATCAGAAAAAAAAAATTGCTCTACTGTTTAGCGAGAAGAAAATACAGATGATTGTACTTCAAGGAGCCATGATGGCGCAGTGGTTAGAAGACAGTATTGCAGGCTAACTCTTCCCACAGCCAGGAGTTTGATCCTAATGGGCTCATTGACTCAGCTTTCCATCCTTCCAAGTTCAGTAAAATGAGAACCTTGATTGCTGACATTGTAAATTGCTCAGAGGTTCCCAACCCCAGGTCGTGGATCACTACTGAGTCTTGAGCTATTCGGAACTGTGCCGTGGAAGTGATGGGCAAGCGCATGGGCACATTCCCACTAGCGCATGTGTGCACTCCATTTGCCTGAGTGGTGGGTGTACTCGCTCCTGCTTGCGCAGAACCATCCCCTCCCCGCCGCTGGTCCACAAAGCCAGAAAGGTTGGGGAACTGTAAAGCATTATGAAGTAGTATATAAGCCTAAGTGCTATTGTTATTTATGAATGATACTGCTTTACTTCAGGGCCTGGGCTTCACTGAATTTGAAGCTCACTCTATTAAGTACAAATTCTACACTGCCACTCTCCAATATCTAATGCATCCTTTGGCATCAAGGCAGAGGAAATACGAATCAAATTTACAGGTAACTTAATTTGGTGACAGATTTCATATACAAAGAGTAGCTTTCCCCACTCATTGCTCTCTGGATACAGGGACTTCTCAACAGAATTCTGGATGAGTTCCAACTTAGACTAAGCTCCTAAAAGACAGAAACAAAGCTTGAAAATGTTCTTGTTATCTTATAGAAAATGACTGAAGACAAAACAAGAAGAAATCTAAGAGACAAAGTTCCTCCCCCAGCAAAAGAAATGCACAGCTATAGAATGGGGGATATCTAGTTGATATAACCTTAAAATTGTGATTGTTCACAAACTATAAGCAGGAGGTTGACATGGCTGTAGAAAAGGCAAGTACAATTTTTGATTGCGTTAACATATTTTAATTACAGGTCATCAAATCAATGCCAATTACCTGGCCATTCAGGTCTTCCAGCAATGCAACCATCATGGAAATATCTTCTAACATATAGACAATTTTATAATAAATTGTGCTATCTTGGGCATTTGTAAAGAAAAATCTTAAGTGACTTCTTCGTACCAGGGCATCAGAGCAATTGGGGTTAGAAGACCATGAACTTGAAATGCAAAAGCTATTGTGAGGATTATCCTATTTTTGAAGATTTGATCTGATGTTTTGTTATCTAATTAAACAGAATAAATATGCCTTTAAGTGTACTCTGGTAACACTATTGCAGGATCTAATCCTGCAATTCCTCTCTTCCTAGGATAAAGAATTAGGTGTCAGAAAAATAAACTAGCACAAAGTTGATATCCATATTAGCGATATTAAAAACCAGTAGTGTATTTTAGGATGAGGTTATGTTCATGTTTGGTAAATGACCTCTACTAAGAAAATCAGTAACACCTATATTCTCTGGATTTACTTTCCCACTGACATCACTTAACAAAATTTTTCCTCCCTTTTCTTGCCAAGAAACTTATAGTGCAGTAAAACCTATACTAAACTAGATGTAACAGAACTGAGTAAGTATTTGAAGCAACAATAACTCTGAAACTTTTGGTTAATTATTACATTCCATAATTATTAAATCCAGTCAATTATTATTAAAGCTATGTTGAGTTATATCAATAGAACATATTAACAAGCAAATCCTTAACTTAGACAAATAAAATCCAATTTATATAACCTTAAAATACTTAATTTTTATAGCTAAGCAGTATCATATATTTCTCCAGAAAATAAAGATGATTTTAATATAACATCATTATTATGTTGTTTCAGATAATAAAATATTTTCTTCCTTATTAGACCCTTGAAGCTTGGCAACCATCCTCTGATATTCACCTTGCTTATCCTTAGGTCTTGCTCCTCCCACAGCTTCTGCATAAGTACATCTGGACTCAGTCATAGCCAGGATTTGCTTCTCTTGCATTTCTTCTTGCTCAATTTGTCACCTAGCAACTGCTCTCATCTGGATCTGGTCTTTAGATGCCACTTGCTTATCCCTTAACTCTTTGGCTTCCACCATCTTCTTGTTGCAAAGTAGTTAAAGCAGCTGTGTTAGAATCAGGCTGTTTTGCATCGGCTTTTGTTTTTGGAGACCCTGCTTTCAGGACATTAACGTAGAAATCTCTTGCCTTTGCAACTGTGTTGAGACAGTATCTCGTTCCCTCTAAGGTCACAAAGACACCGACTGGAACATCCCATCTAAATTGAATCTGTCTGGCCTTCAGGGCGTCCACCAAAAAAGCAAAGTCTTTTTTAACCCTCAACATCTGGAGCAGTATTTCCTTGAAGACCGAGATCTCATGACCTTTGATCTTCAGTTTGTCCTTAAAAGCAATCTGCAAAATATCATTTCTCATTCTTCTTGTCACAAAATAAATGACCACGTCTCTTGGCAAATTTCTTTGTTTAGCTATCCATGAATTCACTCTGTAGATACGATCTATTTGCCATTCAAAATCAACTCTATTATGGCCAATAAATTGTAACATGGCCTCCGAAAATAATTCCATTAAATTCTCCTTTGGATCGTCTGGCAAGCCTCTAAATCTAACAGCAAACGCCATCATCTTGTTTTGAATTAACATCATATCAGTATCCTGCTTAGTCTGTACATAGTCTATTTTCTTCTCCATATCCTCCAGCTGCTCGTCAGTTTTAGTCACATGCCCCACCAACATTGAAAAAGCCTCAGAAATATCTTGTCTCATAGTCTTTTGATTCTCTTCAAAAAGTTCTCTCATCTCTCCCATTTGTTCCACCATTTGTTCTTTCAAATCTTCTTTAAGTATTTCTAGTGTAACCAGTGGGGATTGAGATTTACCTTGAGTATCATCTGAGGCAATTTCAGCAAGTTTGGTGGTTTGTGCCGGAGAAGATCCAAAGCTCCCAGATCTGGGTATTGCAGATTTCTTGGAAGCCATCTTATCACCGAAAAAAAGGAACAATTCCAGCAAGCCAATCCAAAAAAGAAACAATTTTCCAGCAAGATCAAAGTCCAAAAAGAAATAGAAAAAAGAAAAACAAAAGAAAAAGTATTTAAAATGAATTTAAGCAGTTCCCCTTTAAGAGGCAAGCAGGTAAGCCGCAAACAGCGTAATCCACACTTCGCGTTAACTTTCACTTTCCAAATTCCGCTTTCCGATGTTAACCATCCAGCACCATTTTGCCACCCATATTTAAAGTCAGTTTTTAAAAAAAGAATTTTAAAAAAATCTTGTTTAAGGAAATGAAGACTTAGAGTTTAAGATAACTCCTCCTGTGCTGTTTGCCTGCTGTGATTCACTCTCGGCATTCAAACAGTAAGCAGGGGTGTGCGAGACCTTCTGAGCCTGTAAACAGGTGCATTTCCTTCTCCGGAGAAGTCGAATCCTGGGGGGCACACTTTTCCCGACCCCTAGCATAAAAACCCAGGGGTCCCGGGGGCTCTACCTTGGATCCGACACTCTGGACAGGCTTCTTCACCTGAAGCCTGCAACTTAACAGATAGAAACAGCTGATTTACGCTGTCCCTTATCGGTATACAAAGGAACGAAACGGATGCTTAAGGTAAGCGCCCACGAAGATCAGTGACGACACCGGAAGTCTGGTTGCACTTGTTGATGATGTCTGGTGACAGCAGGATAGCAGTAGTGTATCCATCCTTGAGCTCCTTGACCTCTCAGTAGTTTTTGATACCATTGACCATGATATCATTTTGGGCTACATGTGAGGTTTGAGTCTGTGTGGCCCAGTCTTCTGCTGCTTTGGCTCCTTTCTCCAAGGTCAATCCCAATCTGTGTTGATAGGGAGTAAGAGGTCCAGTCCATGGCCACTCCTTTATGGCATGCCACAAGGCTTGGTATTCTCTTCATTCCTTTTTAACAGCTACATGAAATCACTGGGTAAGATCATCTACCACCATAGAATGAGATGCCATCAGTACACTGATAATACTCAAATTTACATTTCCACCTCAGGTAACTCAAGTGATGCTGTTGCTGCCCACTTGCAGTTCCAGGAAGCTATGGGGGTCTGGCTAAGAACTTATAATCATTATTTAGAGTTGTGGTGGCACAGTGGTTAGAATGCAGTACTGCAGGCTACTTCTGCTGACTGCTTCCTGCCTGCCTGCAATTTGGCAGTTCAAATTTTACCACGCTCAAGGTTGACTCAGCCTTCCATCCTTTTGAGGTTGGTAAAATGATGACCCAGAGTGTTGAGGGCAATATGCTGACTCTAAAACTGGTTAGGCAGGGCTGTAAAGCACTGTGAAGCAGTATGGAAGTCTAAGTGCTATTGCTATTGCTATTTAGTAATGATATTGGTCTGTCGTTTCTTGCTCACATTTTTCAAGTCACATTTTTAGCAGTAGAAAATGGGAACACATAAATGATGACAGGTCTCAGCAGCTGGCACATCTGACCAGCAATGATTAACTAGAGGTCTGGAGAGGAAAATTAGAATTTACATTTATTAGTACCTTGGAATTTTTCCACTATATGTGACTCTCATAATTTGCAATAGTAGTGAATATCTGTAGCTTGGATGTAGGATGAAGGTAAAGGATCATTCTCTGAGCTTGTGGGTTGGTTTCCAAACATTTCATTACCAAATAAGGTAACATCTTCAGCAGAGTTTAGGGGTTGTCAATGTTCTCCTGTTTCTAAGGGCTTCAGGTGTGGGTGTGTCAAGTGCAGGTCTTTTAATGGGTCTTGTGATGGGTCAGGTGTGAGTCATCAGTGAGAGTCTTTTGATGGGTCTTGTAATGGATAGGTTACATCAGTTGAAGGACATTGGGAAGTGAAGTGCTGGTAGGGGGTCTTGCGTGTGTTGGTTGAAGGTCAATGCTGTCTGTGATTAGCTGTGCGATTTATTGGGATTCTGAGGGGTTTGTAGATTGATTGTATATCAGTGTGTCTATTGATGGAATTGCTTGTGGAGTGCCAGATTTTGATGAACTCACAAGTGTGGTAGGTGGTAGCATGGCCGATAATTTTTGTGTTGCTCCAATTGAACTGGTGCTCTTTGGTGTCGGTGTGGGTAGAAATTAAGGATTTGAGATTGTGGCATTTGATTGCCAGCCAGTGTTCATAGATTCTGTTTTTAATTGACGTGATGTTTGTCGCACGTTGAACTGGTTGCGTTGGTTACAGTTGATTTTGTAGATTACATTGTTTATTTCATTCTTTTATATCTTGTCTTTGATTCTGGATAATTCCTGGCAGAGTGTGGCTGTGAACAGATACTATCCATATTTTAAATACTTAGGCTTTGCCTCTCTAAGCAGCATCACATGCAGTTAGATTGATGCTTATAAATGTTCTATTTTACTTTTAATTAGCATTTCAGACCAAGTTTTGGGAACAGAAATTCAACTGACCAGGAAGCCCAACTGGGTCGATGTGCAACAATATAGAAATGCAGATAAATTGGCATAGATGGAAAGGAGGTATACAGCTATCATATTCAGATCTAAAGTTACTAAATTGAATGCCACATCACTGAATGCCACATCAATCATTGTGATACTATGAAGCCACTACTGTTTACTTTTATTCAAACCTCAAGAAGCTGGAATGCAGCCCAAAATAGAAGTGATTATTTGTCCTCAAAACCAACTGTGCATATGAAACAATGTCGTCTGGAAACTGCATGCTACTAAATGGAGAAGCACATGTGGGATCTGAAGACTTCAAACCAGTTGTAACTCAAACCAATCTCATTCCAGAGATTAGGCTTGATGGGGAATGGTTCATTGATCCCCTAATCCCCCAAGAAGTAGCTGCCCACTACCCAACTGCCTGGCAGTTACAGTAGAGTCTTTTCATTTGACCTGATGTCAAATATCTAAGAAAGTTCCCTGTAGAATAGAATTGTGTATCAAATCTCTATGCCAGGAGAAAAGGGGACTGTCAGGAGTCAAAGTATTGATATCTAGCAAAAAAAAGTCTTCTTAGAAGCTTTTGTGTAATGCCCAAGTCTCTCTTTTGGGCATGAAAATTATTTGTAAAATATTGCTATGCTTGGATGCATTCCAGACATCTCTATTAACCAGTGTCAAACACACACACACAAAATAATTTTGAAAGCTAAACTCGATCAGATTCTATACCATGTATGCATATCAGCAATAAACCATATGCTTGGTCTCATAGTGCTACCAAGATTCTCCTATCAGCATTTGTACATTCTAAAATGTTCTTGAAAGAAATGGATTACAACTGGAAATAAGTTAGCCCATGTAATTTATTTATTGCAAATCAAATGGGAGGGATTTAAAATATCTTCTGCCTCCTTTCTCTCTCTCTCTCTCTCTCTCTCTCTCTCTCTCTCTCTCTCTCTCTCTCTCTCTCTGTCTCTCTCTGAGAGTCATTCTTTTTAAAACTAACACAAAACTGGAGTACAATCCTTTTTAAAATAAAAATTAAAATTATAGAATAGTTTTATTTTATTTCTTTTCCTTCCCTAATATCTGAAAAGTCTTAGGATATTTTTTATAAAACAGAAGCTCCAACAACCGACATGGGAGGTATCAAACCTAACAAACTTTTATGCATGCTAAATAATTAATGATAAATTCAGATCTTACACATCCTTATATCTAAAGAAATCCTGCAAAAAAAACCCCACAAACCAAGATCATTGATCTGAAAGAAATTGGAAATTGCACGTGAGCCAAAGAATTGAGGCCAAAGGAGTTCCATTTTTATGCTTGCGTTCTATTCGATACTGATTTTAAAGGGTGTTCAGGGACTGTCGGATGTATTTTAAAATGCTTTCAAAATAACCAAGAAGTGTACTCACAGCTTGTACGAGTGCAAGGGTAGGCCACCTACCATTTTGAGAGGGCAGGAATGGTTGACATCATTCTCAACCTGTCCCTCGGTTACTAGGAAGGTGATATTGGTTTTGCTTTGTGCCAAAGTGGTATTTTTCCCTTCTGCTGTTTGAGCAAGCAGTCTAGTCTCTACCTACTGTCTTGCAATAAATACCTCCATTCCAATTGGATGGGGCATTCTCTAGTGGGTATGCTTCTCCTTTGTGTCGCCCCCCTTTCCCTTTTTTGACATTGACAGCCATTTCGTGCTGGGCTGTTGGGCTGCCTGTCACAAAAATGTCACAAAAACATTAGACATTGACAAACCTGTGGCATTGGGAACTTTGGGGTATTTGGTTTAACAGCTTCAACATAGGAACAGAGAAAAGCTGGCTATTTGCTTGATGATGGCTGTATGATATTGTTTTAATTCAGGGATCCCCAAACTTAGCAACTTTAAGACTTGTAGACTTCAATTCCCAGAATTCTCCAGCCAGCTAAGCAGTGAATTCAGGGGTCCTTAGTGCTCTCTAAGCTCAGTTGCTTACTGGCAGATGTTTCATTGACCCAAACTAGGTAACATCTTCAGTGCATTAATGATGTTAGCTAGTTTGGGTAATGAAACATCTGCAAGAAAACAACCGAGCTTAGAGAGCACTAAGAACCCCTCATTTCAACCCTGAAACATTCTCTTTAATTGGTACAGTGAATTCAATCAAATACTATTTTCAGGATGACTCTGTGTCTGTAATCATGCAATATAGAGACATCGAGTTTTATTCATTGGTAACCTATGAGGTCTTTTATTATCAAGGTGTCCAATGCTTAAAGGATATCTCTGTGGGCCATTGTAACCAGCTTATAGATTGCTTCTGGGATATTTTTTTTTGTTGTATCTGTACTAACAGTATCTAATAACCTCTTCTGCTATTATCTGTAGCAATTAGTGATTAAAATAGAATTGTTTACCCTCTTTTGGGGGCAGGGTAGGAAGATTAAGCATATAATTACAATTAATACACAAGAATTCCAGGAACATATGGATTATTTGGATCCATTCAGCGTAATGTCAGAGTTAATATCACTCCAATTGATGATTGTCCATGGCATCAAGACGAGGAAAAAGCCTCGTTGTTCCAACTATGTTCTTCCCAGTGGTATATTAACCATTAAGCAGACTAAGCATGTGCTTAGGGCACCAGGGGGGCACCACAAAGTTGAGAAAGAAAAGGCTTGGCTTCATTTGTACAGTATGTACAAAGGAGGGGGGGCACCAAGATTTGTCACTGCTTAGGGCACCAGTGAGCCTTAATCCACCACTGATTCAGCCCTGATTTTGATATATTTGGCCTGGGTGGATTGATCTGTATCGAGGATTAGCAAAGGATTAGCAAGTCTTTTACAGTCCTGCTTGATGACTCATTTTTTAAAAATGTCTGAAAACTTCAGAAATCATCAGAACTCACAAACTTTTGGCAATCTGATTCCATCTCCACAATCTTGCACAATAGCAATATAATTTTCTACATGTACTGTAATGTATCTTTGCTGTTTTATTTTTTTCCTATGTTTTTCTAGGGTTCCCCTCTTTCTATCCTTTTCTCCTTTATATTTGCATACTATATTAAATCGATTAAAATGAATTTCTAAATGGGACTGTAATGGGACCTTTGAAATTTCTGTTAGTGCCAAAAACATCTTTGTTGCTAGAATTTTAGATGCCTGCTTATTCTGAGTATAAGTGAACCTTTAAAGTCTGAAATGGCAAAGGATCTGGCAACACAATGAACTCTCTTCCCTTATATGAATCTCCCTGTACTTTAAGATAATTTGTTGCACTTCTGTGTGTTATTGTCTTCAAAGTCATGGGTCATGACATCACATTCTGAGCCATCATGGGCACAGTTCCAGAGAAACTGAGTCTTTTGTAGTCTTTGCTGAAAACTCTTTAAATGTCTTTGAATCTAAGTACCAGTTATTTCTTTTTTTAGTCTTTTTTTGTTACCTTTCTCCTTATTTGTACCTTTTCTCATTCAGAAAAGTTCAAAGTATTAGAACTATCTCAGCTCCATGCTAGAACCTGACAATGTGGCCTACAAGAAGCTGAGAAGCCATCTCAATCATCAATGCAAGGTGGGCCAGATTAAATGTATGGGTTAATGGCTCCCCATAATGAATAACTGACACTCTGCCTTTAAGAACAATTTTTAAACGTTTTATAGAAAGATAATAGAGTGAGAGAACATATGAAAAGGTGAGATTGGAAAGTGAGATAAACAAAGTGAAGGAAGAACAATAAACACTGAGGAGAGTAACAAAATTATGTTGGTTTACATAGCCCACTCCAAAAGAGTTTCTGGATGAACTATTACTCTAAAATATATATCATGGGTTTTCTTCATCCACCATATCTCACCAAAAGATTTTCATTCGTGATTATAGAGAGTCACCCTGACTTGGGAATGCCATTTCAGGATCCTGTATTTTCTTCCCCACTAACCAGATTCAACATTTATCTAAAATATTACCTTACTTGATAAAAATAAGTATGAGAGCAACAAGCTAAAATAGTGTAAATAATAACAAATAATAAAAGCTATGTTAAATGAAATCTAAATCTGATATGGTTCACATTTGCTATGAATTATAGATCTGAAATATCTATGCACATTTGGAAATATAAACCACCAATTTTCAGCAGTTGTTGTATTATATCCCAAATTATTCATGTTCTATTAAAACAAATATCAGAGCATTATATTGTGAGATCAGTTAAATGACAACAAAAACAAATCCATATGATATACCACAACCCCAATTTTTATTTATTTATTTGATTTAATACATTGATCCAATTCCAGAATCACTCCAGATGGCTCTCAATGTGGCAAAGAAAATAAATTACAACAATACAATTAAAAAAGATAAGCCAACACCCAAAAAAAATAAACAAGATGAAAAATCTGGCCCGCAACACAAAACCAAACATCAACAAAACCTGCAAAGGGCTCCAATTACCCTAATCAAAGGCCTGGAAAAACCGCCATGTCTTCAAGGCCCTTGGAACACTATCATCCAGATCTCAATACTCTAAAATGTTTCAGAGATTGTGACAGTCAGTCAGAGTCAACCTTGGAAACCTTTCCAAGATGCAGAAAATCATAATCTGATAAAATGGGCAGCAGATGGCGCCATTGTTCAGGAGACAAACAATGCCCTTCCTCCCCTAAACTGGGCATCTTAAAGGCTTTTGCAAACTTGTTATCATTTTTCCATGCTGGAGTTCTTTCATAATTTCATTAATCAGGTTTATTTGCTTTTTTGTCACTTTATTATAATATGAGGTTATGTGCAATTTATGCATTTCCACATTTATGGAATGAATATTGGTGGGAGGAAAGATACATCAGAGTGTTGACTCAAATCAGTCACTTTACAAAAGGAAAAGATTATCACCTATTTGCATAATGTTTCCCACTGGATCTTATGTGTACCCTGTTAAAATGAGATTCTAACATTTGAGAAACTCTTTTTTTATTTTTAGATTTTAATACTAGTCTGGGGATGTTGGGAAGTCACTGAATTTTATTAGACATTTATTTGGCTCATGAAAATATTTTATCATATCGTTTCATTAGTAGCTTTCTGTTTGATGTCTTGATTGGTATTGCTTATTTTGTTTCAGAAAGTAAAAATAGCGTCTAACATATGGGCTGTTCCTCAGCTGTACTTTCAAAGCTGATAAACAAAAGTACCTTTCGTGGCTCATACTTTGGTTAGTTCCTATAGGGATTTTTGTGTGTGTTGAGAAAAACAATATACAGTATGTATAAAAGCACTTCTAAAAGTGACCTCAATTCATCTTTTGGGTGTTACACATAGCAGCAAAAATTGGGGATGGAGCAGTCTCTAGTCCCACAACCTGATGATATGTTCAAGTTTTAGTGCTACCCCATCTTCTCTTCTGTTAACAAAGTTTGGATTACATCATAACATGAAGACCTAATTCATGCTGTAGAGATGGGGCTTATACCAACTTATTCTGGCTGCAGGTT
Source organism: Psammodynastes pulverulentus (assembly GCA_025802295.1). Classification (NCBI taxonomy): domain Eukaryota; kingdom Metazoa; phylum Chordata; class Lepidosauria; order Squamata; family Psammodynastidae; genus Psammodynastes; species Psammodynastes pulverulentus. The sequence continues at coordinate 23,558,872 of JAOYMU010000292.1, read as the reverse complement.
ATTATGTTATCCCCATCCTTAGTGATTTCATTGTCAGCAATATTGAATCCAGACACATCTGGTAGGATGCTTCATTGGTGACAGAAGTAGCTAGCTTGGGCTGATCTCAAGAAGCTCAGCAGGATTGAATCTGGTTAATATTTGGATGGGATCCCACCAGGAAAACCCAGAATATTAGGCTAAGCTATAGAATTAAAAGAAGAAGAAGAAGAAGAAGAAGATAACCATACTGTTATCTCCCATACTGTTGCCAAGAAACTATGTTGTCACAAGACATTAAGATTGATTTGAGGGAGTCTTTAATTTAAAAGCGGTTGGGATCATTTATATAGTTTTTGATTATTGTACATTCTTCTTATAAATTAAGAAATTGTAATCTATGCAGATTAGTTTACAGCCTGTCTATTCTCAGCTGCGGATATATTTTATTAAATATCCATGTTATTATACACATTATTTAAAAGGAGCACATTCTCTGTGGTTGTGTACAAAACTTTCCCTAGCAAACACATACTTGAACATATGTTTTAATTTAGTAATTGTATTGTAAAACTTCAGAAGTATATAACTTACCTACTCATTCAGAAATGAAGAGCTCATTTAAGAACATGGCCCAAATTAAATTTTTGACACCCCTTTTTCAATGGATATTTATTAACAAGTGGAGTCACATTCATCCTTCAATGTTAGTTGCTTATAAGATATTATCTAATTTGTCTAGCTTGGCGGGATTATTACAGACCCACAGCCAGTGAAAGAGTTGGCTTGTGTGGTAAACTATATTTCCACCTTTACTTACCTATTTCTAGAACTGTAATTTACTTTCTCTTTATCCACCCCACAAAAGTCTCAATATGAAAAGTATAAAAAATGACTGAAAATCATGAAAACATTTTTAGAATAGGCTAAAACCAGCAGCAGTCTAAAATTAACACTCTATAAATAAAATAAGCAACAATAGAATCATTAAAGGGATACATGTGCATTTACCATCAAAACCAGATAAAAAAGTAAGATGACCTAACATTTTTCAGCAGGGAATTTCACTGCCCTCAAGAAAACCTTCTTACAATCTTCTGCCATCTGTGCCTCTGCAAACTACGGCACTGAGAAATGAGTGCCAGACAATCTTAAAAAATTGGAGAATTTACGTCAAAGGGGATATCTGGACACCAATTGAGAACAAAAGCCTCAGTAATGTGCGTATATTTTGTGAAACATTCTAGAAAAAGAATATCAGAATGTTAATTGTTACTTGTTTAAACTTGACATTTGTGTTGGATTTGAGATGGGCATAAATTAGACTCAATTATTCCACTGAGGTGATACCTTTGACTTAAAATTTCACAGGGCACTTGACCAAGCCCTGGTACACAGCCTCCAAAAAGTCATTTATCTTACTCATAACATGTGAATAACAGTATACCCAACTTCACAGAATGGTGCAAAATAGATACATGATGTAAATGTGTATTTTATCCATCCAGAGCTTTAAACAAATATTTCTGTCAGTACTTGGAGAGAGTTGGACTTTCACAGAATCCTATGGCTAGGTTTATTCACTGCTGCTAGCTATTATTTGATTTGTTTCTATTTGGGCTTTGCTTGACGGTGAATAAGGCCATTATACCTTGTTACACAAAGCATGGTTTAAATATTGCAACTTAACATGGTTTAAACCAGGGGTATCCAACCTGGACAGCTTTAAGACTTGTGGACTTCAACTCCCAGAATTTCTCAGCCAGCTTTGCAGATTGGGGAATTCTGGGAGTTGAAGTCAGTCCCCAAGTCTTAAAGTTGTCAAAGTTGGAGACCCCTGGTTTATACAGCAAGAATGTAGTTAAGGCTATGCTGTGATCCTGTTTTTCAATTTCTCCCATTTTTTCCCAGCATAGAAGACAGCATCACCTTCCTCTTTACCGTCACTTTCATCATGTTCTCCTCCTTTCTCATTTTCAGGAATGGTACAGAATTTTCTTGTGATTTTTTTTTTATAATGATAATTGAGTTCACTATATTGTTGCAAGATAGTAGTAGGTACTGTCATTTTAATCTCCACTACAACATCTTTACTGTCCTGCGATGCTTTGGGTTGTACATGTCTGTTGTTCTAAAAAAAATATTCATGACCAATTTGTCTTCTGATGTCTCTTTCCTCAAATATCATTGGCAGATGGAAAATTGGGAGGAGGGGGGAGGCTACAAACATCTGAAGAGATGATGAGTCCAGCACCGCTGTTAGTGCAAGGATCCTGCACTTCATCCAGGGGGTCACCAAAAATTATTTCCTGTAAATTAGAAGAAGTGAAACATACAGATTTAATTTTCAGTATAACAGTGGTCCTATAAATAGTGTAAGAATAACCCACCATTGTCCCTTGCTTCGCCTACCCAGCATTTATCCTCCAAAGCTATGTTGGACAATACTCATGCATGGTTCGAGAAGTGGAAGGGAGGAGACAATATTTTCTTCCTGCCCTTTTTGGCATTTGTGGGTCAAAATAGCATTAGGCCCTTGTGGAAAACAGAAGAAACAGATTGAACAGCTGTATAAAAACCTAACACATTTGTCTTCTGCCCCCACCCGTTTTCTTACTCCTTCTCTTCCTCACTATTCTCTGCCTGTCCAATTATATCCTTCAGTCTGCCTGATGACTGGATACTGTGCTGCCATATTATTATTACCAGCTGAAATGAATATAGCTACCTCAGTGCCCCCAGCTGCCTGGCCTTTTCAAGTCAGAAGGCTGATCTGCTAGTGCCCGGAGCCATACAAGTCACTACTTGCTACTGGCACATAAGACACACTGCTGGAATGTGATGTTACTATCAAAGCTTCCAAAGAGTCAAAGAAAGCATTATTTTGCCATGTTCCCTTCATTAAGGCAGCCAGAAAGCATATGCTAATGGAAATTTATATTGTCTGCTAATCTAATACACTCAAAATTAGCATATCAATCATGAAAATTAGACAATAAAGTCTTACTCTTAAAAACCCTGCAAAAATATATTGCAAAAATAATTAAGAGATAATGTCATTTGGACAGAGCTGTATCGTAAGACAATGGGTTCCATTTTTTAAATCTTGTAAATGACAAATCACAGGCATTTATCAAAAACTATCAAGTCAAAGGCATGTTTTTTTTCATAACAAGCAACACATCCATGGACAAAATTTCATTACAATGACACTACTTCTATTAAAATGTATGATTGATGGATGCCTAAGGCAACCAAGAGACAATTTGCTCAGCTGCTTCAGACAAAAAAAGGGTATTTCAATGCCAATAAAATATTATTGTGAGCAAAAATAGATTTGAAAGAATGAAACTATTCATATTCATTTGTGGCTGTGGACTTACATTAAACCATCCCTGTAGATATGATGCTACATGACCTTAGCAGCTCACCTTCCAATTCTTTTTTTCCCCTCAAAATGATTATTAGATAGAAACTAGTTGTGAAGTTATTGCCAGCCTGTTTAAAAGCTATTAACAGATTGCATATGTGTGTTTTATTTTAATTGTATAATTGAGAGGCTGCAAGACTTTGTATAGCTTATAGGGTTAAAATCAAATATGATAATAAAAAAAAATGAGAGTCCATGGGCAAGAAACCTCCCCTTGGCCACTTTTTTTTACTCAATCTACCACTCTTCCCTTTTTTTAGGTAGTCCTCGACTTATGACCACAATTGTGCCCAACACTTCTGTTGCTAAGCGAAACCTTTGTTAAGTGAGTTCTGCTCTATTTTACAACCTTTCTTGCCACAGTTGTTAAGCGAATCACTGCAGTTGTTAAGTAGCATGATTGTGGTCAGAAGGTCACAAAAGGTGATCACATGACCCTGGGCCAAGCATCCAAATTTTGATCATGTGAGCATGGGGATGCTGCAACAGTCGTAAGTGTGAAAAACGGTCATAAACCACTTTTTTCATTGATGTGGTAACTTCGAACAATCACTAAAGAAATTGTTGTAAATCAAGAACCACCTCTACTAACTATATTAGTCATACCATTTCCATTTGGGCCACTGCTATCTCATTTCCTGTCTGATCTGCAAAATTGCTAAAGATGCAGAAGCTGCACCTTCTTAGTCATGCCTTGTTTTTATATAGAGTAGAGTAGAGTAGAGTAGAGTAGAGTAGAGTAGAGTAGAGTAGAGTAGAATAGAATAGAATAGAATAGAATAGAATAGAATAGAATAGAATAGAATAGAATAGAATAGAATAGAATAGAATAGAAGCTGGAAGGGGCCTTGAGGTCTTCTAGTCCAGCCCCCTGTTCAAGCAGAACCTACACCATCTCAGCCAAGTGGCTGTCCAGTCTCTTCTTAAAAACCTCCATTGATGGTGCACCCACGATTTCTGGAGTCCAGCTGTTCCAGTGATTAATTGTCCTCACTGTTAGGAAGTTTCTCCTTAATTCCAGATTGCTTCTCTTTTTGACTAATTTCCAATCAAGCATCCATCTGGCTGACCATCTTTAACTGGGGCTTATTTTGGGTGTAGGGCTTATATTACAAGCATCTTGAATAATCATGCTAGGGCTTATTTTCCAATTGGGTCTTATTTTTGAAGAAACATAGTAGTTCCCCACCCCTGATCTAGAAATATTAGGAAAACCAAATCAACCTTGAAAAGAAAGGGTGAAGTCACCAGGTCAGGTTCACTTTTGGGTGACTTCAGAAGCATTTTATCCAACCGCTTGCAAACAACAGTGCTGTACAGAAGCTGTTTATTGATATCCCTTTCCAGGTTGTTGTTTTTTACACAATCCACTCTGGTCTACAGACTCAAGAACTCCTCGGAGTCTTGCATACAAGCATGCAAAAGATCAGACCAAGTTTAGGTTCCAAGTCCAAGATGGGCAGGCTTGCCATCTGCCAAACCTGATATCCTCTGAGTGTTTTGGAATCCAATACATAGCTCCAAGCTAGCCTATTTAATGATTTGAAATTATGGGAATTGTTGTATGTGGGAGACACAGGTTGTCTTCTCCTGGTGAACCTCCAGTCCTATCCAGCAGAACTTCCCTTGACATTCTTAGCCGTGTTGAATGTTGCTGTCTGCTTTCACCCAGTACATTTGAGAATTTAAGCAGGGGGATCCCTTCATTCACGTCCAGCCCGTCTGGAAATACATGGCAAAGCTTGCAATAACAAACCACACGGACATTAATCAGCTATAAAAATATATCACTGGACAAAGAGCCCTGGGAGGATTTGGTCTATTACTGAAATCCAAAGCCTGCTTCCTTCCTCAGCCGAGTAACTCCTTACTCTTAGCTATTTTGTCTAGGATATAAATGATGTATGTTTCGGTTCTGTTTGTTTATCAACGGTATTTGAAGGCCATTTCCTCTTATCCCCTGAAACTTATGTTGATGTTGGCTTGTGGGATATTGATCATGCCCCTTGGTTTTATAGCCGAGTTGGATGCCTTCCAGATATTTGATTGCAATTCCCACGAGCCATCCTTGGCTAAGCCAACAAGAGCTGTACAGGTAGTCCTCGAGTTATGACCACAATCGAGCCCCAAAGTGGTTAAGTCGAGCCAGTGGTTAAGTCAGTTTTGCCCTAGTTTAAAACCTTTCTTGCCATAGATGTTAAGGGAATAACAGCGCTCCAGAGGGTTAACATCATTGCCCAGAGGATCATTGGTTGCCCTCTCCCCTCCTTGGAAGAGCTTTATAG
>JAOYMU010000292.1:23520911-23531261 GCA_025802295.1 Psammodynastes pulverulentus | reverse complement strand
TGTGTGTGTGTGTGTGTGTGTGTGTCTGTGTGTGTATCCTGTTATACTCCTTAGCCTTCCAGAATAAGTAACGTGTGCTATTGCTCGTGTCAAGAATGCTATTTTCCTTTGTTTTGTGCCCTGCTGCACAGAAAGACTTCTTGAGATAATATAGAATTGGTTAATTTCTCAAAGATCAGTTGGTCATATCACTGGTAATTTGGATTTTATTGTTTGTTCACTGCAGCTCCAGAAGTGTTAGAACAAAAGCCATACAGTAAAGCTGTGGATTGCTGGTCAATTGGAGTTATTACCTACATCCTGTAAGATAATCTGTGAATTACAGCAAACTTGATAATGTCCTTCAAAAATCTTATGTAATCCCTAGAAAAGATATATTAACAGCATGCTAAACCCAGATTAAAAAGTAGAAAGAAAGCATTAACCCATAGTGGCCTATTAAGAGTCAAAAGAAAACAATAATTACTCTTCGCTGTATTTTAGTATCTTCTACTTGGTTTCATGTTTTTGTTTTATAAAGTTTATGATCTCTTGGGGGTGATAGGAGGAGAGAGAAATGCCTTTTCCACGGCCTTTGACTCACCAGTTATGACCATTTCTGGATAGGGAATTGTCCAGGCAGAGCAATCCATGTGCTGCTAACCTCAAGGCTGAATTATAATAAGCTGGTCTTATTAGGTCTATTCTTAAATCTGTGCCTGCTGCAAAATACTTGTTACTAAATGTTGAGACCAACAGTAGTTGTCTCTATATCAAGCCAGAATCTACCATATTTTTTTTAATAATGTTTAGAAACTGGATTTCTGATAGGGCATCTTCTTCTGCAATGTCTTTTTAACCAATTTAGTGTTGATACTACAATCTGAGAGAAGGTTTTCTTGGCATATGTATTACAGCAATGAATTCCTCATCCTACCCCCACTTCCTGAAGTTCAGTATTTAACCCTGCAAATATTCAATATGAACTGAAGATTTCTTCAGGTCTTTCGTTAACACTGTGGTGTTTAGTTCCTATTTCATTTTTATTTCTGGTGGTTGCACCTTATGATGGTTTTTTAAAAAACTGGTTTGAAATATAGGAATTTTGTAAGGTTTCCTTCTATGAAAAGGTTTAGTATAAATTGCTCTTCATTATAAACTATATAGTTGAACTTGTTTATACTCTATTTCCAATTCATTTTTTTTCCTTTCTAGCATTTTTCCACAAGTGTAGGGTCTGCTTTTTTCTGGCTCAAACAAGTGTTCATCCATTAGTAACAACTGGAACTGCATAACTAGCTTGGTCACTGAACCTGACATTATAGGCTGAGAGAAGTGGTTGGCCCAAGCTGGCTTTCATGCCTAAGGCTGGATTAGAACTCAGGGTCTCCTGGTTTCTAGCCTAATACCTTAATCACTAGATAAAACTTGTTCTTCCATTTTTAATCCCATGTATTACAAATATTTATAGATGGATGTGGGCAGTGGGGAGAGAGACAGACAAACAGACAGACTAATCTCTCCTTGGCCTATTTATTTGTTTTGTTTATGTCTGCATAGTGACAGCACTTAAATAACCTTGGCAGAGAATTATGTAATCTAAGAAACTGTCAGCAGGCAATGCATCAGGAATAGGCATTGATGCCTGTGATAAACTTTGTTAATTTAATGAACTAATCAAGTTAACTGATTACAGCAACTACAGCAAGATGAAATTTGAAGAGAAAGAGATGGGAAGGAAGGTTCAAGAACACTGGCTGGGCTTTCTTTCTTTCTTTCTTTCTTTCTTTCTTTCTTTCGAATGTCAACTTTCCCTGGCTGAGAGTTTTTATGCGCATCACTTATTACAACTCCCATCAACTCCATCTAGATGAGAATAACCCAACAAAATTTGAAGGCTTTAGTTTGAAGATATCTGTTCCAAGGATATACTCTAATTTATGATGAACACCGGATCTAGCTTAATACTGAGATGTCATCTATACAGGCTTTATACATGCTATTCAAAAGCCAATGTTCTTTCTTCTCTGGAACTTACCTGTTCCATTGGCAACTGACATCCAATATGAGCTCCTGGAACCTCTCATCCTCTTTTATAATTTCAGACTATAGCTACAATGAGCTATGTATAGTATTTTTCACCATAGCCCTATATTAGATATCTATCTACTGATCAATCTTTTTGAATTTGCACAGAAAAGGAATATAAATGTCTTTTGTCTTTTTCTCTCTCTTTTCCAATTTAATTTAGCCTGTGTGGATACCCTCCTTTCTATGAAGAAAAAGAGTCCAAATTGTTTGAGAAAATCAGAGAAGGATACTTCGAATTTGACTCTCCATTTTGGGATGATATCTCTGAATCAGGTATTTTTAAGCCTGGGAAAATCTCTGCTAGCATTGTGTCTACAGATGAGTATATAATTAGGCAACTGTTGAGTAGTCAAGAGCTTTTTTTAAAGTATGTTTTCAATGATTTGGGGAAACTGCTCTGATTCCTGGAACTGCTCTGCCATGTTTTTGATCTATGTGTGCGCGCGTGGCTGATCAGGGGACAAAAGCTGAATGTCAGCCCTCCAGCTGCATGGAGACTGACATCGGGGGAGGATTGCTGATAACTGCTGGAGAAACAAACTGTTGGACGTTTGCCAGCCATCTGATTGCTGTGGACATTAGGATTTTAAGATAATACTTCACTTTGGGATAAGGGGTTAATGGGTTAATTAATGCTGGCTTGGTGGGCTAATTAGTACTGGTTTGCATGGGCCAGATATTGCATAGGTGGGTGTGTATATAAGGCCAAGCAGGAAAAGGTTTTTCCAGTGCTGTTTTTGACCGACACTTCAGCTTGACTGGCTGTTTTGATGAGAGGCCGAATAAATGAAAGTATCAGCTCAACCTTGGTCTGTTGCTTTGTTCGTTTATTGAGAAGCTATCTCTCAGATGATACCAGGAACTAACAATTGTAAGTTGAGGACTACCTGTATATCACCTTTCCATTCAGACTCATCGCCCCTTACAAGTTACCCAAGTAAACAGATAGTGAGCTGTGAGAATGAAATGTTAGTTATGTCACTCCTTCCCTTTTTTCCTGGTAGTTCTCCAAGATAACTTGAGGCAACCTGTAAATCAGCTGCTCTTCTAAGGTGGTCTCCCTCCATCATGTCTTGTAGTCCTGATTTGAAAGGAGATGGTTCATTTCCCATGTTCCCTACTTGGTGTCTTGCTATCCCGAAGCTCCATATATCCAACCTCATCCGGCTTATTTATTTATTTTTATTTATTTATTTGCTTTTTGAAGCATGTATTAGATAACATATATAAGTATAAACATGATTACTAATACATGAAATGGATACGAATAAAAGGGGACATTAGGATAAGGATGGTAGGCACGTTGGTGCGCTTATGTACGTCCCTTACAGGCCATTTAGGAATGGGGTGAGGTCAACAGTAGACCGTCTAAGGTTCACGTTTTGGGGTTTAGGGAAGAGACCACAGTGTCAGGTAGTACATTCCAGGCATTGACCACTCAGGTGCTGAAGTTGTCTTGATCAGCCCTTAACTCCTGCAAGGCTGGTAGAGAATGGGGTTGGTTATGTGTTGATTGTGAAAGCAGTACACTGATTGTGGCACATAGACATCTGTTGCTGCCTTCCATGATCTCTCCGACTTTGATTAGTCTTTCCAGTATATCAAGTACTTATCCCATTTCCATCTGTGTTTAGAATCTAGCACCACTTCCCTTGTACTCTTCCTCCCCATTTACTGGGGTGAGGGTGATAGTGGGGGTGAACATCTGAGAACCCAGAGTCAGAAAAGAGCCTCTTTCACAAGAAAAGACCAATGGAATACGAGGTGACTTTTTACTGATCCTGGCAATTGCAAACAAAATGTTACTGGGTTGATTTGTTTAATCACTGGAAAAGGGCCAATATAGTTCAAGTTTGGTTTCTTGGAAGGTCTCACAGAATTTAGAAATTTTGTAGCAAGCCACATCAAATCTCCTTCTGCAATGTCTACATGCATCTGCTGCTTTTTTATGTGGACTTTCAAGCTGTTCTTTTAAGAGGTTTTGAGCTGCTCTTGTTTCTCATACAGGAAATCTGCACTATGACGAATGGCACTTTCTTGTCTGATTGTTGGTAAGATCTGTGGCTGGAATCCATTAGTTGCCTGGAATGGAAACATATCAAGGTGTGTGTTACATTGTTGAAGGTAAATTCAGAAAGTGGTATGAGATCAATTGTCTTCTGGTAAGACACATATAGCATGTTAAATATTACTGCAATATCTGCTTAACCTTCTCAGATTCTCCATGAGCCTTAGAGGAAAACAAATGAATTTTAATATTTAATGAGTACAAGAAAGCCTTCCAAAATTTGGAACTGAACTGACCTCCTTGGCCTATGATCACATGATTAACCGATCCTCTATATCTAAAAACATCGTATAAAAAGAGTTGAATTATTTCTTGGGCCATTAGGAGGCCATTGTATCAAATAAAATGAGCCAATTTTATAAATAAATTAACTGTCACCAATGGGGTAGTATATCCCTGTAGTAGGAAATGTGTGTAATATAAATCTAAAGAAATCATGTCCCAGAATGGCAAGAGGATCTCAGTCAATTGCAATAACCCACCTGGTTTACCAGGGATTAGTTTTTCTCCATGAGACACGTGACAAGAGGAAAAATAATGCTTAATATCTGTGTGGATATGGGGCCACCAAAACTGTCTGAGGGGGTCTGTGTTGGGTTTTAAATATGCCCCTATGCCCTGCTGTTTTGTTGTCGAGGCACAGCTATATTACTTCCTCATTAGAGAAGAAGCCAATATAAGTATCCCTTGTGCAACAGCTACAATCCCTTCACTTTGAAATGCATATTGTTGGTCTCTCTGGAGGTCATCCATCCAAGCCTTGGCATGAAGCTTGCTGCTGTTATGCCCTAACCTGATCAAAGAGATCAAAGCTTTGTCTCTCAGCTTTTTGTGTTTGTCTGATTTATGGTGCAACCCAAAGTGGCCTGACTGAATTATAATTGGAGGACTTTGTGTTCTGACTTATTTGAGAGGGTGTCTGGAAGTTTATTCTAGAAGCCATTTCATATTAGATATAAAAATCAAACTGAGAAAGAAGTTGTGAAAATGATGACCATCTGATTGGAAATTTTGCAGAACCTCTAAATTCTTATGGTCCATATAAACTTGTCTGGGATGGGATTCTCCTTCCAGCAGGTGTCTCCATTGTTGAAAGGCATTTTTCACCACCAGCAATTCTTTATTGAAAAAGTCATAGTTCCTTTCTGCTGGGAAGAGCACTGTGGAATAAAATGCACATGGTAATAAATCTTCTCCCTTCTTTCTTTGCCTGGAGTAGGATCTTTTCTACCACCAATCTGAGATGTCTGCCTGTACAACAAAGGGGTAGGAGAGGGCAAGGTAGCAGAGAAGGGATTGAGACACAAATAATTGTTTTAACTCATTAAAACAATGGGTTTCTCTTGGGTAGACCAGGAGAATCACCACACTAATATAATACTATTATAAGACTACTTAAATGGAATCTTGCAAGTCTGAAAGTACAAATCTTCTGCTGTCACCTTTACAACTTAGGGAGGGCCTTTTTAAGTCTCTTTCTCTGCCTATTTTGCAGCTGTGGGCTATAGCTCCTCTTATTTGATTGTTCCTGAGGTGTTGCGCATGAAAGACCAGGTCCACATGTGATTGTTCAATTAAATTGATTTATTGCTAAAAGCCTATGCACAGGAATCTTTTCAACCAAATGGTCAATATCTGGTTAGAGTTAGATAAGTGTTAAAAACTCTCAAAGGGAGTTGGACTTAGTTCCCTTGTGGCTACATAGGGATTCTAGGTTGATATCTCTTTTCACCCCTCCCCTTTGTGCCTTTCTCAAAGTCTTCTTCACAGACTATTACAGTAAGCCACAGCTGTCTTACAAGTGTTTTGGGCTGTTTCTTCTGTTTCTCTTCTTCAACCGCTGTTCCATTTTTTCTTTACCACCTACTGGCCTATCCATACAAAAACTCAACATAAAAATTAGGATTCATTGGATGAGAATGATGGTGGGTGGGGATAGAGTATTGACAATTGTGCTCCTGATGGGAGAGCTGATCTATCCCTGGGCAACCACACTGCGAATGGGACAAGTGCATCTCTAAAAGGTTAAGGGAAAAACAGACAGTGTCTGTCAAAAACATTTGGAAAAATTTCTTGGCAGTTTCTGATGAGTGACATGGAATTGTTAGATTACAATAACACCTCATGTTGGCCATGCATCTATAAGCCTTGAAACCTGGTGATCATAAATGGGAAGCTTTCATTGCCTCTAGTCCACCCATTTATATGGTAGTGATGCTATCTGAAGTCTGAATGGCCAGAGGTTAACCTGGGATTTAACGGTAGCAACTTAATACACTACTGGGTTTGTGAGAAGCTCCTTTTAGGTACAGAAGAAAAGAAAAAAGAAATCCTGCTGATTTTCAAACCTTCTATGTCTTCAACTGGTCTCATTGAACTCCAGGACCTTCTTCATCTGAAACCGTACCACATCAAATGAGATTGCGTAATACTGCATTGCAACCGATCACATTATAATTGATTTATTTTAGTAGCTGTATTATACTTTTCTCCTTCAGTTACCCAAGAACCACAGTCCCTAGGTATTTGTTTAAAAGGACATGAATGGAGGAAACTGATTTATGTCTATGTAGAAGAAGACATTGTCATCTTGTAAAATATGCTTGTCCTACTAGAACTATGGAATAAGGATGACTCAAATCCAGCACGATTAGTCATACAGCAATAAAAGAAAATGTCCATAGCACACTCTGTTGCTCCAGCTGCCTGATGTAGGTATTTTCTTTAGCTCGCATGTAAAGCTGTGCCTAATTGAAAGGAAAACAAGATCAGGAGATGCCTAGTCAAGCAGGCAAATGTATTATATCTCCTTAAATGCGCTGCTTTCGTTTTCGGCTTACACTTAAGTGTTACACGAAACAAGCCTTGCACAGCCTCCTGCATTTGTCTTAAAACAATTACCCTGAAACACTGCCTGCGACGTGACCCAAATGATTTTACCCCCTCTCCAGCCTCTTTGTAACATTGTAATTCACCCTCTTGAATAATCTAAGAGTCAGAAATGTCCATGAAAAGTATGGAGAAATAGTGAACGGTTTTTAATAAAAAAAAAGTATACTATTTTCATAGAATTAGAACATGGATTGATATGCAATGGGTACTCAAGCTTCCAATCTGGTGATACTTTCATTGGTGTCAATTGCCCAGTTTGCCTTTTTGCTGGACACTAAGTTGCTGCTGGAAACTGGAAAAGAAAATTGGATTGCTGTAAGTATTTTCTTCCTCCAAAGCTGCCGTTTGAAATTGGACCAAAAAGCAGTAGGTTTGTATTTTTATGGATCAGACTTGCTGCACAGCAAATACAAATAACTTTAAGATTAGTAGCGTATAACAGAGGATGTGAAGAGGATTCATTTACTGTAACAACATGAGGAACAATTGTTTCTGCTACATCAGCAGAGAAAGTGGCCCATATGATGGATTGACACTGTATCTCCATAGATACTATTGGGAGTACCAAGCTGGGAAGACTGGCACAACCCATAATCATGTACTTGGTGCTTAGATGTCACAAGCATTCCTGAGTGCTTATGATTTAGGGTATAACTGCCCATTTCCTCTCCTCATAGCAATTGCAGGAAGCATTAGAGAATATGGATCTCTAGTCACACAGATTGGCTCCCGGCAAAATCTCAGTCTAGAGTTAACCTTAGGGAGAACAGCCTGGGATGTTGTCAGGACTCCCAATGTATTGCACCAGGATCTATGAGGTTGTCAAATCACAATCTAAAGAGAATGTCTAATTCTTTAGAAGTTCCAAATCAAGGGGTCGAAATGCAGCTTTGCCCCACGGGCATATTTCTTTCTTCTTCTTTTTCTTCTCTTGACCATTATCACCTTCATCTGTTATTGCAAACAGATTCACAGGTTGAGGGAGAAAAAGTGGAATGTATTAAATGGAGGAATGAGCTGAAAACTCCTTTCTGTGTTTTTCTTTCAAAATATATCCTCTGTCCTGTTGATTCATTATTCTTTGGGGTATTCTTTGGGCTATTGTAAACAAACCTAGGAAACTGAGCTTACCAGCACTGACATACCTGATGTTTTGCAGCTTTCACAATGCTGCAGCACAAGAAAAGAGAATGGAAGTTTCTATTTGCATATTATACTGTGTTAAAATCTCAATGCTTTGTTCTATAGTAAGTAGAATTTTTCCCCCCTCTATGTTGTTTTCTGAGCTTCTAGTTAGGAGAGGTTAGCTTGTAACCAAACAATTACTTTCTTTATAGTATCACCATTCTGCTTCTTTTGTGTCCTCTGGGCCTGCACTATAATCATGAGAACCTTATAAAATCTTTTCTTAGCCCCATTAACTTGTGGAAGAGCTACAGTGTAAAACATAATTTGTAACTTTATGAACATTAAGCCATTCTAGAAACAGATAGAGCCTGGCACCCAGGAAACAAAAAGTATGGTGATGTTCAAATGCAATTTCCCTTAGAAGGAGAAAAAAAAAGAACATCCTTTTTCAAAATGTTTTCTGTTTAAGGCCCTGTAATACATTTCAAGAGGCCCCAATGATTGTGTTATTCCCCTTTTCCAGGATCACTGTTTCTCAGACTGCCTGCTCCTTGGATATCCATAATTCTTAGAAGGCTTATTCTCTTCATAATTTTCCATTGCACAAACCTGAGCTGAAAAGTGGTATAGCATCTTTTGTTGTCTTCCAACCTCAGCTACAATGTTTTGTCTTAGCAAATGCAGGAACCATACTGCACCCAAACAAGAAATCTTCCTGTAGCAACAGTAACAGCAGAATGACTCACCTCCGTTTTATATTTTCTGAAAAGTGCTTGAAAAATCTTTGGTACTGGAGTCACAATAGCAACATCAAAAGAAGGAAGCAGACTACATTTAATCAATCAGTTTAATACAGACTAAGAAAAGGGGGAAAAGATTGTTCATGTAATGGCCCTTCAACCTGTAGCTGGATTTAAAGGTATTGAAATCCTAAAGTTGACAGATGAGAATGACTTGATCAAGAAAAGGGTAAGCTTGACCCATTAACTCATGGTTATCAAACTCGTGGTGTCACGTTGCCATCAACGTGATGTTTCACAATGTTTTTTTTTCCCTTCAGGGAGCGGGGGTGGGCGTTGCCTGAGCATGATGCATCCAGCCCACAGGCCACCAGTTTGACACCCCTATTTTAACTTGAGAAAAAAGGGATATCATTAAAATCTTTGGGTCTGCTGTTAAATGAAACACCTAAGTTTTCATAAGACATTTGAGAATATATCATTATTGGCTGGAAAAAAACCCCACTTGATCAACTTAGAATAATAGAGTTGGAAGGGACCTTGTAGGTCATCGAGTCCAACCCCCTGCTCAAGCAGGAGACCCTAGATTCGTGATGGTGAACCTATGGCACGCATGCCAAAGGTGGCACCCGGAGCCTTCTCTGTGGGCACATGAGCACCAGTCAGCTCCCGCCCATGCCACCCTGCCCCTCCAAGGAGTCTCCACACAGCCCGTTTTGGATGCTAGGTAAGTACAGGGTTTGCACAGAGGCTCTGGGAGGATGAAAAACAGGCCTCCTGGAAGTACTGGAAGTCAGGAAAAGGCCCATTTCTGGACTTCCAGTACTTCCGGTAGGCCCATTTTTCACCCTCTTCAGGTTCCAGAGGCTTTCCTGGAGCCTGAAAAGGCAAAAAACGGCCTCCTCCAGTCCTCCAGAGGCACTCTGGAGGATGAAAACAGGCCTACGGGAAGTACTAGAAGTCCGGAAATGGGACTTTTCCAGCCTCCAGAGGGCCTCTAGAAGGCTGGGGGAGGGCCTAGATCATTTCTGACAATAGGCTGTCCAGTCTTTTCTTGAACGCCTCCAGTGATGAAGCATCCACAACTTCTGAAGGCAAGCTGTTCTATTAGTTGATCGCTCTCACTAAAATTTCTCCTTATTTCTAGGTTGAATCTCTCCTTGATCAGTTTCCATCCATTACATCGTATCTGGCCTTTCTGTGCTTTGGAAAATAGGTTAAATACATATAATGTATTAAGTATATTAAAGCTTTCAAACAAACAAGCCAGCTTTAAAACTGACTAATGTCTCTGAAAATCAGATGCATGTGGGAATAACAGGGCAGGATCATAGTCCTCATGACATTTTTTATGACTGCTGGTTGTGGGAAACGAACGGACCTTGGTCTTCTCCTAGGCAATTCCTTGTCCTTTTAAAAAGAGCATAAACAAACATAGAAACAAATACTGCA
>JAOYMU010000292.1:23478710-23491420 GCA_025802295.1 Psammodynastes pulverulentus | reverse complement strand
GGGGTGGGTAGGCGTGGCCCGGGGAGGGGGTGAGTTCCACCACCTTTTCTCTAAGAAAAAAAGTTTGGACATCCCTGACCTAAGTAATCCTCCTTGCCTGTGCATCCTTTAAAGCAGTAACTGTGGCTCATAGATTGTTGGAAGTCCACGGAGATCCACAACTCCCTCTGTTTGCTACCAATCAACTGGCCAGACCTGAGACCCCTTGCTGCTTTAGGATCACTCTTCCTTCCTACATTTACTGCAGGTAAATTTCTTTGCTGTCACATATCTTCTTCAGGATGTCATTTCATGACTGATGTTTCCATCAAGAGATCTCCATGGATCTTGTAAATTGTAGCACTTGCTTGGATATTTTACTTGTTGCTATTTGATGTCTCTGAGACAGTATCATTAAGAGAGGGTAGGCAGATAATTGCAATATTTCTCCCATTTCTGGCTGTTTTGTACAAAAAAAGCAGGCCAGTTTACAATTTACTATTTATGTTCTATATGGCCTTTTTATTTGTTGAGTGATTTTTTTTGCTGTTATTATCTATGTATTTATTTACCTGTCTATAAAATTTCTACATCACCCTTCTCACTTGTGTGTGATTCTGGGTGGTTACTATGGTGGGTTGCTGTGATAAATGAGCAAAAGTAGATCAATGGCTGAAAATTGTTTTTTTTTTAATGTGCACGAGTACTAAAATTTAGACCATGGTCAATAGTAAGCATGTCTCAAATGCAGTTGCCAACTATGAATCTACACGAACTACATTAAGTAATGGGCCAGTGTGGTGGTCTAGAGATGGAGCTCTTGCCTCACAATCAGGAGGCTGTGAGTTCGATCCTAGGTAGAGGTTAATATTTAGGATAGACTCTCCTGCAGGGGGTTGGACTAGATGACCTCCAAGGTCCCTTCCAACTCTGTTATTCTATGTTCAAAGTAGATTGATGATCTCTCACACAGCCCTGCCTCAAAAGGAAAGTATAAATAGGAAATCAACAGTAAATATTGAAAAATGGATTTTATTGAACCGAAAGGCTACTTTTCTAGTCTTATATTATGGAATATATCTTATACTATAGAAAAATGGCTACCGGGTGGCATGTGGAACACAAAATGATTCAAGAATGTACATGAATCCAATGTACTTTAAAAAAAAAAATCTAATTTAAAAGGGCCTTATGGGAAGGATGGAAAGGATGCATAAATACACCCAATTTTTTTTTTTACTGGAAATATGAAATTCCATAATTTTAAAGACAAACAATGGAAAGGGGCATTTGTTGCATTGGATGCCCCCTGCAGTTCTGAAAGTTTATTTAGGGGGCCATTGTTGTAAAGAGTTTGAAAAATCACTGTCTGAAATAATGATTTGCTCCTGGAAGTTACGATATTAGTGAAGCCTTCAGAGGAAACCACTCCACTATGGTTGGTGTGTGTGTGTGTGTGTGTGTGTGTGTGTGTGTGTGTGTGTGTGTAGACCCACTATATCATTTACTTGCAAAAATATTTTAAAATCTCTGTACTGGGAAAATGTATATTCAGACAAGGAAGAAGACTCTCATTCACTCATTTCAGTTTCTAGAGTTGATCTATCTATTCTGTGCCTTGGCTTCCACTGTGTGGTCTTTGTTAGCTGGCCGAGGTCCCTGGAGACAGCTTCTGATTATGTCCCCTTAGCTGTTGGAATTCCTTGCTGCAACTGTACTTATTTCAGCCTCCCAAGGAGAGTCTCATCTAATATCTTTGATTGTTCCTGCAGTGATTTACTTTGGAAAATAGCACGCTTTACCTGAGATCAGAAGCACTTTCCTTAACTCTGTTTGACTAGAACTGGAAAAACACAAATGGCTATAACTTTTTCTTTAGTAAAATAGAAGGAAATTTGAAGGGACTATTTATAATCTTGGGGTCTGTTTCTCTCTGTGTACCAGAAGGACAGATACAGGGTTAGAATCATGCCCTTTTAAACTATGACTGGATAAAATAAGATAATCTTTATTGTCACTTTTTTCTGTGAACACCCTGGCACACATTAAAAAATGAAATTCTGATGCCATGCACACACATACACAATTGCACATGCATATACATATGATAGATAGATAGATAAATTTATATAAATTTTAACACCTGGCTTAGGTGTTAAACCTGTTAGACCTGGGAACTCCAACTTGATTGACTCTAGACCAGTGGATCCCAACCTTTTGGGGGGGGTCATGCCCCACCTAAGCATCTCTAAAATCCTGATGCCCCCTTGATGCAGGCTTTAAAAATTAGCGGGCTTTCAAATTAGCGGGCTTTTCGAATTCCCCCCATTAAAAATCAACTTGCCTCCCTTGGGGCGTGGGCCCCATGTTAGGAACCACTGATCTAGACAATGCTCCTCTTTTGTTTGCAAACCTCTGTTGAAGTAAGAAAATGGGCTAATAACAATAAATGCACATTCTTCTCCCTGCAGTGTAAATCTGTATCTCCAACAAGATAGTGTGTCAACATGCCAGTAATTTAAACCACAGAATCAGAGAAAATAAAGTAAAATTAACTGCCAGATTACATTTGACCTTGGAAGAACTTTCTCTTTTCTAACCAAATCAAGGATTTGCTTCAACAAATCTGGCTTACACTGCATTGAAACATCTTCACAAAGCAAGCCATCCAATTTTAAAGAATCTCTCTTTGATAGGGACACCGGCATATTAAATTTATTTGTCCACCAGGAGGCAAAGTGTTATGGACTACTGTACACAGACAAGGCCTGCCTAAAGTGACTTGATTTTTAAAAAGTGAAATCACCCATATAGACTGTAATTACCATCAGTCCCCGAGTTTCCAGTGCTATAATATGAAAGACAGATTGATGGTGTTCACAAATATAAAATTAGAAATCCCATTATGGGAACAAACTAGGACAGAAAATGGTTAACTGGGATAGGAGCATGACAAAGCATTAAGCTGTTCTTGGAAAATATGATACTCTTATGAGATTTCTCATTGCAATTAAAGTCAGACATGCCAGATGTTTTGAAATATATCAGAGTATTACTAAAAACCTGAACCCTTTAAAGATTAAAGATAATTCCAACAACCAGCACAGTTAAAAATCTTCAAGTCAGCTTGCCTGAGAATGCAACAAGCACTTAGAAATGGTTAAAGTGGATGAATCCTCAGAGGTATTAAATAATGTATTAATTTTAAAAGGGTGTGTATGGACTTCGTTTAAGAGGAAAATAGAAGGCCTTCCAATGGAACGTTTTGAAGAATGAAGTGCGTAGGAGAAATAGATATCTTAACTTTGGGGAAAATATTGGAACAAAATGTACTGAAAATACAAGGAATGAGAAAGAATGATATTGTTAGGAGCTATTTAAGTATAATGTTGCTTATAGATAATGCTGATTCTAAGTCTACAGACCACTGGCAAGATAGATTAAAAGTTTGATAGATCTTTTATGATCAATAAAGCAACAGGAGAAGATTATATATAAATATAAAATATTCTGCAAGATATTTAAATTTCCCTGGCCCCAAATTGTTAATATTATATATAAATTATGGATTATAAATTATAATTTGTTATATTATATATTTTATTATCCCATTTTAAGCTCAACTTATACAAGGTTTTGGTTCTTTGTGTGAGATGGCAAAATAGATAACCAGGTTAATCACATGAAGTTCGTGAGTGCTAAAAAATACTAAAAACGTTGTAGCTGAATAATGCAGTGAACATAGAATTGTATTTGATGTTTGATATTATATATTTCCAAGATGATAAATTGTATGGATCTTTTTATTACATACTATATACTAAAATCTAGAACATAGTTTTTGTATTATTTGTATCTTTTTTTTCCTGATTGTTATGACCAATAGAACAAATAATATTTTTTTCTCTCACTTTCCAGTATGCCTAATCAGACCTTTATCTCAAACTTGAGCTCATTGACCTCAAACTTGTGGTCATTTTTCTTTTTAGAAGAAAAAATGTCTTCTAATAATTGAAAAACTTTACTGATTCAAATGAATTATGCAGAAGAAAGATCATTTGGTAATATTGTGATTATTTATTGTGAATGTATTATAGGGAAAGAGGTTTCCACACCAATAATTTCTTTGTAACTATGAAAAGTTATATAGTCCTCACTTAACAACCCAAATAGGATTTTTTGTTACTAAGCAAAGTGATGCAGTAGGCCAGACAAGAGACACAACAAAATGACATAATTCTACTTTATTGAAAACTGAATCTTCCAAGTCTGAAAGAACAATTCTCCTCCTATCTCCTTTTACAACTTGACGACTCTAGATCCTTTCTAAGTTTCTTTGCCATTATTCACCTATGATCCCCACCCTTTTATCTGATCATGCCCCAGGTGGTGCCACTTGTCTCCCAAGGTCATTCTCTTATACCTTTTACAAGCAGTCATGTGCCTGCACTGATGAGCAATGGCAGTTGTGACAGTCCCAGGTGTGGCATGATTAGGTGCCATCATTAGGTGAAAAAAAAACATCTTTTTCCTGCATTGCCATACTGGGCTCCACTTCAAACACTCCCCCCATCAACAACCTGCCTATCTCCCTTCCCTTCTCTGCCTTTTTGGCTACCTTCCTGCACTCTTCTGCCACTGCCTTTCTCACTGCTCTGCGCTCTGTTGTCCCTGCTGCCCCAGCTGATCATCATCTTTTCCCACTGCTGACACACCAGTTGAGGCAGCTGCTGGTCACATGAGGTCTTCCCCATCCGATGGTTGAGACTGCAGGTGGTCTCTTGGGCAGGGAGGCAGGAGCCATAGGCAGGCTGGTTGCGGGGTGTGGGCTGGCATGTGCTTTGGAAGGTGGGTGGTAAGTGATCAGTGTGATCTCATACTCTTTAGGTGGCAGGAGTGACTTACAGTAGCAACTTGCAATTTTTTTCCTGATGGCTTCTCCTTTGATTTTGCTTTTAGGAACCAACAGGGAAGGTCACAAATGGCAATCAAATGACCATAGAATACTGCAACAGTCATTAATGTGATCCAGTTGCCAAATGTATGTATTGCAATCACACAACTTTGGGGATGCTGAGAGGGCCAGACCTCTGAGGTCCAGTCATAAGTCTCCTTCATTTGGTGCCATCATAACTTTGAACTGTCTTTAAATGAATGGTCATAACTTGAAGATTACCTGCAAATAAATGTAATATATCTTGGCTGTTACATTCAGTTGGAATAAGCCTGTAATAAAAAAAATTAAGATAGGAAGTTTGTCTTCTGAAAAGCAAATGCCATCAATGACGTTACAGATGTTGGTTTGCTTTTTTGCAAGTTTTCAGAATTTGATGCAAAACACTATGTACTGTAAGGCCCCTGCTGAGATTTCTCTCTCTCTCTCTTTCTTTCAAACAAACAGAATCTTCTTTGGGCTTCAGTAACATTTGTTAGGAAGGTTATTTTCAGCTGGGTAAGAGAAGCCTAAACTTTTTTAACCTTCTCCTTCCCATTTTTACTTATAACCAACAAGAAGGAAATAAAGTTATATTTTGATATTTTAAATCAGTGTTTTTCAAATTTGGCAACTTTAAGATGTATGGACTCCCAGAATTCCCAATAGACATGGAAAAATCTACATATTTTAAAGTTACCAAGTTTAAAAAGCACTGATTTAAATGCTTTTCCCAAGGAATTGGGAGTCCATCGTTTAAACTTCAGAAATTGTAGGGCCAATTTGCTTTCTATGGTCTTCTAAATCAAAAAGCCCCAGCTATCCCTCTCACTAATCTTCTGTAGTTAATTGGCAGCTGGAAGAGAGGGATGACAAGTATTCTACCTTTGCTAACCCAGATTTTATGTGTAATGGAGCAAAACAAATTTTCCATCTAAGGTTGCAGAGAAGCATACAGTAGATTCAAACTCAAAGTGAACTAATCCAAACTTGATTGCAGGAAATGCAACTTTAGCAACAGAGTTGTAAATGCCTGGAATGCACTACCTGACTCTGTGGTATCTTCCTCTAACCCCAAAAACTTTAACCTTAGATTGTCTACTGTTGACCTCATCCCACTTTTAAAGAAGTCTGCCTACCATCCCTGTCCTAAAGTCCTTTTTGTTTATACTTATGTTTATATGTTATGTTCATACCTGTACTTGTTTTTCTCATTTATGCTTGACAAATAAATAAATAATAATTATAACTGACAGGCTAAAGAAGCAAGAACAAAAGTCAACGAAACTATGAAATTTACCAGTATTGTAAATAATGTGACATTATTATTAAACCTCACATATTCGTGCTTTCTTTTACAATCAAAATTAAAGCAACTGCCTAGCCTAGAGGGATTGGTTGAAAAATTCAATCTAGTTTTCAAGTGCTGAGTTGTTTCAAAACCCCAAGTCTAATAACACAACTTCTGATAGCCCTGCAGTGGCACGCATATAGTAAGGAACAATAACTTGATGCTAGTTTAATAAAGAAACTCCTTTATGCTATATTACTATAAAAGTGCAGAGGGGCATTGTGTATAGAGGACACACTTCTTGAATTTTCTCTTTGCAGAAAAAACAAAGAATGGGTGCCAGAGCTGCTCATTTCCCAGTTGTTTAATAGGATAAGTGTTTGCTAGACTGAACCTTATTTCTCTTACTTATTAAGGAGAGAGACAATAAAAATTCTGAAATGTACCATCAACAGTGTAGTGAATGCCAAAGAAAAGCTTATAACTGAGAACTACTGCAGAGCCACATTAAAACAGCAGAGCTAATTATTGTCTTCATTTCTTCATAGTTTTCAACATATTTCTTGAATCTACTTTTATGGCTGAGTAAAAGCATCTTTCCATATTTGTATCTTTAAATTCATCTTGACCTTGCAGGTTGTAGAATTTTTCTCACTCCTTTCTTTTTTTCCCTTCACTGCATTCTTTTCCTATGCCTCTTTCAGAATGAAAAGCTCTTTCACTCTCAGATCCCCCCCCCCCTTTTATTCATTGGCTGTTGTTTTGATAAGCCAGCTTTTTATCAATTGTATCAGGTTTTAAGCAGTAAGCCTACTACTTCACTTATAGGATATTACATGAACACTTCAGTAATAATAACAGTATGAAGATATAACCAATTTCTGCCACTCCAAAGATCAGAAATAAATTGCCAAGCAATATGATTGTGCAGGAGAGTGTATGAAGGGAGGATTTCAGGTTGGGTAAAAAGAAGACAAGAGAAGATAGAATTCATTGGTACTCAAAGATTCATGAGCTCTCTAAAAATAATTTCACTTACATCATGGTAGAAAACCTAATGGGGACATGTATACCTACATTTTTAATTGTGCTCAAAAAGCAGCTAACAAGAAAATCTTAGAAAATATGCACATTGTATTTTTATAATGCTTTATTTGAAAAAAGTTGATCAATAATTTCAAAAAGTATTTACACTGAAGATATATTCTTTGCTTCCAATGAGGCTTTTCTCACAGAGAGCACTTAATTGGGTACAATGGGTACCCCATTATGCTCTGATATTTTTCTGGCTCAGTTCCCAGAATTCCAGGCTGTGCATTGACAATGGACCATAGTAGTTTATAAATCTAATGCAGTATAAATCCATCAAATGTAAGTGCATACATACACAGATATGGGGGTTCCACATGCAATATACATTTGCAATCTGATGTCTTGTACTTTAAATCCATTATTTTATGTCCTGGATTCAGAATAGAAATAGGTCTTGATTTTCTTCTCTCTGTGTGCGTTATTATGCTGTACCACTTATTCTCATCTTCTCAAGGCTAAACATTTTCAAAATATTTCATCTTCACAGGATTTTTTTTGTTTGTTTGTTTATTGGATAAGTTATGATTGGCAATGAGAAGGCCTAAGATTTTAGTACTCCAGATGGATCTCACTTTGCTTATCATCACTAGTGCCTACTATCCCAACCAGCATGATGGCACCAGATCTATTGTAAAGCAAAGCAGGATCAAAAAAACTTTCACCTATTCCTCTGGAACTTACCATTTTAAAGCTGCCTGATTATTTATAGAATAACAGAGTTGGAAGAAACCTTGGAGGTCATCTACCTAGGATTGAACTCACAGCCTCCTGATTGTGAGGTGAGAGCTCCACCTCTAGGCCACTGCACCTGCCTTACACTTTGTCATTCATACAATTTGTCCCTAATGTTCTTCTTATGGACTGCTGAAATCATTCTCTGATTTCTCCCTGAGTTCTGAATCTCTTGTAAATCTTTCATTATTTGCTGGTTGATATTTGGCCAATTTTGTTTTTAAAATTTGTGTCATACAGGTGATTCCAGAAAACATGATAAATGGAAACTTGCTTCTTTAAACAGCAAGTGGTCTTCTTTTCCTTAGGTGTGTTATATGCTATGATGTGATGCATATACATATCACATATCAGATTTTTGTGATATTTCACATACACATCATATTTAAAAGTTTATACATGATATCTTAAAATCTATCTGTAGAACTATTCAAAATCCGCTTATGTAACGACAAAATGGCATTATGTAGATTGGACTATATAACAAGAGCAGACTAAGTTCAGTAAGAAGTCAGCGTTTTCCCCCAAGTAAGAATTGCAAAATTTAACAGCCTAGTTTTCTTTCGCTTCAGAGCAGAAGAAAAAAAATATAAAACTGGCTTCCGCAGGCAAGCCTTTGAACACCTGGCATCTGCAGTTGGTGTTTCTGTGTTTGGTGCACTGTCACTGGCATTGTGTAGACTGTGAGCTGATACATTGAGTATCATATTATTAGCGAGCATGGAATCAGGTATGATAGCTGAATTAACCTTTTTATTAATCTAATCCAGCTAAAATTGTTATTGGCTCCAGCTGCAAAAGCAGCACTGCACATCTGATGGAACTAATTCAGAATTAGTTAGTCATTATTTCTATTTACGGTACTTTGTCACAGAATGATTGGCCTGCAAGGCTTCTGCCATTAGGTTCTTAAGGCTTCATGCCTTTAATTCCCTTTAGTTCCATAGGAGTCTATGGCTCTGAAAAAGAGTCTAAGGAATCTGCACAATGACAGCAACTACAAATCAGGTTTCAGTAGCTTGATGTTTCCTGCTGTGATTCCTTTCTAAAGCATCATTTAAAATATGCTTACGTAGCCATTTAAATTTACAAATGTTTAACTATAGAAGTAGAGTCAAATCAGTTGACTGTCCCTAGGATTGTCATTGTAGGACAAGAACAAAAGCATGCTTTTCCTATGAGCTATTATGTATGCATTATTATTCCCACTTCCATTGGCATGAATTGTTATTCCCAGCATTGTCTGAGAAAAATAGGAAAGACATCCACAAAGCTCCTGTTTGCTTTCCCTTTGATGCACACAACCAGTTATCCTTAAGTAAGTAAATAAATTCCTCAGCTATGTTAGGACATCTGTGGTAGGTAAGGTTAATTAAAAAAAATAAATTGAATAGAGGGTTAGTAGCTCACTTACAATTAACAACTGTATATTCTCACAGAGTCCTACCTAAAAAGTAGAAATAATCATGCAAGGGCATTGTGTTATATTTCACTGTTGCTTTTAATCATAAAGGCTTGTACAGGAATCAAGTGAACATCCTTATCCAGAAATCAGAATGCACACTATGTAAAAATAAGAGAAATCCCTCCCCAAGATCGTGTAAAACGACATCGATCATGGTGGGATGTAGTCCAGAGTCACGGGAGGGAGAGGCTCTTGTCTGGGGAGCAAAGAGACAATGCAGCTTAGAAGGATGAAGGGAAAACCTGCCCCCACCCACCCCCATCCAGGATATTATAAGTCAGTGATGACAAATCTATGACATGCGTGCCACAGGTGGCAGGCAGAGCCATCTCGGCATGCGTGCGAGCCTTTGCCCAGCCACACATGCACCCACAGCCTCCCCATTGGCCAGCTGATTTTTGGCCAGTTTGGCTTCCGGAAGGCCTCTGGAACCCCAGAGTTTTCCGACTTCCAGTTCTTCTGGGAGGCCCATTTTTCACCCTTCCCAGGCTCCAGGGGCTTTCCTGCAGCCTCGGGGAGGGAAAAAATGGCCTCCAGAGACCCTCCAAAGGGGGGGTTGCACACGCAAAAGCGGAGGTCGCAGGAGAGGGGGTTGCACACATATGCGCAGGGGCAGGGAAGTGCAGGGAGGCCACATGTGCATATGCAGGCGTGGGGAAGCATGGGGGCAGGTCCCACGTGCATTGGATTATGGGTGCCGGCAAGCGCACATGCACAATAGCATGTGTGCGCTTTTGGCATGCCACAAGTAAAAGGTTTGCCATTGCTGCTATAAATTATGCAGATAAGTGCTTTAGTCTGACAAGATTCCTGGCTATAGGTGTGCAACAATAAAGAAACTACTTGGATGTAACTCCTTGTGATGTTCTTTGTTCCTTGGGTCTGACAAAAAATGTGAAAATGGGAGCATGTCATATATGTTACATCTGTAGACATCTCCCTGAGAAGGAAAAATAGTCTGTATGTACTGTTCCTTTCTGCAGCTGCATAGCCCTTTAAAGCTAATTTAATGCATGTAGGCATTTACAATGGAAGGATCTGTTAGTTCAAACCAAGAGAGACTTTGGATCCCATAGAATAAAACCAGGCTACATTTGATGATTCCTAAAATGAGCATGAAACCGATTATGTACTGTCCCTTGGTAGTCAATGTAACCAAGTACGGTAAGTCATAATGAGTGACATGAGGGAAATCTGTAATTTTCAGCTTTAAACATTTCAACTCTCAACAGACACATAGAGATAAACAACATTTGGACACCATTCAAAAGACACCACAAATGCTTCAAAAGGAAACAAAAAGATCAGAACACTTCCTGGCTAGTAATCAACACCCAGATAAGCAGGGATTATACCAGACAAACAATCAAGCAGTAAACAACAGTCTAATCAAGGAACTACCAAGGAGAGAACAACACCCTCCCCAACACTGATAGGCCAAACTACTCTATATAAACAGAGAGCAAACCCCATGCCCTTTTAGCATTAAAGATGTTGCCTAGTTGAGTAACAAAACATATGCAACCAAACAACTAAACTCAGAGAACACTATGGTCGTAAATCGAGGACTACCTAGAATTTTTTTTTCCCCTAGTGGAATGCTGTAACTTGCAGTTAGATGAAGGATGTGTATCCATCCAAATTGTTCACAGGGCTTGAGTGCTCCCTTTCATAATGGAACAGAGTTAATGCTTGTTGAAAAATATGTAACTTCTTAAGGGATTGCCTCTGGTTATGTGAAATACTTTGATATGTTAAAATGCTTTTTAAGACTTTTCTTAAATGCTGAGATGCATGACAACGGAACACTTCTCTCACAAACATGAAACAATCAAACCTGTAGAGTTACCCAGCTCCTTATCATGTTTACCAAGAAAAATTTGCTAAGCAGTCTGACATAAATTTATTTATGTCCATAAGCTTGCTTTGCAGAAATGCCAGATGCATGAGTGTAACTAATGCTGAATCATAACAATTCCATCAGCATGAGCAATTGTTGACACTCACGGCCAGGTTTTATCACTTATTTTCCTTTATCACCTCTGGAGGGTATATATAGTGAAAGAAAACCTCCATGTATTTCTGCAATCGCAAGAGGCACCACACCGTTTACCTGGGGAGAACAGAAAATGAGGTAAGGAGACAGCTCAGCAACTATCTGCCACAAAGTGCTGATGGGATTTGTTTCTTACATTCTTCTCACCTTGACTCAAATTGCTTTGCTGCTGTTGAAACAAAGAGAAGCAGGGGCTGGGACAGGAAACGAGGTGGCAGCTTGGCAATTACGGGATATACGAAATGGCAGTAACTGTGTGCAGGAAATAGCAAAAGGCTGACAGTGCGAAGTTATGGAGAGAAGTAGTTGCTGGTGTATATTTGAACTAGGAGGAACTTGTTGGAGAGAAGAACCAGTAGATATAGAAGATCACCATAAAATAGCCCTAATAAAGGCTTAATGCACTGTAAATATAATATGACACAGAATAAAAGTATAAAAGTTTTGAAGTGGAGGATAAATTAGGCTGCATGTAATGAATGACCAGAGCTTGGCACTTTAGTTTACCCAAAGAGTATATAATCCAATATCATTTTTGGCTGTATCATTGTCATCATCATCATCATCATCTGACTACAGCTCTCAGAATTCCCATGCCAGATTGCAGGAAAGATTAGGAACTCTTCATTCATTGAATGTTGGTCCTGAAACAGATTAGGGGCCACCATCACTCTTCTTTAATTAGAAATTTAAAAATCAGAAGTGAGATTAGTTGATAAGTGAGTTACGTTTTATTTACTTCGCCCCTTAGAGTGATTCACCAGCTAGTTCAAATTCAAATTTCAAATTCAAATTTATTCGTCACATACACAATCATACAAGGTACAACCTGCAGTGAAATGCTTTATACAACTGCTCCAAAGTATAAGATATAAAAAAGACTATTAAAAAAGTCCATTGTAAAATCAATTGAGTGTGATGTAGACCTTATTGAGGGCCATAATGGCCTGCGGGAAGAAGCTCCTCCTCATCCTTTCCATGTTTGCCCTCAGGCAGCGGTTATGGACCAAGTAGTGGGCCTTGATCAATGGTAGGTCCACTATAAATTACATGTACTCCATTGTGGATAGACGCATCTCTTTTCTATTTTCTGCCACTGCCCCTGCCCCCCCTTCCCCTCTTCCAAGTCTTACGCTGCTATTACGAATGCCATTGGTAAAAG
>JAOYMU010000292.1:23261274-23283879 GCA_025802295.1 Psammodynastes pulverulentus | reverse complement strand
GGAGCTCGGCTCGGCCGCGCATGCGCGCGCGCGTCACGGAGCCGGTGGTGACGTCAGCCGGATTTCACCGCTGCTCTGGTGGATATTAAATCAGTAATGTTTTCCATATATAAAGTTGCTCATAAAGAGTAGCCATCTTAGAAGAGTAATTTCTGAATATTCCTCCTATAATGGGAAATTGTGTGATATACCTCCATTACTCATCAGCCATCCTTATATATTTAATTTAGCAGCTGGAGTTGATAGCAGCTGGAGTTGGCAAAGAGTAAATGCAGTCAATAAAAAAGATACGTTTTCATATCTTTCACAATATTTTAGGATCTTAAAGGTCACTAATACCGTATTTTGGATATCATGTTGTTTTCTTTTAAGGATTTTTTATTTCTTTGATAAGGATGAAGTGTTCTTACCAAAGTGCTGCTATAGCTTGTTGTTGTTCAGTCACTAAGTCATGTCCGATTCTTTGTGACCCCGTGGATGGTAACACGGTCTCCTGGAGATTGCCCAAATTCATGTTCATTGAATTGATGAGACTATCTAACCCATTTAACCTTCATTGGTCTTTTCCAATGAGTCATTTCGTGGCCAAAATATTTGAGCTTTGGTTTCAGTATCCGTCTTTCCAAAGAACAATCAGGGTTGATTATTACATTTTTGTAAATGATTATTATTATTACAATACTTACAGTTAGAATTTGTATTCAGTAATTGTAACTGAGGAAAAAGTTGAGGAACCTAAATATACAAATATATACTATGAAACACAAAACCTTTTTTTACTTTTGTATAGATTATTTACTGTAAATTCCAAGAAATGTTCTATGACAAAAATAACTTATAAATACACCAGAGTTGTATGGGATGGTAAGCTACAATGCATATAATCCCATTTTCCTGGTTTGTACAATACTGGAAATAAAGAGAATTCAAGCAGGGCTGCTTATTTACTGAAAACCTGAATAATTCTGGTAAATTCTTTGAGCTCAGTGTTTGCTTTAATGCATCTATTTACATTAGAATAAGATCCTGACTTCAGTAGTGATTTTTTTGAATTAACACACATTTATCTGTTAAATAATTTTTATTGAAGGGATTTTTAAGAAAGTAAAAACCATAAGAGAAACTAATGATAATAAATAGATATATTAATAGTGAAAAAAGGAAATAGAAAAAAAAAACATAAAAGATTAGCAGATGAATTTGTTATTGCTGAAAATACTTGAACAAAATTAACTGTTGCTTCAGTTCTGTATTTTATAATTCTTTTATCATCATTAATTACTAGAAAATTGTTTGAAATATCCAGGAAGAGACTACAGTTTACTTACTTTTTATAAAAGAGATTATGTTTGTTCTGTGCTGAAACAGGACTGCCATTGGGCAAGTTCTTTCCTGTTATAAATCTTTCCTGTAAAATAAAATAACAATTTTCTTCAGAAGATGATCTATAGATGTGAACTGTAGCTAAACATACATTACTGATCAAAAGAAATCTGTGCTTGCAGTGAAAACCAAAAAGTAGTAATTGTATAGGGACAACTATTTCCTAATTTTCCTCGACATTCTCCTCCTTTGAGGCAAGAGCTATGGTGGTGCAGTGGTTAGAATACAGTACTGCAGGATAATTCTGCTGACTGCTGACTGCCAGCAGTTTGGCAGTTCAATTCTCACTAGCTCAAGGTTGACTCAGCCTTCTACCCTTCCAAAAGCGGTAAAATGGCCCAGATTGTTAGGGGCAATATGCTGATTCTGTAAACCACTTAGAGAGAGCTGTAAAGCACTTTGAAGCGTTATATAAGTCTAAGTACTATTGCTATTGTTATGCTACTTTAGTAAATTGATCCAGCTATTCTGTTAGAGTCTTTTTTCTTAATTAAATGCAAATAAAGGCAACCCAGTATTCTAGCATGTCTGTTATATGTAATTAACCAAGCTGAAATCCTGGAAAAGTAGATACCAAATGGATGATGCCTGTCTGTTATGGAGGTGAATAGCTAGACTTCTTTTCAAAAATTTGATGAATTCAAATTTACAGATTATACAAAGTAAGGTTGCCTAGCAATTGTTGTTTTTCAAATGGGCATATTATATCATAGACAGTAATATTGAAATTAGTGGTTCTAACATCGCCTATTGCTCTTTTGGGTTCTGGCGTGCACATGCGAGCCGGGGAGCTGCTCTTCCAGTTTCTGGCACTCCCCTGCACACATGCTCCCGTTTCAGCACTCAGTGCCGAAAAGGTTTGCCAATGTTGGTCTAGTGTGTCTTTCTCTCCGTCCGTCCGTCCGTCCGTCCGTCCGTCCGTCTGTCTGTCTATCTATCTATCATCTTCCATTTGGAAAATTCTTGATATAATTTTAATGTAAACATTTTCAATTTTACTCTTTGACATAAACTTGTTCTTTATCTAATACCAAAAATTCTTGAAAGTGGAACTGATTATATAGTTACGCTTATCATCCCAAAATAATAAAGAAGCACTTCATTTCCATTCCTACTACATACATCTTTCATTTGGTCACATCATGAAAATGTCATTTTCACCTGAAGGTACCTCAAAGTAAAGTGATAATGAGATTGCTAAAAGCATTCCTTTATATTGCAAATTAATTTGACAGCATGGCATAAAATTAATATGATTAAATAGGCATGCAGAGATATTTTCATAACTTTATCTGAGTTCAGTTTCATCATGTTTCATGTCCATATAAATACAGATTAAAATTTTTTTCTTAGAGTTACACATCTTATTGTGTTTTTCTCTACTTAACTTTTTTTTAAAGTGTTTACTTTTCACTAGAACAACTTTGGATGGCAAATAGAATTTAAGATTAAATAACTGAATTACTGTAAAAATGCATATAACATATAATCCAAAGAAAAAGAAATGGCAGCTGGAAATAAAAAGCCCTCAAAATAATGACAAATTATTTCCAGGTTTCCTAATTTACTTCAGCAAATAGCCAGGCCTGAAGCGCTTTCCAAAAAGGCCAATAGGACTGGGACCAATCTTAGTGGATCAGCTATTCCAAAGCACAGATACTGTAACCAAAAAGAAATGCTTCCTGGGTCCTGCAGGATAGATGTGAAGGATAAAATGCTTCCTGGGTCCTGCAGGATAGATGTGAAGCATATTGCTATTGCCACATCTACTAGCGTGAATAGAGACAACTGGCCAGTCATTTGTCAAATGGTGTAAGGTCTCCTGCTTGAGCAGGGGGTTGGACTAGATGACCAATAGGTTCCCTTTCAACTCTGTTATTCTGTATTCTGTTTCTTGGAACAGTAAATTCAGCCATCTGTGATGTCTCACCTGCCTAAGAAGTCTGCCCAGGGGATGATGTGTGACTGGATCCAGGTGGTGGTGAATTCTTCACCACCAATTAGAAATGATTTTGTCAAACCCAAAGAACCAAGAACAACACATGGAGTTTCTTCTGAGTAGTTCTTTATTGTTGTTTGCTTACAAACAAAATCTTGCTAATGGAGTTCCCACATTGACTTTCCAGATTTCCCTGTCTGGAAAGTTAATGAAACTGGGAATATGTCCACTCTCCCAATTAATGGGATGGGTAAAAAGTATCAAGAAATAGCAGGCAACATACTTTGAATTGTGAGTTGACCAAAGTTGTTTGCTGACATGGGTAGTTATAGAAATCAGTCAAGCAAACAAATAAATAAATAAACAGGTCCATTCTTGATGCTTGGTAGTTTGTAGCTTTTAGAACAGGCTTCAACTCAACTCAAGCAAAACAAACTGGCTTTGGGATTTAAGGCTCCCTGGATTTTGTAATATGTCATCTATCAGGATCTTACTGTGTTCCATTCTTTTCTTAAAATGTAATTATTCCTATGAGGATTTTTATGTTATGCTAATGTTTCTGGAAGCTTTGGTACTACCATTTTCCTTATTTTTCTGACATACCTACTGTATGTGTAACTCCTAGACTGACAGGGGTTTGGCTAAGCCCTTTCATTTAGACTTTTCCCTCTAACTATTAATCTGAGGGATTGCCAAATTGAATAATAATAATAAGAATAAAAAAAAACTGTGGACAAGCATGACAAACATCTGCTTGATATCTTTTGATTTTTCTGTTAATCACTGTCTTTCTGAATAATGTATAGATGTGCTTATTCCCTGTTTGTGAAGTTTACGTTGACAGGAGCCAGATTGCAGTGAAGACCATAAATAAACTGACAGTTTAGGACAAGCAGCCTTTTGGCCTCTGGCAATTGAGCAGGCATCCTGCTCCATTTTTGTGACTATGAACGTTTGTCCCTTTTGAGGACCCTTGTCCTTTCTGGTGATAAATTGAGAAAGACAGGCAGCACATGGATAGGCAAACACCTCATCCAGGCGCTCTGTGCCATTTTACAGTTTCCTCTTGTTTTTGACATTTCCTTTTCTCCCTTTTCACCTCCCTCTTCGCAAACAGTTTCTATCTAACATTTGTGACAGAAAACTAATAGAAAATGACAAGCTTCATAAATGAGCTCTATTACTCATTTAAAATTATGTGAGGGGCTAGTTTAATTATACTGTGCCTATGAAAAAGCGATTTACACTTAATTATCATTTCCCAGTAATCATCAATCAGGATAAGCAGATTTAGGGGGAAAATAAAAAAGGGAGATAAGAAGAGCAAACAGATGTACAGGTATTTCACTTTCAGTCTGAGTAATTTTTTTCCTGTTAGCCTCTATGATAGGTTTGTTTATCTGCTCACAGTAGAGGAGCTTAGGTCTCATCCCTTCATTTGTTATTTCTAATTACTGAATTTTTCAAATTAGAAAATGGGACCTTATTAGCTAGTTAGAAAATGCTTTGTGTCCCAAGCAAAGATTGTAATTACTGTTGGTGTCCAGTGTTTTGTTACATTATAAAATATTTGGGGGAGGATTCTAAGAAATTGGATTTTGTTTTTCCACAGCGTATCAGTTGTGCTTTGCTTTTGGTCTGGATATATTTTTATTACATTCTGTGTGAATATATAGTCATACAGATTTATTCAAATAGTATTATCTTTGCTTTTCAGCTGCCAGGCTGCTACTCAGGAAGTACAGTGGGCTTATTTAACCAGTAGAGATGGTAAAAAAAAAATTGGTAGCTTGACATTATATTACCCTGGTCAGTGATATCTAGTATTTGCTGCAGCAATGCATTACTTTGGAGCAGGATAACCAACTTGTCCCAAAACTTGAGGGCTGCCCTAGAATTTATCTAAGAATGATGTCAAAATGGTATTTTAAATTACATATATAGAAAAAAAAATTAATCTATTGTATTTTAATTGTAAATTAAATTTAATGTTTATCTTAAGTGACACTTAAAGATGTGATATAATGCTTGGCCCACTCAAAGATTGTATGCTTGTAGGGTAGAAATAATATCAGCTCATAAATTAATGTACATCAGTGTTATATCTTAGAAGTTAGAACGGTGAATAGAAGAAGACCGTGTCAGAGGAAGCTAACATAGATGTCAGCCATGACTTTCAGAAATGAAGCCTGGTTTGACTGTAGTTTCCTGGATGCCTTTCGCATAGCGTTTTCTATAATTATGTGGTATCAAATGATAAAAAAAATGAAATTGTCAGAGTTGGGTTTTTTTTTAATTGCACATATGTATTCCATGATCTATTTGGGTTAACATAGAAAAACTTTTTAAAGTACATTTTTAAACATGCTCAAGACACCTCAGGTTCGTGTTTCTCTTTATATTCTAGCCATTGCTGAGAAATTATATATTGCATTTACCAGAATTCAACTTTAAAATACCTTAAAATTTAATAACTGAAAAAAATCAATATAGTCTGTGCTTATCCAATAATTCCCAAAGCTTAAGAGAAGTTTTGAAATATACTCTTCAATGAATTATTGAATACTAGGTTGGAAAAGGAAGACACTTAAATTTGTTAGGCTTTCTTTTCTAACTTCTATTAATGGAATAAAACACTTGGAATAAAATTTGATAACGGCATTCACTAGTTAAAAGGAATGGCACTGGACTTGTGAAAATGGCCACTTGACTGCTTATCCTTCAGTAAGAGTACTTTAGGCCAGAAGCAAAAATGTATTTTGGGGTTTTGCAAAAAGTCAATAGTCAATTGTAACATGCTCTAAATGGCTTTCAATGAAAGTAATACACACATAGTTTTTTCCGGGTTACATAAACTGTATGCCACTTACTAAAATATTCATATTAGCCCAAAGGTACAATTATCCAGTGAAGTGGGAATCTAAGAAATTAGTTCCTTATTAATGCTTATATGGGCAGTTCATTTTATTTATCTCAAAACTAACTTTTTAATTTTAAAATTCCTCTTATGCAATAGATTCATAGTTTGTATGTGTTCCTCTCCTGCTTTACTGTTAAAATAAATTATTTGAATTTAAAACCAGCATCTTAAAACTGCCTTTATATATAATTATATTCATGTATATCAATGTTTTTAAAGAATAAATACATATACAGTGTAGTGATCTTTAAAAACATGAAATAAAAAAATAACAGTTTTATCCCTGTAACAAACTTAAAATATTTTATATAAATGCAAGATGTTAACTAGCCAAGTCATTGAATATACTGTATATGTATATAATCAGAAAAGAAATAAAAAGTATAAATGAAAAGCGCAAAAGTGTGATTATCGAAATATGGAATTGATAATAATTATATATTTCTTAGATGGTTAAGATGTGGAAGAATAAACTAGAAGCCAGAAATAAGAAAAAAAGTTTAAAAATGCATCCAGTTTCGCCACTTAATAAAGATGAATTTGTTTTTTTATACTCAAGATATTCTGTAACTCTTTTTATATTACCCTGTTATCAAGGGCAGAGCTGGGCTTTTCCAACATGCAGCTAATTCTATAAAGCATTGTATAGAATTAATTTTTTATGTAAAACATCTGTCTCAAAAGTCTGTAAAAATACTCCATAGACCTATTCCAGGATGTCTTGTAAAATGATGTCCAGTAATAGTATTTCTGTGGAAAAATGCTTATTATTATGCTTGCAATACACATTTTAAGTGCATCTGAACTTTCTTTTCTATGTCCAGGCAATACATTCCTCTGGCACATGAATGGATTATAGGATACTATTCTAGTACTTAAGGGAACTTCTTCCCTCTATGATTCCGACTTTGTTCTTCTGGGGGAAAAAAGAGTTTTAATTAATGCAGAAAAAATAGAAGATAAATGACAAGTTAAATTAGTGATGGCTCTTGCTGGAAGAAAAGGGAGAGATTGAAAAGATGGAGAAAGTATGATGCAGCAACAAAAGCACAAATGGCTATACTATAATTCTTAAGTATTTAGTCTACTTTACGTAGTGTTATGTTTTAATATTACAAAATCTACAGAGACATAAAGAAGAATGAGAGCTGAATTGAGTTTCTGAAATTGTATATTAGCCTTTCTTTCTTTCTGTCCAAAACATATTAAAGAATAAAAAGGGCATGAAGGCTTCCACATCAGGATTGGAATAAATAGCAGGAAAAATAAATATGACATGGCAAAACTTTACTAGCTGAAGACTCTGGATTGTTGTGACCTATAGAGATAAGTGACAATAATTAAAATTTGCAAAACTGAAGAGTTTGTGTCTCTTTTACAGCACAATCTGCTGTATTAAAGATGTGTGAAGTTATTTAACACTAAGTGTCAGAACACAATTGAATGTAGAATTTATTACTTCTGAAAGATTTCCATATGAAGCAAACAAGGCAGTGATGCTTATGCATTCTTCAGTAATCTGTGTTGGGACTTTGATACCTTCTATCACAATGGTGACATGAACTGCAGAGAAGAGAAATTCAAATATTGTTCTTTGCATATAGACCATTGATTTAAGCAAGGATTTTTTAAAATAACAAGTATTTAGTACATATCTGCAGTCCTGGATATGTGAACTTGTGAAGTGGCTCCATTATTACTAACATCCTTACATCAGTTATATTCTTTTCTTGTTTAGTTATTTAGGTTTTTTTTAAATAATTATATAATGGTAATGATGATTTAATATTTATTGTTTTATTGGATTGTTGTATGCTGCTCAGAGTCTCTGAGAGATGGGTAGCCATATAAATTTTCTTAATTAAAATAAAATAAAATAAAATAAAATAACCCTGTAGCCTTCTATTTGTAACTTCTTTGGCATATTGGAGCTTTATCAGATTTCCTTCATATTTTATTTCTTCTTGAAAAAAAATCATTCATAAGTGTGTGTGCTTGTGTGTGAAAAATGGCTCCATCAGAATGTAAAAGCTTTATATGATGAAGACCTGTCCTTGCCTCCATATCCCACTATACAACCTTGATTGCTTAAATAGATTAAAAAAATATTCATTTGCAAACAGTGAGAGATTTGAATATTGGTTGAAAATTAAACTCATTTAATTCACAACTTCTTTCCTGTAGGGATAGTAGTTTTTGTCATTGAATTCCTAATAAAGCAAATTAATTGTCAAGAAAAGACTGTTTAAATGCAGTATGGTTTTATAAACTAAGTGATATTTCTAAATTCACTGTAACGTGGTACCACTAGAGGTGTTAAGGAAAGCTGTGCTCACTTCTCCTAGTTATTTTTATCTACCACATCATGCTTCTAGTATGTATCTTGATTATCACTGGCATATCCTGAAGTAGTCAAATATTACATTGTATCATACATGTGGAAATAAGCATTCTTAGTCCATTGGTTTGAACTACATGGTGCTGTATGAATGACTAATTCTGAACAAAAGCCAATTTGTTTTCTTTTTCTTTGTTCATTTGTTTTAAATTCTAGGTAAAGTTATTGATGGAAATTTAATTTCAGTCTGAGAAAGTAATTTAAGTCAGTAATTAATTAAACATGTTCAGGGCCATAGGTAATATATTTTCTTGATCTGATGTTTTAGCATAACTTGCAATCTATGTACTACTAAAGCTCTCATATCTGTTTGTTACTTTGTTACCTTCAGTTGGGCAAAATCGTGCATCATAGAACAACAATTGTAGAATCAAATGGATTAGCTTACAAAATGAATCCAAAATCCAGGACCTCTAGGGGATTGAAATTTGGCAAAGTTCAGGCCATTCCAGTGATGCCATGCCTTCTTACTATACTTCCCTTAAGACTGTAAGTTGCATGGCACAAGGGAAGATGAAAGGGGCATATCCCCATTCTCTCTTGCATCTTCCTATGTTCCCAGAGTCCAATCCACTGAGAGCAAAGCCCATGGGTGAGTGGGCCATTGGCTGCTTTGGAATTGAAGCTGAAATTTGAAGTTTCTTAATAGCACTCTCTGATTAGGGAAGACTGAGGGAGAAATTAGAATGTCCATTGGCAAAGTAGGGTTGACTGGGCTGGAGGTGCTAGTGGTTTAACAGGTGAGGCTTTTTCCTTCCTGGAGGGTAGGGTTTCCTGAGGACATGCTGGAATGAGGAAGAGGTGTGCAGTTTTTCTGGTTTCTTCTCTCCGTTGGTATGCTGAGGATGAGGAGAAAGTGATGGTGGCAACTTCATTGGGGTTCTCCTGACGATTGTTGAGGAATGGTGCTGGCCTATATTATAAGTGAAAAGAAGAATGACCCAATGGATCATAGGTTTTCTAGTAATATGTTGAAACTGAAAATGCACCCCTACTTAAATAACACCAATCATATTTCAGTGCTTTTCTATGAAGATTCAGAGATTCTGATCCTCCTGATTGCTAATTGGTAGAAGGCAGTTATTCATAAGACATTACACTACCCTACAGTTTTAAAACACTTTAAATGAATTGATGCATGCTTATGTTTATAATGATTTTGATGTAGGGTACTACAAAGTTTTCACAACTCAGTTAAAAACAACAAGTCTTCAACTTATAACAGTTTGTTTAGTGACTATTGGAAGTTAACAACAGCACTGAAAAAAGTAATTTATGACTATTTTTCCACACAATCATTGCAGCATCTCTATTATAACATGATCAAACTTTGGATGCTTGGCAACTGAGTCATATTTATGAGGTTGCAGTGTTCCAGGGTCATGCGATCCCCCTTTGCAACCTTCTAACCAGCAGAATCAATCAGAAACCAAGATTCACTTAACAACCATGCTACTAACTTATCAACTGCAGTGATTTACTTAACAACTGTGGCAAGAAAAGTTGTAAAGAGGGCAGAACCCATTTAACAACTGTCTCACTTAGCAACAGAAATTTTGGACTCCATTGTGGTTGCAAGTCAAGGACTACCTACTCAATAACAGAGAATGAGGCTTAAATTTTAAATTCACTTGTATTCTCAGGCTCCAAACTTTCAATTGTTTTTGTCACTGGATTACATGGTGGGTCGCACTTTGCAAATGAACATGTGTCACAACTCCCTTCAAGAATACTGGGACTCCTTTTAAGAAACCAGTTTTATGTAACAATAAAACTGTTTCACCACCCTTGCATTGTGCACCTAATCTCTTTTTCCTTCTCTTGCTTTCCAGTGAACAGGTTTTTGCTTTTGTAAAACTATGCACTGTTTGTTCCTAGGCTGAGTGACCTCAGCCTATCTTCAGTGCTATATAAGGCAGAAATACAGATGTTAATTGGCAGGGGTGGGAATGGGGGAGGCAGAAGCACAATATGTGCATCTTGTACAGCCATGCACTCGGAAATGCCCTGAAAAGAGAATGTAATTATATGGCTTCTCTAATTAAACATGTAGCATAATTGATTGTTATAGTGAAGCCATTCCTCAGACTTGCACATAACAGCAAATTTATTCAGCCAAAAGTTCAGTAGGAGAGTGTCACTTAAACCTTAACCAATTCAACAATTCATCCATGAAATTGTAAAGGAGGCTGCATTGGTATCCATCAACTTAAACTAAACTAAAACTACTCAATGGGTTAGAAACTTGAAATTAGAAAAGCTGAAAAGATGCATATGTGTACTTTTTCTGTACTCTTGGGGCTATTCAATTATAATGTGAATTACTATTTCAGATTACTAAAGAACATTTATAAGTCCCTAATGTATAATTAACTGTCTCTATTGATACTGGCCTTGAAGAAGTTAGTGATAATTCACGGAGGATTTTCAGGAAAACTATGTGTACAATATTGTGATTGATGGATATCATTTTTCACTAATCAGCTGATCAAGACAGCTTAAACTTAAGACTTAGAAAATGTAACATCAAAGTTCTGCTCTATATTGAGAAAAACAAGAAAAACATCCTACAGACTTTGAAGAAAGTTATCATCCTGATCAATTCTGTATTTTAAATTTGGATAATTTGGTATGTTGATTTAAAAAGAATGTCATTTTTCTTGCTTTGTAAACTGAAAATCATAATCATTTAAAAATATGGTAAGAAAGGTAATTGTCACTGTCTCTCTTTTTCATTTATATAAGAGCCAGTTCAGAAAAATAACCACCAAGTAGCTAGGAAATTATCAATGTATCTAAATGGTTGGTTTCAGTAGAAGCAACAAAGCATTTTAAGTAGCTAATATTCAGTGTCAATTTGTATTTAAAACTCCATGTGATTTTAGCATCACAAACATACTTGTTTTAAAACACAGCACTCAAGATTATAATGAAGTTATTTGTATAATTCTAAGAAGATTACACCAACATAAAATGAAAGGATTATTGTTTATCTCTTATTTTGTCTTTGATGTGATAATCATTCTTTATTAATCTACCTAAATAATCCAGTAACAATGATTAAAGTATTATAATTTTTCCATAGTTTGTTTTCTGATTCTGGAAATAATAGATAAGATCCTGCAAAACTGGATATGATTACCATAAACTAGAATGCAATTGATAGCATTATGTTCTCCAGGATGGCATGAGCTATCCAGGGTTGTTCTTAGGCTATTAATGGTCTTAGCTTAATATGGATGATTGAATGCAACAGTGATGACCAAGTCTTACTTGGGTCTGTGTTATACAGTTCAGAATACAGAAAAATATGAATATGCTTTTTATAGTCATGTTTAGGGAAGCTTATGTTTAGAATCATTTGTCCAAACAAAGGCCTGGAAAAAATAAAATGAATATACAATATGGATAATATATATTCGCAGACCTGATGGCTGATTTGTTTTCATTTTAACTTCCATATCTTGTCTATTTTCATACAGCTTTGTATAATGCAAACATTTCTCTGAATAAAATGATTTTATGTTGATATTGTTACTTTGCAATCAATGCATGTTTACATGATATTTGCACTTCTACCAAGGACTGCTTTTATTTATAGAAATGTATAATACAGTAAATTTGATTTCCAATGAAGGTATTATTTTTATGGTAATGGAAGTATCCAAAACTTTTCTTATTCCTGGCTTAACTGATTTCCTTTATGTCAAGTATATAAAAATATCATGAACTTTTTCATCTGTTAAGTGGAGAATGGAGAAATAAAATATAAGTGCATATTAAAAGTAATGAACACACACCTGTCTATAATTGCAATTAGTCTCTGCAGGATTTACATTTCATAACTGGATTGAGATATCTATTAGCAAAGTTTTACCATCAAGAATGCTAATAGACAAACAATATTAGAGAACTGGGCTGAAAATAACAGAATTGTAACCGAATAAACAAAAAAGGTGCAGAGTTTTTAACACATCATAGAATGCATCAATAGAATTATAGTTGTGCAATTAGTAATTCTTCTGTACTCTCATTGGTCTGACCCCCTTTTCAAATATTGTATGCATTTCTGGATATTTCATCTTTGGGGGGGGGCAAAGGAAAATGCACTTATGTCCATTTGCAGCATCCTACAGTCATATGACCATGATTTACAACATTCTATTTCCAGAAAAAACATCCCTTAGCAGATAATGGGTTTCCTTAATGACTGCTGCAAAATAAAGTAAAATCAGGTTGGTAAATCAAAGGCTATCTGTATATGTCAGTCTTCTTTTGTGAGTATAGAGAACATGGAATCGTAGTAATCAGTCACCAAATTTTGTTTAATCAGAACTTTTAGCAAGAACAGTTCAACAGTTGAGCTAGTTTCTTAGGAAGAGATGGATTGCCCTTCTTTTGACATCTTCAGGAAGAGTTTCAATCCTGTAGTGGGCAGGGGCTTACAGTTATTGGCCTAAATGAAAATTTCCGAGTTTAGGATTCTGTGATTTTTTTTTTAGTACCTTCATTTCTGTCATCCTACATGTTTTAAAGCAACAAAGCAAAGGAGAAGGACACACATAAAATGCATGCAACAGAAATATCAAATGGCATAACTACACTTCTTGGGCATAGACAGCCTATGGCATATCAAGAAGAATGTTCAACCTCAGTGTATGGATTGAATTTGGCAGCTTGCCTTGTTTAAGAATTGGAAGCCTGGCTGACCAATGTTGTCCTTGAGATCTCTGACTCTTTGAACAAGGTATATGGTATGCAAAAAATACGTCCATAGATGGCTTCATTAACAGGTGAAGATAGAATGAGGCCTTGGAGGGCTGATGCTTCAAGATTTCCCATCATTGTGAATCAGGACAGCAATCTCTTACTTGCCCTTTGCTTTATGTTGATTAAATGATAAGGGACAGTGAAAGTGGCCAGCAATGTGACTTGAAGTAGTAGGACCTTCAGGGAGATGCTACTTTCCAATAGAACAAGCAAGGAATATGTGAAGAGGTTCATGAGCTAGTATGAACAGAGATAACACTGTGTGCTTGTTTGTGCATGTGAATGGTATGTTGATATGTTTCCAGGTAGAAGCAGGGCTATTTAAGATACCATTTGATTTTCTCTGAATATCTAGAAGCATGAGGAATTGAAGTGGAAAATAAAGGATTAGATTTCCTTTTTCTGGTTCCAGACTGGATACAGGTGAATTTTGGAATTCGTCCCATTTTCTATATTTGAGGTATTATTTTTTAATATATTAATTTTACCCAAAATATCACCTTGGGATATGGATACTGACAGACCTATTAAATGGGAGAGGAATATCAGCATGGATTTTTCTAGAACTGGGCTCCTTTCATTCGAAATATATCACATTTCTTTTTAAATGAACAGTGTGTGTATGCACATACATTTGTAGAGCAGTTAGTGTATGTGCAAGTTATCATGGTATAATAGCATTGTATCCAAAGCCGCTTTTCTCCATAAATCCTTATGTTTAATCCTGCAACTCAGTAAGCAGCATGTTGCCTAGAGAATTAACTTCAGATTGGAGATAAAGAAGGGTCTAAAGTTAATGACATCTCGAAAAGCAACTGGAAGATTTAATACAATTGCAACCGAAGAAAATAACGATACTTTAAAAAAAAAGATAAGAATCTTTATAGGACAGTTACGGTAGCTTTGAATTGTATAGTATAATATTCATTGCTGATTTCAGTGTTTTCATACATATATATCATTAAAATAGCATTTCAGTATTTAATAATCACATCTAAATGTTCATCACCATGTTACTGCATTCTAAAATTACTTTTTAAAGTTTGTTATTAACTTGATTTGGCTTCTAAAACTATAATGTATTTAATACTTCAGATAAAAATATTGTTTTTTCTCAAAGTAGAATGTATGCTATTTAACTGTTTTTAAAAACACAAAGATTTCCCATATAATAATTTTATGTTAGCTTTGTTGTAAACTTTTCTGTTATTTTTGCTTCATTGTTTCCTTTGCTACCTTTATTCTCTGTTCTTTAGAGCAGGGGTCTCCAACCTTGGCCACTTTAAGACTTGTGGACTTCAAGTCCCAGAATTCCTCAGTCAGCTTTGATGGCTGAGGAATTCTGGGAGTTAAAGTCCACAAGACTTAAAGTGGCCAAGGTTGGAGACCCCTGCTTTAGAGAACGTAGAATTTCCACGAACACCACTTTGGTAGCATAACCATAGTCATACTTACTTTAAATACTGTAAGATCAAGACTCATCTTTCATGCAGAAGTCAGGAGAGTGGTGAAAATATAGTGAAAGAGTACAAAGGCAATGTTGGTTAAATGTTTCCTTAAGGTCTGGTGTATGGTTTAGTGAAGATCTTCTTTAAGTGATGGTGAACCTTTTTGCTGGTCTGTGACCATAATAAAGATTGATTGATTGGCAAACCTTTTAAGCTTGGTGTATCAAAAATTTGGAAAATGCCTATTTTGATTCTGCTGGCATCTCATCTCCCTCCCCCAAACAAGAGAA
Organism: Psammodynastes pulverulentus; assembly: GCA_025802295.1. Classification (NCBI taxonomy): domain Eukaryota; kingdom Metazoa; phylum Chordata; class Lepidosauria; order Squamata; family Psammodynastidae; genus Psammodynastes; species Psammodynastes pulverulentus. Next base: position 23,268,731 of record JAOYMU010000292.1, on the reverse strand, counting down.
AACAATTTTTTACATATTCATTTATTAAAAATATACAGTCCAACCATGTGCATTATTCTCAAGATCCACTGCTTACCTTCAAGTAATGTTCTATTTCTGTTGACAGGCCCCTGGAGCCTACCCAAGGCAGCTCTCACACAAGGCTTTCATTCTTGAGTTGGCTTGGGAGAATGCTCTTCTACAGCTTCTGCTGCCTCCAAAACCATGTGAAAGCATGATCCTTTTTCATGTAATTTTGAGGGCCTTCAGAGGTTGGATGAGACCATGAGTTTCAGATAGTCTGAAAGCTATTCAAGAGCACACCCTATTGTCATACAACCTTCGCAGCCTCCAAAAATTGCACAAGAACAGGGCATGCTTTCAAGAATAGTTGTGTGTTTGGGTATTGGTAAATGCCAGTATATCACCCTAAACGTCTTGGCATATCACCTTTTACATGCGTGTCATAGGTTTATTGTAACTGTTTTAGTTTTTGTTCTGAATTAGCATGTGCCAAGGGCCGTAAATCAGATTGAGCCTGTGTAGACTCTGTGATCATATATCTTGTAGAGATCCTTGATTTAATGAGGATAATAAAATGACACAAGAGTCACTTAGATCTTCCCTGGTGAAAGACGAGCAAAGTCAACTGCGTACAGGAATTTTTATTTGGACTTAACTTGTGGTGATAAGAGTGGGATATGAGGTCCCTTCTTGGTAAGGAGGAACCAGAGGAGCTCTTCATGAGTTGCTGTGATTTGAAATAATTAGAAACATTGAAAGAAACATGTTTGTTTTAATTGTTCTTTTTTGTTTTGTCTGTCTTTGTTTTATGAGAAAATTAATAAAGACATAAAAAAAAAGAAACATTGATGTATAGCACTGATAATGCACAATGTTAACCAGCTTTAAGATGTAAGCAAGATTATCTGGAATAAAAAAAATATCTTGATTTGACAAGTTAAAATGATATTCTTACTGCTTCTTGACAGAAAGACCATTATGATGATTTTAAATAATTGGAAGCCATTCTCTTAAGAAACATTTGCTTCTTGTCACTTAGTTTCATAATATTGATAGGTTATGAACTATACATCTCCTAAAACTGTTTGAATTGTGAAAGTGTATTGTTGTTACAAATAGTTGGCTCACAAAACATTTGGGGATGCAAGAAATTTTAAAAGAATTCTTTAAAATAAAATTGTAATTGTGAAAATCTGCATGATATTTCAAAGAACAATAAAAGGTTCTGAAATCTTGCAGTAATTCACTGCCAAAGCACAAAGCAAGAAAACACAATTGAGTCATCCATTCTGATCTCTTTATAATGGTAAAAATGTCTACATAATAAGCTCTTGCCTTATTTCTCAGTAGAATTATTAAAGATAATATTATTGTAACACTTGTAATGTAAAACACATTTGTAAAAAATACCACTGGCATAACTTTTATAAGAGCCTTACTAGGAATTTATTTTTAAAGCTTCAAGAAGATTGCATACTTTACTCAACACTATTTTAATCTTTTTTAATGATTGATTCAGTATAATGGAGATGATTAAGTACATCAGTTTATTAGAACCACAGATTAAATTATTTATAGCATGCATTTTAAATCTCAGTCAATATACAGGTGCTGGAAGAAGCATTACACAAGGGAACAGTTTAATGACCAAATTATCTTATCTCTGGAACTAAGCAATAAAAGTAGTTATTATTTTTCTTGTGTTATTTAACTTACCATTATAATTAAGCGTTCTAAGTATTATGCCTTTCCTCTTCTCCCCTCTTATATAAAGAGTTTGGTATAAAATGTGAATGATGCAAGGATTATTAAAAATCATGTTGCTTTCTTCCTTATTTTTTGAGATTTGATTTATTAAAGACAAAGCATGTAAAGTACAAATCTAGCTGTCTGTCCAGGAAAGCCTTACATGAAAATATATTATTTTCACAAGGCAGTAGTTCTTTTTTGCCTTTTCTGGTCAATCTACTCCATCTGCTTTAATAAGTCCTCATTCTTCAAGTAGGAGGATACAATCTGGCTTTCCAGATATTGTTAAACTACAAATACAGCATCTGAATCAGCATGAGTGATTCTAAGAGAGGCTGGGAATTCAGTTCAGCAACATCTACAAGGCTATGTAGCATACCTCTGGGATAGAAGAAGTAATAGGATGCAGCCTCAGTGGCTGAGTAATGCAGAATTTAGCAAAAATTGTTCATTTGGAAAGTCTTGCCATATTTTCAGGAGTTGAGTCAGTAGTTTGGTTTTGTAACTATGACAATGAACAGCTTAAAAATCGTCAGGCACATCTAGATCTTAAGGTAATTATGTTTGCATCCACATTATAATAACTTAAGTACAACAGCTTGGGTTCAAAGAGCCATGAGCAGTTTATGTGTATGTTTTTGCTCTTCTGTTTTACTACAGTTCTTTGTGCATTCTAAAAAGCAATCCAAGGAATTTGTAGGACATTGTGCAAATGTCTACAGATTTGTGCTCACCACAAAACTATAAGGAATTTGACATTGCTCTCATTTAAAAGCTTACAATTCCGTTCACTTCTGTAAGTGGGTTTGTACATCCAGATCTTTGACTATTTAATATCTGCTTTTCTGTTACTAAAACCCAGGAAGTAAAGAAAAAATGCTATCTTTTAAAAAGTTGTACTAAGGAGGATTCTCGTATTGCAGACACTAAAAGACTAGTTTCCTTGGGACTTAATCAATGAGATGTCACATTAGGAATAGGGCATATTAGTATGAACAGGACAATGATGTGCTTTGTCCCATGCCAAGTACAAAAGTCTCTTTGAGACTAGTGCAGCTGACATGATTTTGATGAGGATTTTTAGACAGATTTAAATTGTGTTAATGCAGTTCTTTCTTTACTGACCTAGGAGGTTAAATCACTAGATGGATCATAGATTGATTTCTCCAGAATTTTATATCAATATTTCTATTGTAATATTATACAATAACATTATTATTGTTTGTAGTTGTCAGTGGCCTTTTAAAGAGAATATATTGAAATATGTATATAGTGATAAGACCAAAAATGGGTATATTTTAAAACATGTTAAAATATATGTTTTTTAAAGTGTTTTTTTAAAAAACACTTTGCAGGAATTTGAATACCTAAGAAATGCAGTGACATATATAGAGAATACTTGTATTCCAAACTAAATAAAATAGCAAATTAATGTGCAGAAATTTAAATTAAAACTAACACACCATTTTCCAATTCTCTTTCTTTTTCTTGGCTTTTTTCTTTTCACTAGGTAAAATTCATGAAAAGTAGATATTGGCCCCAAAGTGGAATCCTACTTTGGCTCAGAGCCACTTAAATTATATGCTGAGTAGAACTCACATGATTTATGTAATGGTATGTGGGGATGACCTTGGGAGGCAGGAGTAAGAGGCACAGCCTAGACAACTATCATGCAAAAAACTATCTCTCTGCCCACAGAAGAAAAAGGGGATATGGGAAGCATTTCAAAAGGTATCCTCTCTAGTTTTCTGGGAGGGAAAAATGAAGGAGGGAAAAAAGAAGGGAAGATGGGAAAGTTGGGGGAATTGAAATGGAGTTGAGTGTTGCAGGGCAGGAAAATTGTGAGACCCTTGCCTAATAATGCTCTGTCCTAGGCTAATGGGACTACTAGAACTGCTACCACTTAGTGGTGTGATCTTGTGATTTTTTTGCCTATTGACTTTTTTGTTTAATGATGGAAATTCCAGTCTTAATTAAGAATCATTAAGTGAGGATGTCCTATGCAGTTTTTCTTTGAAAAATTACTAGTTTTATGAATTAGACAAAGAATCCCTGTCTAATGGTGTAAGGGTTAAGGTACCAGGTTAGAAACCAGGGAACTGTCAATTCTAGTCCCACCACACTTTCTCAGCCCTAGGAAGGAGGCAATGGCAACCACTTCTGAAGACTGCAGGGCCTACTACAGGCAGTTGCTAGGAATCAACACTCAAAGGCATATGCGCACATATATGCAAAAGTTTTAGACAATATCCCTTATTTGTAAATTCAGTACTGAAAGATACCTTTAATCACTATAAGAAGGTTTAATTTTTACATCTGCAATATCACAAAATTTAATTTGACTTTACCATTTTTCAGCCACTGAACACTTTTTTAGATAAGTGATAGAAAAAGGATGAAGTATAGCATTTAGTAACAGGCAGTTTTGGCCACTGACATTGGTAAATATTAGGATTTATGATATTATTGTTAGCCCGCTAAACATTACACATTAGTAGTAACCTAATCACAAAATAATGACATTTGTGTGCAGAGTTAGTTGCCTAGAACTATTTTTTTCGTTTTAGAAATTGAGTGCATTCCTATTTAGTTTTGTATGTTTATTTTCAAATCAGGAGAAAATGCACATATTACTGTAATACTCTTTTTTTCTGGTAGACTGGTTGATTTCCATATTTATCTTAATTATGTATGCAAATGAAGCTATTGCCATATTTTCATTTCAGCAGATCATTATTCACTACTCATCCATATATTTGTCTCAATGCCGCTATCGTCATGTTTGCAAATGATCCAGAGAAATACAAACAAGGCATTTGTAGTAGCAGTATTTCATTACTAAAGCTGAGAGATGTCAGGCATAATTACTAGGACTAACATCTGGACAGCTTTATTGAATGACTGCTACTGCCAGGATTGTTACCATATACAAAAAAATGTTATTCATATGAGTAATAACTATGGCCAAGTTAGGTAAGTAGTATACCGAGAAACATAATATGCAACAGAGAATCTTTATAGATATATATCCTGCAAATATTTTTTATAATAATCTATAGGGTAGTTACAGAGAATTTAGAAGTAATATATACCATCCAACTGTAGAAACCTACAGGTGTTTTTGGTTTTGTATAGCAAGATTCATTTCCTCAAGGTCTCAATAGAGTTGTATGTTTCTGATGAGGCTTTTTGCTTTTCATAATACAAAACAAGTGAACTTCGTTTTCACACTTTCCTCCCCCTAAATTAATGCCTGATGTTATCTGGATAAAGTTCTGGAATAGTTAACAAAATCTTGTGAGAAAATGAAGTACTGTAAACATTTCATTTCTTTATAGACCACATTTGTCTTATTCTCACACATCTTTTGCCCTTGAGTAAGTATAATTCTATTTAATAACACCTCAGTTACCAGAAAGCAGTTGGTTTTATCTACAAATACTCCTAACCCTTAGCTCCTCAGATAGCTTACATTCCAAGAGTTTATGTACCTGTACTTGCTCATTTGCAAATTAAGGGTACATAAATAAGTAATGCTAATTTGCATTGTATTCAGTGGTGTCTCCAACTGTCAAAAGACTCTTTGATCAATTGCCATTTTAATCAGTGGAACAGAGTGACAGTCAGGCTTTCTTTATCCTTCCTGTTCCATAGCACTATCTTCATGCATTTTGATGGGATCCCTCAAAATCTAAAGCAGATAGGGAAACTGGGGAGCAACAGGCAGAACGGATGTTTGTGAGAATGATATTCCTCCTCCTCTGTCATGTCCTAATTAAAACCTATTCCAGAACCTTGAAGAGAATACCAAAATGAAGTGTTTTGCTGTAGGTGTAATTTAGTAGCCATTTGAGTCTTAGCGCATTAAAAATATGAAAATATATTGGTCATACTCTTCAACTGTGTGTTGCACGCACTATTTGTCAAGTACTAAGCAATTTTGAATTATGCATACTTATATAAAACTAATAATATGGAGGTAGGCAGAATGGCTCTACAGATTAACAGACGTAGGATGATATCTCAGGGAAGTGGTCACTTTTAAAAAGATCTAAAGCTGGGCATTCTTCAAACTGTTCATGATGATTACTGCCCAACTTAGTTTGCAAGCCTTTAGATGAATGGGCTTAGCAGTGCAGAAACAATGGATTTGGAATTTTACAATTTTTAAACTTTCTAGGAGAACAGCTGATGTCCTGAACTGATACCCAAGGAGTGTTGTAACCATGCATAGTAAGCATCCAAAGTGAGTTATAGGTAAGCGGGACCGTAAATAACTCAAATGGTTTCTGTTTATACAATGAAACTGCAGCTAAAGTGCACTAGTAAGGATTTACAGATTCCCAAAGCTCTTTACCTCAGGAAAAAACTGGGTTGAAATGAACTTTGCAAAAAAAATAATAAAAAAATCCTCTTCCTAGACATAGCATGGAATGGACATGTGTAACAAGATGGCAATTTTATTGGTTCTTGGGAGGTTATTAATTATATCTTCTTGTTCAGTTTTAGCTTTGAGTATGTTAGTAGCCTTATTTATCAGCAGAAGACTGGTTACTGTACCAGGTTTTTTTTTTGGGTAGCCATGTTCCCGTAATCAAGTTTAGCTACTATGTCATGTCTGGCTAATGTAAATTAATACAAATTGCTGATGTTCCACATTTAAAAATAATCTGAGTGATTGCTAAACATAAGAATTAAATTATCAAGCAGCCAATTGTTATGTCAAAATCACAAAACTATTACAGAATATATTCAGTGAAACAGAAGATGTAGACAACTTTATTTAGAAACTGCTAAGAAGGAGCCTTTTTATAACCTTGGCAAAACGAATGTGACTATTCAGCAGAATTCGTATCCTATACTGTACTGTTCTGATAAATAAAAGATATCCAGTATATTTAGCAGAAAACCTAACAAGCTGATGATACTCAATTTTTAATTATAATTTCTAATGAAGCTCTAATCCTATTTTCAGAGAATTTTATTTAAAATTTTATGAGCACAATATTTGTTTAACTGAATTTATGTGATCCAGAGATGTTTATTATAACATAAAAGAAATACAGTAGTTTTAGTCAGAACCTTGTTATTCAGTATGTAAGCATTTAAAGAGGATGCTGCTTTGCCAAGTGTCTGGGCAGTGATCAGGTGCCCAGGCAATTGGTTCTTTTGGATCCAGACACAATGAAAACTCCAGTAAATAAAGGGATTTCAAGCTTTATTATTAGCTTAAGCCAACAAATTGGAATTGAAAAGCATACCATAAAAAGCTTATACACCAAACAAGATAATACCCAAATTGTTATAGGAGCTCCTTAACAATAACAGCAGAGGTACCCCAAGGGCAGCCAATTTCCATGGTACACAGTGCTAGGTTCCCAAGCAGAAGCTCCTCACAAACTACAACAACCTCAAGGTTTTTATCAAAATTTAGTACCCTGACCATGGTTAGGGTACTGTTTATGGTCAGGAGACTGCAAGACTTGACTTTGATTTGCTGGCTCATGATAGGATGGGAATTGAATGTTTGAGATTTTCACAGGGGGAAAAGCTTTGAAACTACCGTAAAACCTCTATTTGAACGCCACCTCTATTTGAACGCCACCTCTATTTGAGCGCCACCTCAGTGGAAGGGTTGAAAAATAGAGCGCCACCCTCTATTTGAACGCCACCCTTTATTTTACCGCCACTTTTTTGAATTCTTC
>JAOYMU010000292.1:23066199-23080803 GCA_025802295.1 Psammodynastes pulverulentus | reverse complement strand
ATTCACTGGAACATTTATTCTTGTATTTTTAAGATCATTATTCTATCTTAAACGTCTTATAGTCTGGAATCCTGACTATATCCAATAGTCTTGAATGACTGAAAGTTGATCTTGATTTTCTTTTATGTAGCATCCCTTCACATTTTTGAAGAACGTTATCATATCCCCACCTCAGATGTCTTTTCTCAGAGCTAAACATCCAATTTCTCCCAATCTCTTCTTGCAAGACTTGCAATATCCTGACCATATCTATTGATCTTTGTTGTGACTCCTACAGTTTCTGTGAATTTTTCTTAAAATATGATGACCAGACACCACACTCAAGGCATGGTTGACTGTGACTGGTGCATTTAAGAACACTGAACACATATCACTTGCCAAATGTCTATTGTACACATATTTAGGACTTGTCAAATGATACAGAAAAACACAAGTGATTGCAGCCATAAAAGGGCAGTTTTGTCTTCAACTAGGCATAACAACTTGTGAGTGATGATGCATAATTCATAGCACACATATATTATATAGGATTAGCAATATAAAGGAAGACTGCTTGTTTTACCAGCTACTAACTACTGTTATGTGGAAAAGTATTTCCTACACAACATTTGGTCCTTGAATTCTAAATAGGTACTGCACCCCTTGCTAATCTTTCAGATATATTTCAGAATACAGTAAGTTGAATGCTTCGGGGCAAGGTTATGATCGCACACTAGCCACAGTAATAGAAAAGCGACAACTTTCTAAGGAAAGCTGAAATTATGAGAGAAAAAATAAAAAAAGAGTGCTCCCCCCCCCCTCATATTAAACTTGCTTCTGGAAGATGAAAATGTTGAATTGCCTGATGAAAAAATGTTATTGTTGAACATTTGAACAAATTAAATTTTGACTTCAACCTCCATAACCGGGAAGATATGACTAAGCACAGCTAGGAGTGAAACCCATTTGACATTATCACTGAAAATTATGATAATAACATTTGAAGCATGGTTGGCTGAGATAATCCAGTGCTGAGATATTGTGTAGCAATTCTCAAAAAATAAACATATCCACTGAGTGCATTCTAGATCAAAGTAGAAAAGATATGGGAATGAGGGAAATGAGGCTTTGAAAATTTTATTCCTGTTTTCTACAAGATATTTGTGTGAAGCAGAATTTATTGCACATTCCCAATCACAAATGTCAATCTTAAGATGCAGTTTTTCAAATACATACCATGGTTTGAAAAAATTTTTAAAGCTTCTATGACGTCAAGGTTAACATTTGATGGCATGACTACTTCAGTGCACTCTACATGGAGCTGCTCTTGAAAATCACCCAGAAGCTTCATCTGCTCCAGAACGCAGCGACATGGGCAGTAACAGGAATGACTCAGGATGCCCATATAACACCTCTGTTTTGCAGGCTGCCGTTTGTTTCTGGATGTGATTCAACATGCTAGCCATTATGTATACAGCCTACATGACACAGAGCCTGGTTACTTGATTCTGTCTCCTTTGATATCTGTAGAGAGTAATGAGGATAATAATGACCTTGACAGAAAGAAGGAAAATCAGTTAAAGCAGTGAGTAGGTAAACAATGCTTAAACCCAAATGAAGAGGGAGAGGTATGAAATGTCTAGGCAGGCAACCCCCTAATTCAAATAAATATAAAAGTGAGAGAACCACCTAGCACATTAAGCAAGGACCCATACTAAGCTAAGACATTCTCATTTTGATACTTCCCAGCCCTGAGCCTCAGTAATGTAAGGGATTGTTTCCTCTTCACCTTTCCTCATCCACCTATCTCTTCCCCATCTCTGCCTTTTGGGATGTCCTACAGAGCAGATGCCTCAGTGGCGGCGGCAGCACTAGGGTTGAAGTAGAAACCCAGGTCCTTCAGCAATCCTGGGCCTTTACTTCAGCCCCAGTTTGCTCTAGTGGTTAAGACACAGCGCTACAAAGCAGGAGTCTCATGAAAGCCGGTTGGATGACCCTGAGACAATCACTCTCAGCCCAACTCACTTCACAGGGTGGCTGTTGTAGAAGGAGGAGGATTGGCCATCTTTATAACTTGAGTTATTTGTAAAAATAATAAAATCATATAAAAATAATAAACGTGAGATATAAATAAATTAACAAACAAACAAACAAACAAACAAATAAATAAATAAATAAATAAATAAATAATGCTGCCACGTATGCTGTCTCAAGCCTCATTCTGCAGCCAGCCACCACAGTGCAAAATCACTATCACTCTGCACTTCACAAGCCCTGCTGCACCCGCCCAAATGATCTTTGTTGTCTTCCTCCTGCTGCTGTTGAGGTGTGCCTGGCCTGTCCCTATATGAAGCAGCTGCTGGGCAAACTAATTCTTCTTTCTGAGACAGCTTGTGCTATTCTCCAAATAGTGCAGGCTATTGTCATGATGCTTTATTACACCTTTAGAAAGCTGATGAGGCCTTCTGCAATATCATGAGAACGATGTACAGTATTTGGAGAAGAGTAGAGGTGGTCTTGGAAAGAAGCCTCAGCAGGAACAAGATGGTGAAAGTCAGCAGTAGGCTTGCAGAGTACATGGTGTTGGGAGTGGATGACGCTTTGTCCTGGGGCACTGACCCCAGCTTGAGGCAGTTCTCCTTGGTGGCAGTGGCACTGGGGCTAAAGTAGAGATCTGGGGGGGGGAGTAACCAGCTGAATGTTTTGAAGGCTCCAGATATCTATTTCAATCCCAGTGCTGCTGCTGCTGAGGAAGGCTACTGTGCAGGGCAGCCAGAAGAGCAGAAATGGAAGAAAAATAGGCCAGTGAGAAAACACCCCTGCAATTGAAAGGGGTGCCATAACTTTGGAGATTAGGCATTAGTAACATTCACTCAGTGCTGCTACAACTTCAAATGGACACCGAACAAATGGTTGTTAACCAAGAAGTACCACTGTTTGGCATCTGTATTTTGGTCTGGTACATTTCACAGGACTAATAGTATATCTGCTCAACTGATCTGGTCTGGCAGGGTTGGTGCACTCCATATTCCTTTGATTAACCAATGTCATCTATCAGGATCTTGGAAGTATTAGGTGGCTTGATTATTAGAGTGCAAATAACTTGCCTGGATCATTGAGAATGTGTCTAAAGATTCTGGTTTAGCAGCCTGACTTTCTTGCCAAGAAGATTTTCCCACTATAGTATGGTTCAGATATGTTGCACTAGAAAACCCATCCTTCTAACCTTACTGATTCAAGATTATACTGAACATAGTGTTAACATCTGGTTGAGGGAAATAGATAATCTTGAAATCCACACCTAGATATAAGCTGATATAGTCCAATTTTGTTATGTCATTTTTCAGTTACAGGCCAACATGGCCAGTTGTAAACTAGTATTACAACTGCTAGAATTGCCATATTGTCTCTAAAACATGGGTAATGTCTGGCAAAGAAATGCCTTTAAAAAGTTAACATTGCTATATGTAAAAAAAGAGCATTTTAATTTTACCACAAAAGAAACTAGCATTAACTCCTTCTTATGCTATGTGCTTAATGCTTTAAATTATTATGCAGTGACACACAGAGTAGGAAGAAAGGTTCACAAACATAAATATGATAAATAACCATAATCATTTTGATTAATTGTTTGGTGAATATTTGGTGGAAATAGCATGTGTATGTAATGGAAACCCTTGTTGAAAGGGGGACAGAATTTCAGGACACCATCATCAATAATAATTTAGTGAAATGAGACAGAAGTGCTGCCAACCAAGGTTTGCTCACTTGGAATTCTACACCAGATGTACAGATTAATAATAGGTGGCCTTTTAGGGAACTCTCAGATCCATTCTAATGTTTTACTTATTACTTTATTATCTCAAATGTCCATAACTGGTTTTTTTTCCATTTTGCCCTTTGTTCATAATATGGGCTAGTAATTGAGTTCATATTTTTCACCCAACCTTTCAGCTGTAATTAATATTTTATTATATCAGATTTTTATCACTAAATAGCCTAGCAGCGGGATATTGAGTTGCATATATGGGTTTTTAAGTCCCAGTGACTTACTGATGCCAGGTTACTTTTCTGTAATGAGTTATGGTTGAGAGGACACAAAATGCATTTATGGTTCCCAGCTAATATTCCAAAGCAATTTATGACTGATCTTATCAAGATCACAGTCAGACCAAGAGAAATTAAAGTAATGAAAATGGAATATTCATCAGTTGAGATCCATTTATCATATACAGTCTATGGAATGTGATCAAAAAAGTGAAAAAGTATATACAAGGCTAGTTATAACGTGTGTGTGTGTGTGTGTGTGTGTGTGTGTGTGTGTGTGTGTGTGTGTGTATTAGGTCTGGTTAGGTCAAGTGTATTTTATGGTGTGATTAAAAAAGCTTTTTATTATGTAGTGAAGATGAACAATAAATGCCTTACCAATATGATACATTCTACACAAATAACTGTTGATGTTCATCTGCATATGTAAATCAAAATGCATTTCCCATACTTACTGTATTTTTTTTAAAATTAGTTTCAAGATACTGGTATTCAAAATACAATAAAATGTATTAATGAATACTATTATGTTATATCTAGATGCAGTCATAATATTCTCTGGGTCTAATACTAATATCGGTAACTAATTTTTCAAAACACAAGTTTGCGTTACATAGGTTTTCTACAGAGCAGGGTCTATTTTAGCCTTTTATATTTTGTGATAAAAAAATCTATGACTGTTGTATTTTGTTTGTATTTTTATAGTTTAGCAACTTTGTATCCATATGTCTTCTTAGCGATGTGGTTTGAATGATCCATTGCTTGATTTGGTGTTGGGCTTACTTTTTCTTGCAATTGTAAACTTGTTACAACTGACTTCAAATTGCTGATAAAACTCAATTTATCAAACAAGGGGCAGAACTTAAATAACAACAATAACAATAATTAGTAGTAGTAGTAGTAGCAGTAGTAGCAATAGTAGTAGTAGTAGCAAAAAAAAAGAAATTATATATCCAAACACATCATTCGTACTTCAGCAGAGACTAGTCCACAATTGACATTTCATAAATCTGGAATAAAAAAATGGGATTTTACTCTTTACATATGTTGCATTTATTGGAAGAGGAACTAGAAGGAGATTCAGTCAAACTGGAGAAGCTGGGAATTTTATTGGACCATAATATAGTTATCTTGTGTTAAAACATGCTTCCTGCTTTCCTTATATGAACAGAAGACTTTTGTAGGCTTCCTTTTCTGTTAAAGGCAAAATGATCAATTTTTGTCAGGTATAGTGCAGCCCAGAATAATTAAATATTAAAATGTATGTATCACATTGAGCTATGGAAATACTCTTGCATTCCATGTACTTAGCAAAAACATATTATACAGAACAGAAAGATACGCAGCTTTGAATCTCCCCAGGCTCTGCTGCAATCAAGATGTAATATAAATTAGCAAGCATTTTTCTTCCCTGAGGAAGTAAATAATTGGTCTCAGTCTCATTGTAAATGCCCTCCTGACAACACAGAGGCAAAAAAATGCCTTCCCCTTCCATTGACGATCCATTTTCCTTAACAGTAGAACCACTGGGATTTTCTGTCTCTGTGCATAGGAACACTAAGAAAAGACTGTGCTTGGATCTTTTCTTGGCAGAAAATCCCTTTTGTAAATAGTAATTTAAATCTTTGGAAATATTCCTGTGAAATGGTTGGATGGTCCCAAAGAAGCTTAAAGATTTTATTCATACACTCAGGCGGACGCACACACATACACAAACACGCATATAAACATGCTTTCGTTCCATTTTTCCTCCTGTCAAGCTGGAAGTGTTACAGAATATCTTATCCAAGTTACTGGAGAATTTGTATTGGGTATTTCATCTTTAAAGGATGAAATTAAGCTATCTTTTATTTCCTTCCGCTATAAGACTATATGGGCAATTTTTCGGGCTTTATTTGTGGAGTCCGTTTGCAGGAAACTAGAGGAAAAATAATAATTTGGCTTACTTCAGAGATTTATAGCCCCTTCAGTTTGAATGAACTGCATCGGCTTAATTCCATTTGCTGGTGAATACATTACAAAAGGAAGGTGAACGTGATTGGCTGCAGCATGGATAATTTTGAGGAACCAGATCTTAGTTCGCAAACCTACTTCTTGCACCATCAACTTCAAATACAGAATTGACCAGCGTCTGTGAGAGTCAGTTTGATGTAATAGTTAAGGGGAAAAAACATGAGCCAGCCATTCTCTTACAGTGCAACCTACCCCACAGGATTGCGTGGGAAAAATAGGAGGAGAAAGGAGTATTATGTATGTTCAGTATGTTGAGTTACTGATAAAATAATAAAGGTGGCATAAAAAATTAAGTAATGACACAAAATGAAATGAAACAATCAACAGCTCTGAAGGCCAATTTCCTAACACCAGGTTTGAAAGAATTATTTTCAGCATTCTTTCTGATACTGTTGCACTATACGTATAGCACCCCTTATCCTTGGCTATCCTGGTTAGGCTGTTGCAAAGACTTAAGAGAGTAGAAAGACTAAATGTTTATTTCTAGTCATGACAGCATTTGTTTAATCTTAAACAATCCGGTCAACTCTTTAAATCAATATTTAAAGGGGGAGGGGGAATCTGCTGCCCTTCCAAACAAGGGTGTATTGATTTTTTTAAAAAGAACAATTATCATTAAATAAAGATGTGAAGTGCAAAATAACATTTTATAGTATATAAAACCTAGTATATAGGTTTATAGCAATAAACCATCTCAAAGAAATATTGGCATCGGAAAGAAAATTTCAATCAGTTGCAATTTTCTGAAAAGCAAAATACGTTTTCTTCACATCGTACTGGAAGAATTAGTAACCAGCAAGATCTATAAATCTAGATCAGGGCTTCTGTTATCATTTTAAAAGTAATGTAGTTGCTTATAATAGTAGTGGGTTGGGAAATAGATTGCCAGTGTCCCTGAAGCTCATCGCTCAAGTACAGTGAAGGCTACTTTCCCATCACTCTAGTTTCCTCCTCTGTGAAGGCCAGGAAATCATTTTTCCCTTGGTCTCATGCTATCTTTCACAAGATATGCCAAATCTAGACTGTCTGAAAATCAATAAGTGAATTATTTTCTTTCCCATGTTTATTTCTGTGCTGTTATATTTTAAGTACTCATGGAGAGATATTTACTCTAGATAAATTACTCCTTCATAATGAATTAGAATTTGTTAGCGCACTTCTATTAGTCATAGCGAGAGGGAAAAAAATCCCTGCAGATTTTACTCCACTAGTCGTTACCAACTATAGGGGACAGAGCTCATCCCCATTTCAAGGCCAAGAGCCAGTGCTGTCTAAAGGCAATTCTGCAATCATGTGGCCATGATGTTGCAGAGTACCGTTTCCTCCCCACCAATGTAGTACCTATTTATCTACTCACATTTGCATGCTTTGGAACTTTGTAGGTAGGCGAAGATGGGAGCTCACCCTATTGCATGACACTCAAGTCTCAAACCCAGGCTGCCAGCTTTCCAGCTGACCAGCCCAGCGTCTTACCGCTGAGCCATCCCACCGTCCCCTATTAGTTATAACATATAATAATAGAACACATAAAGTCTTTTGTATTCAGTTCCCTTGAAGGTGGAAAACCCTTTTTTTGTGTTAATTAGGATAAATGCTGTCAGTCATTACTGAAGTCATATAATCTATGCGAATCTTATTTCTGACCCATTGCAATAGGTGAAATGCTAAATAAGCTAAAAGAGCTAGTACAACTTTAGTCATCTGGGAAATTATTAAAGTAGAAAAGAAATATAGAGATATGGTTCAATGGTTACCAGAGCCATATTTTCTGAATATATATCTCACCAGAAAGTATGTCCATTAATAGGATTTAAAAAGAGAGTTCACCTTTTGAATGTAACTCAAAATATCCTGTAACATTCATTAACAACTCAAACTCATTTGTACAGATTTAAAACATATAACTCATAGAATAGAGTGAAGTTAACACTGACCTAGATGCTTATAAGGTGGTAATTTACATCAGGAAGACAGTCTTGTGTGAAAATGGGACAGCAGACACGATTTAGTAATTTTTCATTACCACTTGGACGTTGATAAAGGGGAACAGAAAAAAGCTTTGTGACCTTTCAGTGTTTAAATTATTAAAGAGCAAATAGATTTGAGGTCTGGTTGGTTGTAGATCTAATTTGTCTTTTTAGGGAAAAGATGAAAAGATATTTTGGGTTTGAAATTGCTTTAATCAACTTGATTCATTCTTCAACATATCTCAGGATAAATTCACATATTTTAGAGTGCAGCATGCACTCTAAATACCTGAAGGATATTTTCCATTCAGCTTTCCACATGTTTTAAACTGCAGACTGAATCAGGGGTGACATTTTAAAAAAAGATTCCCTACCGGCTCTGTGGGCGTGGCTTGGTGGCAGCGACCAGGCGGGTGTGGGTGGGTCCAACTATCGTCTCTACCACCTTTCCTGAGCCGGGCCAAGGTGGTCTAATTTCACCCCTGGACTGAATCTTGTAATTCAGAAAAGTATAACATTGAAAGGATAAATGTATTTTTTCTACCTCTTTAAGAGCAATATATCAAGTCAGTTCATGTTAAAATTTGAACCAAATCATAATGTTCTTTATTTCCATTTTCTTAAGTGATTTAATGTTCTGAAGCTAAATAATTGAATACATTATCAGCACCATTGATGTCTTACTTGATTATGCTTCTGGGTCAAACTACATGTTGCATTATATACTTCAATGCAAGTATGCAGGGTGTTGAAGAAAGATTTGAATTATAGCCTGCGGATTGGGAATTTAAAACATCCCATTTTCTCATGTACTGTCTTTAAGACTAACACAAACATCTCTTCCTGATCAGGTTTAAGAAAGCAGGAAAATTCCCTCCACTAGTAGAGCTCATCTTTAAAAATGGGGTTGGGGAATGAGGATAATAAAGGTAGTCCTCATTTAGCAAACATAATTCATTTTGTCAACTCGGGCATTAAATAAAGTAGTGGTTAAGTGAAATCATGACTGTGCTTATTTCAGCTGTCTTTTGCTTTACAGATCTATAAAAGACATAAATGCCTATTGTATTTTGTATGTCCGTGCTGTATGTCATAAACATGCAATTATTTATCATAAATTTTAATTAGTACGATTTAAGAATTGGGTTTTTTTTTCAAGGATTCTAAATTAACTCCATTTTTTTTCTCATTCCTTGTCTTTTCAACCTTTGCTAGTGTCTACCAAATAGTTGTTGAGGAGGAACGCCCTCGCAGAACCAAGAAAACCACAGAAATCCTTAAATGCTACCCTGTGCCAATTCACTTCCAAAATGCTTCAATTCTGAATTCCCAGTATTATTTTGCAGCTGAGTTTCCAGCCCACAGTATTCAAATGGCTCAACCTTTTACTATTGGTGACAACAAAACCTACAGTGGCTTTTGGAATACTCCTCTTCTTCCTCATAAAAGTTACAGCATTTATTTTCAAGCTGCCAGCAGAGCAAATGGGGTAAGCCTGAGAGCACAGCTTTAGTGTTGTATCCAGTCCATGCTGTCCTACTTTATGCCAAAAATGAAAAGAAATTGTAATTCTCTCTCTCTTTCTTCCCCCTCTTTCCCTCCCTCTCTCTCTCTCCTTCTCTCTCTCTTTCACACATACACCTAATTTACCTATCTAATCACCATTGTTTGGAACAGAAATAAACAGGGAAGAATTCAATAGTTATATCAATGGAAAAAATGGGAGGACAATTCTGTTCAAAATTTTCTTATTTATACTCTTTTTCAATCTCTCTTACTAAATTGTTCGTTAGCTGCTGCTTGGCTTTTTCAACTATATTGTCTCACTACATCAGCCTAAACGTTGTTGTTTTCTCATGGTTGTGTTGATACAAACTTTTGACCCTTTTTTCAAATAATAAAACAAACAAAGCAAATTAAGCCAAAGTACAAAAATATGTAAAAGACCCCTCCTTTGCAGATCATATGTTATCTTAACAGAATCTAGAATTGTTTTCCATTTTCTGGGCATACCTACAAGAGCCTTCATCTCTTGATAAGCTTCAGTTGTTTCCCTTGACAGCAGAGAAATGTTTTCTGCCAAATACCATAATGGGCCTTGTCTTACAATGCATTGATAGTGCAGAAATGTGAGATATCATTGATTTTTGTTTGCTTCCCTTACATTGTCTGGTATGTTGCCTTGAACTATCTAACTGACTGTAAAGAAAATAAAATATCCCAAGGTCAATGTATTGTCGAAAGGGAAAAAAAAGTATAATGGCTAATATCTCATTCATGTTAAGTGAAGTATTGATGTTACATGTCCAAGTACATTTTCATTCATTGACTTTAATAGGGAAATGAACTAAACTAGAGAGACAATTGTTAAGCACGAGGATATTAAATAAAATTGATGTGGCTTTTGAGCATAACAGTGGTTTGACACGCACCCAAAAACAAACACTTTGTTATTTTTGTGGATGTAAATCAGCAAATAATCATTTCTTTTTTTATCTGCTATAGGAAACAAAAATTGACTGCGTCAGAGTGGCTACTAAAGGTATGCTCCTATTGTGTAGTTCTTCCTAGCTTTAAATTTGTAGCAGATTACATTGTTAAATAAATTTAGAAAATCCTTTCATAATATTACATATAGATTACTTAAATGTATAAGAAATGGAAATGTTGGGTTCATTTCATATAGAAGCCATAGTCTTATAATATATGCATTTGACTTTTCCCATTCCATTTGTGGCTTTCTGATGCTGCTGTTTGCCCAATGTTAAGCATGATTATTATTATTATAGAGCCACAGTGGTGCAGTAGTTAGAATGCAGTACTGCAGGCTACTTCTGCTGACTGCTAGCAGTTTGGCAGTTCAGGTCTCACCGGGCTCAAGGTTGACTCAGCCTTCTATCCTTTCGAGGTTGGTAAAATGAGGACCCAGCTTGTTGGGGGCAATATGCTGACTTTTAGAGAGGGCTGTAAAGCACTGTGAAGCGGTATATACGTCAAAGCGCTATTGGTAAGTGCTATTACATATGAGAAATGGATAACACAGTATATCTAGGATACTAGGCACATCACTGTTTTAACAACAGCAATGAAAGCGTAATATTTATCAGTGCATTTAAATTTCAAATTTTTTTTGACAATTTTGGTCAAATGCTAGAAAAGCTAGACTCTATATCAGGAAACAGAAAGTAATACACACCATCTGGAACATTCTGTAAAAATAGATCTATGGAACTATAATTCCAACAAATAAGTTAGGGAAAACTTGCAAAGCTTTATGAACATTTTTTATAATAATTCCTTACATTGTGTTGCAAAAAATTTTCATTGATTTGTACTGCAAAATTGAAAGTTGGCTTTTCAGGCATTTCCAGAGAAATGTTCTTAGGATAAATGGGATCAGAAAGCCCAAGTTATGAATTGTTGTATGTGCGGTTTTCTTTTTTCTTTTAACATTCTTAGCACATCTCAAACAGCATTGCTGATGCTACTTATTTTATATATTATTATAACGTATATTATTTTGGCATGATTATATGGCTGTTACTTATTTTTATAGAAAAATATAGGCAATTAATTGATTTTGGGTATTCTTCATGATTATATAATCCATATAAATGTTAGCACAAAGAGCACAACTGATGGTAATGAACAATAATGAAGTTTCTTCCATATATTATTCCTAGTCAAGTGGAATTTTTTAAACTGCAGAGTTAAATAATTAATCAAGAAGAAGAATTTGGTACAATTTATTATAAATAGATGAAATATTAACAATTGTAATCTGATTTTTATTTAGAAGTTATTCTGCCAATTGTTTCATCTTTTGGTAGCTGAACTTTTTTATTCCTATGCTTATCAAACAAGAAATCTTTTCTGCACTGAAGTTGGTACCATAGCAACAAATAATATCAAAGTAGCCTCTTAGTGAAAGGGAAAAGATAAGATTCAGCTTTCATTTAAAACATATGCTAGTTCATTTTATGTTATAAAAGCATCCTTGTGAGTATTTTCTAAAACTTTTGAAAAGCCTGTAGGCTTTTCTCAGGGATAGAGGACTGAGGCCCAATATGTAGCACTTGTTTGGCAATTCCGTTCCGGAATAGCAATAATTAAGATAAGAACTGTTTTTAGCCATGTTTTTAAACGAAGGCTGGCCACTTGGTATCTATTTTTTGTCCTATCGATTGTAATGTACACACCAGTAAATGCCGTCCCCTGACCTCAGACATTACTTACATATATGAAATTGACTGAAATCTCATAAGATTCAAAATAATTCTGCAAAAACTATATTCCTATAGTTGGCCAATTGTTATCTTTTTAATGCAATTATTTAAAATATAATTGTGTTTTTAATCCCTGTGATACATTTTCACAATACAATTAATGTCTGAATAGGCATTTGACCTATGGAAGAGCATTAACACCTGACATAAATACAATTTTTTGTGTTACAATACAGGCATTATTTTTTACATAAATCTTAGTAATATTTATTCTTTGCTATCTCCTGGCAGTATTCTGACCGTAACTAATTCTGCAAGGGAAACAGAAGCAAGCTTTCTGGAAAGAGTCTGTATAAACAAAAAATTGGGACAACATAAGATTTCTCCAAGAAATTTCATTTAATGTCTTCTCCAGCTGAATTTTGAAAGGGGTTGCTTAGTTGCTTATGGCAAGCTGACTGCAGTGAAGATAGGATAGTTATATTATATGGTTATACTGTGACTTAAATAGAAATTACAATTGAATAATAGTTTTTGATGAATAGTACTGTACAGATAATCCTCGTTTTCTGACTGCCTCATATAGCAACTATTTGAAGTTTAAAAATAGCTTCCTCGGCGTTTTTTAAAGTCCGCAACTTTATGACCATTACAGCATCTCACAATCAAATCATTGCTATTTATGTGCTTAGCAACAGGCTTGTGACAATCAGAGTTAATAGAGAAAGCAGTTGTTAAGTAGTAGGTTGTTGTCACGTGATCTTTCAGACAGCAACGACAATACTTCACTTAACAAAATGAAAGGGGGAATAAAATCATAAGCAGATCATTTTCACATGATTTTCACTTAGTGATCACTGTGCCTAACATTCAAGTTTCCAGTCTCAATTGTGGTTACAAAGTATATAAAATACTAGTAACATTTAGCAATTGGTGGTGTTTGTGTGTATGTGGACCTTTAAGTAATTTTATTCTAGCAAGAACAACTTCCTGCAGTTTTTGTGGAAGGATTTTTGCTTGAGGTTTGCCATTGCCTCCTTCCTAGACTTAAGAGAGTTGACTGGTCCAAAGTCACCCAGCTAGCTTTGTGCCTAAAGTACAACTAGAATTCACTATTTCCCTGTTTCCAGCATAATGCCTTTAACACTATACTAAATTGGCTCTTTATTTAATATAAAGATTCATTTAAATGTAAGATATGAATATTAACATGCTTCTTACTTGCTACGTAAATCTTTGTGTTTGTTTCTTGCACGTCACATTATTCTGCTTTTGTATAGGTGTATTACAGTTTTATTAAAAATATAACGTTGGTAGCAGAAATGTTAAGTAACCAAGTTAGTATGAAAAAGATCTTTTCAAATAGCATTTGATTTGTATCGGTCCTTGTCCCTGTCTTGCTTGCCAGAAATTTTTTTTGCTTGCCATTTTTCATTTTGTGCACTAGCCAGTTATGTTAACTTATTTTAGCTGTCTCATGCTTTTTCCCCCCTCCCGCCACCAAATGATTTCAGGTTAGCAATAGCAATAGCAACTTATATACCGCTTCATAGTGCTTTACAGCCCTCTCTAAGCAGTTTACAGAATCAGCATATTGCCCCCACCAATCTGGGGCCACATTTTACCAACCTCGGAAGGATGGAAGGCTGAGTCAACCTTGAGCTGCTCAAAATCAAACTCCTGGTGTGAGCAATGCGTTAGCCTGCAGTACTGCATTCTAACCACTGCGCCACCACGGCTGTTGCTTAAAGTTATTGATCAAAGGTTGCTTTTCTTTCTGCAACTTCAGGTGTTCATGCCATAATGACAACAAAAATATTGCATCAATTATGTCCGTGGCAAGGAAACTCTTTTTCTACATGAGATTGGGCAAAATAAAGAACAAGAGCCCTTTAGACTTCTATATTCGATAGTTTTGGGAATCAAGGCACAGTCCTGTTCAGTGTATAAGATCAACATGCCATTAATGCTTTTGTTAAGTTTTTGTTAAAATGATAGGTTGACTAATTCCAATTATATTTGCAGAAATAAAATATTTATGTCCCAGAATTAGAAGAAAACTCACTAACACACAAACAAGAGGTGTTTACTATGTACAGCAATGTAAGGGCAATTATCACTCAATCATAATAATTGAAGTGCTTCTACAAATAGAAGATATTTAACTAAATATATAAATAAATTTTTATATGCAGTAATTGCAATGCCAGAGCACCATACCTGTCTCCTTTGACGCTTAGGAAATCAGTTATATCATAAACAAGATAGAACAAGGAAATAAACAAGATGAAATGAAGTAGGTGGAGGGCTTCCCGCTCCGAATCCGACCGAACACAGGTAAGAGCATATTTGAAGACTTACCTTGTGGCGAT
>JAOYMU010000292.1:23019112-23030542 GCA_025802295.1 Psammodynastes pulverulentus | reverse complement strand
CCGGTCCCGAGGGAAGTGTACGTAAGTATGAGTATTACGTAAGCCGAATGTACTTAACCCGGGGACTGCCTGTATTAAGTTAGCACTGTAAAACATTGAAATGCTGTTTTTCTTCACTGTACATAAACAATTTATTTGTTTCCATGTAGCCTATAACATCTTAGAAACCTCCAACTTCTTTAGAAAAAGTTTGTGTTCCACTAGATTATATGCCCCCTGCTTTAAACAGTTCGTCTAACATGAACAGTGGAATTTGACCTTTTTTTTTAAAGAAAAGTATCCTCATGATACATAGCAGGACATAGCCAACTGAAACCAGCAATTTCAAACCAGTAAATACCGCAGACAATTTTCAGCATTAATACATTTGTGTAGACTATGCCAACCCAACTCCATATTTCATCAATCTTTTGATAGGGAGAACAATTCAAATTTGTATCAAAAGCTTGTTAATATGACATAATGCTACTTCACCAGCTGCCTCTATCTAAACTCCAAATTGGATCATTATTGCAAATGAGAAAGGGACAGGAAAAGAGTTTATACAAATGATACTTAAGTCTCTGTTTTCAGATCAGAAAGCAATAAAAGAACATTTTCAAACAACAGTAACAGAAAACAAAGTAGGAAAAATAGAGAAAGATGAAAAGATTGTTTTTATTGTACTACTATGGAGTCAATAGAGCAGGCCTGCACAACATTTGGCTCACCAAGCAGACTTGTGTTGCCCATCAACATTTTTCAAAAAGTAGATAAATTTGCTGCTCTGTTCTAAACTTCTCCAAGCCTCACCACTGTTATCATCTCCAGTGCTGCTTCTGCTGCTTCTTAGCCACTACACAGCTGATCGGCCTGCCAGGTATTCCTTTGCAGCCTGCAATAACTTTTAATTTAACAATAAGACCATTTTCTCCCTACAAGTTTCTGGAACATTTCAAAGTTGGAGTGTTTTAGAGAGGCATAGGATTCTCTTGCCTACGGCATGATGTAAGCCTTGCCAAAATTAAGTAGAGGTAGTCCTCAACGTACAACCACAATTGAGCCCAAAATTTCTGTTGCTAAATGAGACAATTGTTAAGTGAGTTTTCCCCATTTCATGACCTTTCTTGACATAGTTGTTAAGTGAATAACTGCAGTTAGTAACATGGCTGATTTCTCCATTTACCTTGCTTGACAGAAGGTTGCAAAAGGTGATCATTTGACTGCAACCGTCATAAATATGAGTTAGTTGCCATATGCATGAATTTTTATCATATGACCATGGAGATGCTGCAACAGTCGTAAGTGTGAGAAATGGTCATGTCATTTTTTTCAGTGTCGTAACTTCAAATTGTCACTAAGCAAACTGTTGTAAGTTGAGGACTACCTATAGTTAAGTAACAATAAGAGGAACATTTTCTTCTATACATTTTAGTCTGTGGTTTGACATCTGTGAAGTATTCATTTCCATTAAAAAATTCATCATTCCTTAAAATAAGGATAGAGGGGCTATGTCAGTGTTCAGTTTTCTGATATCAAGTGGTAGTGTAAAATATTTCCTGAAATTAAAGCAGCTGATTTCTCAATCATTTCAATGCAAAATAATAAATCTCAATACAATTTTGGAAGAGTTCTTTATCCAAACACTTAACAATTTCTCACTAATTAATTATATTTATTGCTGAAATAATTTGTATAGTATGGTAGCACCAATAATTGTACATTCCTGTTTCCATAATCAGTGTTTGAGAATGCTATGTCTTGGAAGTCGAAAAAGGAGAGAAAATGTAATTATCTTCAAGATGTAGGCTTTCAATATTTCTGTCATGCACAGCAGCATGTACAAAGAAATTGTTTTGTATGCAGTTCAAAAATACAATAAATATATAATAACAACTTTCACTTTGAAAAGCATATTACATCCTCCCCATTAAATAGAATGTTAACATTTGTGCATTTTACAATTATTCTACACACGGTTAAATGTTAAGGAAGTAACTTCTTGGGCATAAACAATACTGAAAAATAAGAATGTAAAATCAGGAAACATTTCTATATGCAAAGAAGAATGATAAAATCCTTATTTTCAATGGGATGCCTAGAACATTATCTGAAAAAATCCATTATTGCAACTTTGGCAATGAACCTGCAGAAATGACGAGTACTTTAAACAAATAAATGCAACAAGCATTTATTAAGGGGGAGAAGATAAAGTCTTTTTTATGGGGTACAGAAACAAATAATACATACATTTGGTATATGTGGTGCATCAGAAAGCAAGAAATCATACAATAAAAAACATTCATTAGACTTCAGAATTAAATGATCAAGACATTGATCCTTGATAACATTCCATAAATGGCAAATGTATGGGTTATGTCAGTTCCTTTCCAAACTCAGTTTCTATCTTTTGTAAAAAATTTCAATTTAAGAACTTTTAAATTTACTCCCTATTTTTACTTGCTGAAAAGTCTAGTTGTTGCATATCAAAAGAAGAAATGACTTTAGTTAAAAGGAAAATATAGTTTGTTGAACTTCAAAATGAGACATGGATGCCATGCTAAAATGTTAATAATCACCTTTATTTAAAAAACTAATAAGTCTAAGTTCAAGAAACAAATAATCTTTTTTTAAAATGCTGATTTAGAAAGAGCTGGCAAAATAAAAACATATTTTCTCTTTTTCCAAATGTCTTAATTATTATGTTTTAGAAATGTCTACTGTTATTTCTCCTGGAAATATTATAATATGAATTATCTGTGTGTCTCTGTATTTATGTCTTATATGCACGTGAAAGACATATAATTGTTATTGATGGCTACTAAAAAAATCTCTGTGATAAATTTACTGCTAAAGCTGTTGTGAAGAGTGAATATATCATCTGTCTTTTCCAGATGTGGTGCATGGTATGAGATGCATCTTGCTATCTTTTCATTTGTTTCTCCAGTTCTAGCTTCATCTCGATTTTTTCATACATTAATATTTGGCTTTTCTTTCCTTCCATTTCATCTTTTCCTACACTGCCTAAAATCCTTCCACCATCATGGCAGAAGAAGCTATCACTCCTACACTTATTACCTGTAAGTAACTTACTTGTGCATCATCAGAGTCATGCTTTCTGCCATGTTGTCCTTCTGTGCATGAATAGTATATTCTAATAATTCCCGTTCTCTTTGTGAAACTCAAAACACTTTTCAACTTTGCTTGAAACAAAACATTTACATGTCATTGCAATGAAATCCATTCCTCTTTACGTTCTTTTGCCACGTACTGTGTGTTAAGTATTGTATTTTTCCATTTAACACAATTACAGAAAATACAATTACTAAAAGATACTCTTAAATATAAGACTCAATATTTTTAATTAAAATATTTGCACCAGTAATTCCAATCCTATTTAGAATGAGAACCCAAGTGGGGGATGGGTTGGAAACTTCTCTACTTCTTTGTCCTTACTGAAAAATGTGGAATCATTTATAGTACACCCACTACATTTTTAATCTTGTTCATAACAACTACAGTATTGCTGGAATGCTGTTGGATCATATAACATCAGGCAGCCTTCTCCAATGTAGTGTCTTTTTATAGTTTGGATTTCAAATTCCATAATCATTGCCATGTGAAATAATAATTATTGTGCTGAAGTTCAGTTTGTTTTAAAGAAACCAAGGTGGGCAAGGATTACAAAAGTGATTACCATTTTGATAAATAAGATAACACAAAACAGGAAAGGCTGCATCTTGGAATTTTTCAAAACATTGATAGGATTTTGTTTAGAAATGTTCCCTTGGGATTTAAATTCACAAGGATTGTTTATATGATATGATGAAATATTGGATAAGTGGAAAAGGTTCAAGTTTACCCTGAACATATAAGCTTCACTTTCTCAGAATATCTCAATAGATTGTTGTTGCAATTTTTAAAAAAAGGAAGAAATTCTATCTTGAGCTTCAGAGTATTGTTTTTATAGCTATAAAATATTCTGTGTATTTGGTTGAACAGAGAACTGGAAATTGAACAAATAAATAAATGATTTTTGGTTCTTTGATATTAGACGTATATACATCTATGAAAATCTGAATTTTATGTAAGAAATTGTAAGTAATGTTCTTGTAAGAACATTAAAATATTTTTACAACTTTTCAACCAATCTTAAATGAGGAAAAATAGTTTATAGATTTTTAACTATAACATATTTCATTATTTAATAGCATGTTTTTATCATAATATTTGCATGTGTTTAAGTCTTCATGTTATAAACTGGCACTTACAGTGTTCATATTTATGGGGTCACAAAAATAATTCCCGTGTATGAACTAATTTATGCAGTGAAATGAGAGTCAACCTTACATGGAATTGTCTTGTTCTGGCTTACCCAAGTATCTCTAAATTACGGAGTAGAAATTCAAGAATGATTTCAGTGTAAATGATGTATTTGTTTATCCATTATATTTTCTTTGGAGAAATAATATGTGCAATTTTAAAAGCTATGGAAAAAGATAGTAGTTTAATAATGAATTGAACTGTTAGTTTTCAGAGTGATTTAATGAAATATTGAATCATTCCAAGCACACAACTATGAGGAATGAGGTAAATACACACAAATCAGTATGTAGATAAAGGAAAACAACAGATAAAGAAACTGAATCTCGAAAGTCTTGTTCATGAGCTTTAGTCATTTAGTCACATTTAATCTGAGGTATGATTTGTCAGAATTGTTTCATATTTCCCACCAAGTAGTCAGACTTTTGTTTGAAATATTTCGTTGTCATTCTTATCTCCCATTATATTTTTCCTGCCCTTATATCATGGAAATGAATACAGTCCTATTTCAAAATTAAAGTTTGTACTCAAGAAGAGATCAATTTGACCATCATCAAATTGTGTTTATGCTGGAAGAAAGACAAGGAAATGTACTAATTTCCTGTGGTAAGGGAGAAACCATAAGCTCAGGATTAAAACTGGTTAGGCACTGATCAGATCAGTATAAATGTATAGTGGGTACATTCCAGTATCCAGTAAGCCGGGGAAAAGAATAGTAGAAAATCCATTTAAGGTCAAAAAGTTTTAGAGGTGGGAAGAAAAAGGAAAAAACTTTTAAGATTTTAAACGTGGGTCGGAGAAATACCGTATGTTGGGGTCTTGATTTCTGTCTTCTGTAGATACAGAATTCTTTTTTTTTCTACAATAAAACAATTTATGTAGGAGTACTGAATCCTTGGTATTGTTATCTGATTCTTAAATGAGGTCAACCTTTTAAGATAAACCAAATCAAGAAGTATACACCATAAGAAATACTAGAATTCTACTTTATTGATATAGGCTATAGTAACAGAGTTTTGAAAGTTTGACAGAGTTTTCTCTCTCTTCATTTAATACCAAAGAAAATCAAGGCAGAGCAATTTAAATTTCTTTCTCACACTTTACTGTTTTCCAGGGCTAAATCTATGTTTTATTAATAGTTGCTGCATATTTTCTTCAAAGCTATCTTGCACTCCACTCCATATGCAGGACTTTGTTTCTGGAAGAGTATAAATGTATAGCCATTTTGATCTGAAGCTTGAGAGCAAGACTTGCCTGTTATACTCCCAACAGAGCCCATGATCTGGCCCAGAGAATGAATAAAATGTCTCCTCAAGAATCAGTTGTACCCTATCATATAAGTGCTATTCTGTCATTGTCAAGAAATTCCTCTCATTACTGCCATATGCTGGCTTTCTACTAGGTTTCTTCCTTTCATATTACTACCTAAAAAACTAGGTTCCATATTTATTGAATTATTTCCCATATTTACACAAATTAATCATGCTGCCTTTTGCCTACAGCTTTCAGCCACACTGAAAACGCATCCAGTTTTCCACTGATTCATCAATTCCTTAAGTAGTTCCCTTATTCAATGCACACATCTGCACATTACCACCTTACCTAGATCAGGAGAAGAGGGGGGAAATGTGATGCAATGTATTTTAGATTCCCAGCAAACGTTTAATATACTGAAAGCTCATGTAAAGCAGCAAGTGATATACATAGCCATATCATTATTCAACAATTTCTTTTTAATACAGCCAAACCACCTCATTGGCCACTTAATCTGCAGCAAGCCCAGTAGGACAAGGAAATTAGAAGTCAGGGATGCAGCCAGATAAACCATTGCATAAACATAGAGCAATCTCAATGGCAAGAAAAATCCCAAAGCTCATGTACTCAGATTTAAAGCCTGAGGTAGACAATAAATATGTCTCGTGTGGTTGTTCTATGCATATACTTATTTCTTGTCTCTGGTAAAAAAAACCAAACCCAGCTTCTCTAGAATTATTACATTGTTGAAGTTTCTGCTGTTTAGCAGTACCTAAATGCAGAGTTGAGTTTCTGAAAGAGTAAGTTTTTATCCATGCCTGGTCTTAATTATAACAAAAAGTGCCTGGTACAGAAGGAAATTGAGAGAAACAGTTAATTGCTTTATCCTCCTGATATTGAAGGGATCGGAAATCCAATCCTACGCTGATTAATCTGGTTACATTATAGGGATGAGGAGAAAATTATTCTTCCATACCCTATAATCCTTTGCAAGCCCTCACAATTGGTTTGCCAAGGATTGAGAATGCTCCAGAAAACACTGAAGAAATATGGCAGGTAGAGAATTGCATGAGAAAGTTCTGTTGTGTGCACTGACTCCCACGTTACTAGTTTTCATCTTATGACTATAGGCTAAGCTTAGTAGAGGATATTTCACCGAAATGAAGATAGCAATCACTAGGCATGTGCACAAAAAGAAAATATGTTCTATTTTGTTCTTGGAACAAAATGACACAATAGCATAATCCCTGTTATAAATGTTTTATTAGCTGGATAATTTTCAAATATGCTTTCCAATTTTTGTCTGAATAAAATTCAAAGCATTTCATGTGTCCATCCCATAAAGAACTATGAGAAATCAGGGCCAGTTGCTTTTTTTATTCAGTGTCAGTAAACATGTCTGTTGCATTCAGAGCTATTAGACTCAGGTTAGTATCCTTTGAGTGCAGCAGCTGTTCAAATAAGAATTTTGTATTATTGAATAGGCCTGGGACAGAGGGAAGATTGGTTGATGGGAATGTCCCATTAATGTCTCAAATCACCAGAGGTCTATCATGCAGATGGTTCATGATAATCTCTGTACATAGAATATATTTTTTTTTTAAATTACAATTTTATATTGTAAATATTTGCTACTTATTTTGACAGGATCAACAGCAAACAAAATTTATTTCATTATCAAGAATATTGTTTTATTCTTACCAACTTTGGTGCCAAATAGCCATCACAATTCATTGATACAAAAAGAACTGCCAATTAGATTTTACAAAACTTGTTCCATTTCACCACTATCTGTGGTACTCTTCAGGGAATATTACATATTTCTCATATGTAATATTTCATATATATACTGAAGAAGAGCTGAAGAAGCTTCTTGGATGATAAGCAAAACATTTCAAAGAAAAACAGAAAGTCAATTGTCTCTTGAAAAAGCACCATTGGGACCGCTTATAGTATAATTAAGTCAGATTCAGCCAATGCAAATATGGTATCAGAGGTCTGAGTAGATTAGATTCATTATGCTATATTACAGATAAATTAATAAGCATTATTGTTGACTTTTTATGAGCTATAGACAAAAATATGTGCCAAGTATATTAAATCCTCAATTTTAAAATACGATTAAATAGAATAAATACTTAATTCAATTATCTATATTAAGAAGATGCAGATTTTTTGTAAATGTTTGATTAGTTATCAGATCTACTTATATTTTGCCTTTAGGTGTATCTTGATATAGCATAAATTAGAATATATATTTTGAAATAACTTTTTCATGTTACTTCAAAGTT
Organism: Psammodynastes pulverulentus; assembly: GCA_025802295.1. Classification (NCBI taxonomy): domain Eukaryota; kingdom Metazoa; phylum Chordata; class Lepidosauria; order Squamata; family Psammodynastidae; genus Psammodynastes; species Psammodynastes pulverulentus. Next base: position 23,022,695 of record JAOYMU010000292.1, on the reverse strand, counting down.
GTTTCAAATCTGATAATATGATTAAATGATTTATCTAAATTGATGAAATAAAATTTTTAAACTGATTGTTCTGATCCAAAGAAAACAAAATCTAAAGTTTACAGCAAATGCTTCAAAGTTTCTAGCTTGCACTATCTTGTATATTTCTAAAAATGCAAATACAATAGAAGTGTAACGAATCACACAATGCATATAATATGGCTATCTAACATGATTCAGAACAGTTTACCACTCTAAATACGAGTGATAAAGAAAAATCTTCATTCCTCATTCATTTGCAACAGGAGAAATTGTATCTGAATAAACATGGTATTAATTTTTCACTGTTAGTAATTGAATGATTGGCATCTTAGTTATAACTGCAGTAAGGATAATATTGTGTTATTCTGTTCTGCTTTTCTAATTAGTCATGTAGCTGTGGGATTAATATAAGATAGAAAAGGTCACTTAATGTAATTGGTTACTGCAACATTATTTACGGATTTTTTGGTGATTGGTAGGGTTATACTGTCAAACAATCAAGCAAATGAGTTCAAGCAAGGGATCCTTAAGACAATAAATTAACCTCGACAATAAACAAAAGGTTACTATTTACTTCAGGCTCTCCCAAACTACCTAATCTTGATTAATTGTGTTTTTCCCTTTGGATAACATTTACACTTTAAAATGCAATTCAAATTGTTAATTCATATTAATAAATATAAAATAATACTGATAAATAACATGCATCATATCGTTATAGTTAAAATCAGGGCTTTTTTTCGGCCGGAACTCAGCGGTACTGCGTTCCGGCACCTTTTCCGAGTCCGCGTCATGTGACGCATCTCGACCAATCGCGCGCTATCACTTCCGGGGGTTTTTAGCGCGCGACAGGTTAATTATCTAACTAGCATCAAATTAGCTTGCTAATATACATGTGTTATACTATCCTTTTTTAATACTGTGATATTCTTGTGTTCTAACTTCACTTTCTGTAACAGGTTTATCAAAGAGATTATAATCTGTTCAAGGTTACCATGAGTTTTACAATAGAATGAACATTTAGCCATAATTATGACACCCAGTTTTTTTATAGTTTTAATTTGATTTTTCAAAAATTAAAGGTTCAATAAATTATATAATTGTGAATTGATGTTTCACTATATTTACATAGCAAGTTCATTACCCATTTTCTAAATTTAAGAGTTAGACCTATTCTTGGTGAATTATATGATACTACAGAATTATTCTGTAGTTCTGAATATTTGGGGCTGCTGAATATGAATGGGTTTTATTTTTATAAAGGAAGTTAAAATTATATGTAAATCAAAAATAAGTATACTTACTAGCTTAAAAATAATGTCAAGCCTACTAAAGATTAGCTGTAAAACTAAGCTTAGAAAATCATTATTGCAGATACCTAAAATACCTAAATAATAAATTATTTTCAGCATTTTGTCATCTCTGTGAAGAATTAAAATTTTAAATGGCTTGAAAACTAGAATCCAAAGTTAAAAACTGCACCTTGTATACAATTTTACTGTAAACTATTTTGTCTGTTTAAGGAATACATCTGTAGTAAATTTAAAACAAAATCCATACAGGGCAAATGCTGTTTTTTCAACCCTGTTACAAAAGGAAGATGTATTACTTGCCATTATGATTGAAATTACATTTTTATAGGATGCCTACCTAAGAATTTTTTTCTTTCTGCAATGTCTAATTAAATAGAAGTTCATATATAATTTTAGCAGCATGCTCTTCTCTTTTAATTTTCTCTTCTGGGAGCACTATTGCAGGTAGTGTCTATAAAAACTTTCCATCTTTTCTTTCTTTTGGACAGAATTTAAAACAGAGAGAGAGAAAGAGAGAGACCAGCTTTTCATCTTGCTTTACCAAAAACAGACATTTAGAGTTAATTCATAAATGTAAATAATTACATTATAAATATTTTCATTAATTTTTACACAGATACATGTCTGACAAAATGGAATTGAAAAAAAAAGCTTGTTAGCTGACAAACAAAATAAAGCCCCTAAAATATTTGCTTAAGCTAATTGTTGCTGTTTTAGCAGCATCGAAGCCTGAAGAAAATGCAGAGGCATAATGAACACCTGACTGAAGATTCCAAATAATTTATATTGTAATCCGCGTGCAGTGTTTCTAGTCCTCTTCCCTAGTGATCTGTTTCTGCATATCAACCAGTAATTTAAGAGTACAAGGAAGGTGGATCTGAGGTCCAGCTGATTGCAGAATGGATTGAGAGTCTAGCTTAGTTTTCTAGTGCAGAAACAGCCCAGTGGAATTATTTTTGTCTCCCAAATGCATTTCTACCTGCAGACCTCAGCACTATTATAATGTTGTTCCATAAATTGCTTCACTTTTCAAGAACTATAGGTGGATTCAAGGAATCCTCATAAATCAGTTTCCATCCTGTTTTTCTCAAAAGGAAGGTTCAAGTGAGCAGAAATCCTTTCACAGGTATTATGGAGCCAATCTATCAAATATTGTAGATATGCACCATAGGTGTCATTCTCAGATCAAGCATCTGAAGAACTGGAATAAACTATTCAGATTTATCGAGAATGAAAGTAAATTCTATTTCTGGATAGAATGGGGGGATATAGATCAGACACTTAATGATCACTTAATGACTTATATTTGGAGGAATTTGGCAAACCACCGAGTCCTTGGTAGCATATTGTCATGAGATAGCAAAACCAGAAGTAAAGCTTGAGAACTTGGGAAAATAAGCACCATTCATGAAATTCTAGAATCAAATGATGGAAGCTTTTCTTATTCTCATCAAATATACTCTATTTTCCTGGTTTCAAGCATTAATAATTGTGATCCATTTTTATGTATTCTCATGCTCCTTTTTTGTTTGTTTGTTTTGCCTTTGAATCCTTGATGTTGCTGAAATATTTTATTTATCACTTGTGCTGAAATTTCTTATTTTCTTGGTTTGATCTTCTGACTAAGAATTGATCTATCTGCCTGCTGCGATTGTTTCCTTTTCAGCAGTACTCTGCAAGACATTGCTATTTTGGATTTAACAATATAAGTTTGAAGAAATAAAGGTTTTACTTGTTTGCTTTTTTAAGAAGTTCTTATTTCATCTTTTAATTAAAAATATTCAATGTGCTTAAACAAGTTAGAATTCTAAAGTAAAAACATAGAATCCATAATTGATTTATACAGCTTTCTTAAATGGAATTGATCTGCAATAGATCAATCAAATACTAAATGGAGCTAGGGAATTAAAGCAGCAAAACAAATTGAGTGGATTAAACTGTTTTTCCAGATACCAAAGACTAATTAAAAGTAAGTATAGGTGCAATATTGAGAAAGTCCAGCTCTCAGTCAACATCTGTAACATTGTTCAGGCAGTAAAGATCTCCCAAATAATCTTTTAATGGCATAATTAAAAAATGAAACATAAATGCATCCAGAACTATATAAGCCTTATCTCTGTATTCAGATGAACATGCTACTGCTTTCATTTTTCTATGTTATTTGTATACTATCTACAGTGGGGCAAAAAAGTATTTAGTCAGCTACCAATTGTGCAAGTTCTCCCACTTAAAAAGATGAGAGAGGCCTG
>JAOYMU010000292.1:22972499-23005775 GCA_025802295.1 Psammodynastes pulverulentus | reverse complement strand
AATATGCTGATTCTGTAAACCGCTTAGAGAGGGCTGTAAAAAGCACTATAAAGCGGTATATAAGTCTGTGCTGTTGCAATTGCTATTGTATAGATTACAGTTAGCTAATTATTAATCTTTTATTGACTGCTTTGCAGTCTGTGTTAAACCATGGCTTAGAGGGATATGCAGACTGATTGTAGGTAAATAAATAATTCTGGCAACTAAAAGAACTGAATTCAGTATTTTAAATCATGGCAGGCAGAATACTATTAAGTATACTTGAACTAATAACACAGTTGGTTCACAAGAAATAAAGAGGGCATCTATTTCAGCAATCAATAGCCAGGGGCAATACTTACTGTACATGCTCTGTAATTTAATAATAATCATGCAAACTCTGTTTAAATGCCAGGAAACTATGCAAGAAAGAGAAATACTTGCTGGAGTTTTTCAGTATATAGAGTGCCATTGTAAAAATGTATTTTCACTAAGAGATATTTAGTTAAAAAACAAACATTTGATGCAGAAGAATATCATATTCCAGTTTATCATGTTTTCATTATGCTTCTGTTTAGATTATGGGATGCAGAATACAGCATCATTTATTATAAAGGCATTTCAAAATAAATTGACACAAGCAAAATAAATATTTCAGCTTTCAGTTCAGAACAAATCTTTTGAAATGTTTTCCCATTTCATATATAATTGCTTATCTTTTCATCTCTTTACATATATATTGTATGCATAAATACATCTCATGTTATGTGCATAATGGTTTTCAAATTTTAGACTGTGACTTGGTTGACACTCTTCCGTGCTTAGAAAGCTGTTTTACTGGGAAAAGAAGATTTGTAAGAAAATCAGTCAGTAAACACCGTCAGTTTTGAAAGTTTTAACTAAATAATTTAAATGTATCCTACCAAGGTAGAATTTTATATTTATTATTTAAAATAATAAGAGATTAATAACAGGTTGTACAATTCTCTTAATTATATATTTAGAAGTCCTGTAAAATCATCTATAAAATTATTAGATAAAATAGAGCGCTTAGTTTTACTGAGGAAACATTACATTTTGTGAGACTTAAAAGAAAGCAGAAAGTATAATTAAGACAATCGGCAAATGACAAAAAGAAATCTTTTATCTGTCTACTTTGATTTTCCATTTGAAAATCAACTTAAATAAGTAGCATCCTATCATTTTCTTGGTACAGCAATTTCTCTTGAGTTGCTACTCTTGTATGAAAAGCAATCATCAGGTTTATAATGGCTTAGCAGCTGTGTCTGGTTTGGGAAACAAATTCCCCCAAATGGATCTTGCATCAGTGTCTATCAGACATGAAAGTGTATCATAAGATATCATCTTGAAAATATATATGGATTTACACATTTAGGCTCAAGAGTTCAGGAGGCTTTTGGGGGGGGAAATATTCGGGTATATTTTGCTGGGCTGATGAGTGCAGGTTTTAGAAAAAGGTATCATGACCATTATTATTGGTTGTTTAGAAAAGCTGACTGACTAATAGCAATAGAATGTAGGCTTATATACCACTTCACACTGCTTTACAGCACTCTCTAAGCAGTTTTTCAGAGTCAGCATATTGCCACCAACAATTTAGGTCCTCATTTTACTGGCCTCAGAAGGTTGGAAGGCTGAGTCAGCCTTGAGCAGGTGAAAATCGAACTGCTGGCAGTCAGCAAAATTAGCCTGCAATACTTCATTCTAACCACTGTGCCACCATGGTTCATACTTCTGTTTAGAAAATCTATTTAATGTTTGGTTTAAGATTTAAATAAATTTTCCATGGGATTTAATTATTCTTCATCTGTGGGTTTTTTAAAAAAAATATTAAGTATGTTACACATGCACAGAAGAAAAGGTGGATTGCTTGTCACTATCCTGGATTAAAAAGTATTTTTTAAAAAAATCCTTAGACTCAAACCAGGATGAAATGGCAATCAGGAGAAAGATAGACTTCTCCAAGTCCTCTTGATTTGGAAGAAACATCAAGAAGGATGCAAACATTTAAGGATATTTCTATTCAGTAACTTGGAAAACCAAACAAGTGACCATCTTTTAAGAATATGACTGTGAGAGCATTGCTTCTACTCACAGCTATTATTCCTACTCCATTTAGAAGAGAGTTTATAGGTACAGATATTTCTTACACATGCAAGGGAAAAGAGTTCTACACCACTGTCTTTGTGCCCGTTTTCCACAATGTCAGTAACTGATCTTTCAAGACCACACACTTCTCCAAAGCATAATTTTTGAAGGTTAATTTAAGAACTGTTCTACTTTTAATTTTTTTCCCTTTGATTCTATTCATCATTAATTATGGGAATGTTTCTTTTTCACTCATCCAGGGATATTTTGACATGAAAATATTTCATAGGGTGACATTTATCAAAAATTTGGAGAAGAATATGAAAACACCAACAAAAGAATACATTTACTTTATTTTCACTTAATTCCAGATGCAGCTGAATTACTTCAGCTCTGGTTTCCTTCCAGATGAAGTCTGTATAAAGCTTGATATCCTTGAAACAGAACTAAGCATGCATATCTTTGGTCTTTGGTTGCAAAAAAAATAATAATCAAGTTAATCAATTAATTAGTTGGCTGGTTTTTAGGAAATAATTAAAAATAATCCACAGTGCAAATTATCAAAACAAAATGCTTATTTTTCTCAGTGATTTAGGATAACAGAAATTATTTCAGCTCTATTTCAGCTAATCGCTTGAAAATGATGAAGTCCCATCTTCTGATCTTTCAGGCCTTGAGAGTCAGCCAAGAAATCCAAAGATAATTACCACAAGTTCATTTCAAATAAAGTGTACAATTGAGTGTACAGGATTTCTTGCTTTATTAGGGTTTTAGTTCATAAGGAAATATACTTGCATTCAAGTACAAGATGTAGGTAGTCCTTTGTCCATTCTCAAGATCTTATGTACTCAGCTGAAGGCCTGAAGAATGCTCTGGTCATTGTAAAAATTATGAGAGAGTTGTAGCTAAATTTCTTGGTTCCCTTTTCATTCCCCATCCCTTTTTTCTTCTGTCTCCTGTCCTTTTAGGTTGTAGTCTGAGGCCAGTCAAGATGTACTGGCTTTTTATATTATTAAAGGAGCTACTTTCTGTTCTAGAAGTTCAGGCTGGTGAGATCACTCTTGGAAGAGCATTCTTCCTTGGAGAATCCCACATAACATATCTGAAATGGTCTGAAACTAGTAATAACTAATGAAATTTAATGAAGAGCTAGCCAAGTAACTCCACATGAGTAGCATGAGATTATGATGAGAAAAAGAGCAATCTTTGCCAAATCTGTATTCTCTGGAGGTGTGTCTTCCGAGGAACTCCAAAAATATTTATAGGCTGTTCATTCCCAAAACTTAATTCCTTCTCTCTGTTTCAAATGTCCTCTTCCTCTATGTAACACAACATTCCTGGGGGACGTGGGGTGTGAGGAAGAGATATTTTTACCCAGAAGATCTTTCATGTTTAATAAGCCAGTGTGGTTGCCTAGAGCTATTCTGTATAATAACAACTTTAATCAGTTACCCAAAATTTATGAAGCCAGAAATCTAGTTCAAATCAGTTTAAAACAAAGATATAATCATTTGTTTTTCCAAAAGTAGTTTAGCTAAACCACTACTATAATAGATTAGCTATATAGCACTTTTGTCACTTGGCTTTGCATGGAACTCTTCATTTGTATAAATATACCTAGCAGACTGAAATCTGGACTCACTGGAATTATTGTAGGCATAAATTGCTTATTGGGGGCTCGGAAGTATGGGAAATATGTTTAATTCTTTATATTGTTTTTCATCAGACTATGTTGCATTATCTGCAATATGATTGGCGATATGATTTGAGGTTGCTAATTAAGGAAATGGGGAACTCTTCAATCTGTCATTCAAGCCAGCACAAACTGATTGATAAAATACAACAGTATTTCATTATGATTTGTTTCAGAATTAAGGCATGGAGGCAAATTTTGCTGTTTAAGGGGGGGAAATGCATTATATGATTTCAAATGTAATTTGCAATGGCAAAGCTCTTGTTTGCCTTGAGAGCTATCCTGAATAAGTATGTAGCTGATACAAAAACACAATTAGAAACCTGTAAATTCCCTAACATTCTGGATAAGATGTATGTGGTTTTATATCATGCAAGAGGTTTTACCCAATAAGTACCGTACTAGTCACTGAAATAAATAAATAAAAGCTTTTTATTGTGTCAATTCTTGTTATGAAATTACTTGGTTTTGTAATAATTATATTTATTTCAGCTGATAACACTTAATCACCACTGATTACATCGTAAAATTTGAATTATTATCCATAATAAAGAATTTGTTTTATTTTCTTCCCATTTCTACTTCCATGAGAGCAAAATGTTTATCTATCCTAGTAAAGCAACCATTTTTTTAAAAAGCCTATTATGTAAAGCTCTATTTTCTTATCATTTTCATGGTAATGTAACAAATCACATGAATATTGCTTTAGTTGTGGCTCTTTGCAAATTGCACCCAATTATGATAATGATTTAGGTAATCTCTCTCAATAATATATAATATTGAATGGAATTTTTAAAGAGTTCAAAGAACAAAATAATAGAAGGATTTGTGCTTTTTAACTCATTAAACTTACAACAGAATTTGGTTTGTGTTATTAAATCTAAAAGATTAAATTACAGCTTTACATACCATTTTCACAATGATGCATATAGCAAATGTTTTATTTTAGTGCATGCTAAAATGGACAATTTAAATTACAGTGTTTGTCAAGTTCTCATTTTTGTTTCAGAATGGAATATTAATTATGCTCTTAAATATGAGAAGTAAATAAAATGAGCATCCACTGGCTGCCTACGGGTAAATTGCAGATTACTGACAATGTGACATGGTGTGTTAAATGTCAGCTTTGTCAAACAAATTTAGAGGAACCGTTCAACTATTAGCTTCCTGTTGTTAGCAGGGCATTTTTGTGGAGCGTGGCTGATCCAAGCAGCAGGAATGCTGCACCATATGGAACACTAACAAAGCTAAATTGAAAAAGTGAGATGAATGAGGAGATAACACAGACACACTCAATTAGTTTATAACTGTCTATTAACTTCTGCCAGTGGCTTTGAATAAACAATAGATTAACCACTACACGGTTTTGTTTTGCGAAGTCATAGTAGTATCTGAAACATTGAGACATTTTTCTCAGAGCTGTTTTATACAACATGGCTGCTATATACAAGTTATTATTGGAAACTAACTTCCTGTATCAATTGAGTCATGTTAGGTCTGTGGCTGATTTTTATTTGATTTTATTTCTCTTTCACTGCTGTTATCTCAGGCTTTTTCCAGGGCAGCGGGGATGAAGTGGATAAGAAATGGCTGGAGAGGGAAGGGAGAGGTAGACATGTACTGTGCCTTCTGATCTTTTCCAGACAATTTCTCTTTTCAGTTTCCTATTGCATCTTATTCCACTGCTCATTATTGGGTTGGTATGCAAGAGCAATAATTCCAGAAGTGTTTAGTCGAGAATGCTACAGGTAGTCCTTGACTTACAACCATTCATTTAGCGACCATTCAAAGTTACTATGGCACTGAAAAAAGTGACTTATGACCTGTCCTTGCCGTTATGACAATTGCAACATCCCCAAGGCCATGTGATTGTAATTAGGGTGCTTGGCAAATGGTTGCAGTATCCCAGAGTCATGTAACCTTTCCCGTTGGCTTCCAGCAAGCAAAGTCAATGGGGCAAGCTGGATTCCCTTAATCACCATGTGATTCCCTTAACAAATTTCTCTTACCAATCATGGCAAAAAAGGTAATAAAATTGGACATGACTTACTTAATGGCCTTCTTCCTTAACAACAGAAATTCTGGTCCCAATTGTGGTTGTAAGTTTAGGATAACCTGCAATTAAGTATGTATCATCAAACCTAGGTAGCTAAATAGGGTGGACCTTAATTTATCCCTGCTTGTCCAACTAAGTTCTCAGGAGAGCAGCAATATCATATAACAGTAGGGTGCCAGCAGTTCAGTGCTTTGGATTTGAAAACAAAAAAGTGCTTTGAAGAATGTAGAAACTCTGTGTAACTGCTGAAACTGCATGTAATTATTCTCAGGATTGACCTGCCAATGCAGAGAGCAACCATGCATTTTCTGAAAAGATGTAGCTGCTTTAAGGGTCCATGGTGTGACTATCCTGAGTGCGCCAAAGCACCATTCAACCTTGTTTGAATCCTAAAGTTTAGGAAAAAGGAATAGACAGACCTAGAGGTTCTCTCCCCATTTCTAGTGCTCTATGCAAATACAGATGATGGAATGACAGACATTGCCAGTTGGATATTAAGCTGTTTGCTTTGGAGACAGAATGTACCAAGAGCAATAGGATGACTGCTACATATGGCGTGTCAAGCTTAGTGTTGGCTGAAAGCTAATGAAATGATTTTTCTCATGCTGCCAGTAGGTTGATTGCTTTGTGGTCTTTTAAATTAGGAGAGTTTCTAACGTAAACACATCATGAACTGAAGGGTTAGTCTTTTGTCTCTAATTTGCAGTCATGATTTACATACAGTGTATATCCACTTTTTTTTTGCATCATTTTGTCTGACATACTTTTTTGGACCATGTATATTGATTTGAACCATGACAGTACTCTTGAGATTTCTTGATTACTGTATTACTGTGAGACGTTTTAATTAGACTTATGAGTTTGCAACCACTTCTATTATTCTAGATTCTGTTTCTTGATATCTTTGAAAAATATACTGTAAGTCACTGGCATTATTTTCTATCCCTAAAATTACTGTTTTGCAGCAAATATTAATTCAGTGTAAGTGAAAATACTAAGAATTACATGACACCTATTCGTGTATAGTCTTCTCTAAGTTCTATCTTAAGACTAAAGTTCCTAGAAACATAGAAAACCGAAGATGAAAAAGACCCAGTGGTCCCTTGAATCTGTCCTTTGGGGGGGCAGAGGTGGTATTCAGCAGGTTCTGACCAGTTCTGGAGAACTGGTAGCGGAAAATGTGAGTAGTTCGGAGAGCTGGCAAATACCACCTCTGACTAGCCCTGCCCCCATTTATTCTCTACCTCCCGAGTCCCAGCTGATCGGCTAGGTTTCCTTTTGTTGCTCTGCACAGGAGAACAGAGCTGGAAAGCAGGTTAGCGGAGTGGAGGGAATGGGGATTTTGCAGTATCCTTCCCCCTGGAGTGGGGAGGGAATGGAGATTTTGCAGTAACCTTCCTCTGCCACGCCCACCAAACCACACCCACCAAGCCAAGTCAAGCCCACCAAGCCACGGCCACAGACCCGGTAGTAAAAAAAATTTAATCCCATCACTGGGGGGAGGGGTATTTTCTTTTGTTGTTGTCTTTCTTTTTCTCTCTCTCTCTCTCTCTTTCTTTCTTATTCGTTAATTTTTTTTTAATTTTGCCAGATGATAGACATGTGTTTATCCCAAGCATGTTTGAATTGATGAATTCTTTTTCCCAAGTGCATGATCTTACATTTAGAAACTGCATTTATTACTGAAAAGGCTAAAGTGGGGCACAGTAAAAGATAACATACTTTCTCTTTGTATATGTGTAGAAAGCTTAGCTTTAAAATATAAATATTAAAAAATACTGGTACTTCCCAAACCGATTTCATCTTTGTTGTAGCAAAATAATATTGTTCTTCTTTGAAAACCATCTGTTCCTTATTTAGGAATCAATCTCTTTTAATTCAGTACCTAGGTCACTGCATATAGATGAGCGAATTTCACTCTGTAGCTCCTCCTCCAAAAAACGATATTTGTTACACAGCATTTGCACAATTAACTAACTGATAACATGTAAATGCATTTATATTCGTATCAGGGCACTACCACACAGGGGTGTTTCCTTTCCTTGATCCCTCCAAAGTAATTTGAAAATGGCTGTTTCAGGCAATGTTATATTTCATTGTAAAGCAGCCGTTTGAAATCAGATATGAAGTGCTAGGCAGCCCTAATAAGCTGTGAAAATCAAACTAGCTGGCTTTTAACAGTGATTGTGAAACTGACTTGAAGCTGATTAGCAATTAGCTTACTGATAAAATTTGTCTCTCAAATCTACTTTAGCTGGGGAATAGGATTTTTTTTCCAGTGTATTTTTTTTTGTTACTTTACTCATGGACAAACACATTTTTAAGGCTTCAGAGGAACTTTTTCTTCTTTTTTCCTGATTAAATCAAAGATCAGCACCAAGACAGAGCCCCATATCTTATTTTTAAAAGCTACCTATTGGAAAGTTATACATTAACCTAACATGAAAATATTTAGTTGTGGTTATGCTTTAAAAGATATTACAGATAGCCCTCAAATTACAATCATTTGTTCAGCAACATTCAGAGTTGATGCTGAAGAAGGGACTCACAACGGACTTCAAAGTTCTGGCTGTTGCAGTGCCCCTGTTGTTGTGTGAACAAATTTGGGCACTGGCTACTAACCCCATTTATGACCACCTGCAGTGTCTTGTGGTCACATGATCACCATTTGTGGTCTTCCCTCCTGGCTTCCCACAAGCAGCTTCTCACAAGCAATGTCAGTTGGGAATTTGGGAGGTAAGATCTCAACTCATTCGAGTAAATCTTTCCAATGCCTTTCTTTGCTCGCACTCATTTGAACTCACCATGCCCTCCTTTCTCCCTTCATTCGTATACAATTGTCTCACATGCACCTTGCACCCCCCTTTCCCAGGCCTTCATGCATTCACACACATCCCTTCCTGGGCCTCCATGTGCCTGCATTTATCCCACACTCCCCTTTACAAGCCTTCCTCCACTCACCCCCCCCCCCACATCTGTCTGCACTCTCCCTGTGTTCATGCACGCCATTTACCTTCCTTCCCAGACCTCTCTGTATTCATACAGCCTTCCTGAGTCGTCTTATGGTTCCACACCAATCATGTTTCCTTCTGTACCCTCCCTCTGCTTGTGCCATACTGCAATACACATACACATTGTGCAACTTGCGCACAGCCTGTACCAGGAGGGCCTTCCCCCTCCCCCTGCAGCATCCTTGTTCCTTACTTAGAATTCCTGTAGCTTTCCGCTTAATGACCTGCATGTCTTGGCATCTGGGACTGCCTGGATTGCTATCACTAAGTGATGCAGTCACATGTCATTGCATTTTATGACTGCATCACTTAGCAACAGCAGTCCTGGTTCCAACTGCTGTCATACTCAAGGATTGCCTGTACTCTAATCCTGAGTACTGAAATGTTATCACAATACGTGTTACAGTGTCCTGGGTTCTTGATTGAAATGAGGATCTTCAGTGGGCTTTGGTCTTTTATAGGAAAGCCCTCCTGGCTGTATTTGAACTAGCTTTAAAAGATCTACTATTTAACTTTATGAAGTTTTAAAAGGAATTGACATTGGCAGCTCATTACTCCATTTATGTTTCAGGCTCTGCAACTAAAAGCTTGACTTAAATATGAAGGGGACTCTTTAATTATTAGTATTTTCCTTCTTCAAGTGATAATTAGTCTCAAGATGACGTTACTAGAATATGTCTATATGGAAAACCAGTTGAAAAATATCATCTCTGTATTATCAGTTGTCATATATTAACTCGGTAGTCCCAAAGTCGACTTCAGTGTTGCCCATATATTCACTATTTACTATACTGTTGTGATATCCCAAAAATACAGAATGGAAAGCTTATCAAATATCAGATAAGCTTTTTAAATAAGGGGAGAAATTCTCGTCTCTAATAGGAAAAATACACTATTGTTAAAATAATACTTTCTTCTTTTTTATATTAGATAGATTTTTATTTTGTATTTCTATGGTGCAGTGTCATCTAGAGTGTGCTTACTGACTTATAACTTGGAATTAAATATTATGAGCTCATAGAGAACTGTAGGTATTATTCTGGTGTAATATATAAACCTGTTATATATCTTAATTAAGTAGTAGAGAAAATAGAGGAAATTTAATAGTCTTACATCATCATTCAGTTGAAGAGTAAACTAGTATCATTCAAATTAATGCTTTCATGTATATAATTATACCACTAGGTTCAGTTTCTGGCCAAATTATATACCTTAACATGGAACAGGCCCTTTGAAAGGGGCAGCTGAAAGTAACATCTGTTACAGGGTTTAAATTTATGTTTACTTATGACTTAGGTAAGTCATAAGTCACTTGGGTAAAGAGTTGAAGTGAATTCAAATAACAATGCAAATTCACAACCCAACCCTGACTTTTAAAACAACACACTTTTTTTTGTACTTCCTAAATGGCTGAAATATCTTCAAGGTATTTTCAGCTCAACTGTTCTGCACTTTTGTATTTGATGAGAACATGTTTTAAAAAAATTATATACAATACATAAAAATTACCTCTCGTGATTTCTGTATTGTTCTTTTAAACAAGAATAGCAAATTTAGATGCCAATGTTTTTTTTAATTTTTAACTGTCTAGTAATTGGTCTTGTCAATCGTATGTTGACCCTGAAACCTTTCATTATTTTTGTCATTTTTGAGATACTCTCGACTATAGAGGCTGTACAATATAATAAGCTATCTTGAACTATATGAAGCTGCATACCAGGCCCTTTTGAGAGAAGCATCTTTGAAAGGTCAAAATATAATAGATAGAGAACTCTGAAAGAACATGAAATATTGGGGGATTGTTATTGGTTTTTCAGTTTCATAATAATAAAGACAACTAAACTTCTTCAGTGAATGTCTGGGGTGGGAAAAAGAAATGGGTCGGTTGTCCCCACTTTTGATCTGACTGGTTTAAAGGTATTCAGTATATTGACATGCATCAGACATCCTGCTGATATGTACTAAACTTGTTTATTTGGAACTGATCCTAAGGTCAAACTTTCCAAAGAAAATTATGATCATTACATAGAAGAAAAGGAATAATAGTTTCAATTCTAAGCCCTGCTTTATATATTCACACAAAAGTGTAAGTTCCTTTCTCACTATAATTACTAAGGCCACAGAAAGGACATTTTCTCTTAACCCATACGAAATATTTGAGCAGACACATGAGGGATATTTTACTGCAGGCTGGAATTTATAACATAGAAAGTGGAAAATCGGTTTATAAAATCGGTTTATAAAATGGATCATAGCTGAGAAAAAGAACCTGGGGCTTAAATACAATATATGCTTTGGGTGGAGAATATATTGGGATATCAGAACCTTCAATTAAAAGGGTCAGAGAAGATGGCAAGAAAATTCCACCTGAGATAACAGGATGTATGACCTGAAAAACACAAGCTGTGTCAAGCTGAAGACTGTCTTAACTCAGTATTATGACTCTCAAAGTGGCTAACAGACTTTCTGGCATTCTTATTTATTGCTTTCCAACCATTGTTCCCTTGTATATTGTCCCCATCAAGGTGACATTCAGCCTTGAGTGAGAACACTTGATAGATCCATCCTCCATGAATGCGTCCAAACTACTCTCAAAATCCTCCAAATTAATGACTATCATTATTTCTGCTTCTAATGTATAGTGCTGTTTCCCATGTCAGAAAGATAGAGAAATTCAGTTTATCAACTGTGCAAACATATTTGTATAATACCATTTGATTGATAGTTCTCACAGTCTTCCCCTGAAGCACTGTCATTGTGTTCAGTAAAATTTCATTCTACCCATTGTTACTGGTCCTCTGAAATATACCATTAAAAACTGATCAGACTGACATGATATATAAATCTTACAAATAAATAAACCTTCAGCTCCAGGGTTCTTCAGAGCATTGAACATGCTTAATTTTTAGAAACTCCTCCACAAAATCATAATTTTAATGTGGTGGAAGAAAAAAAAACAGACTTGAGTCTTAAATATTTTCAGACTGTTAGTAAGGATTTTATATAGCTTTGGCGGGGGTGGGGTTCTATTTTACTTCCAGAGTTATTCACTTAATATAATTGAATAGATTTTTCTCATCTTGGCAGCCTTAGCTGTCAGTCTACCAAAGCAGGGTTCTGCAATAAATCTTAGCCCCTCTGCTTCATGCAGCTTAACTTGGCTACTAGACTCAAACTTGTCTCTCAGACACATAATACAGCACAACTAGATAAGAAATTTTAGAACTAAACCTATTGAACATTGACTATCCTCAGATAGTTGTGGGAGTGCAGTTTGCCTCTGATACCAACAACTATTTAAACTCACTGTTTCATTTTCCTACTTTCCTCATATGTCAATGGAATTTTTTGCCCTGAACTTAATGAAGGTTTTACTAATTTAACAAGTGCAGTGATTCACTTAACAAATATGGCAAGAAAAATCATAAAATGGGGCAAAACTCACTTAACAAATTCTCACTTAGCAACCAAAACTTTGGGTTCAATGGTTGTCAAAAGTCGAGGACTACCTGTAATGAGTTGTCTTAGAGCTTACACTTAGCCAGTCTGGATCCAACTCACCCTACCAAATCATTCTCCCAAATCAGGCCTTTCCTAGAGTGGCTGACTGACAGTCTGCTAACCCTTCAAAGGCAAGTTGGCAAACCAAATAGGTTTTCCAGTCCAGGTTTAGAATCCAAGGAATCAATAACCCAAAGGCAGCCTAGTATTCTAAGGATTACCTTGTGCTCAGGCATCCATAACTCACCTCTTTTTCCTTCATCTCTATATGGTACATATAACTCTTTCATTGTGTATTTTATTATATACAATATTTTATTACTCTAATTGTATGTATTGCCTTTTCTCATTAATTCACAGTGGAAATGTAGCTGTTTAGATTTCATGCTGATTGTGTGTGGGGGGGGGAGTTCTTTTTAGAAGAAGGAATTTACTAATTATATGAAATAAAAATAATGAATTCTATGCTTGCTTATAGAAACATCCTCTCTTTTCCTTAATATTTCTTTCTTAAGAAAACTGGCCAAAAAGAGAAAGGAGACATTGAGTAACACACGACAGGAAATGACAGTGATGGTGAACTCAATGGATAAAAGCTATGCTGAACAAGGTACCAACTGTGATGAAGGTTTCTCTTTCATGGATACACACAATCTAAATGGGAGATGTAAGTGGAAGTTGTTTTAATTTCTGCAGAGCAAATAGCAAAGGGAAAAGGCTCTTAAATGCTTGTTACTCAACCCATGGGTTCCAAGTTCTCACCCGTGCAACATTTCACATCATGTAGCAAGAAGATGGAATTGAATCTTTCATAAAGAAAATGTTGTATTTATGCCTTTCCTTTGCTTCCAAATGAAAACCACTGAGGTCAGTGCAGCATGTGTTACATTCAATTTCCTTGTTTATTATACAAAGCTGCCTGATTGCCTCTACATTTTGGCAACCATTTTTAAGAAATATTATAATATGTGCGAATGATGGCTCTTTAGCTACAACTGACAAATTTCAGAGTTCCCACCATAAGCCAGTTCAGTAAATTGATATTTGTTTTGGAGCCAGTCTGATTGATCCAGGCTCCTAAGACTAAAATGTTATTTAAGATGAGAATCCATGCTGCTTTGATGTTTTGTCTCAGAAAGATTAAAGCTGTGATTATAGGAAGCTGCCCTATCCAAGGGCAGACAATTTGTCCACCTTACCAGTATGAACTATTTCGAACATTCCCAAAATAGTTCAGTCCAAAGATGTAAGAGACCGCAACTTCTGTAGGATTCTGAGTAATGCCTGCCTCCCCATCTCATCAAGGGTACGTGTTGAGGGAAAGCTGATCTATTCTGTCTGACAGCGGTTTTCCCAGGTCTCAGACAATAATCTTTAAACAGATCTCATCTTTGCTATTTGAAATCTAGTCAACTGAAGATGCCAGGAAATGAATTTGAGTTCTCTTGTGAACTCTTTAGTTGCTATACTACTTTTAGAACATGACACAAGCTATACAAAACTATTTTTATTACTAATTTTTAAAGGAAAAATTCATCCATGAGTGAAAATATAAAATGCATATAAACTATAGGACAATAGTTCCACAGAAGAGGATTCAAGAGAATGTGTTAGGACTGTGAAATGCTTTATAGATGCCTTGGAACACAGAGATGCATGAATATAGCACTTGTTTGCAACTAATTAAAGGAATCCCCTCTTTTTCCTGGATCATATGGCTACAGCAGAAACCTATTCATAACAGCCACACAGTTCCAAAAAAGGATACATATTAGGTCAGTTCAATTCAGTTAATAGGCATAAGATTGTAGCCTAATTTGAAGCATTTTTGGACTAAGTTCTTTCCCAAAGTTGCCTTTAGCAGCTTGTAGTTCTTTTCTACACTGTTCCTTCCAGTATCATTGAGGAGAAATCCATATTGCATCTCCATTTTATTATGGATGATAGGTGTGGCAAGATATATATACAAAACTGGGTCATAGAGTTCCTAATTGCAGAAAGGCACCTTACAAGACATGCAAAAAAATGAAAAAAAAAACACAATATCTATCTAAAAGAACACAAAATATTTAAATAATGCCAAGTTATAGAAACACTGTTGCTAATTTTTCACGTAACATTTTTTCCACAATATCCCTTTGCTTATCAGATTTAACAAGATTCATAATCTAGAGATGTGATATAAATAAGCTATTGTTTGCTAGCACTTTTGTTTAGATTTACTTCATAGTGTTCTCTTTCCAGCTGTATCATCACCCTCTTCGTTTACAATGAAAACGAACACCCTGAGTACAACTGTTCCCAATTCATATTATCCAGGTAACCAAATATTTCATTGGTTTTTAAATACTGTAAATAGTTTACTTTTATAACAATCTCTTAGAGCTGTGAGCAGTGGTGGGATTCAGCCAGTTCACACCACTTCGGGAGAACCAGTTGTTAACTTTCCAAGCAGTTTGGTGAACTGGTTGTTGGAAGAAATCATTAGGGCAGAGAACCGGTTTTTAAATTATTTGAATCCCACCACTGGCTGTAAGCTCTTTCCCTAATTCAAGCAAAGTTCTATAGAGCACTGTTTCTCAACTTGGTCACTTTTAGATGTGTGGACTTCAACTCCCAGAATCCCCCAGCCAGCTATAGAGAGAGAATCAGAAGAGAGTGCTCACTTCCTTGAAGCCTAGCAGGGTAATGGCTACCACAGAGAATAAGAAGCTTGAGTGTAACTCTTATGCACACACCTAGCCATCATATCTCCACTATCAGTGTTTTAAGTACAGACTGAAATACTGAACATGACCAAAGTTTAAACACATATATGAGTATTACAGTATATTCTTGTGATTGCCCATATATATAAAATCCTTTTAAAAGAGCTAAATACCATTTGCATGAAATAACAACTTTCTTATTAGAGCTTTTCACACTTTGGAAAGTGACTTGGCTTGAAAACTGTTCTAAAGCATTAAAGCAATATGGCTTTCTCAGGCTTCTGAATGAACTTCCAAAAAGATGCCATTCCTTTAAAGAATCCACTTATTAAACCAAAGTGACTCTTAAAGCAGCCAACTTGTTTTCTTCTTTTCTTTATGGAGAACCCTGAAAAAGTTGGGCTGCTTTAACAAATAGAAATGTTGCAATCGTACTTCTCCAAAAATACTTTCAAAGTGTAAAAGCTCTAATGCTTATAACTCAGTGGCTTTCTGAGCAAAAAGAAAATTGAAAAATTTGCTCGTTATTTACTTTTCTTTCTCTTTTTACCTTTTCTGCATTGACCTGCTTATGATGTATGACAGATCCATTTGTGCCAACTGCAATTTTAGGTGAGAACATTTCCCTCTATCAATATCTGTTGCAGAAACAATACAAGTTCAACCTGTGTAGTGAAAATTCTACTTAAACAAGTGTAATATTCTACTCAAAAAGTGCAAACTATTCTGCATTTAACATTCAAATACCAGTTAATCACCCTAGGCTTTTATTATCATAGGTTATTTAGTAGATGGGGGGAGATCCAAGATTTTTAGTTATTGGTCATATTTATAAAGTAAAGGGTAATCAAACAATGCAAGTATGGTAGTCAAAAATTTAGCATAATTTTAGTTTAGTCTATAAATAAATTAGATTTATGAAATCCATAGCATTGTAAATATTTTCCACTTTATTTTTTATTTGTGTATCACAAATAAATGGGGTTATTTGAATAATAATAATGTACCACGTCCTATACAAGTGGAAATACTGTGCTAGAATTCTGAGACAAGAAGCATATTTTTTACCTTTCTTTTAAGAAGTTGAAAACTGATTGTCCAGTAAAAAGAGAACGAAGGGAAATGAGTTAACCATGCTAAGATAACAAAAATAGCATGAAATGCTATTGCACATGAAATAACAAAAATCGGCTGCGCTTTGTACTACTATACTAATCTTAATCTAAACCAAGAAGAATAATACAATAACATGTAATAGGAATTTCATTCCAGTATTAAAATTGCTGCTACTTTTTTTCTTGTCCTTATTGGTGCATAATTTTATTGTATGAATTCCACTTTGTTGAATCTACTATAAACTATTGTATACATGAGCTTTAAAAAAGAGAAAGAAGATTTAAAACCCATCCATCCAGCAGAAATGTTTTGGCCTTAAAAACACTGGTACAGGAATCTGTCAAACCATATCCTAAATTGTTTTTAAAGTACTGAAGTCAAAAGTGATTTTTCTTTTGCTTTGTCATAAACAAAGGCAAAGGAAATTCATTGTGCTTGACTCAACCTGTGATTTTCCCCTCCCCACCTCTTAAAAATATAAGAAATGTTGTAATCTAATTGTAATTAGCAAAGATAATTATAACTGGTACCTAAAGAAAATGGTTTCTTATAAATTACTGGTAAGGAACCTGAAGTTATCACAATGATGTAATATTATGTATGCAAATGAAATTTTGAAGCATCTGAGATCCTTACACTTAGCTTTTCTGTAGCAAGTTGTAAATGTTACGACATTTTCAATAAACAAAAAGACCTATTACTTTTAAACCATATAACTCTGTTTGCTTCTTAATTAACACAAAAACAGCATCTCACTCTTACTCATTCAAAACATACATACTTTCAACTTTTAGTATAAGCCTGAAAAAAAGGTACCTCTACTTAAAAAGTATAAAAATCTTAAAGCAGATTCAAGTTTTTTAAGGCTCACGCCGAAGTATTAAAACAAGATAGGCTGCTTCATTAAAAGCAGAAAGGTGCTATACATGTCTAAAGTCTGAAGCTCCCCTTCTGAATAAATAATAAGATTTTGATAGAAGATTCTAATATACTTTATTGTTGAATATATTTGTATCTTTGGCTGTACCTTACAGTTGTTAGAAACTACTTTTTCTCTAATGGAAAAGAGAAAATTACCAAGCAAACACTTTAACAAAAGTGCATGTCAAGATACAGTATTTTCATAGCACCAATTAATGAAGTGTTTTTCAAGAATTATTTTGTATAATTTTTTAAAAAGAAACTTTTGGTCTTTCCTTTTAGAACTATTTCAATTTCTATCCTAAGACACTTCTAAATGCCTAAAACTAATAATCATAATATCAACGAACTGTATCACTGTTTGTTTATATGCATTAATTATAACTCCAAACTCTAAGCTCTTTGTGACTTACTTTACACACCTAATGCCAAGCTAGACTTATTGTTAAGAGAATAATTAAGCACAGGACTTGGAAGAAGTATTTAGTTTCAATATTTGTATGTATTCCCAGCAAGTCATAGTTTGTTCAGATGACTACCAAATAAATGAAAGTCTTGGTTTGTGTTGAAAATTGTCAGATGTCGGGGGGACTCTTAAGTCACAAAGAGGTACAGAGAGCAATGTTTTCTGTTTAACTCATAATAATGCCAGAAATGGTGTATAGGGTCTCCTGCTTGGGTGAGGGGTTGGACTAGATGACCTACCACGTCCCTTCCAACTCTCTTAATCTGTTACTGTTAATGCAAGCTTTTTCAAACCAAAGAACTCCATTCAATTCTTGAATAGGTCATTAGATAACCCATTTAAAAAAAATGGGGTGTGTGTGTGAAATAAGTTTAAATCACTTCCCCTGTATTTAATAATTTTCCCTTCTGTTACATTAAAATGATTGTTAACATGCCATTTTTCCTGTGCAAGAACTTGACTATAATTACACATCTGTTTGAAGTAGCAATTCTTGGATAGTGTTTTTCATGGAAACTAAGTGACTGCAATATCAGGCCAAGGTAAACTATTAAACTGCTTTTTATTGTCATTAAATTATAGATATGAAATATATTGTTAATTTTAAAAAAATCTTCAGTAACAGTAGCAGAAACATGCCAACCAAAGTCCAAGCAAGTGAAACTGATGTAAACAGTTTACTGTATTTATTTCTGTGCATTTTTATATGACAGTGCCTTTCTGTAAATAAATTTACCTCAGACTTTGAAAAGCAGGACTATTCCCGTGTTGTTTAATCTGGGTTGTCTCAGATGTAAATTAAAAATCTTCAAATATATCTTCAAATTTTAGCGTTTCAGGGATGGAACTGGCCTTTCGAGCATTTTTGGAAGACCATGTCTGGGCACCCATTCCATACTCAAAATAGGCATTCTGCATTTGAAACTCGGCTTTCTGAAACAATTCAGCCTGAAACCTCACTATTAGAGATTAGCTTCCCATCAAAGATGCTCTTCACTTGAACTGAAATCAATAACTAGGCTAAATGATATTTCGGTCAGTTTCTTACCATATTGCTATCTTGTTCTGAAATACAGCAAAAAAAATAAGTAGATATAAGAATTGGTAACTTTCTGAGCAACCAGAAAGCCATCAATTATGTTTCACATATTGGCAATGCAATTTAGAATTTCATTTCAATATGTACTTTCTAAAGGAAATTGATAACTGTAGTATCCAACCGCATGCAGATGGAATAATCAGATCTTTATTTCAAAGATCCGTATGTACTCCTTTATGAAAAAGTAAGTTTCTAATATAGAGAGGGATCTCTAACAGAAATAATTGTAATACGCTTTGTATGAATATGCAACATAAATACAAAAGTTTTATTGACTTATCCTGCTACTTAACTATAATAACTTAAAACGAAAACAATAAAGTCTCTGCATACTTTATTTTGAAATCTCATAAACCAATTTCCAACCCTATGTTTCTTTCTTTACTTATTTTCTTATTTATTTTGTCTTTTTGTGTCTCAGCCACCTTGTAATATTCAGGTGCCATTTCAGCGACAACATATTGTAACAACACTTGTATATCGCCTTTCATACCATGCATCCTAATGCCATGCATCCCAGTTTTGTTGAAGAGGAGCTAAAGGGAACTCTGTATATGAGTATTTATATAGATTGACCCACCCCAGAATCTGGGAGAAACTGCCACATGTATATGGCATACATTTGCTATTCTATATATTCAGAGTTAGAATTTAAAAATTCACTAACTGCTTACGGGAGCAATGCAATCCACCAGGCCAAAATAATTTCAGTAATGTTGGTGTTCTTTTCTTTATTATGTATAGAACTCTATATCTATATTCTGATTTTCATCCAGTGTAGATCATCTGATTGATCTTAAGAACAGGGATATTCACTTTGCCCTCCAATTTAATTAAGACTCCCAGAACTTCTCCATGTTCTTATCACATAGTAATTTTAAATGTAATAGCAGGGAAAAATTCTTCAATACTTTGGAAGTAATCATAGCATGGAGTTTACATGCAATAAATCAATTCACATTAAACTTAGTTTTAATTCTGATTTAGGTCTTTCCCCCATCCACTCTTCTCTCTCCCTCTCTCTTTCTTGGGCAGGGAATGCGGTTCCTATACATCATTTATAGGCTCCAGAAATTTGTGTAGTACTAATTAAGAGATTAGAGTTTGTAGGCGGATCTAAAAATATTTCACTTTTTATGAATGGATGGAGAATTTCTGAAATGTGACTGGGACCCCAGGGTATATTGCCATGGAAACAAAGGAAATTATTTGATTCTTAAATTCTTTCTTCATTCACAAATGAAGGGGGAATTTCCACCAATTCCTCCATTCATTTAATACAACTTCTAAAATTCATTCAAAATTCAGATACCAAAGGAAAAGCTGATTTTTAAAAGTTGGACTATGGAGAAAAGAGAAAGCCACATTTTATTAAAATAAAATATGTTCAGTTCAAAACAAGACAAGTTAGGATTAAAACCAATATCTGAAAATTATATTGCTGTGGAGCTATAGGTTAACATCTACTAAGTAAGAACAGTGAAAATCATGTTTTTCAACTGTCCCTTTCATATACCATTTAATCTAGTAACGTATGATCGATTGATAGATAAATAATGTATCCCACTCTTAGATGAACCCTGGTGAATGTTCAGCGGTCTGTATATTTCTCTAGTTTTCCCCAGTGAGTCAAAGGATTATTTGAATATGGGTCAGCACTAAGATCTGTGCAGTGGAACATTTACTGTCATACAAAAAAAGGAAAACCCAACCCAACCCTAACGTTTCAAGTCAGGAGCAAACATGGTGCTATAAAGTTCATTTGCAAATTCTTTACTTCCAAACTGGAAGGATAAAGGATGATTTTAAGAAAACAGCAATTCTTCTATCTTTCCACTGCTTTTCTCAACATAGCCCAGCAAACAGTCATTCTGGTTCTGTAGGTTCAAAACTTGCAGCCTAAACTAAACAGCCTAAATTTTGATTGGCTTGTTAGTCATTCTAGAGTGGTCTGTCTAAATGCTATTCCTAAAGCACATCAACTTTCCTTAGTTTGGTGCCTTTTTCCCACTTCCCCCAGCTACATTGGACTACAAGGCCTATGATTTGCAGGGCAGAGATTGAACTGGGAACTTTGAGAGTTGTTTGAGACAAGGTATTAGGGGAAAGCAAAGGTACACATTTAGACACACTATGTTAAAATCTAATAAGTTCTGAACGTTTCAATTTATATACTAGAAGGAAATGCTAAAAATGCTTGTGCTAATAGTTATTCCATTCAGTTAGTTCCTTTTCAAAAGTGTTAGACAGTATCTAGGTGAGATAAATGCAGCCTAGTTCCTTTTTTTCTTCAGCCAGTATAACCTAAAACCAGGTTTATGTTATTTATATAAATATTTGCTCCCAAGTTTGTATTAATATTTAGAATTAAATATAAAATTATTACCAAATCTCCATTAGGCAGATAACGCTGGAATTATGTTCATGTCAATTTGTTGTTAGTCATATATAATCACTACAAATACTGATTCATGAATATTGAGAGGAGTTTTATACTGATGACCCATAAGGAGATGCTAACTGATGGTGTTCAGTTCTCATATTATCTTCTCACTCTGGCACCATCAGAAGTGTTAGAAATGTAGCTCTTAGAAGAGCCATTCAACATCTAGAAAATGTTAAATTAGACATAACTCTTACAGCCAAAGGGTTTCATGGTCTGTCTCTCTGTTTTGTCACGTAATATTAAATTTATGGAGACCATTAACATAAATAATAGTGGGTATTTTTTTCACATAGAAAGTTCAGTCTGTAAAAACCTGCATCACCTATTCATCCTTAATGTTCCAGTCAGCAAACCAAATATAGGCTGTCATTTAATCTGCTTTGGTCCCATGTAATAAAATGACCCTGCTTAAGAATTTCCAAATAACCCATAGTTTTAGAAGGCGATATACTTGTTTATTTTAATTTTCATTAAATAGCTTTGTAAAGGTTAATTTTTACAATGAGAGAAAAATAAAAACATTTCATTCTCACTTGAGGATATTCTTTTCTCGGCACATTAAATTAAAAGCACCAACATGATTCAGCAAAAGAAAAAGAACATTTTTCTGGTTGTTCAGCCCTTTATGTTAATAAAATATTCAGTTTGTCTGACAGGAAACTAAACTGAAGGTGCTTAAATTACAACCATAAAAATACCTTGCAATTATTATTGTAGTACTGTTGCTTATGGCCTGTTTCCTTTTTTCTTCTCCTCCTTCTCTTTTTTCCTGATATGTATCTTCTTTAAAGTGCCAATAAATGGTAAGTTTCCCATTGCCCCATCAATGCTGTGGAGGGTGGGAGATGATTTGCTTCACATCAGTTTGGATCAATCCAATGGGGTCATGTTGTATGTTGCCCTGCATGTAAGCTGACATATAACATTTCATGCTTGATGTGATAGACCTTGTCATATATTTATCTAAATTTGCAGCATGTTAATCTCAGTCAAGCATTATCTCAAATCAAAAGGTTCCTCATAGTTGTTCTATATATTTTCTTTCCTAATGTATCCAATCTCCATTTCCATCTTTCTCTTGCTTAACAACCCATATCATTTTATGCATTTTTAAACATTTTGCTTTCCACTAACATAAGTCCTGAAATATTGTGAAAAATAATAAATAGTATCCTCCTCCAGGAAATATTTAATTATTTATTAGACTAGGACTTGATGAAGTTTCAGTCTGAAATTTCTGAACGATTTAGAAATCAATATCCTAAAAAAATAAATTTCCCAATATACTGAAAGGTTTAAACGAGCAAATAAAATAATAAAATATGGTCTACACATTTTTATTGTAAACTATTAGACCTCTGTCTCTTCCCAATACTTTGTGATATCTCCATGAATAAACTACACAGTAGTTACAATTTAGCCCTCCTAGACAATGAAAGATGATGTTGATGATGATGTTAAAAGCCACGTTCAAAATGTATCATTAATTTGATATATCAACTGGAAGTAGTCCGATACTTTATTGCATCTTCTTTCCCTAGATGAAACTCATACGGTTGGAAGTGACACAAGTAGTCTGGTCCAGTCACACACCTACAAAAAACGAGACCCTGTAGATGTGCCATATCAGACAGGCCAACTCCATCCAGCCATTCGTGTTGCAGATTTATTGCAACATATCACTCAGATGAAATGTGCAGAAGGCTATGGATTCAAAGAAGAATATGAGGTAAGTAAGCTCCATACAACACATACTGCGTTGTGTTGTTGTTCTGTGTTGTCTTCCAGCTTTTTTTAAAATTGCTGATAAATTCCCTGAAAAGTCATTTAGATTAATCGATGCAATGATGAAGAGGAGACAGTAAGGAACATAAAGTTCTATTATGTCCAATGTTTTGTTTCTCACAGAAGCTAACAGATGTGAAGCCAAGTTGGAAAGGACCATTTCATTTTGATTTAGTCTTTAGCCATGTACTCCTTCCATAGAGCTTCATAAAGGGGAATGATGGTCTGCTTCTGGGCCCCAAGGAGGAGGTGCTACATTGTGTAAAGCAACTACTCTAGTAGCCTTTCACATTAAGCAATAGGATTCTTGGGATATTCTGGGTCCTGGGAAACTTCTTTCCTTTTCTCTGAATGGAGGTCGATTTTCTTTAAGAAGGAAGAGAAGTTAGCAGGATTCCTTCCTGTCAGTCATTCTAACAGATGTCCTTACTAGTGTAAGCATGTTTATTTGAATGTTCATAACCGTTTGTTTAAAATAATGTTTTACTAAAGACTAACAATAGCAAAATGTAATACAATATAAGACAGATGAAAAAGAAAAAGAGAAGGTGTAAATATAATGAAAAAAGAAAAAGTGCAGGAAAAAGAAAAGGAAAGAGATATTTAAGAAAGTGACCTCCAATCTTCTGTAAGGATGTTACAAACAGACTTGATATCATTCTTCCCTCCTTGAAATTAAAAGTTCATTTTTTCCTATATCTAACCCTTTTCAATTGATAAATCCAAAACGCATTAATCAGTTCTATCGGTTTTCAGCAGAAAGTCTATAAAAAGTATCCAGTGTTTCGTAAAAGTACTTCCTGTGTTATCCCCGATCAAACAAGTCAGTTTTGTATTCCTTTATTTTATGTAATATTCTGGTATTATTAATCCTTGACTTGAAATTTAAATGTTGTCATGAACATTTTTTTCTTCCAAACTTTAAAAAAAAAAATTAAGGTTTCAAGAAGTTTACCTTACTCTTTAAAACATTTCTTTCTTTCTTGTTTCTTTCTCTTGTAAATTCAGTAGTAATCAAAATCTGCATCATTTTCATCTCTTGATTTAATATTTGTATTTATCCTATATTTACTATTATTTTCTTTTACAAAATTTATACTTTTAATTTGTTTTACTTCTCCACTCAATTATCCTGAAGATTCTTCATTGTTATTCTTCATCTCTTATTTCTTCTTTCAGATTTCTTTTAAATGATGTATTCACATAGGCAATTATTGATGCTGTTAATTTCTCAGTTCATCAAAGATTTGTTGGAATGCTTCAAGTGTCTCTGTTATTTATATAAATTTCATTACTTTTCTAATGACAGCCATTTCAATCCAGAAAGGGAAAAAAAACAAGTAAAAAAGGGACTCCCTCCTTTCTCTAGTATTTAGTCCCATTCATTACACACAATTCTGTAATCAGATGGTCATTAGCAAATTTCCCTTATCTTTTATTTTGCAAAGTTGTCCAGTCATTGTGTCCAATTAGTAGCAATAAAATTCCTTCCCACAGAGATATGTTAATCGTTTACTCATTTTAAAAATACTTTTTAAAGCAAATCGGAATTCAACTAGTCCATTTTAAACTTTCTTATTTTAATTCTTGACTAATTTTTTTACCTTTAATTATTTTTAAATCCTTTAAATTATTCCTTTGCTCTTTTCTTTAATCTGGGGATAAAGGATCATTTGCTGGATGGCTAGATTGCTCTGCTGCATCAAAGATCTCTCTTTAACTTTGAAGTAATTGTCTTCCAAATGGGAGCTTTTGCAAATCCAATGTGTTTTTACAGACTATGCTACCTCTGAGAGCTTACCGTCTTTCCACAGACACTGCTGCTCCAAAAGTCTATTTCTCAGATCCACAAGACTGAAAGTTCTGCACACTTCTCAGACTAGTGTGAAGTGTGTAGAACTTCCAATCCTATAGGTCTGAGGAGTAGACTCTTGGAGCAGCAGTGGGCCATCTCCTGGTTTTTCCTTACCTGGAGAGGCGCTGTTCCTATTCTCAAACTAGACTCATTAGTATGAATATTGGTTATCAGCATATCCTGAAGTATTTTAGGATTTCTAGTCTTTTGCTGGATAAATGCCCTGTGACAGAGGTAAGAAATACATCTAATTTGATCTTATTATATTTAGCTTGATATTCAAATGACAGATATTTGTTCATTGCCTGCTCAGTTTATACTCAATATCATATTACATTGAATTAGGTTATCATGAGTCACCCATGCAGAGAAACCATTCACCGTCCTGCAGGGGAGTTTGTCAATCTTAGTTTTCCCATCCTAAACACTTTCTGACATATAGGCAAAGCACTCTAAAATTATACTAATTTTAATTTTACAAGAATTGAATTGCAAACATATAAAAAGCTGGAAATCTTATGCATGCTTAC
The DNA here is from genome assembly GCA_025802295.1 of Psammodynastes pulverulentus. Taxonomy (NCBI): domain Eukaryota; kingdom Metazoa; phylum Chordata; class Lepidosauria; order Squamata; family Psammodynastidae; genus Psammodynastes; species Psammodynastes pulverulentus. Next base: position 22,980,500 of record JAOYMU010000292.1, on the reverse strand, counting down.
TTAGAAGTTATTTTCTCTGAACTCTAGAGCTTGCATCAAAATGACCTTGCAGAATATTAATTTGTAAGTTATCTTCAAGACATAACAACTAGTGAAAATGGACAAGGAAAACCATACAGATAGACCTCGACTTAATGACACTCACTCAGCAACCATTTGAAGTTACGATGGTTCTCCACAGACCTATTTACAATCTGGATTCGAACTTCTGCAGCCACCCAACCCCTGCAGTCATGCAATCACATGTTGGGTACTCAATGACCAGCCTGCATTTACAGTCATTTGCAGTGTTCTAAAGTCATGTGACTACAGTTTACAACCAATTTTATCAGAAATTAACAGTGCTCTGTGATGTCATGCTGGCCATATGACTGCAAAAAAGTCTTTGGACAGCACTGGCTCAATGGCCTTGAAACAGAGATGGCTTCTGCAGTTGGCAACGATTAGTGGAGTCCATAGGGACTCCTTTTTTTGTCAGAAATTAATATTTTCTTCCAGTTTCTGGGAAGGAAAATCCAGTGAAGACAATAGATTTGCTTAAAAGGTGAAGTATAAACTTTAAACCTTCGCATTTGCTTAATAGTCTCCACAAAAAGGTTGTAAAATCAGATGTCATGTGACCCATTTAACGATGGCATGACTTATGGCCATAATTATAGGATCAATTATGGTAAGAAGTTGTGGACTACTGAAATTAATTATAGTAACTAGTTATCAGGCTCCATCCTGAACATAAATAATGATATAAAAGTAAAGATTTACTGATGATGTTGTTATTTTATAAAATTAAATTATATTCTGCCTGGATCTTTACAGCAATTTCTCTTTTATTCAGAAAGACCTGCTAAATATTTAGGGTATAAACCAGGTGGGCAGATAATCAAAATGTCCAACATCTTAGAACTGCCCTAGAGTAAATATACGAAACATTTTGGACCTTTATTTTGCATTTTTTTGGAATTTAAGGGCCGGGGGTGAGGGTTAAGGGGTCAAATGACTACTTTCAGGTTTGCATAGGCTTAAAGCACTTTATTGAGTGATTGATCAGTTGTCCACATTTCTACAGCATTGCAATCCAGAGATTTGCAGTGGGTTACATTTTACTCATGTTTCCATTTTAAAATCCCTCAGAATACAGATCCTGCCCTTGATATATCATGTAAAATGCAATGTAGCCCTTGAGCTGACAAAAGTGATATGCTTCTGCTATAAACATTCGATAAATATTCTGTATTTATTTATTCATACATTCATTGAATTTATATATTACTGGAGGCAGGATGTATAGCACTTCCTCATCTAATTTTCCCCCATAACACAACTCTAGAAATTAGATTGGACAGTATGATGCTGACTGACCTTAAGTCACCCAGTAAGTTTTCATGGCTTAAATTAGACTTGGTAATAACTCTCCTTGTTTAAACCAACATTTTGAATATTGTTTGCCAGCATACTATAGGATGGATGACTGAGGAATTCTGGGAGTTGAAGTCCACAAGTCTTAACGTTGCCAAGTTTGGAGACCCTAATATAGAGTATAAGAATGGAGATAATAAGTAATGAGGAAAATGTAGAATAAAAAATGTTAGCCTAAAATATATGTGTAATTAACTGAATGCTGAATTTTTCATAAGCAATACATCTATAAGGATCTATGTATTTTTTGTTATTGTTTAAAAAAGTAGCATGTCTTTTATATTCCTTAAAACAATTAAGCATACGTTTCTTTACTAATAAATTATGTAAATTGCTCTTATTATTACAAATGCCTTCTCTACATTTTATATTGATTTTTAAAATATTTATTGAACATTTAGAAAGGAAAAAAGCAGTCAAGAAACAAGAGGAAAAATTAAAACACTAAATAAATAGATAAGAGATTTACAAGCATTATAAAATTAAATAAATTAAGAACATATTCTCAGAATAATGTTAATTTAATCCTACATACTTGAATGATTTACTTCATTTGAAGGCTACAAATAATTATTAAAATCAAGTTAATATATGAGTATCAAGAGGACTAACCAGCACAATATGAAAACAAATTAAAATGAAAAATTACACTCTCATATAGTCAATAAGAAGTGTATTCTTATTTAACAAACATGCATGACTTAAATGTTAAAAGTTTATATTTAAAAAATATGAAATTTAGATGTGTTAGAAGCTCATTGGAAGAATTATAGTCCACAACTAGTTTGGAAATTTATTAAATTTTATATCAGATTTCTTTTTCAAACGTGACATTCAGGAATACTGCTATAACTTTGGTTGTCATTTTAAATTATCTACAATTGATTAGATATTTTTCTTACCATTTTTATAATTACAATATTGCTTTTTCACTAGATATGTTATAAAATATTTTAGCAGTGAAATAAAATTAGCTATAGTTCATCTGTTTTATTTCAACTTCATTCTATTATTCCTGTATAATAGTTTCAGCTTAAAATGTTAAAATGTTGATTACATTTCAAAAATATATAAAAACCTAAGAAACAGTTTTAAAAAAAAAACCTAATATTTATTTCAGTCTATATATTCACTAACTTTCTACTAAACTTCCTACTAAAGAAAGGTACAAGTATAAGGAACTTACAATACTGCAGTCATCACTTAATGACCACAATTAAACCTGGAATCCTTGCTGCTTTGTGAGCTTGGTTGTTTGCTTGTAAATTTTTCATCACCCAACTAGGTAGCATCATGACATTGCCCATTTCATTGGATAATGAAAAGCCTGCAAATATACAACCAAGCTCAGAGGGCACCAAAGGCTTGTTGCAAAAGCATTATTAAAAACATTACTTAAAACAGTGAAGTTAATCCTAGCACAACATTGCTCCAGATAAACTTAATATCTTTAATCAGTAGGAAAGTTCATATGAAAAAAGGGGCAAACTGAACTCAGGGGGTCCACTTCATTCACACATGCATCCAATTTGGGGGGGGGAGATTCCAGTCAATCTTTGATAGACAAGATAGGGTAGAAAATATAGGGCACTGATTTTGAAATAAATGATGAAATTTGTACAAGGTGCTTCAGTGCTCAGGATATAAGTTATTTGTGCAAGATAAAGTGTGGGGATACTTTGTCTGATACAATTGAAGTGTTTGTCATGCAGCAAAAAAAAAAATTGGGCTGCATTTATGAAATTAGTATTTGAAATTAAGTGTTCCCCTTTATTCTGTCTTACTTATCTGGAATGCTAAGACCATTTTAGAATGTAAGGCTTTAACAAGATATTTGTGAGAATTAACTCTGGCTAATCAGAAACAAATAGAACAGGTGGGTTTCTCCCATCCAGAAGTGTGTACTAGGGCTTACATTTTAGACTTGACAATTGCCAGAATTCTTTCCATAAAGTTTCCTTAGTCTTACAATAAGCATTTTTATTGGAGAGTTGTCTTTTACTCATTCCCATTGAGGTTTCCTTAATCTGTCAATAAGCATACTTAACACAGAGATGCATATTTGAATCATTGACCGTGATGTTTCTAATTCTAGGCTTACCATGATCAGCTGACAGGGTTAGATAAACTAATTGATTTTATTTATTTGGTTTATTTATTTGGTTTTTTTTAATATCCTGCCTTTATGATTTTTACAAATAATGTAAATTATTTGCACCAAACATCCAACACACCTTCCTCCTCCTATTTTCCCCCACAGCAACAACAATCGCATGTGGTGGGTTGGGCTGAGAGAGAGTGACTGGCCCAAGGTCACCCAACTAGCTTTCATAATTTAGGTTGATCTAGAGCTCTCAGTCTCATGCTTTCTAGCCTTTCCAGTTTAAGAAGAATACTGTAGTTATATCTTGAATTGTAATTTTACAATAGAAATAGACATTAGAATAGATGAATGATTACATATGACTGATCTATTAGCCAGTTAGCCCCTGAATATTTTTAAATAAATGGAGTTATATTTAAAATAGCTCACCTAATTGTTAATCTGAATCCACTTTATAGTTGAACACCTAGAGTTATGCAATATTGTCTTTCATTTAAAAGCATAGTCTTACATGTTAAATATTACAAAACTTCCCTTGCTAGTTGAAATGAAGGTTGAAAATGTGTCACACTCGAGGATGCTGGAGGGAATAATATTTGAATAGACCCATGATGGCGAACCTGTGGCACGCATGCCAGAGGTGACACACAGAGCCCTCTCAGTGGCCACGAGCACCATTGCCAGCTGCTCTTCTGGTTTCTGGCACTGGCTAGCTGGTCTTCATGGGTGCCAGAGCACTGGAAAATGGTCTGAAAATCAGCCAAAAAACAGGCCGTTTTTCAGGCCAAAAACGGTCTGAAAACGGCCAAAAACCAGGCATGCGTGCACTGGCCAGCCGGTCTTCAGTTTTCCGGCACTCCGGCACATGCACATGCACACGCATGTTCTGGTTTGGGCACTCAGTGCCAAAAAGGTTCGCCATTACTGGAATAAATCAAGTTGTACACAGACCAAAATAAGTAAAGAAGCTAGCAAAAGAATAAAATATTCTCTGATATCCATAAAAGTGAGAGTTTTATTAATTCCTATATTAAAGACATTATAAATGATTATAAATGCCCTGAAATAACTTTTAACCTATTCAAATGATTTTTCTGTTCCTTCCCCCCCAATAAGATAATATTCATTAACACGTGCATTCTGTCACAGAATGTGTTTGTGGATGTGTACATGAGTTTTTGTTATACTTCTTTGCTTTTGCAAAGCCATCACTCACATATTCATGCCAAATCTATGCCAGATCAGTGGTTTAAAAATATTATTGAAGTGACATTTGGATGGATAGAATGTTGGATTAAGCCAATATGCTTTTCTCCTTATGTTTAAAACTGTGAAAACAGCTCTGACTTGCTAGAGTCAGCAGTTGTCTCTGAGTAAGTGTCAGCTGAATATGATTCAGTTCTTATCCTCATTATTCCCCAGGATAAATACAGATAAAGTTGATATCAAGGATTAAAAAAAGAAAAAATAATGGTCTGCTTGGATTTATAAATACACCAGATCTGTCACTACTTCACAGTTCTTCATAAGAATCCTTCACTGTAGGACAGCATCATGGTCAAGGAACCTGACAACTTTGTTTCAGCTTGTTTCCCTCAGAAAGCCCATGAGAGTTGGCCTGCAACATAATTTAAAGACAAAGCTCTGAAAGTGAACAAACCTGCTCTACTCTGGTTGGTGAATATGACTCCTGTGAAAAGGACAGGAGTCATTCCGTCCCTCCCTCCCTCTCTCGCAGGATAAGCAGAATTTTAGCTATTAAGAGAAGAAACATAATGTCTCTGAAAAATCAGGTAGCTGGGAAAGATTCTAAGAGGAAAGTGGTTGTCATTTCTAGCTTGCTACTTAGCTGGTAGAATTAATAGTTGGTCCTCAATTTACAATCATTTCTTCAGCAATGATCATAATCTGGGCACTTGGCATCCAGCTCATGCTTTTGACCAGTTGCAACGATCATCTGATCACTACTTGCAACTTTCCCAGCCAGCTTCCCAGAAAGTCAATAGGGAAGCCAGCAGGAAAGGTTGCAAGTTGCTGACATAGTCTCTTCCACCTGTGCACCCTTCTCTAGTCCCTGTGTGCTCACCCTGCCATTCAAGTTGCTGACATAGCTCTCTTCCACTTGTACACCCTCCCCAACCCCCACTGCACTTTTCCTGCCACTCACGTATTCCCACACACCCTCCGCAATTCTCAAGACCTCTCTTGCAGCATTGCACACCACCTTGATCCTCACTATGCTCCCTCTTAGATCTCCCTAGTCTCACCATGCTTTTCTTCCAACCTTGTGCATCTTCCTCAACCCTCGCCATGCTTTTCTTGCACCCACATACATCGTCCCCAACTCTTGTCATGTCTCTCATACCCTCATGCATCATTCACACTTGCACACGCTTCTGTTCCTCCCTGCCCCTCCCTTGCATTGACCTATACCACATCACACATTAACCTTCGACCATCATCATGCCTTCCTTGTATCCTTGAGTACCCCTCATACCCTTGACACCCTCAGCATACTTTCCTTGTACTCCCACACACCTTCCAGAACCCCTGATATGCCTCCTTCCACCCTTCTTCACCCTCTCACATCTTCCCCCACCCAGCAGCAGCCACCTGTTTGCTTATGTGCTATTTCCTTCCAGCTTTCCCACTGACTTGATTGTGGGAAGCCAGAAAAAAGTTGCCATGAGTAACAAACATGGGACTTAATTAATAACAGCAACCGGGGCTACAGGGATTGCTCTCACTAAGCAATGCTGTCACGGTTAATGATTGCATTGTTTAGTGATGGAAATTCTGATCCTAATTGCTGTTGTATTGTGAAGAACTATCTGCATAGTATCTTTGTAGTTCCCTGGAAAACCCTTCGTCCCCATCTGAAATATATGTATATGTAATTATTTGTCTATCTGTGTTAATGTAACTGTGAAGCATCAGACTAAAGAATAAGCAAGCAAGGGTGATAGAAAGATAAGATCAATAAAGATTTGCTGAAGAAATAGTTATGAACTGCTTTTAATAAGACTGAAGATATCACAGAATAGAATTACAGAGGATGCCTCATTTTTCCTTTCTTGGAGATTTCATGAAACTGGCTTGAAATTTATGACCAGCATTACAGCCAGACAGGATTTATTTTTAGCTTACAGTAGATAAAGACAATTTATTAGAGGTGTTGTTTTTTTTTTGCCAAATTAATTTTGTTACAGAGCCTCTTTACTTTCTCCTCCTATTGTTAAAAGACTTGTGAAAGAACATTTCAATTTTGAAACATATTTTTAAATTAATTAGCTGCTCCTTAGCTAAAAGGTGTTTTTTTGAAAATTTGAAAATTTTAGACTTTAAACAATATTTTTCTTCACAACTGCTGTTATGTTCTACTTCAAAGCAGGTTAAAGAACTTATCATTGAATTCAGTAAAATTTCTTTCAAAGTATATCAAATGTTGATACTTTGGTGTTCAGAAGCAAACAATGTTTTGTTAATAGAAATTATGAACAAAACATTGATAATTCTATTAACAAAATACTGTTTGCTTATGATCACCAGTACCAAAGTTTCTCACAGTTATTATTAATTAATAATTATAAAGTCAAAGTAAAAATGAAATTTGTAATGGTTTAAATTTAAATTCTAAAAGTTTTTAAATAAATTTGATATGCATATGGATCAAGCGTATGTATGATATCTCACCAACTTAATTAAAAACTTCCATTTTTAAAATCCAAACTTATCACTTGCCTTAAAAAATAAAGCAAAATAAATCTCTTCCCATTTAACAGATCTTTAAAGCCTCATTATTCAGTCCTGGTTAAAAAAAAAATATATCTTTAACACACAACATATATTTCAACCCTGATCAAACAGATTCATTTTGTAAAACTTTAAAAGCTTAATCTTTCATGACATCAAATAATGTTTGTCTCCTCTCAGAAACAGTTTCCTTGGTTTTACACATTCCTTTTGTAAATCTAAAATAAGAAGGAATTCCAAGTCACTCTGATTTATTATTTGTATGTCCCCTTTAATTTTTAAGACATCGGCTGGTTTCATTTGCAAATCTATTTGGACATCTTTTTTTCATATCACTTTTATACGCTGACATTACTAAAAGCTATCTGCAGATCCACACCTTTTTTTACAATCCAGCATTTTTTGGATAACTCGGGATTGAAATGGCCACCCCCACCAACACGGACAGGGCAAACCCCAATGTCTTTAAGAAAACAACCAAACTCAGAGAGCACCAAACACCAATGCCCCTCCCCCAGGATTTTTTTTTTCCAAATCCACCTTTGAATCAGTCTCAGTCCCTTTTTAAATAACAATCTGTTGTTCTTCTGTATTCTGGATTTCTCTTACAGTCAAATAGTATTGCTCCATTTTATTAATGGCTTCATCAATTACTCCCTTTTAAGAGTAATTGTTTGATCTCTCTGGTTTCCTCTAGTCAAACATCAAGTTCCCTCTTATCATCTGTT
>JAOYMU010000292.1:22940993-22952225 GCA_025802295.1 Psammodynastes pulverulentus | reverse complement strand
TGTTATAATTTCGTATTCAAAGGTTGACAAAGCTATTAAAATAATAATTTTTAAAATACAATGAATTCTAGGCCCAAATAAATGTCAATTATTTGGTGTTAACAAAAAGTCTAAGTTATTGAAACTGCTGGCTATTAAAATATTACTTTGCACAGTTCCACTGACAACTATTAATTTCAATATTATTTCTCACACTGAGGTCATGTTTCATTTATTTACTATTTCATTTATTTATTTACTATTAAATTTAAAATAGTGCTTACTACTAAGATTATTACTAAGATTACTACTAAGAAAACCTCTAGAGGTTTATACTAAAATAATTTCTATATGATAATGTTTAAATTTCTCATCTTGTAAATGTGATAAAGCTAGTCACAAAATATTTGAAATATTTCAGGGCTATCATCGACCAAATCACTATATTGCTACTCAAGGTAAGTGTACCATACATTTATTTCATTAAGTTTGTTTTTCTTTTTAAATAATAAACATCCCTGTAAATATTTTGCATTGCTTACATTATAGTAAATCTTAATATTTTAAACTTACAAGTGTCCTAATTTTTAAATATTACTCCTCCATCTCAAAATGTTATATTTTTTAAAAAAATAGCATGGAGGGGTTAGGCAAAGTAATATTACAGTTGATATTTGAAAGTAGAGACTTTGGTGCTCTCTGAGCTTGGTTGTTTTCTTGCATATGTTTCATTACCCAACTAGGTTACATCACCAGTGCTAGAAGGGAGTGGCAATTGCACTGTCAAATCCCATTCCCTTTTAGCACTGATGAAGTTTTCTAATTGGATAATGAAATGTCTGAAAAAAAACAGCCAACCTCAGAGAGCAGCAACAATTCCACAGTTCAACCCTATTTGAAGATATTACATTCCTGTAGATTAGAAAATAAAGCATAATAGATCAAACTTGCAGGTGAATAGCCAGGAGGGAGAGAGAGATCTTGAATTTACTAGAATAGTGTCTGTTCTTCTATTACGTAATAAAAAAAGAGATCTCCTAGTTCTTTGTAATGAGCACATAGCATTATTTCTACTTTCTGTTACACTGTGCTACTCAAAATGATAATTGTGCTTTAGGAATTACAGCTGTCTCAGAAACATTCTGTATTCAAAGATACAAACCTTGAAATTGATTGACTGATTACCTGATTTCACCATCGTTAAATACAACTGTTCAGTCTTGGATCCCAGTAGATTCCTTAGCATTTTGGTCTTGCTTACATCTAGAGAGAGGGGTGGGAAAATATTTATGACAGATGTACTTAACAAACAGCAGAATTTCAGGAATTTGCAAAATTAAAGATCCACAAGAGGCTTGTTTACATATGTGGAAACACTTTATAAATTGTTATTGAAAACAACTGTTAATATCTGTAGAGATTCCTTTATTCCCTTGAAAAGATCTGGTTTACACTTTTATTAAATTAATGCTGTCTTATCCTTTAATGAGTTTATGTAATAAAGACAACTGATTCCCAGAAAAATAGTTTCCATCTCCTCCCACAGAAAATGAATAAAAGATGGGTTATTTTTCCAAAACAATTGTATATAAGCTAGTGTTGCCACTGGCAGCTGCATCATTCTGTCTACTAACAATTTATTTGATTTGCAGGTATTAATAGTCCGTTTCATCCCACCTAAAAAGAAAATAAACTGTGATTTTTAAAAAAAATTGGGACAAGTTTAAACAAAGCTCTTTAGTTTAATACAGATCAATCACCCCACAAAGACAAAAGCTTACAATGAGGACATAACCATATTTAGTGTTGATCAGCTTAGTACAACATATATATTAAAGTTGATCATTCACTCTCACAATTTAGTAATAAAGCATGATTTTCAACCATCTTTTCTCTTACAAGTAAATTCTTATTTAGACATTAGAAAAAGTTGTACATCATTCATAGAGACATTCATGAAACATTAATTTTGCAGAAATTTTAAAATTTATCTAGCAGATTGTGGCCCTCTTGAAATCATACATTTGAAATTCAATGGAAACAAGGGAAAAAACCCGTCCATGTATCTAGTTGTTTTGGCATGCAATGATGCCCTATAGCAGTGATGGTGAACCTTTTATTTGTGGCATGCCGAAAGTGCACATATGTATGATATAGCATATGCGCATGCGTGTGCTGTCACCCACAATCCAATGCACTTGGGACCCCCCACATTCCTTCATGCATAAGCACATGAGCGTCCTGCATGCAACCCTCCCTGTGACTCCCACGCATGTGTGTATGACCCCCCCCCACCCCCTTTGGAAGGCCTCTGGAGCCCGGGAGAGGCCATTTTCGCCCTTGGGAGGGCAAAAAACAGGCCGTTTCCCAACTTCTGGTTCTTCCAGGAGGCCCGTTTTTCTCACTTTCCTTGTTCATGAAAACGGCCTCCTCCAGGCTCCAGAGGCCTTTTGGAAGTCAAACCGGCTGAAAATCAGCTAGCCAGCAGGGAAGCCACGTGGGGGAGTCAGCTCGTGTGCCCGCCGAGATGGCTCTGCATGCCACCTCTGGCACTCATGCCATAGGTTCACCATCACAGCCCTATAGCATAACAGTGTCCCCAGAAGGTAATGTGAAGGGTCTGTAGTTATTTTCTCAGCCCTCCTTCTGACCCACATAATGTATGTGTATGTGTGTGATATGGCTTGCCCAAGGTTCTTGCCCAAGGTTTTTAGTTTCTCATTGTGTTAAAATTTTGTTTTATCTTGAAGTAAAATTCTATATTCATATTTCTAAGATTATTTCTAAGAGAATCAAAACCAAGTCTATTATTTTAATCATTTGGTGACTTCATTTAATTTATGTGATCAACCTAATATGATGCTTAATTTTGTTTTGTTCTATCTGTATATAATCTGGAGGCCTATCTATCGTTTAACAAGGAGTGCATTTTTACTTGGCTAAGGACCACATACAAGATTTGTGGTTGGGAGTGGCCAATACAAAAGCTAAATTTGATTTTGTTTCATTTATATTTGAATTAATTTTGGAATTATATGATCATTCATCAGTCAAGTTTTTAATAATTCTCCATTTGTTTTATGTTAACATTATATTTTGATCAGACTTTTTTGGGTGGGGGTCTCTGAAAATAGCATCTGAGATATTAGGGTGATAGCTCCTCTGAATCATCCGTTTTAGTACCTCTGTCCAAATGTCTTAGATTGCAGATTAGTTATTCAAGTTGTAAAAGAAAGTCATTCTAAATATACGCACCCTCTTTTAACCATTGGATATTTTTCATGTAATAAGAAAAAACGGGACTATTGTTAATCATCCTCATCATTAAACATATAAGAGCATTATAATTTGACTTCATTAACTACATGAAATAATTAAAGTATTTAAACAAAAGTATGATGAAATGTTTATCCATTGTGATATAATTTTAGCCATGAGATCCGCTAGCTCATACTTTAGTTCTGTTTCTCAACCATGCATTATTTTAATAAGTGATAAGACATAATCATTTTAAGGACTTGGTAAATTATAACAGTTTTTACCTTTGTATGGCTGTCTATTCATCCTCATTAGAAACTAACCATAAATATCCTAAGGTTGCATTATGCCGTTACTGCATATTTCATACAAATAATGTTCAAGCTTAATGATACTTAATAAAACACAAAAATAAAATAAGCAGTATCTCCTGTAGCAGAAGCATATCTCACTTTTAGCTGCATAATTTCAGGTTTAAATTGTCTTTAGTGTCCTTCATGCTTATTTCTTCCCATTTATTTAGTGTCTGAATATGCTGTGAAATCACTAGTAGGCCTAATCATTTAGGTCATAAGTCCCACCAGTCACTTTATCAAAGAGCTGAATGTCGTTTAATAGAAAGAAAAAGGCCACTTTTTCTTTTCTTTTTTTCTATATATAATTTCACTGAAAATTACATTGGAAAGATAAAACCAATACCGATTATAATAGTAAAATATTTTATAAAAAATAAAAAAGTAAAAATATTGTGAAGAAAAAATTTAAAAAGGCAGAGAAAGCAAATGAAGTAACTTCCCCCTTCAACCGAGCAAGTACAATTAGTCCTCGACTTACAAGTTTATTTAGTGATTGTTCAAAGTTAAAACAGCGCTGAAAAAAGTGACTTATGATCATTTTTCACACTTACAATCATTGCAGCATCGCCCATAGTCACATGATCAAAATTCAGATGCTTAGCAACTGACTCATATTTATGATGGTTGCAGTGTCCTGGATCATGTGATCACCTTTTGTGACATACTGGCAAGCAAAGTCAGTGGGGAAGCCAGATTCACTTAACAACCAGGTTACTAACTTTAACAAATGCAATGATTCACTTAACGATTGTGGCCAAAAAATTCATAAAATGGGGCAAAACTCACTTAACAAATGTTTCACTTAGCAACATAAATTTTGGGGTCCATTGTGGTTGTAGCTCAAGGACTACCTGTATAAAGAATTTTAACAACATATCACATCTCTTTAAAATACAACAATCTCTTCATCTCATGTCTCACTTCATCTACAAACAGATCTTTAAAAGCTCATCGTTCATCTTAATCAGCTAAAAGCAATTATTACCAAAAATAACAATATATCTATTATAAACTTGATCTAATAAACTTACTTGAATTCCTTCCTTCCACGCATATCTGAGTTTTTACTTTTAAAATTCCTCAATCCTCATCATTCAAATCCAATCTGTAAAAAAATCAAATAAAAGTTACAGAGGTAACAACATAATTGTTTTAAACTTAATCAGATAAATTTAAAATGCACAAATGACTCTCTTCTATTATAACTTTTATCTATAAAATAGCATCATCTAGTCCTAGTCAGAAAAAAATGGTTAAAGATTGCCAGAGTTAGCAACCTATCTATTTCAACCTAGGCCAAATAAACCAATTTTCCCTTTGCTACCAACAATCTTGGTCTTTAGTCCTTCAAATAATGTCCAAACATGGGACAGCCACAATGTCCCTGGTTCTATAAGGACAGCTTCAGTTTGCCACATCCTCATTTAAAATCCCCAAAAGGCCACTTTTTCTGAAAATGAAATGTATATTGTTACATTTATTATTTATAGTAAATATTAAAGAAATAATTAATACTGTGGTAAAATTTACTAGCCGTCCATCTTGCTGCACAGTGATTTACAATATTATAAGCTATTTTTATATCATATTATATAATATAAATACAATATTATTTTAAAAAATCAATCTAGCTAAAAAGATGAGGAGGGAGTATGATGAGGGATAGGATCTGTTGTTAATCTATTAACCACCCCTGATGTGATACCCGCTGTTCGAGCCACAAACCAAACTGGCAGAGCCTGGTCTTTAAGCTCTTACAGAAGGCAAGGAGGAATTGGAGTTGAACTGATTCCGGGAGATGGAAGAGGGCAAGATATTCCAAAGGCCATGTGCAATGACAAAGAAGACTCTTACGTACAACTCCAACTGAAACTAAGGTTTGGGGAGATCATGCAAGCAGTTCCAGAGTCTAATATGCAAAGAGATTAAATAAATATAATCAAACCAAGATTTAGATTTTGTTAAAATTCAATCTTGAGGAATATTATTTTTTCAGTGTGAAAAATACAAGTTCTTTCAGACATTATCTTTACATTTAAATAACATAATAAGAAAAACATCTAGAATGGATATTTTAAAATCCTGAATGTTGTAATTATGCCCGGTTGAAATAAAGTATACATATTGTTCATAGTAATTAACCAATCAGATTACTGGGTTAATAATCCACAGTTTTACATACTAATTGACTCACATGCTGTGGAAACTCTCCATAGAGATCGTGGATTAACAGTTTTAGTATTCCATAAGGTTACATTAAGAAGAATCACATTTCTGAACTTTTAATTAAATGACTTAGATGCTGTTATTTTGGTTACTGTGTCATGCTTTTTTTGGCCTCAGAAAATCCAATGACATTTTGAGCTCTGTTTCTAATGTATTTTGTTGGCAGCTGCAGATACCATAATACTTTTTTTACACTGTTAGCCTCTCCAGATAGTAACTAGTGAAAAATGTATTTAAATCTTCCTGTTTTACTATCCTGTCACCATATTTCTACTATCTGTCTATAGATAACCCTTCTGTATTTTTGCTTTACTCTCCATCCTTAATTCCTCTCACAGTGATCTCACATCTAGATTCTTCTATTATTTTTCAGATTCTTTTCTCAGATATCTGTCTTGCCAAGACATGTATCTATCTTCCACTATTATTTTATATACCAAGGACAGACAAATTGATGTAGAGAATAGGGAGAAGGAAAGGAGAAAAAGTCTTTTGATGTATCATGCCTCCAACCCACATAACTTTTACAGAGACTATGAAAGCATAAGGATAAAACAGTTTAGTTGAGTACATAACTGAGGAAAACTCAAGCAAATACACTATATTGGAGTTGGCATTAATAAAGACTATTCTATGAAGCATTTCAATTAAGACTTGGTCCTACTTTATTGTGCACTTAAAAATTCTGCAAGAATTTGCTAAGAAAAATACCCTATTTTCTGGAAGGATCAAAGTAAAGAGAACAGTTGCTTTAATTAGTTAAGAAGAGTTATTTTTGTAAAATATTAAATATTCTATTGAGAAAAAATATCACAGAAAATCTAGTGATCAAACAACAAAGCTTTGCCTTTCTACAAGGGCAAATCAGTGGTCATTCTTCAGTGTCATGCAAAGCCTGACACCCAGCAGAGGAAGTGGAAGAATAAAAATTTAGTTTTAAGCCATTTTTAAACATTTTTAGTTCTAAGGAAACTTGCAGCATTCATTCAGCATATTAGGTATTTTCTGGACGTTTTAGAGATTGTCCTGCTGTCCTTTCCTCATCCTATTATATCAATCTTAAGTGGTACAAAGAAAATGCTAAAGAAATGTATTGCAGTGAGGCACTGAGGCAGTGAATGATACTTGGAGGTAGCAATGATGTTTCATGATAAAGAGTATGCCATCCTTGCTAATATTATCCAATTCTGTCCAAACAAATGAGCAGCCATGGATTTTGAGGTTCCCGATTACATAGTATACTTGAATTTTGAATGTAATCAATGTGATCAAATCTGTTTGGCCTTGAACTCATTTCATAAGCTCAAATCAAATCATGCCTTCTTTGAATTCAGATCCCCAATTTGAATCAAATCAGAGCTGATTTGCCTAGGCCTACTAAATATTATGTTGAAAGAGGAATTAAATACAACTAACAATCCTAAAGAGGTGTGCAATTCTAACAAAGTCTTACACTTTTGCTTCCTTTTCAGAGTAGCAAAAAAAAATAAAAATCCCTCCAGTCATGTTTATCATTTTTCTTGGCTGAAGAGTCTTTATAATAAGCATTATATTTCATTGTTAGGAAGTTTGTCACTGGATTCATAGCATGAAAATAATGCATGTCCCCATAAGATATTTGAGAATAAGCTTAAGCATAACTGATACTAAGCCTTGCTGTTTATTTTAGTGGCACGCTGACAGACTCCTCAGTCTTTTCTATGTAATTAGTCAAGGCTGCACTGATGCAGGACTTGGTGGACTATATTCTCAACTTGGCTTCTACAGTGTTTATAGTGTCTCTTTCCTTCCATCCTAAGTCTCTGGAATAAAATGGTTCAGCTTTTGATAACAATAAATCCTATGCCCCTACCTGCCCTTTAATGCTTTTCAATTCTGTGTCAAGACAAGTGACAGAGTCATAATTTATTCAGATGTCAGAAAATAATTTGAAAAATGTCAAGTAGAAAAGAAAAATAGGATAGAAGAGAATTACTTTCAAAGACCGACAGCTAGCTTTCTTTTTTCCATGAATATTCTGAGTACAAAAGGACTTTGCTTGGTTTCCAGTAGAATTCAGAATAAATAGATTGAAAGTTCTTCATTAAAATCTCCTGCTTTAGATAATTTTAATTAGTATTGTCTGGCTTAGGAAATCTGAGTGAGAAGGCAATGCAAATGACATTTTAAAGAATACAATTCCCCTCATCATTCATTCCTATCAGATCATGATCTAAACCTTCAAATTGGCATGGCTGAAAAATATGATTTCAGAAAGGGAAAAGAATGATGAATTACCTTAGAAGGAAACTTTGATCCAGTTCCTTCCAAAGCTATTGGGATTCCTAGCCTTGCAAAATTATATTTCATCCTTTATCTTTCCCCACCTTCCCATGCTAATCATTAGGATCTATTTTGTAGCATGATCTATGGCATATATTTCCCAAAAACATAAATCTACACAGAAAGAACTGTTTGCTAAAGATTAATGACATAATTTGGTACTCAGTCATGCAGGCTTAATTTCCACTAATTTAAACAGGACTTAGCATAAATGATATGCAAAGAAATTTGCATATCTTTGCAGAGTATAGGAATTATTATAAAATATACAGGAAGTGCATTTTTAAAAATGCTTAGGTGACAGATGCCAAGTGCAGTACCATAAACCATGATGTGTCATTCAGAAGCATTACTACTATTTTACTTTGTTTCTGATATTTTAATGTTTATTAGCCTACTGGATACAGCATGATACCATGGGCTCAGCTGCATAATTAAGGAAAAGAGCATACAGTTCTTTTACCTTTGCTAAACTGTCCTTGACTATACATAGTCTGGTTATTATATAAAATTGGAGCACAATGCCTGTAATGACATCTTGAGCAATTGTGGTTCCCCATTATTTTTCTTGAATTGTCTCACCATAGTGCTCTTATAGATCATATAGATAGTCTTCTACTTAAGAACACAATTGAGTCCAGAATTGATGTCTTAAGTTGGTGTGATTGTAAAGCAAGTCATCACATAACCAACCCAATTTTACAACCATTTTTTATTGCAATAATTAGATTAATCCAACAGTCATTAAGCAAATCTAATTGACTTTACTGGTCAAAAAGCCAGTTGTCAGGGTCACAAATCACTATTGTGATTGCAGTGAGAAAGTGCATGGTTCAAAAATTAGGTAGATTGGATTGGATAAGGTAAGATAAGATAAGATAAAGAGAGAGGATGTTGTAACCTTTGTAAATGTGAGCCAGTTGCCAAGTTCCCATATTGTGATCACTTGGCTGCGGGGATGGTACAACGGTTGTAACTTTGAGGACCCATGGTAAGTCATTTTTTCCAAGGCTGACAGAACTTTGAATCTAATGTTAAATGAACAATCAGAAATTAAAGACGACTTGTACATTACAAGTGCATGCTATACATTGCACTATAGAAAGCTCAAACTGTCCAGGTTTAGTTAAGTCATGTTCCCTTGGGAGCTAGTTTTGGATGAATCCTACTTCTTCAAATACCTTTGTCTTGCTTAAAACAAATGAAAGTATATTTTCATCACAATGATCTGGCTTATATGAGCATCTCTAATCAGTTCCACATGATGGAAAATCTATTATATCTGACCACTGTTTTTATACTGAATTTTCTGTTCCTAAATCAACTGGTCATCATCTTCTTATCTGTTCATTTATCTGGCTTCTGCATCTTATCATCTACTACCACAAAACAGAACAGGAGTAAGACTTCTAAATTTCCTAGCAACTGCTGAATACTGATACTTGATTCAATGTTGCAGCAATACCATATTCAAGAAAAAAAACATCAAAGCAGTAGCAATATGCTGGCAGGGAATTTAAAATGCATTGGCTTGGCTATGAGGTATTTGGACTGAAGGACTGATAAATGGAAATAAGGATTTCAAGTGGTTTGCTAGCTTGATTAAAATCTTGGTTGAAGAATAGGAATCAGATTTGTTTGAGCTCTATTCTGAGCCAAGCAATCCCAAAGCTAACTAACACATCCATTTATACATATATAGGTGCATTAAATGTTATGTCTCTTTGATTCCTGAACATTATTTGAACAATCATAACTTGCAATGATTAGGTAACAGTGATGCTTTCTTCGGAATAATTAAGATGTTTTCAGGGGTAGATATATTTTTTTCTTCCATTCAATCATGTCCAATTCTCAGTGATTGCCTGGAAAAGTCCTGCAATTTTCTTGGCAAGGTAAAGGCGTGGTTTGCCATTGCCTCTTTCTTAGGGCTGAGAGAAAATGACTGGTCCAAGGTCAGCCAGCTGGCTTCCAGTCTAAGGCCACTCACAATGATTCCTAGCCCAGTACTTCAACCACTACACCAAACTGGTTCTCAAGTATGAGTAGATAACTTTGTTCAAATAAGAAGTTGTGGATATTGGTTTGGCTGTGGAAGTGTGCCTGAAAACTACTTTTGCAGAAGTAGCTAATTCATGTCCTTAAGAATGGACAGCTTTTTCAATAAATAATAATTCCTTATAAGAAAATGTACCTGCCCTGAGTGCTCCCAACTATTTATACTGATTTTGTGAACAATAGTTTTCTAATTCTAATAGATCTGCTCATTTTGCAGAGGACTCAGAGACAAAAAAGGGGGCAGAAGGTTCCAGAAAAATCTTGAACCTTGCAACCTTATATTTTCTTTGTATTTTCAAATGTCAATGAATTTAACAAATTACTTTAATGAATCATTGTTAACTGGCCATGTAGGTGGATTTTGTAAATAAAAGTTTAATAGTATTTTTTTTATGTTCTTGCTCTTGAAATAAATGGGCACGTCTTAAAATGTAATTAAGCAATGCAGGTTATTTGCATCCCCTGTTTCCCAAAAACATTTTATTTCAAGGGGATTACAGTTGCAACTTCTCATCAGATGTACATGGTTATGATTTTAAAATGTAAAAAATGTTGGGTTTTTTTTATAAATAATTGAAGGTGGCAAACATACCTCATATTCCTTCCTCATCCTATTTTCCCCACAACAGCAGGCCAATTAAATGGGTTGGGCTGAAAGAGTCTCAATGTCACCCAGCTGGCTTTCATGCCTAAAGTGGGACTACAACTCATGATCTCCTGGTTTGTAGTCTGATGCCTTAATTCTCGTGGATAAATTACCAACTATATAGTATTGTGAAGAAGATTGTAATGGCTAAGTATAGATAATGGGATTTTAGTAAATGTCAAATGATATATACTATGATATTTTCTCTAAGCAGGGTTACCTGAAAGAGAAAAAAAATACAAAAACAAAGGTGAAAGACTACATCAAGGGTTTTCAAACTTGGCAAGTTTAAGTCTTGTGGACTTCAACTCCCAGAATTCCTGAGCTAACATGACCAGAGGACGAATTCTGGGAATTGAAATCCACAAGTCTTAAAGCTGTCAAGTT
>JAOYMU010000292.1:22892892-22903666 GCA_025802295.1 Psammodynastes pulverulentus | reverse complement strand
TTTTTCCGCGGCTCCCTTAATAGGTACATCCGGGTTTTAAAAAATTTTTTACTTGTAACTGCGCATGCGCACTAGGCGTTTCAGAAATGGCGCGGCGCCCTTACGACGATAGCGCGGCTCCCCAGGGAGCCGCGGCACACAGTTTGGGAACCCCTGTTCTAATCCATCAGCCAAATCATTTCTGAATTAAGCAAAACAGCATTGGGCTAGAATAAAGCCCAATATACTAAAGTCCAATATAATAAAGCCCTGTATACTATGTGACACTCCTTTCTAGTACTTTTTAACATATTTATAATTGACCTGGAATCAGTTGTGATGAGTGGAATAGCTTTGTTGCCAATGATACTAAATTGTTCAAACTGGTAAAAACAAAAAGAGTCTATCAAGAGCTCCAAAGGATTCTTTTAGGGGAGTAAATGTCAAAATGGCAGATCCAATATGGGCAAGTATATAGTGATGCACATTGGAGCCAAAAATTTTGACTACTGACACAAACTAATGGAATCAAAGTTAAATAAAGAACGAGATCCTGGAGTAAGGGTAAATTCAATGAACTTCTCAACATAGCTTGCATCCACTATAAAAAAGGCTTAATTGAAGTTAGGGATATTAAGAAATGGAATTGAAACTAGAGATGCCAATATCATAATATATTGTGTCTAGTTCTGACCACTGCACTTCAAAAGGGATACAGTAAAGCTGGAGAAGGTTCAGAGGAGGGCAACTAAGATGATGAAGCAAATAGAATAGTTTCCATATGAGGAAAGATTGTGATATTTGGGACTCTTTAAACTAGAAAGGAGACATGATTGAGATATATAAAATTATGCAAGCAATTCTTTTCAGGAAGTTTGCATAGTATTAAAATGTTTAAAACCCAAACACTTTAATTTTCAAGTATCATTTTTACAAATTTTCTTCATGCAGGTGAAAGCTTCTTTTCCCACATTTGACGGCTTTTCCATTTTTTTTCTATTACTAGCTTGAAAATAGAAGAGCGTAGTTTGCATTATGTTTTAAAATACTTCTGTATTGTGATACTGGCAGAACATGCACATGAAAGAAACTACAAGGTTTCTTTCATGTGCATGGTTTCTAAATTTTGCCAAGAAATATTCCGTATTAAGAAAAGGGTTGTTCCTACCTGGAGCAAGTCAATTTTGATTATTTCAATACGTTTCGTATGGCAATGCCTTTGAAGAGTGCCCAGAAATTGTAGTGGATGAAAAATGCATCAATTACATTTCTATTCAATGTAAAATACGTGGAATTACGTTATCCTGATGTCAGAAGATGTGTGCTGCTTGTTAATTGCTTCTTAGGCAGCATTTAAGATGTTGTTACTGATATTTAAAGGCCAAAATGGCTAAGGTCTACATCTTCTGATGCAAACTTTTTCAAGCATTACAGTCTGAAAATGTCCCCAGTCTGTCCAGCATGAAATAGAAGGTATTTTCCTGTTAGTCCCAGGGTAGGGAGTGCCTTCTCTCAGGAAAGGCAGTTAACGCACCTTCTCTTTTACTCCAGGGCATCATCCACAATATGCATTTTTCACCAGGTTTTTAATTGTTACTTGTTGTTTGCAAGATTTTGAAGTAACTTCTTTCCATTTTTATTTTTGTAGCGTTCATTATATTGATTGCTAGCCTTGCATGTCCAAATGAATAGAGAGGCAGGGTATAAATTAAATGCCAAATACAATCCTTCAGTGGTTTTCTGGGTTTGTTTTGTTTTGTTTTGTTTGGCCTTAACTGTCTGACTGAGCCCATTTGTAAATTGATGTCTGGAATATTGGAAAGTGAAGATTCAGGATGGATTAAGAAGGATTCAGCCTACATAATATTATCTGCTATTTAAATGGTCCAGAGTATCTCTTTGATCCCCTGTGATTACTACACTATGCAGTATACTGTTGGAACAAATTGTCAAAGTGGAAAAGGAGATATTTATATACATGGAAGGCAACTAAGGTTTTGGTGATATCCAGTAGTGTTGAGATTAAAGAAGAAATGTTACCTTGAGAAATGAAAAACAAATGTATTTCTTACCCATTATAACCAGCAAAGGAAGGGTTTTTTTTGTGATATCCACAGAGAAGCAGAATATTTTCCACAGAGAATTTCTTGCATGTGTTTCTTTGCATGTGCTTTCTTTGAAAAAGATTGAAAGTTCTGTTCCACCAGACATTTGGAAATAGTTTTAAAATAATTGTTCAAAAATAATTGTTCTTCTTTCCATTTAGTTTTGAATTGTAATTATTAATAGTTAAATTCAATGTATTTATATTTTTGTTTTCGAAATAATCTTCTAACCGTTTTTGTTAAAACAAGTCTGTTAATAAGTAAATAAAAGTAAAATTACACACACTGTGTCCTCTGTAAAAACTTTATCCTACAATATATGTATTCCGTATTTGTATCTACAAGACGTGTACTACAACTGGAGTCTATGTAGTAAAGTAGATTATAATCTTAGAGGCTGAGAATTGTTTCTGCATTTTTCTTTCTAAAAAGATATAATTGCAAAATACATTAAACAGCATACCGTAAGCCTTTAAAATGTTGGTCTTTTCTTGAAGGACTGCAAAGTTGCATCAATATATAAACTTATATACAAGCATTATACCCTTTCACCTTGGAAATAATCTTATTTTTCAGACAGTTAAAAAGAAGTGACATCCTTTCGTGTAGATACAGTTTTCTGTGGTCTTTGGAGCTCATATGGGGACATAAAAAAATCACACTTGGGTTTATAGAGTCATCCTAAATAATACAATTACACATGAATTAATCTCTTTCTTCTACAGTTATGTCCACAATATTGGCCTGAAAATGGTGTTCATCGGCATGGTCCTATTCAAGTAGAGTTTGTTTCTGCTGATTTAGAAGAAGATATAATCAGTCGAATATTCCGAATTTATAATGCATCAAGAGTAAGGATCTTATTTGCTTATTTACTTATTTGCTTATGAGATATTGAAATATAGTTTGGGTTCACATTTTAGGGAAATCAAATTTAATTGATGATTTATTTTAATGTTTATTATTTGAAGTATAAAAAGCCCACTGTGTTCATAAAATATTCCATCTGTAATGTAGATTATGTAATATTCTACAATTAAAACCAGCCCAGAAGGTTCAACTGGAACAAAAGCGTTGCCAGAATTTGGTCAAATTTAGAAAATCTAGATCATATCTGATCAGTGTTAAACTGCCTAACAAAAACATACAAGAATGAAGAACACTCAATGAGCAACTTTGCCAGGTCTTTTACTTAGTTATTTATTTATTCTCCAGAATTAAGGATACATACATTTATATTTTGAACATTTTCAAACATTAAAGTAAAGGTAAAGGTTCCCTTCGCACATATGTGCTAGTCATTCCCAACTCTAGGGGGCGGTGCTACAGCGCTGTCCGAAGATGTCTTCGTGGTCATGTGGCCGGCATGACTAAACGCAAAGGCGCACGGAATGCTGTTACCTTACCACCAAAGGTGGTCCCTATTTTTCTACTTGCATTTTTTACATGCTTTCAGACTGCTAGGTTGGCAGAAGCTGGGACCAGTAACAGGAACATTAATTACATTAATTAATTACAAACATTAATTACAGAGTAAACAAATCAATAACCCTAAAGATTTTTTTTTTCAAATTACAAGTATCTCTCAATAGAACTGAAAAATTGTAAAACATTTTTTTCTCTTTCCTTCCCTTCGTTATAAATTAGTAGAAATTTTCAACAGATAAGTACAGTTTTCCAAAGATGCCAAGGAAGGGAGAGTTATTCTGAACGAATTGGTCTGTATTTAGCATGTTAACAATCAGTCATCAGAATAAAAGTTCATTTCAGAAATTTGACAATGACAAGCATATTAAAAGAGCAACACTGTTGGAATTATATCGCAAATTTCAGCTTGGCAATCTGTGATTGCTATAATATTAATCATATATTTGGCTCTTGCAGCTGGTACCATTGTTTCACTTCAGCATATCTGTATTTTCAGCTGTTTAAAATATTACCATCTTAAATCTGAGATTCAAAGTCATAACTTTGAAATGTAAATTTCTTTAGAACATTGTAAGGAGCAACATTCAATAACAATGTAAGGTTGTAATGTGTATATTATCTGAACTCAGAATAAATAATGCTGCCTTTTTTTCTTCACCTGTTGGTTGGGTCCCCACAGCCCCAGGATGGCTACCGAATGGTGCAGCAATTTCAGTTCCTGGGATGGCCTATGTACAGAGACACACCTGTATCTAAACGGTCTTTTTTGAAACTCATACGTCAAGTGGACAAGTGGCAGGAAGAATACAATGGAGGAGAGGGCCGTACAGTTGTCCATTGCTTGTGAGTGAATAAAACTCTTAAGGTGATCAATATCAGCGACTCTTATGAAGCTGTTGTTTAGAATTTGAATTAGGTTTTAATCTAATTCAAATACTACAACTCTGTAAAGTCAGAGCTGTAATTGTCCATAGTACAAATGGAGCTTATAGGATGGGGAGAGTTAGAAAACAGATAGCTTGCCCCAAACTCATCTAGTAAAATTATTGCAAAAGCAATATTCAGACTGGAGAGTTCCTAATTTACAGCCCCAAAGCAATTTAACAAACTCATAGACAATCTGTTTGTCAATAATTGTTCAATACAGGTAATAAATCTCTGAGTACTGTCCCACTGAGAACTAAATCAGAGAGGATTGTGGTCTTTCTGCTCTTTTTATATGTTTCCCAGAGGTAACATTATTAACATTGCTTGATGTAAAATGGTGGATTTCACCATGCTCCTTTGTAAGGAAGAAGATACCATTTCTGCCACTGTTTCATCCCATCTTCTTCCTGCTGCATCATATTGTATACTACTTGTGCTGCATGGGAAGGGAAGCTCAGAAGGATTGGCTGGAAGGTAACACGTGATATCATGAGATTGGAAGGGACCACTAGAATCATATCATCAATTTTCTGCAAAGTACAGAAAAAGCAATTAAACCGTCCATGAGAAGTGGATTAAGATAGAATTCCAGTAATAAATAATTGGAATTCAGGAAGATTTGGATTGCAATAGTGTAATCGCAAAGAAAATAATGTAATAAACTTTTGCAAAGAGAATTCTTTCTTTATTTCCGAATCTGTTTCAAGCAACATAAATACAGAGTCTACATATGGACATTACTGGATGCACAACACTGCAATCAAACTGACAACATAATAGGAAATGGAAGAATGAGAAGTGCAATCTATTGAGCCTGATGGAAGAGACGATTATTTATTGATGTCAAATATATAGGCTAAACCTAAGAGAATGAAACTGACTGGGTTAACAAGATTTGATGTGGGCAGTATGCAGTAGGAATATAAGATCAATGTAAGGAACAGAGTCAGACAATGAATCAATTATGCACTAGAGAGTCTAAGGAGCTGTACAAAGAAATGAGACGTTGTGAAATTGAAGTAAAAACAATCTAAAAATATCAAAGATGAGAAGATCCAAAAAGCTTTCAGAGCATGAATAGGGACTTCTGCGTCTAGTAAGAAAGAACAAAGAAAAATACCTTATTTAAGAATGTCAACAAAAAGAGAAAAACAATAAAAAAGTGAAATGTTCTCTGTTCAGAAAAACAATAGAAAAACCTACAGTGGAATTAGAAATGCTCAGAAGTAATCAGGGAGGAGATCTAATAGACACAAATGAGATTAAAGGAAGATAGAAAGATTACGGTAGATAGCAGCCAAAACGAATTAAAAGCTCTCTTTGCTACCATCTAGCGGTCAGGCAAGCAATAGGTTGGTAATCCTTGATGAACAAAAAGGGTGGGGGGAAATACTGTACTAAATGGAGAACCTAAAGCATACGGGCATCAAAGAATCAACGTTCTGTATGATGATAGAACGTCACTTTTTCCATAGCTGGTAATATTCGATTGGAATTTCAGCTGGAAAAAATATCAGTTTTTGTTCTTGCAATGTCATTTGGTAGCACTAAATGGACATCAGCACAGTTAACAGTCAGAGATGCAAACAAGATTGCTTAGCTGACATCTGATTAACCGTAGATGAGTGAAGGTGATAGATAAATTGGTTTTTCCTGGGCTTAAGAATAAAGGGGGAAAGTATGTTAGAGGAATGAAAAGGAGATCAATCTTAAGGAGAAAGGCTGTGACAAACAGACAAGATCACACAGGATAAGGACATTCCTGTGACAACAAAGTTCAGAACTATTAAAGTTAAAACAATCTTTTGGGCAAGGAGAAATTCATCTACTTTTGGGGATGTGGTAGAAGTGGATGAAGGGCTAGAAAAAATGACTACATTTGGCCAGCTGAGAGATGAAGAAGAAAATAATAAATAAGAGGGATAGATGGGGCCAAGATTAAAAGAGTTTCCTTGGAAGAATTATGGTTGTTGCTAAGGATAGGTCAAGGTAGAGAATATTTTTGTTTGCCTGTGCAGTCATCGGGAATTGAGCCCAACAAAAAAAAATGCCTGGATACAAAAAAAAAAGACACCTACTGGGAAATTATATATTGATGTGTAGTTTGGACCACCACTTAAAAAACCATTTTCCATGACAACTAGACTATGGCTAAACTGCACCAATATTTCAACTGCTCTTCTTTATACCTTCCTCATTTCTTTCTAACTGTAGTGTAAGATAAATCAGAATAAATGCTAATTTTGTTTTGTATGTTTTGTTAACCCATCCATTTGATTTTTGAGGGTAATCACTGTGAGAACCTAACCAATTGTGGGTTATTCAATAAATGGTGGTCAAATCGTGGCTTAGCATGATATGAACCACGGTGGTGCAGTGATTAGAGTGCAGTATTGCAGGCTATTTCTGCTGCCTGCCAGCTGCCTGCAATTTGGCAGTTCAAATCTCACCAGGCTCCAGGTTGACTCAGCCTTCCATTCTTCCAAGGTCGGTAAAATGAGGACCCCAGATTGTTGGAGGCAATATGCTGACTCTGTAAACAGCCTTAGAGAGGGTTGTAAAGCACTGTAAAGCGATATATGTCTAAATTCTATTGCTATTGCGATATGTTAATTTATGTATTTCTTCATTTTGTGTTTCTCCATCTTTCTCTCTGTCACATTCATATACATGTAGTCAGACTATAGTCGTTCTGACTGAAATATAAGTTTCTTTTAAAAATTAAAGATTAGCTACTACCTAGATTTTGTTAAAATTACCCTCTTTTCAACTGATCATAGTGCAGTAGCTTTATCAAGCTGTTTTCTAGTTTTCTCACCTGTTGAATAAAAATTCTAATATTTTATTTTGGGAGGTTTAGCTCATTAATGCTTTGACATCACATCTGGGAGGTCTTTTTCAAATGCAAATTGATATTATCTCTCTTGATTACTCATGATATTAAATGGTTGTACTACCTCTCGTGTGTGCACACGTGCATGGCAATTTGAGGTAGCATAGGAAGGGGAAAAAAACCTCCAACATAATCCTTTTAAATGACTTTAGTTTAATTAGATGCTGAAAGAATGGCACAATATTACCTAGTATTTTGGCAGCAGGGAGCAATCTTTTCATGCTGTCTGGATGTGACAGATGTGCCCATATTGTAGTTCCTTTGAAAATCAACCATTTGTGAATGTTTTCTTTAAAGAGTTGCAAGCTAACTAGTCTGCACTCTGGTAATTATTAAGGTTTATTATTTTCAACGAAGTGCCATCTAAAAGATGCTGATTAGAATAGCTATAGAAATAACATGGTTTCTAGAACAGGAACGAATCTCTAGAAAACTAAAAATAACCTAAGATAAAGCATTAGCCGTGATAGTGAACCTATGGCACAAGTGCCACAGGTGGCATACAGAGCCATTTGGGCAGGCACACGAGCCATTTTCCAAACTTGTCTGTAGCGCACATGCTCGTACCTCCCAGCTGATTTTCAGACTGTTTGAGGCCATTTTCTCCCTCCTGGAGGCTTGAGTCTCTGCAATCTCGGGGGGCCGAAAAACAGGCCTTCTGGAAAAAGCAGAAGTGCCCCTTTTCAGCCTCCGCAGGGCCTCTGGAGCCCAGGGGAGGCCATTTTCGCCCTCCTGGAGGCGCCAGGGAAGCCTCTGCAGCCTTGGGAGGCTGAAAATGGAGCGTTTCAGCACTTTTTCGGTTTTTCTGGAAGGTCCGTTTTTTGGCCTCCCGCATGCTTTCGGACCACAAAAAGGTTCACCACCACTGGTCTATAGTTTCCTGGATCTACTCCCCCCCCACTTCTTTAAACGTGGAATCACTTCAGCTCTTTTCCATCCTCTGATAGGTCCCTTGGACTCTAGGAGCTCTGAAAGATTTTGTTTTAGTGATTCCAAGATCACATCTGTTGGTTCCTTCAGTAGCCTAGGATATAAATCAGCTGCTCCTGGTGATTTGAACTTGTCTAAAAAGGATAGGTGTTCTATTACCAATTTCTTATCTATTTTGATCTGCATTTCTGTTCTGTCTCCCACAGTGCTGCTTTTGATAGGTTGTGTTATTTTTTTAAAATCTTGCGTGAAAACAGATGCGAAGAAAGAATTAAGCAGTTGCCTTTTCTCCCTGCACCCGTCATCTTCTTGCCATGTCTTCCCATTTTATTGACTTTCTTCTTGTCCCTTATATATTTGAAAAAATCTTTTTTATTATTTTTGGGCATTTGTTGCAAATTGTTGTAAGTTCTTTCTCACAGTTTGATCATAGAAATATGTTTTTCCATCAGATCTTGAATGGGACAAAGAAGTTTAAACGTATCATGTAAGAACTTTTATAGGTCATCAGTCAATTGAAGTGTGTATAAAAACAAATTGATACCATTCTCAATTGTTATAGGAAAGGTATCATATGGTCCTGATTTCAAGCTCACTGTCATTTTCACAACAGCATATGAAGGTCCTTTAAAAGCTATAAGATAGCTTCATGTGAGAGGATATTTCAATAGTCTGGATGTCTAAGGCAGGTGTCATCTTGGCCAGGTCTGACCAAATAATCATAATAGTTCCACTAGGTTTAGAAAACAGGGTATTTTTCTAAAATAATTCTTTCTGATTAATTTAATAAATAATGTAAGAAAAATGGGGAACTCTCAAAAATCCTCAGCAGCAAATGGATAAAGTATTGCACATTTCAATATCAACACAAATATTCAAGTTTAAAGTAAACCCTGGTTTGTTTCAATATGTGTTTTTGAACAGGCCCCAGTTATCAATTTTATTTATTACAGTAGACCAAAACCAAACTGTTAACTGTTATATAAAGTTAATCATTAATTGTTATGAGGCATTTTGAGAGTGTAAAGACGAAGGTGCTAATCCATTCTCACCCATAGAAGATCAGTTGGAGACTTTAGGCCAGTCAATCTCTCTCAGTCCAGACTGCTTGAAAGGGTTGTTTGGTAGAGAAAAATAAGAAGAGGGAGTACTGCATATATTGCTTTGAGCTCTTGAATGACAGGTAGAATACAAATCAAACACATTATATATCTTTACATCACCAATGCCTTGGTTCAACTCATTGGTGGGATTCAAATAATTTAACAACCGGTTCTCTGCCCCAATGATCAGCTGGGTAGGTGTGTTTCTGTAAGCAGGACAATAAAGATTAGGCAAGAAACAACATCAGAATGTTTCCTTCCTGCCTTCCTTACAGGATTAGCCCTGTAAAGTAGAAAAAAACAAAAGGAGATTTCTTCCAACAACTTCTTTGAACTGCTTAGAAAGTTGTGAATAGGTGCGAACCTGTGGAATCCCATCACTGCATGGAGTCCCTCAAACATTACTTTTGAGGGACTCAATGGCCTTGGAGTCTTGCTTGCAATGGATTTGGAACCCTGACACATTCCATATACTCAGGCTGAAGTTCTCAGGGAAAGTGAGGATAAAGAGGCCAAAGATTTTTGACTCAGCCATGCTTTAAACATTCCTCTGGAGCCATTAATTCTGTCTTTTACAAAATGTCAAACTAACACTATAATAAATACCAGAGTGTCCACAGGGAATGTCAAAAAGGACTCATGGCAATGGGCACAAAAGAGGATGGGACTTCAATCATGTGTCAATGACCATCCTTTTAATGTTTTCAAACCTACCCACCTTACCACTCAAATGTTCCTGTTAAATATTTTATTTTTCCAAAATGTTAGGTGGAAGGGGGGGGGATTGACTAGGTTAGATCAGCTAAGTCATGATCATGCATAATTATATATGAGTAAAAATCAAAACGTTCACAACACACATGCACCAAAACAAATCATCTGGTATTGTCTTATAAATATGAAAATAACCTACGTGAGTTTGAGAACAGAATCAACTACAAATGAGAAGTAGCAGGCTAGCAAGAAGGGGAGCAATCGATTGATCCTTTTCTGCTGATTTAAGATGAGATTATGTTTCTTCAAGAGTTGTTAAAAAAAATAAGCAGGTTGCTTAAGTGGCACAAAGGAATAAATTCTTCCTAGATAATGTTACTTTCCATTAACGCATTTATGTTAATTTTAATCTTCAGTCCTTAGAAAATGCTTTTAATCACCCCACTTACATCCCTGTGTAAGTAGTTGTAAAATAACTAGGCAACCCTGTACTCAGTTGGGGTTATCATTTCAGAGAGGTTTCCTTATCTAAACAAAGAAACAGAATGGCCATAGGCAGCCCAAGAAAGCAATGGCAGCTTCTTCATTGAGTTTTCTACTGACAAGCTGGCAGGGAGCATCTAAAATCTCCCCTCCCCTCCCCTCCCCTTCCCTTCCCTTCCCTTCCCTTTCCTTCCCTTCCATTTCATTCCCTT
>JAOYMU010000292.1:22845688-22857892 GCA_025802295.1 Psammodynastes pulverulentus | reverse complement strand
CTATTTGAGCGCCACCTCGGCGGAAGGGTTGAAAAATAGAGCGCCATGGCGTTCAAATAGAGGTTTTACGGTAACAACTATGTTACTAATTTAACAACTGCAGTGATTCACTTAACAACTGTGGCAAGAAAGATTGTGAAATGTGGCAAAATTCACTCAACAACTGTCTCGCTTATCAATGGAAATTTTGGGTTCAATTGTGGTTGTAAGTCAAGAACTACCTGTGTAT
Source organism: Psammodynastes pulverulentus (assembly GCA_025802295.1). Taxonomy (NCBI): domain Eukaryota; kingdom Metazoa; phylum Chordata; class Lepidosauria; order Squamata; family Psammodynastidae; genus Psammodynastes; species Psammodynastes pulverulentus. The sequence goes on along the minus strand of JAOYMU010000292.1, from coordinate 22,857,663 downwards.
ACAGTGTTGTGAAAAGTTGAGTTTGTCTAGTGCAGTTGTTAGAAATCTCTGGCTTCCTGGGTATTTCCAAACTACAGCTCCCGCATCCATATATCCTGTTTTGAAGAATTGTAGGAGCTGTAATTCAGTATTATCTGGAAGCCTACAAATATTTACCCTAATTTAGTGAATCTTAACCACCATATAAACAGGCTTTTCAGAAGGCTGCAAGAAGCAGCTTTGTTGATATGTAAACTAGTTCCATAATCGCTTGAAACAAACTCAAAAACAAGTTATTGTTACAATCTAAACTACCGTAAGCAAAACAAGGTAATTTTGAAAGACAGGTGGATCTGGAAGGAAGCAAATTAAAAGTGAGGCCATATGCTCTTTGTCTGTACTCCGTTGATGAAATATAATATTTTTGTAAAGGATATAAACTGAAGTCTATGATGGGCATATTATATAATATTACACTAGAATGTATTTATATTGTTCCCTCAGAAGCTTGATTTATAACTGCTAATGAAAAATTTAAAAATACTATACTTCTGGGCAGACAAACAAAGGAGCACAACTCTGCTGTTGTTTCTGAATGTCATTTTAAAAGTTCAAATGGTTTCATTCTTAATCTTATAACTGCAGATATTCTGTCAGCTTTTGTCACCAGGTCCTCAGTACTGTGAAAAGGTCATTTAATTTATCACCAAAATAGCAATACTTGGGGTTTTTGTCACCTATTGATTTTTAAATTGTTTTTCCCAATAAAATAGTCACAACTCTGTCTCACGGACAAAAGGTTCTTAGAAGAAGATATCTGGAGCTTTTCTTCAGCTATTTTGTTCCTTAAGGAAAGAAGCTGGAGCTATGGTGGAAAATTAAAGTTTTAAAAGATGTGCCAGCATTTTTGTGATTGCAATAGTGTCTTCATGTTATGGAAACAGACAGTAATCTTTCACAACTTTACAATAAAAAATATGTCTTTGTAGGGTGCTGTTCTTAAAGACACACTAAGAGCAATTACTTGAAAAATTAGCAATTCTTGATGAGACTCATTTAATACAACCATCCATTAAATGATGCTACGTTTCTTAATTTTATATGTTTACATTTATGAGCTTCATTTTGGCCCCAGAGAGGAACTATGGTGATTTACAGTATAAAATGTAAAGTAGTATCAAAATACACCTATACAGAAAACAAATCTTAAAAAATAGAGAGTGAAATGAATTATATGTAAGTAATCCAAAAGGGATGTGAAATGAGAAAGTTTTAATGACCACCCAAAGCTAGGATTATTAGATACCTGAAAAGGCAAAGGAGGCCAACCAACTCCAAGACAAACAGTTCTTAGAAGTTTCATAGAATAAGAGAGTTGGAAGGGATCTTGGAGGTCATCTAGTCCAACTTCCTGCTCCAAGCAGGAGAGTCTATTCCAAATATTAGCCTCTACTTAGGATTGAACTCACAGCCTCTTGATTGGGAGGCAAGAGCTTCACCTCTAGGCCACTGGAGCTGCTCCTCAAAGTTCCATTCTATTAGAGTTGTCATATTAGCATATCTGGGAAAACCTGAATCTGAGAGTTCTAGGTTTTCCCTTCTCAAAAAAGAATGGTCCAATCAAATTTTTATCCCAACAGGAGACATCCCCTTAGTCAGTCCCCTCCAAGTGCAGGGCAACATGTCCTTGACTCTCTGAGAAAGAATGTTGTTGTGTCTATTATTTCTACCCCACTAAGAAATCCCCCTCCCAAATTCCCAGGCACCGAATGTGGCAGCCTCGAAGCTTCCAAGTAAAATATGGCTTCCAAGCCTGACAGTTTGCTGAACAAGATAGTTGATAAGCAAAGAATATAATTTTGGCTGTAATATTATTTATTGTCCAGAAAAGGGAAGACAATTGGTAGAATAATTTCTCTTGTCTTTTATTGTTTATTCAACAAATTAAATAGTTAAACAGGATACACATGAACCAATACTGTGATTCAGCTACTAAAAAGGCAAATACTATATCAGGAAGCATTAACTGCAACATAGAATTCAAATCAGAGGTAGTACTTTTTCCAAACTATGCTGCCATAGTCAGACACCTTTGGGAGTATTGTATTCAGAAGTGATATTCAACAGGTTCTGACCAGTTCTGGAGAACCAGTAGCGGAAATTATTGAGTAGTTCAGAGAACCAGTGGTAACCTTCCCCCAGGAGTGGGGTGGGAATGGAGATTTTACAATATCCTTCCCCTGCTACGCCCACCAAGCCACCCCCACCAAGCCATGCCACACCCACCGAGCCACGCCCAAAAAATTGGTAGATTTTTTTTTTTAATCCCACCACTGATTGTGCCCAATCCTGGATACTATAATTGAAAAGAAACAATGTCAAATTGGACCAAGTTTAGAAGAAGGCTACCAAATAAAAGGTACAAAAAATCAATCCCTATGAGGAAGCATTAAAAGATCTGGATATATCTACACAAAAAATTACTAAGGATGAAAAAGTAACACCCAGAAATGGGTGGATTTAGTCCCCATTACTCCAGAAGACAGGATTTCAACCAATGGTCTAAAACTACAGGAATGGAGTTCAAACTAGACTTCAGAAGAATCTTCCTGACAGTATGAGCTATTACTAGTGAAACAGGCTGCTGCGTGATGAGTTTGAACAGAGGCTTGGATGGTCATCTGTCAGAGCTTCTCTGATACATCTTCCACCATGAATGCCCCCTTCAACACTACAGTTTTAAGACCTCATGAGTAAAACCATTATATTGTGAATATCCAATTTACTCCTGGATCAGAGGTGTCAAACTCACATCGTCACAGCGACATCATATGACATATCGGGACTTAAAGTTGCCAAGGTTGGAGACCCCTGCCCTATAAGAACTGTACCCCCAGTCACAGAATATAGGGGAAACTGGAGAGGTACACAACCTGTCCATTATTCCAAAGTGCCTACCGTCTCTGTCCTAATGTCCTTTTTATTCGTACCTGTTTATATGTTATGTTCATACTTGTACTTGTTTTTCTCATATATGCTTGACAAACTAAATGCATAAATAAATACTAATGAAGTAATGATTCAGGTCATTAAATACGCGGATAAAACAATAGACCGTTCCCATTTCCCTCCTGCAGTCCTCCTGGCCGCAAGGGGGCGCGTCTTGCCAGCCACTATCTAGGGCCGCCTCTGGCCTCACTTCCGGTCGGTTGCACCCACTGGCTGGAGCTCGGTTTTCTTTTTCTGTTTCTTCTTCTCCTCTTCTCAGGCCGGGCCAAAGTGTCGCGCACGGCGGGCGAGGGCAGCCGGTCTCGGGCCGGGCCCGGAGTCTGAGGTGGCGGGGAGTTTGCCGCGCGAGCCGCATATGAGTGGATGGAGCCGGGCTCTGGGCTGCAGCGGAGGGGGCCGGGGCTCGGCGGCGGCGGCGGCAGCGGGCTGGGCTCGGCCGGGGTCTCTCCGGCGCTCTCGGGGCCTCAGGCCCGCCGCAGGAAACAGCCGCCACGGCCGGCCGACTTCAAGCTGCAGGTGATCATCATCGGCTCGCGAGGCGTCGGCAAGACCAGCCTGATGGAGCGCTTCACGGACGACACTTTCTGCGAGGCCTGCAAGTCCACCGTAGGTACGAGAGGGGCCGGGGAGAGAGAGGGGCAAAGGCGACCTTCCCTTGGGGAGACGGACGGCGCCAGATCGCGTGAGAGGCGGAGGCCGGGAAGTTGGGGGAACGGGGGCAGCCGAGGGCGCCGTTCAGGGCCGGGCAAGGATTGGATTTGCGCTCTTTGAACTCCTCCGCCTTTCCTTTTCCTGGGGATGCTGCTTCCCAGTTATGCCGGGGAACCTCCCTAGGCAGCGGCTGGCCTGAAATCCTCTCCCCGTCCTTCCCTTCGCTTCCATACGCGCAAGTGACCCGATCGGAAATGATAACTTGCAAGATGTATGTCGGGGAAATTCCACTTTTAGAAATATATGTAACTTCCAACTCCCGGGGATTCCCCAGCTGCAGAATCCTGGGAGTTAAAAATCCTACGTCTTAAAACTGCCCAGATCGAGAAATACGGATAGAGTGCGTTGTTTTATCACAGGACGGGGAGGCAGTGTATGTCTTGATGTATCAGGGAAGAAATGAAAAATACGACTGCCAAGACCTCGGTCCTTTTATCTACTTGTGTGTGCACCTATATCTGGGATATTGTGCCCAGCTCTCATCATAAGTAATATTCTTTTGTTTCATAAAGTGTATAACTGTAAGAACCTACAATCTTCGATTAAAAGGACTAGAATTATTCTTTCAAAAATAAATGTTACAAAAATCCACAGAATTTGTTTCTGTAATTAGGATTGGTTGTTTAGAAGGTGAGAGTGCCAATTTCATAAAGTGGTTGAAGCACCAGACTAGATACTGAGAGACCATGAGTTCTAGTTCCACTTTAGGCACAAAGCCAGCTGGGTGACCTTGGGCCAGTTACTTACACTCAGCCCTAGGAAGAAGGCAATGGCAAACTACTTCCAAAATCTTGACAAGATGACTGCAGCAACTTGTCCAGACAGTTGCCACCTCAAAGGCACCCTCAGAAAAGATATTTAGTGACTACTAAAGTTTTTTTTTTTAACTAAGCCTCTTCAATAATCACAATCAATCTTTTTGATCATTTGGATATAAATGGCCATGGTCAACTGTGATCTAGCTGCAAATATTTACACAGGTTTTTTTTTAAGTATGTGGCTATAGATCTCCCTTCCTTATTTTATTTCTAGATTGTTGTGTTTAACTGCAGCAAGGTAGCTTTTTCTTGTTGGAACAAGCCAGAGAGGGAAACCTGAAAAGTATAAAATTGTCTCGTTTCCTGAAATATTTGTGAAATAAACATGTTTATTGTTTGTTTGTTTCACAGGCCATTTCATAGGTGTTTTAAAAAATGCAGCTGGAATTTGGGAGTAGGGGGATTTGGCTTTTAAGGTGACTGATACCTTATTTTAACTGTCTGCATTCTTTATTCCAATCATTCATTCATTGTAGTAAAATCTTACAGCAATCATATAATATTTAACTCCAGATATGTGATGTTTGCATGCTTGTGAGACTTTATAGGACTGTCCACTATATAGAATTACAGGAAATCTTTCTATATGCTTCTGATTTTACTCATGTTAATGATAGGTTGATATACATTTAAATGGATTTATACAAAATTCACTGAAATATATTTTAATACATATGATTTGCATATACTATGTTCATTAGATTTTTAAATGTAATAGTTCACACTTTTGATTTTTTTATGATTAAAAGATGGGTTTTCTTTTTATTTAATGTTGGATCAATTGCTTTAAATCTATGTAACTTAAGTCAGAATATAGTTATGTTATAGGTATAATAATGTTACTCTGGCTTTGGTCCTATACCTTGAAGCATATCTCGTTGCAATCAGGAGGACTTACTTCTGTGTAAACATGTACCAGGTTGCAATACATGTTGCTTTTAATAGTAACTTACCAACAATCATATGTACACTAACTTTAGAAACTGGAAACAAAGATTGCAGAAGTTAATGAATAGCTCTGACTCATAATTTTTTTAAATTTTGTATTTGTTTTTAGTATTTTAGTAGCTGGTATTTCCCACATAATGTACAAAATATCTCTTAAAATTTGGAACAGAAAAGTCAAATACATTTCCTATCTTTCTATCTTGTGCTTTATAATATGAGAATAGTTATTATGCCACACAGTCGGCCAAAGTGATAAACTCTTGTTTCTGTAAACCTCTTCTCACACATCCACACTGATTGGTTTCTTGATTTGTTGGTTGATTACTTGGTTACTTAATATTATGTAGCTTGGTTACTATATAGTACTAAGCATTATACACATACATAATAAACATAGTCACACTTTGCTTGGTTACTTAGTATTATGTAGCTTAGTTTACTGCATAATCCTAAACTATGTGAATATACAAATCACACATGTAAGTTTTTGGACAAATTTAAATTGTTTCCTTTCTGAGTTGAAGGGCAGTTCAGAAGTTAGCTGTAAATAACATGTTTATTTGATCTGCTTCATTTATCTTTTTCAAGAATAGATGCAGCTGACATGTTGAGCAAATATTTTCCTAAACAAATTGCAGAAGTAGTGTCAACCAGAAACATTGCAAACTGCAACTATTCAGGTACTCCTATATTATCCTAAGTAGTGGTTTTCTACTTTCCAAACCATTTTATCCATTAATCATCAATGGTTTGTATTGACCAGTCTACTGCTATAGCCTGACAGTAGTATAAGATTGCCACCAAGATTTTAGTTAAAAGGAGTGAGAATATATTGGTAATATTTATTTTAAATCAGTTGGCAAGCAGTAAAATGAATGATTTACTTAAGTATGTTGTAACTTTTGGTTTTAAGACTGAACAACCATTTATTCTGGATTGGACCATTTGTGACAGCTAACAAAATTTCTAGTATAGTAAACACTGGTTTCGAAATAAGAATCAAGATCAGTGTCGCTTATAAACATCTGAAGTAGTGTAAGAAGAAGCAAAACAGGGGTGCTTTTATTTTATGATTAACTTCACTGTTAGTTTTGGATAATAGACCATTTGAGGTTCTTATTATTTTCAGTGATTATATGACTTGCAGGATTTATCTACTAGGTTTTAGAAAAATTGCTGTGAGAAAATTGCTGTAAAATCACCAATGTTGCTTATGATTTTATCCTAGCATTTTTCAGAATACACTGAACTCTATGCTAATTGGTGTGACTTGTAGAGTTGCACAGCTGTAAACAGCACTGGCAAAACATGGTTTTGATTTTACAGTCTATTGCAGCATTATGATGGCCATCTTTCTAACATCGATTTTGTCATGCTGGGCCACATCTAATTCTGTATTTGCTTTTTTGCCCTTTGGCCTACTTGTTCCCCAATTAACATAGCTTACATAGATTGCAGTTCTATGCACTGCTATCTGGGAATGTACTCTAATGGATGCGAAAAGATCACTTCTGAATGTGACTTTTGGCATATCACTCAAAAGGAGGGCCTTTGTGAAGAAACATAACCTTCTATCATAAGTAGTAAATAAATAGGAATTGCCAACCTCTTTAATTGCTTTCCTGTGCATTTTTTTCTCTGCCTATCACAATTGTCACCTGTCTTCTTCAAGAACACAAAAGTGTTGCTTTTATGTTTTTGTAAGCAACCCTTGTACTTCCTGTCCTAATACATAAACAGTGCCAAAGAGTACCTGCTAATAATTGTCTCTAAAAGAGTACACTTAATTTTCCTTCTTCCTGTGACTTAGAGATGAAGCCTCTAGATTGGGAGAGAATGTAAGTACCTCAGACTGTTTTAGCCTTTCATAAGCACTTCATGTTCAAATGGAAAGAAAAATAAAAATGGCCAATGACAATAATAAAGCAAATAAGGAACATTCTGGAAGCACTATAAGGGACAGTTTCTTTCTCCTTCCAACTCAGGAAGGTGAGAGACAGGCAATTATGTAACTCTTAGATCAGATAATCTACATCTAGACACAACATGATTTAAAATCCAAAAGAGCAACTGGACATGTATCAGACTTTCACTGGTCAATTTTTTTAGAAAATTTGATCCATTGTTTTCACTGATCAGTTTTTTAGAAAATTATCAAATTATTACGCCTTAACACCTACTAGAAAAGTAAAGGACCAGTATTCCTTCAGGCACATAAAACAAGTTGAATGCTCTGCAGATCTTGATCAATATTTGTACAAACTGTTTGTGTCATATTTTATGTACATTAGAGGATATTGTCTATGTATGTAGTATATCTTTATGTTGTCAATGAATAATGTTTTCTGTGAGTCTAATGTATTTTTAATAAATATTGTTTGAAGTCAGTGATATGGCACTCATGGCTGACCATTTTTCTCATCCATTTGCAGTGTATTCTCAAGATCAGATTTCAATATTCTGTGGTATAAGTTATAATACTTGGGGAATATATGATATATGGAATTAATAAAAGGTCATTTTTTGAAGTTTTGGGGTTTTATTGACAACAGTGAAACAATATCTCAGAATGCCACATATGTTCCATGAGCACACTAAAATTGAACAAAATTCCTTGATTTTTCTAGCATGATTTTTCCTTCCACTGAGTTAGAACAAACTAGAAGTATTTTTCTAATGTAAAGTTTCATATGGTTCCTGTAAAATTGGTTAAGGTATGAGGCATGTCTAGTTTAAGTTAAGTAATCATAACATTGAAACCTTTATACTTACTGAAAGCATTTTCAGTTTTGCAGTGCTTAAATCCATATATAGTATCTGTCTTTTATCTCCCAGATAGTACAGGTCCTCGTGTTCAACTTGCTTAAATATGAACAGGCAAAATATTATCATACTTGTATTTGCATTTCTGCTTATTCCTCCTCTTTTATTTACTGTATTTTATTTATAGGTGTTGATTTTAAAATCAAAACAGTAGAACTAAGAGGAAAGAAAATTAGATTACAAATCTGGTAAGTAAAAAAAAATGCAACCAGCAGAATGTTCTTTTGGGTTTTGTGTTCTTGCATGGTTGTGGTATGCTGCCTAATATAATTAACTTTTAACTCATTTGCTGCTGAATTTTTTTCTCTCACACAGCATATAGCCCTAGGAACAAGCAATTTGTGAAGAGTGATCAGAAAGTAGAAATATCAATTTGAAATGGACATATTCATATATTTATTGAACTGTTGTGTTCCTATCTTTAAGCCAAATCAGTTTACTACAATAATTAATAATCATTAAATTCTTTTTTAAGTTACTTAAAAATTATTAAATGTATATGCTGCCCAACTTCAAACTTCAGTAATTTCAAAAAAAGATCACTTAAACAAGGAGAATATTTTTTAATGATTTCATGTTTAAGCAATTATCAATTGTTTTTTGGCTTTTAAAAAAGCTGAGTTGGGTTGTCTAGCTTTCTTCTTACAGAAAAACATACATTCTAAAGGAAAAATAATAGTGTACTAATTCCAGCATTTCTTAAATCCAAATATTATTTAATTGGTAGTTTATTCACAGTATTACGCTTGGATAGAGTTAGGAAAGTCCGTCCCATCTATGATACTGGCATCCATGAAAAAATGAAATGAAAAAAATACTGTTCTGTGATTGGTGATTTCTAATAAGAAAAAATATAGTTTTAATTCCTTGTGGTATGTGTGATGATTTTCATAAGCAATTTCTATGTTATTTCATTTCTGATAAAAATTTTAAACTAGCACAATACATATCACAAAATTATTCACAGTGGTGTGAAACTAGCTGTTGTGAGAGATTAATCCAGCTTTATTTAGACAATCTTCTGTAAGCTAGCTAATGTTATTAGCCCAGTTTATTAATAGCACTTCTTGCATAATTAATAGTAGTAATAACTACTAGATATGTTAACTGCCTAGTAGGAATGAGGGGGATGCAGTGGTTGTTTGGATAATACCATGGAAACAGTTTAGTGATACTTTTCTTGCACAGATACAGTCAATTCAGTTTACTAACTCCTCTTGGCAGGTCACCATCAAGTCTGTTTGTCGCACCTTGTGTTTGTCTTGCTTCCATCTGAGTTAATTGCTGTTGCATCTTTCGTATCATCCGTTACTCTAATACTTGAAAATTATTGGCATGACTTCATTCCTCATCTGTGTTCCCATCTGGAATCCTAAGGCCAGAGAATTGGTACTTGAGCCAGAATGATGGTTAGCCATGATGGTTTGTACTGAAGCTAATAATGAGGTAAAGTAGATTTTTTTAATGTGCCACTGTCTTTTACAGTACAGTTAACCAATTATTGTGGCTTGGTTAGAGTGATACAGGACATTTTAGCTTTTGAAAAGCTACTGGGTGTTCAGTCCCTACTAGCACATGAGAGAGACCCTTTTAAGTTCCGAAATTCTCCATGCATAGTATTTCTTTAAATATTCCAACAAAGGTTTTTAAAAATACATTAAATTTAGGCCTTAAATAAATGGAATAGTATTTCACTGAAAATAAAGCTCATATGAGATTTCCTACATTTTAATATATAATAAAATTTGCTAATGATGTTTGCTTAGTTAGTTGTTTACTACTCAGACTATGTATATAAAGGTTTTCCTTGAAGGTATGGAAAGGAAATCAAATCCTTCCTGTCATTCAATCTTCTCTGTGTCCCATGTCATTCAAATCTCTCCACCCTTTCCAGTGGAAAAAGGTTAGAAATTACTTTAGAAACAAAGACTGAGAAGATGTAACAGACTTGAGTCAAAGATTCAAAATAGCAAAAGGTGAGCATTCCTTTCAGAATGCCAAAGATCTTAAATAATAAAAGATCCTTTCCCCAGACAGATTGCCACGACTATCTGCAATGCTAAACAAGGGAAAAGACCCATAACAAAACGGGTTGCCTGACTCCAGAGCGTCCCCTTTGAGGATTCCAATTAAACACACTTTTTGGAATTCCTAGAGGCTGGGTACACATCTTTTGTGAGCTTTTGAGGCACAAGGCAAGGGGCTTGTCGGGGAGGGCTCAATGTGGCCACCTCTGACCAGCAGATCTTGTACTGTGCTCTCAGAATAAAGAGCTCTTCTACTTCAAACTGCCCTTGTTCTGCATTCTTTAGTCCCACCTTGGAAATGACCAAACAATTGTTTCCTTTTTTTCCCAATTCAGTGGAGGTGAGTAAAGCACACAAGGGGTTTTCTCGTCCATTTGAGTTGATGAAGATGCACTTTTGATGAAAGACTTTCACAGTACAAATTTGACTGACACTGTATTTTAATATTCGGGCAAAAGTCTCATTCAAGCTATAAGATTGTCCTTTCTCCATCATTTCCCAATTCATTTTCTAAAAATTGGGAATCTTACTCTCTATCACTGTTGCATAATTTTCTTAAGAATTGACTTCAGCTGTAGAATTAAACAGAGAATGTTAAAGGATCTGGGCTTCAAGCTTGACAAATGTTTCTGCTTATCTTTTATTTTCTGTAAAAATAAACCTGGTTAGCATTGGATGGGAGAGCATCAAAGGATTCCAGGTTGGATGTGGGTTATCCAGTTTGCAGGAGACTTTAGTTTCAGTTATGTAGTTAAATAAGTATTGTTCATTTTAGTGTTCCTCTATGTTGTTACCTTGTGTTTAGCACAAAACAATTATTTAATCAAAGCTAAAGTTCAAGTCTATGATTTTCATTTTAAGTATGCCTTTTATATGTAAGCCTTCTGTTGAACAGATGGAATTAAGATGTTCAGCAAAAGCAGTACCTCAAGAGATGATATTATATTAGAAATGGTAGTACATACTTATCACACCTTATTTGCATTCTATTTAGAATAATATTTTCATAATCTAGGCAAAGTTTTTTTTTTAAATAGTTGAAAAACATTGTTAACAATGGCATACAACAGGATTTTCACACAATGCACGTTAATCTTTTGCTAACTTATATGATACACCAATGTAGGCAGCATAAAAGGTATAACTATTAAAAGAAAAATGTTTCCCTTAGAGCCATAAAGCTTAAATATTTGGCTCCTTACATAATTGTTTTGTTCTTAATTGTAAATATTTTATTAATTTTCAAAAATTTTACAAAGGAAAAGTTATGGGTTAAAGTAAAATTTTGGTAGCTTCCATACCGTAGACGAAGATTCCCCAACTAGTAAGTTAACAATTGTAGAGAATAATTAAAAAAAGGTACATTATGGATAAGCGTACTAAAAAGATTACATTATTTAAACTATACATTCAATCATCCTTTTCATTTTATCTTGTATCTTGTATCAACAATTGAAACAACATTTCAAATGATTTCATTTCTGCGACCTAAGTCTTTTGGCAATTGATTCTTCTCCCCCGTCCCCGGGCGGGGCTGACGCTCCCTCCGTTCCCCCATCTTCTCCTCCCAATTGGGAGGAATATTTTTCCATAAAGGCCTCCGCCTCGCTTAATGTTTTGATTTTTACTCTACCTCCTTCCCAGAAAATCAACATTCCTT
>JAOYMU010000292.1:22738876-22750007 GCA_025802295.1 Psammodynastes pulverulentus | reverse complement strand
AGGTTTCACTTCTCATCCTAGAGATCAGAAGTGAACCGTCTTCAAAGAAAAACCAGAAAGTCCAGTTGCCTCTTGAAAAAGCACCTTTGGGACAACCATGTCCTGGATGACTGAGAATCTCCATAGACATTCTGATCCCATAGTTTGTAAAGTGATGGTTGAATTATAATATTTCAGAACTGCAGACAGCTTTGCTTTTTTCAGGCAAAGGATAATAGCCGACTCTTGCATGCCCTGAAAATAGTGTTGGATAACTTCCAATCAGAACTCCAAGACGATGAGCAAGAGCGCCATGATTTGCAACAACAATATGCCACTGACAAAGCTGCATGGGAAATGGAATGGACTAAACTGAAGTGTCAGCTGGAGCAGGTATGTTTTTTCCCATAATTTAAGTCAAAGAGCATGGCACTGTAAGTGAGGTACAGGTCTCTGCAAAGCAGAGGTGGTATTCTACCAGTTCGCACCAGTTCGGGCGAACCGGTGGCAAAAAAAGCTGCCATTCGGGCAAACCGGTAGCAAAAAAATGGCTACCGGTTCAGTGAACTGGTAGCTAAAAAAGCTGCGCTGATCAGCTGAGAAGATCTTTGAGCTGATTGGTGCACACATGAGCAGAAGGGAGGGGGAAGCGTGTGCACGCATGGGGGGGAGCGCACGCACTCAGCGAACTGGTGGCAACACCGGTAGGAAACCACCACTGCTGCCAGGATCTGATGATTTCATCAATAGTTTGAAAACATGAAAGCTAGTTTGGTCTAGTGGTTAAGACATCAGGCTAGAAACCAGCAGTCATTGGAGTCAAAAACTGATGTGAAAGAACAAAATTAAGAATTAATTTATGATACAAGTTCTACTCCTTGGGATATGGGATGTTATTGCATGTTTTCTCTGTAGGGTCTCTGTTGCTTTAGAACGAATGCATTTTCAGGTGGTATTTTGGCAGTTCTCCTGGACTGGCATTGGGCCTCTTGTCAGCCTGTGCCATCATTGGCATTGAATAACTGACACTGCCTTTTTTTCACATAGCTCCTATAGTATAATCACAGTTTTTCCATTTGTGATGTTGAACCTTAACAGATATGGGAAGTGAGACCGTTTGGCAAAAGTTACTTACTAGCAGAACCAATATCTCTGCTGTTTTTGTTTTTTTACACAAGTAGCTGCTAAACTTCGTTGGTGACCCGAAATGTTTGCCTCAGGCTTCAGACTTGCTTTGCAGCTAATAGCTGCTCTTAAAAAACCATTTATCACACTATACGACAAGCATGCTATGAAGATAGGAATGGAGTTCTTGTGGGAGGTGAAGATCTTGTTTCCTTTTTGATTGGCTGTATAGTCTGCTGCCTCATTTTGGATTCTCACAAAGGCTGCAGTCAAGGCAGTTGAGAAGTAGCTCTGGAAAATGATGAAGTTGGCTGTGTGGAAATGTCCTAATGTAGAAATTCCTCTGGGAATATTTGAAAATGTGAGAGCGTACCAAATCTAAACAATTCAAATTGTGGGTTTCAGTCAAGAAATAATACATTTCTATTTTTGAAAATAGTATTTACAACTTATAAAATGAAGAGACTATCTCATAGAAGTATTTTTTTGTCCTATTTTCTTACTGAGCTTGCAGCATCACCTATGGTTGTAATAACCATATTTTGTTATATTCTTTATTTATAATTATGTATATTATTTATTTAATATGTGTTTACATCATATAAATATAATTACATAACATGCTATAACCAGCCATCAAGTAAAGAAGGTTGGTACTGGAAATAGCTTTTCATTTGAACTCCCTTTGTACTATAAAGTGTCAGAGTTTATACACATTCTGAGCCATGAATCATAAACTTCAGTGAGATTTTTAATTGAATTGCAATCTTAAACTATAAATTAGATAAACATTGTTCCCATTTTATAGTTGTTCTTTCAAATCAAAATGTCAAAGCTTATGCCGAATTTGGTAGCAAATCTTGTTAATTTCTGTAAAAAAACTATTGTGTCATTGGGAAGTTTTGTTTAATTTACAGCTGGAAGGGAAGACTGAAAAAGCACAGAGTCAGACTGGCCTTGATGCCACAACAGCTTTCAAAAGGGAGAGAGAGGAACACAAGAATCTCTTAGCAGAGAGTCATCGATTAGTAATGGACTTGCAATGGCAAATTCAGCAAAATGAAAAAAACTGGAAAAGAGAAAAAATAGAGCTTTTAGAAAGACTTGACAAAGACCGGCGAGAGTGGGAGAGGCAAAAAAAGGATCTGCTCAGGAAGGTAGAACAGGTAAGTTATGATATTTTGATTAAAACAAGATACATCTAGGATCTCTGTTCCAAATGAGTATTAGATTTATGCCTTCAATAAAATCTAGTAATCAGAAAAGAAGCTAACAGACTCCTTTTAATTTGTTGCCATCATAGACTAAGATGTCTTCCTTTCTACAAAGTCTACAACCAAATCAAAAACACCCTTACTAGTATGTGGAAAATTTGCTAAAGATTCAGTTCTTTTCTTGTGTATTTCATTTCTGTCAAAAATACTGTATTGTTTCTCAGCCCTCCCAAAAAATCTTTACTGTTGAAAACCAAAATCCAGTGATTATTTTTAGGAGATTCTCATCACAAGTAAAAACAGAAAAATATTTGTCAACTCCAGCATAGTTACCTAACAAGTGGTCAGGTATAGGAGAACACAGGTGTATTTTGAAGTTTCTATGGCTCTGTATATGGAACTAGGGGAATTAGGATTTGGCAATCATGATAGTCTTTTGCGACAAAAGCAGCAACCTCTTATACCGTATTAAAAATCAACCCCAGTAGCATGAACTTTCATGAACTACTCTTCACTTTATTAGATACTTTTTCCCTTCATTTTATAGATGGATACTACATAGTCTCAAAAATACCTGCTTTAAATATTTTTGTTATGAGTCCTTATCTTAGACAATGTTTTCTTTGTTCCCAAATATAGTTATAATGTTGCTGCAGATCTGTTTAAGGAGTTCTTATTCATCAAAGAAAACCTTTTTATGCATTTCCCAGCATTTATAAGGGGAAAAAAATCAAGGAAATATTAGAATGCTTAATTCTTATTAAAGTACTTATAATCTAAGTACTTATTTATTTCAGTGATGAAACTTGCTAAGTTTCAGATAATCTTATATCTGATGGTCAGTTTCAAAAATATATGAAAGAATGGATTATCCTGCCCATACGTTATAATATATTGCTCTTCAATAGAAATTTACACAGATAGATGTTTTCAGGTAGAGGATACTTTATAGCTTGAATTTCTGCCCATAAATTATTTAAACTAGATTTTGTGCACCTTATTTTCATAATAAATGTTCAAGAAGGCTTACATGTAGTCTCCCAAGATTCATGTGCCTAATCACTACTATTTTATTTTATAAACAAACTGTACTTATAAATGTCATATAGATTTCTACAATAATGAATACAACAGCTAAAATTAATAGATCATCTTAATTCCAGTAAAAATACTACACAATCAATATATCTCTTGTTGGCTTTTAAAATCATAATAAAAATGCTTTTCTGACACTAGCTGAGTTTTCCAATTTCCAAAATGTAATACTTTGCTTATCTTCCAATAACTTGTAAGAAAACTATAAAGAAGAAATCTGGAATTTTCTTCATATATTAACAATGAAACAACATGTAGGGCTGGGTGGTCATTTGTGAATTCAGTGTCTGAATATGAACAAGAGTGAAAAAAGGATAATAATTTGAAACATTTCAAAATAAAGGGAGGCAGCATGAGGTAGCAATTAAGGTGTTGATCCAAGATAGTCATTCACTCTCAGACCACTCTACCTTCGCATGATGTAAGTGTAAGAATAAAATGAAGAAAGACCCCCCATGAGCTTCTAGAGAAAAGGCTGGATATAGCAAATCTAACAGATAATGACTTGACAATAACATTAACAGATTCCAAGAGCATAACTGGTATGTTAAGGGACCCATTACTTAGTTGACTAATCATCATGGCTGCTATTTGTACTTATTTCTTTTGTTGAGGTTTTATTGTTTTAAACTGTTTTTAAAATTGTTTTAATTATTTATAATTTTTTGTAAACCTCACAGAGTTAACTTGGTTGAGTTGGGTGGCTATAGAAATTGAATAAATAAATAATTAAATAAACAAATTCATAAGCCTTAATCATTGTATCCTGACAATTTAATTCAGGTGACTGAAAAGAGAAACATTTCTAAAAATATGAAGTGTAGGTCATTTGTGAAAGTAGTATTAGCTTATATATTGTTGACCTATATTTTAAAGTAAGTAGACCTTTCAAATTTACAGTTATAGTGTCTCCTGAAACATATCAAATCTAATTTTATCCTGCCTGTGACTACAAGATATTGTATGTTTCGCAGATCATTTTCGTTATTCTCCAATTATGAATAGGTGTTTTTTATTATTCCAGGTTGTTACATATAAACATAAAACTCAATGCCAAATAATAAATGCCTACATTGGTCTTAAATTCAATGTCTTCTGTGTACTCAATTCAGACTAGTCAGCACTCAGACTCACCTATGTCATATACATCTAGAAAGAGTTTGACTATCCTAAATGGTGGTACTAACTCCAAGTGGAATGGTACTTAATATGGTATCCATGGATTTCTTCCTGCATACCATCAATAGAAAACATAACAATCTAAATAGAATATTTTTTCCAAGATTAATTTTTCCACCTGAACTGCGATAGTAGTGCCTACAAGGAGGAGTTCATTGGTTAGATTTTTTACTACATTAATTTTACCCCCTCCAATTGTTATCCTAAAACAACTATAGGAAACTGGTGTTTTAATGCAATAATAGTAGTGCAATTATTTCCAGCATTTATTAATTAACTTAGACACTGTACAATTTTAACCTGTACCTTTATTTTGCCTGGGTACAATAATTTAAGTTTCATATAAAATATATATAGACCTTGTACACTTTCTCTCTTTCTTAAGAACCCTTAAGTCTCTGTATTAATGTCTTGTCCATTATTAATCTCTTTCTCAGCCTCCAAAAGTAAATCCATCAAGGGGGGACAGCATCCTTTATGATTCAAAAGAAACTGCCTTTCATTCATTTTCACATCAAGGGAACCATCATGTGCCTCATCCATTGGGGTCAAGGTCCTATTCTGATTCAGAAACCATGCAATTTGAAGATCGATCACTGTCTAAATTGAAGGAAAGTGACAGATGCACTGCCACAGAAAACTTATTTCTAGATACCTTGTCCTTCGATTCTCCAGATGATTCTGATGAACCACAATCTCAGAAAGTGGAACGGGAGAGGTTGTTAACTTGTGTAAATGAGGTAATGTGACTTCACTTTTATGCTATCAATTATATGATAATTAATACTGCTATTATGACATATTTTTTCATCAAATGCCTATAATTTATAAGCCAGTGTCAACTTCATCCTGATCTTTATTTTTATTACGTACTATGAACTGAAATTAAGTATTAAGAGTATTTAAAGTATAAGCCTTATACAAAAACAAAGCAGTAACATAGTCAAATAATATTTCTAAAGTACAGTAATAAAACTGTGCAAATAATGGGAAATTAACATAATGTTAAACATAACATTATACCTTCTTATATTGCTCTCTAGGCAGCCTGATCTTGTGGATATTCTTGATGCATATTAATGTTTGAATATTTATTTTGTTTATTTGGGTATTTGCATCCTTAGGCAAATAATCTAAATCAAAGTGAAAGGGTTTCCCAAATATTATGCAATAGAGATAGGTATGTATGTGCATGTGTGTATATATGTATGTGTGTATACATACATACATACATACATACATACATACATACATACATACATACATACATACCTACAAACACAAAAACAAATGTTATCATGTGAAAAGTTTCCTGAACCATTTTAAAGCAAATTTCAGCATACCAAGATAAGTTAGGGAAAGGGGATTCTAATTTGGAGAAAATTCGATGGATATTTCTTTAGAGGAGTTTGCAGTTCAATGGCAACTATAAACCTTCCAGAGACTTAAGAATCTTGCCTATCAAAGTACCAGAACAAGATGTTCTTGGCAAGGTAGGAAAGTTCTCTTTGGGGAATACTGACTGGTGAAGTGGTGAATTTCATTGAAAGAGAAATATAGGAGATATTTATGCTAGATTTTTGTGGATGGCAACTTTTGGAGCAGAAATATTCTAATAGATGTTTAAAAGTTTCCCTAGAAACTTAATTGAAGGCCAAGGCAATTGCTATTTTGCATTTTGCGTGATCTGCAGGAGTCCATGCTGGCAGTGTGTCTAACCTTCAAGTCTAGCCATGCCATTCAGTAAACTTTTCAAGAGTGCTTTTAACCCAGACCTACAATTAAATATCCAAAAATTATTTTGACAAATTGTTTTAGAGCAGAAGAAGAAGCCTTACTACTGCCTTTCGGTGTAGGGTAGTTTGCTGAAAGAAAAAGGTTCTGGGTTTTTTTTTAATTTGGGAAATGGGAGTTCTTTATCCATAGAGAATGTATTATTGGCACTCATAGTATTGCTGTGGTAGTGGATTATTGAGTTTACTTCAAAACAAAAGATAGAAAAAAGATGCTACTCTTACGTCATGCATTTTTTTGAAATAGGCATTATGCTATTAATACTAATAAAGCTCCAAATGTGTTTTGATGGGGTTTTGTCAAACTTTGAGGTGCCATGATCCCTTAAAATAATGAATCATTTGTATCCTGCCCCCTCCCTGATGATATTGAATTAAAGAATTATAAATTCTGTAATTGTCTAGAACTTCTTACACTTTTCTATGTGAACTATCAGGGTATCAAAATCCTCTCAGAAGTCATTATGTAGAAAGGATTTTGACATATTATTCAAAGGATTTGCATATATCCCAACAATTAAGTAAATTAATGCAAATACAGCCACTGATGCATATATATGCAAGATCTAAAATTAACTCCTTAATTTTTCTCCAGGAAGAAGAAATGCACAAGGGAAATCTACAAAGGTGAGTAAAGATGAAAAAAAGAAATCACAAATGAACACTGTAATATATTAACACATTTACCTACATTTGCAGTAAGTTTCTTTTTCATTTCATTTTCATTTTATTTTCAATCTTCTCATTTGAAAATTATTAGAATCTTTCCATGACAATTGTTTGCTAGCTGTGTTTATTTGTTTTGCACAAGCATTCAGTGCTTAAAATGAAGTCCACAGTTTAAAGTAGAAATGAACCAGTATCTTTTAAAGGATTTTCATATGATTTCCTTCCTTCCTTCCTTCCTTCCTTCCTTCCTTCCTTCCTTTCTTTAGGGCAATGTCAGTTTCCTCCATGTCAGAGTTCAAGCGTTTGATGGACATTTCTCCCTTTCTTCCTGAAAAGACTATACCATCCTCTAACACCAAAGAAGATACAACACCTCCATTATCTCCTGATGATTTGAAATACATAGAGGAGTTTAACAAAAATTGGGATTACAACACTACCAGAAGCCAGAGTGGAACTTTAGAAAGGCCTTCAGATACATGGGCAGAAAGGACAGAGATGGGAAAGGCAGGAAATAATTCTGTTCCAGATCCATTCCAGCCATCTTCATGGTACCTTACCACAAGTGTTACTATGACAACTAACACCATGACGAGTCCTGAACACTGCCAGAAACAGTCACCAAGAAGTCACATTGTCACAGAAAAAATAGGAGTTAGAGTCTTCCATAGTCCACCATTGGTTCGCAGGTTTGATAACTCACTTGTCCCTGGTAGTGAAGGAAAAAACCAACCTGAGACAGACTTTTTGTTTCCCGTGACCAAAGCTAAAGGAAATGTGGGTGAAATCAAAAGTGCTTCATCAGAAGTGTTTGGAAGATGGTCCTGTGACCTCTCCAAACATCATAATGATTTCCTGGAAACTGGCCTTCATCCAATTGAACATCCGATCTGTACTACAGTGGGTTTTGCCTCATCCTTGCACAATCTGGAGTTGTCCAAAAACATGAGTGATGATATGAAAGAAGTAGCTTTTTCTGTCAGAAATGCAATACATTCAAGCTCAACAGATCTTCAGTTTAGAGACACAGCTTGTCAAACTAATGGAATGAGAACAATGGGGACCCAGACTACTCAAACTATCAATGTGGGCTTACAGACAGACGCTTTGCGTACAATCACTAGCAGTCCACATAAATGTCTGACACCAAAGGGGGGCTCTACACCTATTTCATCACCATCAAGAAGTTTAAGAAGCAGGCAAATGGCTACTGCTATTGAAAAGGTCCAGGGCAAATATGAACGAACATGTTGCTCTCCAAAATATGGTTCTCCAAAATTGCAGAAAAAAGTTTGTTCCAAAACAGATCAGCCAATTAACCGGACATTACCAACCACACCTCAGAAAGGATTTAGTGAATCTGCTTGGGCCAGATCCACCACTACAAGAGAGAGTCCAGTTCACACTACAATAAATGATGGCCTCTCTAGTCTATTCAATATCATTGACCATACCCCTATCACTTACGATACTTTCCAAAGATGCTCCAGATCCAGCAGCCGGTCAAGATCAGCCGAACCCAGGCCAGAACTTGGGTCTATGCAAGATATGTGCACAGATATACGGGGCAGGTCACCCAGTCCTCTCCGTTTGGGAACAGAACCACAAAAAGATGAAACAGGTGAAATTACAAGTATCAGGCAAGATTTATCTGCTCCTCCGGGACACATGCTAACAGAAAATGCTGCCAGAATCCTGAGCAAGAAATTTATAGAGAATGCCTTAGCTTCACATACCCCTCCAAGTCTAAGCAATGAAAACTATCACCCAAAAGAAGAAGTCAAAGTTGAACCAGGATCCATTGAGGTAATAAATTTTATCCTTATAATAGTAAAACAAATTAGAAATGTTTGTGTAGTTTGTAAGTGCTGCTTAATACTTACATTGTTTTGACTCAAAAAGAAATAGATTGCTATTATGTAGGTTGTAAATTTTTTAAGAACTTGATAACTTCTTTACTTTCCAAATGGATTTTTGAAGATATAGTGTTTCTATGTGATAAATCATAGAGCACTTGAAGTTGGATTTCTAAAATCAACTTAATTCTGTGAAAAAAAATATTCACTTTCTTTTGGAATTTTTGCATTTCTTTGCCATTGAATATTATCAGAACTTCATGTGGTCCCTAATGCCGCACAAAATAGCTGTTACTGAACAGTTGGTGTTTGTTTCATTTATATAATAAAAAAGGAATTCAACAATATAGAAAAATAATTATTCCTTGATTTAATCAATTCAACTACAGGGATAACTAGGGTATTTATTATTATTAGCTCATTGAACAATAAGGACTGATTTATGTATATAAATCTAATATGTTTGACTTTCATTATTGTAATAATGAAATTCTCACCATACAGATTGAAATCATGCTTTGCTCAAAATAAATTTCGTACAACTTTTGCTATCTGGTGGTGTTTTTCATCAAATTTCTACATAAAGCTCTGAGAAAAATCAATTTCAAAGATAACATTTAAAAAAAGAGCAAATTAGAAAAAGATATGAATATTTTTTTTCACAAGACTACATATCTAGTAATGGTTCATTTGAAAGGTAGCAAATATATCATA
This sequence comes from Psammodynastes pulverulentus, assembly GCA_025802295.1. Taxonomy (NCBI): domain Eukaryota; kingdom Metazoa; phylum Chordata; class Lepidosauria; order Squamata; family Psammodynastidae; genus Psammodynastes; species Psammodynastes pulverulentus. The sequence continues at coordinate 22,740,383 of JAOYMU010000292.1, read as the reverse complement.
TATATAATATATATTGCCATTATTGCAATTTCAAATATGTTTCACATATTTGGTATGGTATGGTTAGAATTCAGTTAGAATAACCGAACTGAAGGGTGCATATTAATATTAATTACTTTCTATATAGTTTAAACACTTAATTCTTGCACTTAGCTAATACCTAATACCCTTTACATGCTTTGTATTTTAATTCCCTAGTACCCCATTTTTTGTCATTTTTTTATTACTAACAGTTTAACACTCATTATGAGTAGGAGATGGCAAGTAGAATGAGGAGAAGTGAGGCGAAAATTATGGGAAGTGAAGTTTAACATATCTAGAAGATCCAAAGTTCAGGAAAGTATAGCATTCAGGAAATATTTATAGATATCACACTGTGCTCCCATTTTACACCATCCTAAGATAACTTAAGGGACGCGGTGGCTCAGTGGCTAAGATTCTGAGCTTGTTGATCAGAAAGGTCAGCAGTTCAGTGGTTCGAAGCCCTAGTGCCACGTAACAGAGTGAGCTCCCATTACTTGTCCCAGCTTCTGCCAACCTAGCAGTTCGAAACCATGTAAAAATTCAAGTAGAAAAATAGGGACCACTTTGGTGGGAAGGTAACAACATTATGTGCGCCTTTGGCATTTAGTCATGCCGGCCACATGACCACGGAGACCTCTTCATCTTTGTAATGGAAATGAGCACTGCCCACTAAAGCCGACTACCACGACTACCACGTATGTGCAAAAAGAACCTTTACCTTTTTAAGATAACTTAGCTGCAAGGAATGGTTCCCTAGAATGTACATTGATTAAGCAGAATTGAATGTGAGGTTACAATAAACGTATCAGATTGAAAACAAATCTGATTCTTTGAACTACATACTCTATATTTACTAATTTAGTTTCCAAACTAGTGTGGAATTCAAACAGTAGTACCCTGAAACTGGTTTGGGTAATGTAGAGAAATGTGGAGAAAAGAAGTGCAAATGAATTCTTCTAGGTCATGTAGTTGAGAGGCACTCAATAGAATTGGCATATTCTAGCAAAGTAAAATGTCCTTGTCCAAATAAAAATATTTAGGTTTCGGGATGGAGGAAGAGGAACTTCAGTACAGTATATAGGATACATGACTCTGAATGAAATTTCATTATTATAGCTAAACTTAGTTTAGTATATTTATTTTTGAAGTGCTTAAAGCTAGTCAACTTTTAATGGACAATAATAAAAAATATCTTTAATTTGCACTGATAGATTAATGCAGGGGTCCTCAAACTTGGCAACTTTAAGACTTGTGGATTTCAACTCCCAGAATTTTCCAGCCAGCTATGCTATGCTATAAGTCTTAAAAGTTGCCAAGTTTGGAGACCTCTGGATTAATGTATATGTAATAGCAATAGCACTTAGACTTATATACTGTTTTGTAGTGCCTTACATCCCTCTCTAGCAGTTTACAGAGTCAGCATATTGCCCCCAACAATCTGGGTCCTCATTTTATCGACCTTGGAAGGATGGAAGGCTGAGTC
>JAOYMU010000292.1:22457104-22470516 GCA_025802295.1 Psammodynastes pulverulentus | reverse complement strand
CAGCATAGCATAGCTGGCTGGAGAATTCTGGGAGTTGAAGTCCACAAGTCTTAAAGTTGCCAAGTTTGGAGACCACTGTTATAATTCATCTAAGTAATTACTTAAATTAACAACTAAATAACTAATTATCAATTACAAGGATGTTAATTTATATATTAGAAATCTGGTAGAACCAGTGAAATGGCAGCAGATGGAATAGAAAAAACATCTCTATTTTCACAGAAAAGGGAGGAAAAGCCAGGGAACTGGCTAATGGGCTTCAGATAAGAGCCTTCTCTCTGACATTGCCCCTGCCCTCTGGAACATCTTGCCTCCTGAAGTGAAGTCAGATCCAATCCTGACCTTCCATAAGAGTTTAAAAATCTGGCTCTGCCATTTGGCTTGGGGCATCAGCGGAGGGGTTTCAAACTGGCGATGATTGATTGATTAAAAATGGATCCCATCCTCTCTCCCTCTCATCATATTCCCTCACCTCCATCTTTCTAAGCTAGTTGATTTTACATTATTGCATTTACATTATTATAATATTTACATTATTTATATTATTATTATAGTTATATCTTTTAATATGGTAAGCTACACAGAGTTATTGTGGCAAAATGGGCGGCTAATAAATTTTACAAATAAATTAATAAAAACTTCCTACAATCCTATTCACGTGCCTTCCTACCACCTCCCTAATCCTTCAATTTAGTCATTACACCTTATTGGCTCTCTTCCCCTGTGTAATTTCTAAATTCTACGTTACACCCACCTCTCACCCTCTATATTGGCTATTAAGCTGTCTGAAGGGGACTGGCTACTATGTTCCAGAACCTGTTAAGGTTACCCCAACCTCTTTAAGTGTTTTTAAAATAGATAGGTTGGATGAAATTGGTAGTTTGACCTTAAGTCTTCCTTTGGTGTTGATAGCTACTTTTCTATTTCAACCCATATTTTGCAGATATGAACCAGCTCTTCCATTCATTAGATTCCATTTGTGCTTTCGTTATTTAGTTATGAAGTTTTTAATAGTCACAATTCTGGCAAGATATGAGACAACACCGAGGACATCTGCTTTCCTTTTGTTATTTCGGCTATGCCGTGCATAAACAGGGAATGATGGATTGCCTCTTGGTCCTTAACAGAAACATGGAAAAGACCTGGATTTAATTGTTCTGTATTTATTGCACAAAAGGAGTGAATTATGACCTACTTAGCAGCATCTCCATTGAAAGTGAATATTAACATTGGAGAGAATGAAGAACTGTTCTTTGCCAGAGATATAACCCTGTCAAATCAGCTCCCTCCCTCTTGCTGTGCTCTACTGGAAAAAAAACCTCATGAATGTGCTACCTCCTGCCAGTTAAAGCTCAGGGTGAAATGCAAAACCAAAAGCTGCCAATAGTTATATATTTGATTCAGATGTTGTGAGATGTGTTTGGTTTTTCTTTACAGGGTGTGAGATCAGTCAGGAAAAAGGGAAGAATGCAACAACGCAGAATGAAATTAACATATCTATGCATGCAGGGAGAGTTTATCGCTCCCCCCCCCCCACACCATTGAAATGATATATGTTTAGGATGGGAATTTAGCAGAGCTGGAGCACTGTAGATTTCTCTATAGAGTTTGATTCTACCCTAGGTTTGCTGACCCTTGGCAGCTTTAATATCAAAGGGTTTGCATTCCAAAGAGATTGATTTTCCCTGGACTTGCTCACTCCCCCGTGCTATTCTAACTGAATAGGAGCAGATGGTCTCAAAAGCTTTAGTTTGAAAATAGGATCAGAACAACGGATCGAGCAGTTCTGATCCAGTTTCATGGGCTTTTTTTTTCTCCTGGAGAGATAGTCTTCCTGCATATAGAAAGCCACAGAATATGGTGCTCTGTCCCCCTCTTGTGGATACAAGATCATGGATAGTCAGTTGCTATGTAAGGACTCGGCTTAAAAGTAAGGAAGAATTATATCTCCAGATACCAAACTGAAGATCGGTGTGTATTCATCAAGGATTCCTTTCAGCTCTCATATTTAAAGGATCCAAGTAGATTGCAATTATTTTTACATAAAGCTCTAGAATTCCTTTGCTATTCAATGCTGTCTTTGTCTTGCCTTAACCTTTTTTTTAAATCAAATGGTTCAATAAACGGTTCAAGTATATCATTTAAAAAAAATCTTTCTGTTTCTTCCTCTTTACCTGGACTCCTACTAAGTTTACCATCTCTCTCTCTCTCTGGACCAGTTGACTTTTTTTCTGTTGTCATCCCACTCTACCACATGTTTTAATCAATCAAGAATCAATCATATCTGCCTTGTGAGAATGCAACAAGGTGTATCATAATGATAATTGTGTAGAATTGTGGGCCGTTCATTTTTGAAACTTGCTTATTAGGCTTTGGACTGTTTTCAGGAATTTTTTTGCTCTTCAAGAAATTAAGAAGGAGCTTTCTAGTTGCATCCATGCGGTCTTGTCTTCTTTAGTTCTTTTCTCTTTATTTCAGCACAAAAATGAAGAGAGTATTGTACTTTCCTGAACCTTGTGCAATACTGCATTTATCTGAATGGAACAATTAATTCCTTCCCACTCCCATAGCCTGCATTTAAAATGGGGGAGTTGTTTTAGATTCTCTGAAAACAAATTAATGAAAATAGTTTACTATTTGGGTCGATATGGAATTTGGGCACTTCAATCCCTTCCTCATGCAGGGCCTCCCTTACTACATCCTCTTCATCATGGAGAAAAGAGAACACAATCTGCATCTGGGCACATCACACAAAACCCTTCAAAGAGAGCAAGCTAAATGGTTAGTTTTATTGTGATAGATCATGTAAATTTGCAAGCAGCCTTGACCAGGGGAATAGTGGTGTCTTGATTCCTTCAACAGCTGTGAAGGCACCAAGATTCAGTGGCTTCCACAGTTCCAGCATGAAATTCAGAATGGCAACCAAGTCTTTTTGAAATGCTCTTTCTAGCCCTATTTCCTTGAAATAGTTGGCATGGGGCACTTAATTGAGACTTGATGCAATGTAGGTCTGTTTTGGGGGTAGGCCCGTTAAGTAACCATATTAAATTAATTCAAATGTGCTTTTGGCATGGTTTCCCCAGTTCATCTGCTTTTGGACTATTTTAGCACTCTTTTGGAGACCATGTAGAACACACAGGCCTCAAATGTGGTGGATGGCATGAAGTAGATGCATCATATTGGCCTCAGCTTCTTGGAGGCAAAGTAACACATGGCTCAAAAGATTAAACTAGAGACCTTTTCATAATACCTATAGAAGAAAAGCTATGGAAGAGCCATTGTACATAACCTAATTAATATTGAAAGAGCATTTTGAAATAATGGATGAGAATATGTTCTCTAAGTCATTGGAGCTTTTGCTACTTTGTTTTCAAACAAAAATAATCTTTTTTGGGGGGAATGCAGCATTTGATTCAATAAAGGATTTGATTCAAAGATATAGAGAAGAATACTCTTAAGGTTCTATATTTGTAATACTTCTCCAAGGCTCAAGCTAAAATGTTTAGGCAGACATTTTGATTGTGTTACTGTGACTCACTTGCCTCTGTTCCACCAAAAGAGCAGAGGTGATGGACTCTATATTGTAAGTATTTCTTAATAAAATTTGTCAACTCTCAGCCTTTGAATTGGCTTTCTATCAAAGGAGAACTGAGATCAAACAGTATTAATTCTGTGTGGTAAAGATTTGATACTTTCTTTAAAAATTCAACAGTAACAATGGAATTGACATATATAATATATCTTTGAAGTTTGGCATTACTGTATTTTTAATACCTTTTTCTGATTATTTTAATTTTTGAGAGTTTGTTAAAATATTTTCTTCTTTTTTTAGTTTTTTTCTTTTCTTTTCTTAGATTCTTTATTTTTCTGTTTTAGGCTTTTTTAATTAGGCTAATTTTTGTTATCCTATAATAGATATATATCCATGTGTACTCATTATTAAACTGTTACATTATAAATTTGCAACATTCTTTCCACAACCTTCAATTGTAATGTGTTTAAAAATCAACAAAAATTATAGTAAAACATACAGCTTTTCAGACACTCCCAATTAAAAGAGCAAATAACATGACAGTGAAAATACATTAAATGAAGCAAAAGGGAATAAAACCACAAAAGGGGATCATTGTTAAGAGTTGGAAATTGTTATGTACAGCTTCAAATGGTTCAACTGTCATTGTCCTCTCTTTCTTTTTCTATCAGTAGTTGTTCTTCAAGTACTTTCTTCCTGCAGATACAAGATTTATTCTACCTTATAGTTTCTCTGCACTCTGGAAAAAATTATGTTCAAATTATATGTGTGTGTGTGTGTGTGTGTTTTGTGTGTGTGTGTGTGTGTGTGTGTGTGTGTGTGTGTAGGTTTTGACATATTCGGGTCTTGTCCCGTGTAAAATTGAGGGTGTCTTGGCGACGTTTTGATGAGGTCTCATTCGTCATCTTCAGGCTGGAGCTTCCGGCTTCGTGCTCTGCGAGAAATTTCTGGCAGTCCTTGTTTACAAATCTTACCAGCTTCAAAGCCCGCTTCAGAGATCAGGGCTTCAATATCCAAGGCTCCAGGCGAGACTACCTGCGCCCCTGGGCGGAGCCCCACCGCAGTGTAGGGTGATAAAGGAGAAATATATTGAGGAGGAGGAGGGGAAAGGACCATTGGCTCTAACCTAACTCCTGATGACGTTCCTGGAATAGCCTCCCTGAAGTCTTTTCGGAGAGCCTTGACTGGGCATCATGTGCTGATCATGTGCTGATCCTGACGGACAATGTGGCCACCAAGGCCCACATCAACAGACAAGGGGGCACACGGTCCCAGTCTCTAATGTCCGAGGCCAAGGAACTTTGTTGCTGGGCGGAGAGAAACCTGCTTTCCATCAAGGCGGAGCATATCTCGGGGTCTTCCAATGTGCAAGCAGATTGGCTCAGCAGAGCCACGGTGGACCCGACGGAGTGGCAGTTGCATCCAGAACTGTTTCTACAGCTGTCAGCTCGGTTCGGGGAACTGGTGGTAGATCTATTTGCGTCTCCCACCAACGCTCAACTGACCAGATTCATATCGCGCTTTCCAGCCCCAGGAGCCGAGGCGGTGGACGTTCTCAGGTGTCGGTGGGCCCCGGGTCTACTGTATGCCTTCCCGCCGCTGTCACTGATTCCGGCTGTGATCAGGAAGCTTCAGAAGGAGAGAGCAACGCTGCTGCTGGTGGCGCCCTTTTGGCCCAGGAGACCGTGGTTTGCGGATCTGATGGACTTGTCGACAACCGAGCCGTGGAGGATTCCACCAGACCAGATCGAGCTGTGCCAGGGACCAATACGTCACCCAGAACCCCAGTGGCTCCAACTAGCTGTCTGGCGGTTGAGCACGACCTTTTAGTGGCAGATAATTTTTCAGAAGATGTCATAGTTACACTTCAGGCAGCAAGGCGTTCCTCCACTAATCGCATTTACGATGCCATGTGGAGGACCTTTTGTAGTTGGTGTCACAGACAGAACGTAAGTTACACTAGGTTGCCTGTGGCTCAGCTTTTACAGTTTTTCAGGAAGGTTTAAACAAAGGTCTATCTCCTAATACCATACGTAGGCAGGTAGCGGCGCTAGCATCAGTTTTGTCCTGTACTGGGGTGGATTCCTTGTCTCAGCATCCTCTCATTAAGAGATTTTTGAGAGGCGCTACTAATTTGAGGCCTCCGGTGGTTCACAGGTATCCCACTTGGAACCTTCCTTTGGTACTCCGGGATATGTCAGAGGATCTCTTTGAATCTCTAAGGTCAATTTCGTTAAAAAAATTGACCTTTAAGGTAGATTTTCTAGTTGCCATTATGTCGGCCTGGAGGATTTCTGAATTGGCCGCCTTGTCTATGAGGCAGGACCTATGCATTTTTCACACTGATAGGGTCGTGCTTAGACTGGACCCTTCATTTGTCCCTAAGATCAATTCCATTTTTCACAGGGCGCAGGAATTGGTGCTTCCCAATTTTTGTCCTGATCCCAGGCACCCTAGAGAGAACTGGCATAAATTGGATGTCAGGAGGGCCATTCGTATTTATTTGAAACGAACGGCCAGGATCAGAAAGACAGAGGCCTTGTTTGTTTCCTTTACGGAAGCTTCCTTAGGTCGGAAGGTTTCCTCTTCGACCATAGGTAAGTGGATTAGGTCAACCCTAACCATGGCGTATGATGCTCAGAAAGTGCCCAGGCCTCAGAGTATAACGGCACATTCCACCAAGAGTGAGGCCACCACAGCGGCCTGGTCCACTCAGGTGTCGGTTGAGGAGATTTGTAGGGCAGCCACGTGGGCCTCTCCTACTCCATTCATTAGACATTAGAGACATTCGCTTCAACAGATGCTGCCTTTGATAGGAGGGTTCTTGAGCAGGTAGTGTCAGGGGGTAGTAGCCGGGACTATCCGCAGGCCCTCCCTAGTCAGAGGTAAACTTGGGTATGTCCCGTACTTCCTGGATCCCGTCACCTTATTGCTGGAGAAGAGGCATTGGTCTTACCTGAACAGGTCTTCTCAGCGTAAGGTGACGGGATCCAGCCCCACCCAGGGTGCCAGCTGGTCCATGGTGAAACTGAGGACGTCGGGAGGAGACTTCCACTGACTTCGCTACAACCTCGCTGAAACTGGGGAATGGGAAGGAAGTGACCTCAGTTTCACACTCTGTCTATACAGCTATGAGGAGTCTACCCATACTTCCTGTATCCCATCACCTTACGCTGAGAAGACGCGTTCAGGTAAGACCAACGCCTCTTTTCATTGTGTTCCTAAATGATGAATTAATTGTATATATCCAACCCAACAACTACTAATAATTTGGGATAAAAATTCAGTAAGTAACTTTAGAATGGTTCAAGAGGGAGAACATAATTGTCAATATGCAAACTACATAATAGTTGTGTAATCTATTTACAAATAATAGTGGTTCTCTTTCCAGTCTTTATAACTACTGTACAAAATTAGTTATACTGTAAATCCTATTCAGCTGTTTATCTGACAAATGTTAAAATCATCTGAATGACCACAAAATTAATGTACTTTGTCTCTGTAAAAAGTGTAATAATGGAAAACATGACCTATCATTTTAATATTCCAGTGGTTCCAGAACCACAAGGGCAAACATATTCATTAAAAAGAATGCCTGGTAAAATGCTTTCTATTTTGACATAGTTAAAATGGTAAGGTAGCAAACTGGTTCCCAACAGAGGTCAGTTTTCAGGATTTAATTTTTTTGTATATTTTACCTAAATTAGGTATTCTGCATCCAAAATTCCTCAGAATTTCTCGAGTCCTCTCATAGTCCATGTATAGCACAAACTGTGCTAAAAGGCCATATGGCAACTGTTTCCTTAGAATTGCTGTTTTCTAGTTTGTTTGAAAATTACTGGCAGAGCCAGCCAAACTAAGAACAGGTTAACAAAAACCAAAATGCCTTTGATAATCCTAATTATTAATGGGGGAATAGAAGGTGGAAAGATAGTGTTCTTGAAAATGACTAACTGGAATATAACCCCAAGTCTAATTAGATACTATTTAGACATTAGAAATTGGGCCACTGTTTTTGTGTAAAATAATTTTAGACTACAAACTCTCAAATGAAAATGTAAAGAACAACTTAGCCTTCTTCTTTCCTAAGGCATGAAATGCCACACCTAGGAACACAAAAAATTACTTATTAAATTCTAGGGTAAAATACCCACCAACCAGTCTCTACTAGGATATCAATTTATAACATGCAATTCAATTTACTGGCATTAACACTTATGGCCAGGTAAAGATTCTACCTTTATCCATAAATCTCTGAGTACAGATAAAGTATTTTGATGAATGTTTCTATAGCCTCTGTATAGAGGGCCAAGACAGCTGCACTACTCAAGGAACACACAGAGTACAACGTTCAGAATAAAACATGTAAGAACAAGAAATAATGTGTTCTCAGTTAAAGAACTTTGGCACAAAGATGACTTTTACAGGAAATGAAGCTAATATAGATTTCAAACACGTCAAGCACTCATTAAAAGATACTCCTCTTTGATAAAATTTTCCCACTGTAACTCTAATAATCAAGAAAGTAAAGGCATGAAAGCTCATGCAACAAGTGCCACTTTCATGGGTTAGCAAAGGAAGAGAGAAAACAATCCTCTGAATATTAATGTGAATTCAGCTGTACAAGATGAATGCTAAAACATTGTTTACAATTAAAAAGCATCTTTATTTTCTCCTAAAATTGCCCTTACAAATTAGAAACTTTGCAGGATAAACTCTGTTACACACTAATTCAATCTAAGAGTTAATGGCCAGGAAATAATTACATATAATGTATGTCTCCAGGCAGATGGCATTGGAGTCACTCAAAAATATTTTATAATAAATAGTATCAAACTGTTTTACATCTTTATTGGCAATATATATAATTCAGATACAATCACTTCTGATTTTTCATTGTTAGTTCACTTTTCCATTATGTCAAGGATCTCCATTAGTGCTTATGGAGGCCAATATACTCAATCTATGCTTGCCAAGTCCTGTACCTGTTAATCACTAAAACAAATAATTCTTTAAAAAAAAATTGATGTTCTGCACAGCTAATCATTATATTCTATATTTCATATCCAATAATTCTTTGTATTCCTTGTAGGCAATCTTACAGGTGGGGAAAATGTTACGTTTCTACAACTTCTACTTTTTAAAATAAATGTCCACACTTATCCCCCCCCCCCAAAATAAAGGCTAATTGAGGGGATTAAAATGAGTAGTGGCTGAACAATACACAATACTATAAAGCTATCTTGCTGTTTTTTCTTCTGAGATTTCATACTTCATTACCCATATTCAAAATGAATCTGATACTGTTCAAATGGACAAGCCCTCCTGCATGGCAGTCTTTTTAAAAAAAGTTTCCATATCATGATATCAAAATGCTGAATGCACAAATTGATTTTAAAAAATTCAGGTCTCTGAGACATAATTCACAGATCTTCCAAACCTGATTGATAATAAATAATAACTTTCATATGAATTGTACCGTGACTCCCAGAATTCCCTACCATCCTGAGTATTGGCTCAGAATTATATGACCTCTGGCCAAAAATCTCATGAAAATAAATAGGTTGGGGAAAGCTACAAAGTTGTTTCATGGACTGTTAGCATATTTGCTTCTTTTTAAAAGATACTCACACTTTTCCAGGAATTAACAGAATATGCCAAATTAGGGACAGTGCAAATACAACCTATTTCAAATGCTTATGTTTCTAAGTAAATACATTTCTTGTATTAATTATAGTAATTCCAATTGGCAGCAAGTCTCAGAAAGAAATCCCTTCTACTATCCAACTGCAAATCCATCATCACGTTTATTTAAAATAAAAATTAACTTGCATTTTTTCTAAAACAGAAGCAAAATATAAATGCAATGCAAATAAATATTTACTTGAACTGCTGGACATCCCCCTTTTCTGTACAGCCCTTGCTTTGCACCACCCCAGATTTGTTACTAAGCTTTCTCTCTCCTGAGCAGATTCTGGGTACATAAAGAATCATTTCTGTTTGCACTGTAGAAGCAGTTATTCTATCCAGAAAGCCGTTTAGCTGAATATTACTCAAGGTGAAAGACACTACTGCATTTAAAAAAATTATTTATAGAAAGTAAAATATTCTTCACTGCATCAACTAACCCAAAAACCAATACAGCCAATCTCAGTGGAGGGATGAATGAAACATATAAACATAACCAGGAAGAAAATCAATTCCTTTATTTCCAGGTTAAACAAACTTCAGTGGCAAGAAATAAACAACTCTCTTCAAAGGAAGTAGTAAAGTGGAAGCTCAGAAGCACCACATGACCTACATCACATTCACCAAAAGACTAGCAACCATGGTATTTATTAACCCAACCAACCCATCAAATTCATAGCATTTCCCATTTTCAGTTCGCGTCCTGCCCAAGAAGTAAAGGCACCCACAGATAATTTTGCAAGCCCTATAGTACGTCTAAATGCCCTCAAATGGGGGAAACAGCCCGGACAGCTGAGTTTGGCTACTTCCTCCCACAATGCAACTTGGGCCAGCCTCACGATTTCAAACCCTCCATTCACGGAAACAAAATTAAAAGAGGTCAACAATACTCCTCTGCCCCTCCCGTATTTCATCCAAGGCACCAACTGCGCTTGAAAAGAGATGGGTTCCCTCTCCCCATTTCTTTCAAGACTCGGGGGGTACCCAGAGTTTCCGGGTGAGAAGGGAAGCGGGCCCGCCCCTGGCCCTCCCCAGTTAGCAGCAGGGCTGGGAGGGCCTTCCATGTGCAAAGGGAGAAGGCGGCGGCACTGGCTGGGGATACTCACATCCGTCTATCTCCTCCTGAACGTCCTCCTGGAGCAGCGACAGATCTGGGCAGGCGGATTAAGACAAGACAAAAGACAACGTGAATTCTCGCCGAGGGACTCCGCGCGGCGCCCTCTCCTACCCCCCTCCACTCCAGGCTCATTACCAGCTCCTTTTGGCACCCGAGCCCACACCTCGCCCCCTCCTCACATTCACACTCCGAGGGAAGAGAGACGGAAGGGGGACGCCTCCCCTCTGCCAACAAATCCCACAAGCCCTTCCTACCTCACTGTGACTGAGATACGCGAGCAGCAGGGTTTTTTTTTTCCTTCAAAAGAAGAGAGGGGGGAAAAACACCCCACACTTTCACCATAGTTGCTCCCGCACAGGCTCACACCCCGTGCAACACGGGGGGGAGGCCCGATACCCCACCCAAATTGGGGAGTTGTTTGGGTGGGGGGTCTCTCTCAATCTAAGGCGCCGCTGTCTTTCCTTTTGGGACTTATTTGTTTCAAAGGAGGGGGCTCTCGCAACGGGACGGTGGGGTGGGGGAATTGGGGTAAAAGGGAGGTGCTACCTACCCGCCATGTTCCTGCAAACCTCCCCGCCCGGTTCCAGGGGCTACATTTAACTGCAAGGACACCAAGAAGCGAGGGCTGAGGGAAAAGACGGCTGGCTTGAGGCCTTTGGGCCCAGGCGCGTTTCCGGGCGTCCCCGGGAGAGTCTCACACCGAGCGAGCGAGCGAGCCAGAGAGGGAGGGGTCTGAGTCGGACACAAACGGCTGCCCCCGCCTCCGCCAGGGAGGGAAGGCGGGCGAGCCTGCCTCAGACAAGCCGAGCAGCTCTGCTTTTCACCTCTCTTCTTCCGATTGACTCACCGCAGCCTCGAGAACCGCCTGAGCAGGGCGCAGCCCTGTAAAAGCGGTTTATCCCGGCCGGACAAGCCCAGCCGGAATCGGTAATGCGGAATGAATGGCTTTAGCCCGCTCGAAAAAAAGCCACATGGCACATTGGCGCGCCCCTCCTAGGGCCCAGTTCTTGTCCTAAGAATGGCTTCATTTGACTTGGACCCGACCTTGTCTCTCCCCCCCCCCCCGGGTCCATTCCCTTGAATCCCTTCAAATTGGTTGAAAGACATGAAATTTGAGATGTTGGTCTTTCCGGCCCTGGTGGGCAGTGGCATCGTTTCATACTTGAGCTGGAAGATTGCTAGTTAAGTGTTCTTTACATACTTTCTCTTTCTTGGATCAGACACTTGTTTTCCCCCCTTGTGAGCGGGTGTTTTCTTGGCATTGTCGGCGTTGTCACTAGCTTCATCTTTCTCTAGTTGGATGCTTTTAACTCCTATCTAGGTTACCTTGGAAGCTTTTTATTATTTTGTACTATTTTCCTATGTCGACTATTCTGCATTGAATTTAACTAACAATAAACTGGAATGATAAAATTGAACTCACTATTTTAACTGTAGGTGACCCCTTTGGTTTATAAGATGGCAAATGGAGCTATTGATGTCTGGCACAGCAATAAATAGATTAATCCATTATGATGTCATTCTATGAAGAACTACCTTTCAGAATTGGTGTCACAATGCAGCAAATTCATGCTTTGTCTTATCTCTTGGCAGTTTAAGAAATTGTTCAAAAAATTAATCTGAAACCATTGTTTGGAATGCAAACTACTATGTGAAGGAAAGACATATTAATAATAAGAATCCTTAGGCTCATATACAAGTACACTGAGATTTAAGAGAAAATATTTTGATGGAAAAATAGCTGCTGTATCCTAATGGTCAGAAATACTATCAGATAGGAGCTCCCTGGTTGAAATCTTATAGGATTAAAGCATTAAAGTGTCATATGACCATATTAATGTGATATGTTTCTTTCTTTTCTGCAGAAAAGTATGCTGGCATAAAATTTGCTGCTTCAGTTGCTAGCTCTGTTCTGTCACAGTAATGAGCTGATGACTATTGCTATCCTTACTGTTTGAATGCACAATACTTTAAAGAAAAGATTTGGTGAAATCCTCCACCATGCATCACCTGCCAACAGGAAAACAGCCACCAATCACTCTAATTTGAGATGAACTAATATAGGGAAATGCTTGATGTAGCATGCTATCAGGTTGTCTAATTAATAGGTTGCAGACCCTAATGTGTTCAGTATCTATGCTGTGTCAGGTTTTGAGACTGGCATTCTTAGGAAAGAGCTAAATCTCTGTTCAAATAACTGGTGAACAAGTTGCAGGCATGAAAGAGGGTGGGGGTAAGCAGGAGAGAGCAATTGATAATGAACAATTTCCACCTGGTAATGCTGCAAAAGCATGCCACTGTTGGCAAACAGCAGTACCAGGAATTAGACCAAAGTTTTAAAAAATGCAACCATATGTATACAGCAGAAAAGGTCTAATGTACTCTGCGATGGCAGAACCAGCCACAGACAACTTTTAGGACCTGGCTGTCTCTTCTAGTTTATATCAAACTTTGCAGCGCAGGACTAGCCCTTTCTTAAAGAAGCACTACTTTTTAAAAGTAGATCTAGTTCTTGAAATCCTTATTTACAAAACAGGTGCAGTTCTCTTTAAAAAGATGAAACCAATATTTAAAAGAAAGCTGCATTACCATATTAATGTACCAGACATCACTTAGGTACAGTGGTAGGATTCAAAAAAATTTACTACAGGTACTATAGGCATGGCTTGGTGGGCGTGGCTATGGGGTCATGTGACTGGGTAGGTCAAAAGACACAAACTCACTTTAACAATGCTCTTGCTTAGCAACCAAAATTTTGGGCTCCATTGTTGTCATGAGTCGAGGACTATCTCTGCCTTCCTCTGCATGGCAGCCTTGCCTAGTAAACTTCCCTTTTCTGGGAATTTATCCTGTGTTAGAGGCACCAAAATAACCAAGATAATATAAGGTCTGCTGGAGCAGGAGGTTGGACTAGATGACCTCCGAGGTCCCTTCCAGCCCTGGATTGCCATGCTGTTTCAAAGCATCCTCTGAAACTGTGTCTAGTGCCAAGGTTTGTGGTCTTTTCTTCCTCTCCTTTTTCCCTCCCTCCCTCCCTCTATCCATACGTCCATCCATTTCACTTTCCCTTCCCTC
>JAOYMU010000292.1:22402263-22418504 GCA_025802295.1 Psammodynastes pulverulentus | reverse complement strand
ACAAAGAATTTATACCAGGACAACATTTTTGTGTCAAAATGTGTTGTGTAACAAATTTAACGAGTTTTGAAGACATTGAGCACCGAAGTATCACTGTACAAACTTCACGGTTAATTCCTTGAGCCATTCAAGCGGGTTTTTCCTAAGATTCTTTGACAGTTAAGCACTGGGGGCTCCTGCCTTTCTTGTTGGATTGTTTCCTAAATAGCATATCTTCCCCAAGGTTATTCACACATTCCATTATAGTACTGATATATTTTATTTCATGCTTCCTTTATTGTAAATTGCATATAAGTTGAAGTTGCTACACATGCAGTAAACTAATAAAGATTCCATCATAAAAGTGCATAATAGTAAAAAGTGACAAATATAGAATTAGGAATTCTATAGATGTATTTTTTTCATATTCTTAAACTTATACGGTGAAAGAAAATCTATCTGTATGATCTTTTAAGAGTCAATCCTGACTTGATAGTACATTATAGATAGTACATAATTCTGCATATATGATCCTGATCTACAGGGTAGAATCATAGAAGGAATATCAACAATTATTTAGTCTGACTACCTGCTTGAAGTAGCATATTTATATTGCTTGTTATTACAGAATTGCTTGTTTAGATGTTATTTGGTAGAAGTTGTGGAGGCACAAATTATTTCTAAGTAGAAATGAGAGGGAACACTAATTTTCTTGCCATCTGTAGGATGTTCATGTTGACTCATAATTTTCAATGTAAAATGTTTCTGGGCGGCTACAGAAAAAGGTTCTTGAAAGCTCCTTTTGAACGAATAGAATAGAATAGATGTTCTGTGAAGAAGCTTTAATGCTCATTCTTCTATTATACAATACAGATCTTTAACTAAACCCCTGTTCTTTTGACAGTAAAAACAGTCAAATTAGAATAACTGTCTAATATAGCCTAAAAAAACGTTGTGACTATCTTTTTTTGAGAATAATTAGTGAATAACTTTTTGGGGGTTGAAATTTTCTGCCAAAATTCATACCCAATTTTGCTAAGAAGATTGACATAAGAATAAATAGTATAATTTTTAGTGGAAAAGTATTAGAAAAATAGTCTATTAAATCTTTTAGGGCTCATTCTTTGCAAAGGTTCAGCCAAATATTTATTTCTGTACACAGCGCAGTAACTTACAAGAAAATATTTGAGAATCAAGTTCATACATAAAAGTTAAAATGGAAAGAAAACAAAGTTTAGTATCAATATTTTACAGTGCCAATTTCAGGAGCTGTGCAATTCAATGAATAGAGAACAAAAAAATAATGCAACATTATGTCTATTTATGTAGTAGTAAGCCCAATCAATGCCATGTGATATTTTCCCAAGTATATATTCATTCAATTGCAGAGCTTCTAAAATTGCCATTGTAAAATATTGATAGAAAGCTTTGTTTTCTTTCCATTTTAACTTCTATATATAAAGTTGGCAGGTTATATTAATTTGATTTCTAGTTTTGTGTTTAGTATTGTAGCTAAGGTGAAGCAAAACAAATCCTGCTATAAAAATAAATCCAAATCTTCTTAGTTGAATGGGAAATGAACATGTTTCATATCCTTCTTAACTGGGAGAAAAATTCTCATCACAAAATAATCCTTAACTTCAGATTACACCTGGATTATGCAAATGTCAGGCCAAAATATGTTATGGAAATGTGGTTTATTTATAATTGAAAATATGATATGAACTAAGGAAATGGGTTAATTAGTAAATTATGTTTCAGCTAATCACGAGTGTTGTGTGAGCAAAGCAAAATAAAGAGGCATAGGACCACAAACAAACATTTTTCTACCAATAATTTCTGAGGGCCACCCATTAGATTCAAAAGAAAGTTCTTGACAATAAACCCACTGCACATACCAGAATTGGAGTAATGTGTGTAAGGTAAATCCCTACCATTCAGATTCAATGCTTGGGATTGGCTTTATGGTGTTCCATTGAAAAGTTTTCTGTAAAAGAATTTTCTAGAATCAATTCTTGCCTCCAAAACAATAATGAAGGTAGAGAAAATAAGACCTTTATGTGTGTCTCCTGTAACCTACCTCTTCAGATTCCAAAAAGAGTCATAAAGAGTCTTTTTGGAGTGAGAAGAATTGGTAAAATGATATAAAATTGCACTTCCAGTAGGTTTGATTCCTACTTTCTCCATAAATAAAGCAGCATACCTGCTTGTGTGCTGGATAGTATAAGATGGCATGAAAATTTATCTTTCAAGAAATAGCAGAATTATGTTACTCAAGCAAGAGAGTCCAAAAAATTTTTTCTGTTAAGTATTCACAGATTATTTTTATTCTTATCCAGGTCGACACTATATAATTATAATCTTTCATTATATAGTATAGCCAATTGTAGTAATGTTTCAGTGCACAGGGCACTTTGCTTCTTACGTAGCTATATATTCTATACAGTACACATTTTTCTTTAAAAAATCAGATTTGTTTAAACCTAAACAAAATAATGCATTGTACTCTTTGAATTGTTTGTATCAAATGTTGAATGGGCTGGACCCATTAATGTATCGAATGTTATAATCTATTAATATTGTTTGCTCCGTAAATTGTACAATTGCCAACAAGATTTGAGCCTATAACAATGTTTTAATTTAACCTCTAGTAAGCAATACTAATAAATGTTTGTAATTTCTGTGACACGGTTTTTCACGGTTGACAAAGATTAAGTGTAACTGAAGAGCAGTTCTTGCAAGATTCTTCATGGATAAAATAACCTATTCATTATAATATGTTAGATACCACTTGGATAAACTAAGATAAGTAACCACCTGTGACGTCATCTTAGATGATCTTGAAAAATGTGAAAGTGTAGATAGGGTTCTAGGTCATATGAGCTCTGTTACCTGTGATTCATCTGCGTGGCTGCTTAAAACATCTATAGAGGTAGGTATACATGGATATGGAAGGTAATTAATACTCTTTATGAGAGAGGATCATGTTGTCAGCTTTGAAATAATTTACCCCGTCCCCCAAGAGATCATCTCTAAATCTGGCTGCATTAGACAACATTTTTTAAACTTTCCTTATTTTGGTGAAGATTCTGGAGAACATAGTGAGATTTCAATTAGGGAGTCATAATAAAACAGATAATCTGGATCCCTTTCAATCAAACCAAGGCTTGGTTATTGTCAAATAGCATTGGTTACTATCAGGTTGATTATTTTGGTTAGGATTGGATGGTACAGGCAGGATATCACTCTTAATCCAGTTAAAGCACAGAATCTTTGTAGACTGCAGAATTTGGGACTGGGAGGCAGTGGGTTTTAATAGTTCTCTCCCTACTCACAATCAGTCATGGAGAAGGAACAATTGAACCCAGGGTTGCACTAATGAGTATCACAAGGCTTAGCCCTCCATTCTGTGCTATTTAACATCTGCGTATTTCCCATCCCAAACCAGGCCAGAGGTGCCATGTAAATCTTGATCTGGAGTCTATTGGTCCTCAATAACACCAAAGAAGCTCAGATTGAATCCCAGTAAATTGAGCTGTTCTTTCCTTTAAAAAGTAAGAAAGCTGTAAACTTGATCTAATCATTACTCTAGATAGGGGTAATACTTTCTCTGAAGGAGCTAGTCCAGAGGTGGTATTCGACCAGTTCGCACCGGTTCTGCTGCTCGGACGAACCTGTAGAAAAAATATGGCGGTTCGACCGAACCAGTAGCTAAAAAACATGCGCAGATGATCAGAGAGGGTCAGAGAGGCCTCTCCGATCATCTGCGCATGTTTTCCAGCTACTAGTTTGGTCGAATCAGCACTTTTTTGAGCTAAAAAAGTGCCAGTTCGGCCGAACCAGTAGCTAAAAAATGTGTGCCAATCAGCTGAGAGGATCAAAGAGTCCTCAGATGATCGGTGTGTGCATGCACAGAAGGGTGGGGGAACATGCACATGCTTGCATGTGCACTCACCCACACAGCAGGGAATCGGTGGCAACACTGGGAGAAAACCACCACTGAGCTAGTCCATAATTGGATGGTTCTGTTGCACTTTACAACTGCTAAAACAACAGGTAGAGATTATGGCCAGGATAGCTTTCATCCATTACACTTGAATTTAGAGACTCTAACAATAGTGACTCATCACTTCAGAAATATTACTATAATATGCTCTGAGAGGGAATTTCTTTGATGACAATCCAGAAACAGCAGTTGGTACAAAATACGATTGGACTGACTGGGTAAGAGCCACTCGTGTAATGTAATTGTTTTGTAATACTATTAACAATAAATTTTCAAATGCGATTATTGGTGCTAGTTTTACCCTATAAAATGATGGCTTGGTTACTAGTATTTGAGGAACTATTTTCAAAGTAATTCTGCTCTTTCCATGCACATTTCCAGAAGGGAATGCTTGGAATTCAATTGAAGTATTATGGATATTTGGGCCCAAACAGTCCTACTTTGTGATGCCATCAAAGTTGTGAAATACCCTGCCACTGAAAGTTTGCCTGAATGTCTACTGATCTTTCATGGGACAGCCAAGACATTTCTATTCAAGCAGGCGTGGGGAAGTTATTTGGACTGAATGATCTGATTGGGGAATTCTTATTTCTTATAGTGTTAATTTTACAGTAAAATTGGGCCATATGTTTTTATTATATCTTTTGAGGATTAATTTGGTTGTTTTACAATATTGATATTGTAATTTGCCAAGTTGTTGTATTGGCATAGTAGTAGTTTATTATCGGATTTCATACTAAGTAGTTTTTAATTCACTCAGAGTCTAGGATCCTGGGCAGCATAAAAATGCATGTAATAAATAATTTCCTGAAGACCATAAAAAGTTCATACTTCTACCATTTTCGCCAATACAGTAATATATATGAATATATATATAAAATCCTTATATAGGATTTGAAAAGATAAGTGTGCTGCTGGGTCAATGAAAGGCCTCATCCAGCATTCTTATTCCATAATGACCAACCAGTTGGCTACGGAAAGTCAATCAACAACATGTAATGGCATCTTCTGTCTGAAAGATTCTATTTGGAGAAGAAAGTGGATGGAAGATGATGAGTCTCCACATCCTACACACAAACAGCATCTAGCCCAAGAAATTGACTGATGGATTTTATAGAGTTACCTCTGTAATAAAGGATAAGGCTAATTTCATATAACATTAAAATGGCAATACTGTATAGACAAATTATATTTTTGTTTGGCTGCAACATTGAAAAATAAAATAGCTAAAATGTCATACCAATGTTCAGTGATGATGGATGGTATATTTTTCTTGAAAGGCCTGAATACTAAATGGAGCTGGAAGGGATCTTAGAGACCCCAACCTCCTGCTCATTGCAGAAATTACAATGCATAATGCAGCTGAAGACTTTCTGCCAGATGATTACCCAATCTGCTGAAGGCTCTCCAAGCAACTGAAGCCTTGATTTTTTTTTCTTATGTCAGTCAGCAGAATCATAGATCCAGACATTGAAAATCACTAAAGTAACAGGTGATAGCTGTCTTGTGTTTGGGGCCACAGAATAGAATATTGCTTATTAAAAATTGGACACTATAGTAACAGTGAAATAACTCATATTTGTCATATAAAATGGGGCAAATAAATAAATTTGAGCTTACTAGGACTTGTTAGGGCTTATGGCAACATATCTAGAGAAACCATTTTTTGTGCTCATTCTATTCTGTAAAGGGCTTAGATCATCAGGCTTCTGAAATAAATCCTCTTAAGTATTATACAGATCCACCAGTTCACCCAGACATTGTGTTTATGTAATTGTGGCAAAGCTTCAAGTATTGAGATAGATAGCTGTATTGGGGCCAAATAATCCTTGGCACAATGTTTCTTCTTATAATGCTTTGAACATGCTGTACCACAGGAGGACTTGGATACTGAAAGCAACACTATGCAGCAGTGTTTCTGCCTTTCCAAATGCTGCTTATATTCTTAAAGGCTATTTAAGTAGGGTTAACAAATAATAAAAAGAAGAGTACCAGAACTGAAAAAAGGAAGGACAGAAAAATACATGAACCTATGTAGAGTGTATCAGTTACAAGCTGCAATGTAGAAATTTCTCATTAGTATCACTGTTACAGTGGCCTATAAATAATTCAACAGAAGACTCAGTGATTCCAATTACAGCATAAAACTATACAAGCCAGCTGAAAGAAAATAAATATTTCATAACTCGCTTCTGATTTTTTTTTAATGTAAAACTGGCAGGAAACTGAAAAGATTGTGTCAGAAAGACCAAAGTTTAAAATAAGGTAAATCTTGGGAGAAATATCTAAAGCAAGAAAAATATAATTTGGGAACAGAAATAAAAGAAAGGCAAAGAAGTTGTGGATCTGTTGCAAGGAGAAAGGACCAGATTAATTACAGCCTGGGGTACTAAAAGAATAAGGATGATTATGAAACTGCTTGTAATAATAACTCCTGAAAGATTATTTATCAAGGTCTCAAAGGAAGGAATGATTATCAAATTTGCAGATGACACAAAACTAAGGAAGTGGTTAACACTAGAAAAAAAAAGATAAATTTGATCTAGATAAATTTGAGGACTAGGTCAAAAATAACACAATGAGACTTAATAGAGAGAAATATGGAATCCTCCATGTGGACAAGAAAAAAAGGCAAATGCATAGAATAGAGGAAACCTAGCTTGGTAGTCATGTATGTGAAAAGATCTGGTTGTTTCTGTATATCACAAGCTCAGTGGGAGCCAAGTATGATTCACCTGCTAAAAAGGCAAATGTTATCACATATGCTAGCTTATAACTCCATCTATAGATAAACTGACCTTCAAACTTTTAACTAACATACCATAAAAAATCACCACACGTGAATAAGCTGGCGCACACTTTTCATAGTATTTTGGCTAAAGCCTCAAAGGTCTTTTTATGGATGATTCAAGTATATATAGGAAATACGATACTTTAAAAACATATTATTGTATGATATCAGTAGTGGTTTCCTACTGGTGCTGTTACTGGTTTAGTGATAGCGTACGCATGTACGCAGCTTGGACAAACCCCAGCTAAAGCGCCTCTCAGCTGCTTTAGCACAGTAATCCACTCTGATGCGCCAATTAGCTGAGCAGATAAAACTAACCAAAGAGTATGGGCGGGTGAGAGGGCCCCAAAACTGCCTAAACACTGATCATGGGAGCTACTAATCGTCAAAGCTAACAGTTCACCTGATCTGGGCCGAATTGAGAGGATACCACCACTGTACAATATATGCTCTAGGTCTAGGATAAGCCTATCCACAGATAAGCCAAACCCAATTTTAGCTTATCTTGCCAAATTAAAGCTATATCCTTTTAACCTGCTAGATATTTCCTATGGGATTGGGGGGGGGAGGTACCCTGAACCTTTTATCTCTTCTCCCATCTAGTTCAGGATTGCATAGGGACAATTTTGTATTTCTGTATTTCCAAATCTTTCCTCACTGCTCCTCCAGGTGCAGAGTTAGGCCCCGCTTAGAATATTGTATCCAGTTCTGGCATTGCAGTCTAAAAAGGCCAATAATTAAAAAATGACAGATACAAGAACAGTCAAAATAGTGAGAGCACTGGAAATAAGTCTCTATTAGGCATGGGTAAAAGAACTTATGTGCTTATCCAGCAAAGAGAGAAGTAATGGGAAACATAATAGCATTCTTCAGTATCTAAAGAATTGACATCTAGAGGAGGAAATGGACAGATTTCTATTGCCTCAAAGATCAGAGCAGAACCAGTGGATTGAAATCACAGGGAAGTAGATTCAGATTAGATATTAGCCAGATTTTCTAAAAGATAAGAGCTACTGTGTCAACAATTGAATATATTGCCTCATGAAGTGATGTGTTCTCCTTTACTGAAGGTCTTTGGAGGCTTGATAACCATCTGTGTAAAATGCTTTAGCGGTTCCTGCATTGAGCTGGAGCAGAAGGCCTCTGAGGACACATCCAACACTATGCTTCTATGACAGGGGTCCCCAAACTTGGCAACTTTAAGACTTGTGGACTTCAACTCCCAGAATTCCTCAGCTATGCTATGCAGTATAGTAAATTATTGGCTATCTTCAACTTCCTATCTGATCAATGTTAGGTCAGACCCTTTTGCAGTTCACATGTCAATTGTATGCACCTATATTGTTCAGAGAAAAATGCCAGCTCAAGTCATGTATTTTTTAAATTTGGCTGCTAAATTGAAAGGGTTAAATCTATGATGCTCAGTTATACATGCAGTACATTATTTTACTATGCATTTCATTCTTTACTATAAACATTGGGTTCTCCCTTTTATTTGATAGTTGGCATCTTAATTTAACATTAAATTTCATTATAATCTCAGTGTAACCTACCGTACTTCCCAACAAATTTAAGCCCTTGATCATAAGGTAAGTATTATGTGATATTCCTTTGGATATTACTTTTGTGCAATTTAAAAAAAAACTGTCAGTCTAGGGAGCACTGAAGTTAGAATAGTATAATGCTATAATTTAATTTGTTTACCATTGCTTTAATATAATATGCAAAGCCAACCAATTCTACTTTATTTCATAAATCATAATCAAACTGTGGCTTAGCACAATTTGCAGTGGGCCTTATTCTGGAAAAGATGGAGTAAGGCAGGTCTTTTTTCTTGTAACTGGTACTTTTTGCACCATTTGCTCTTAATATTAATTTATATTAATGTTTAATAAAGTAAGCAGTCAAAACTGAAAAGGTTATCAGAACAAAAATAAAAAATTCTGCAGAGCAAACAAGTTGGTCAGTTTTGAACTGATGTTAAGTATTAAACAGAGGCAACCCTACAGGGGCTGCAAGCATCCGCACTTTACAGTATGTATTTGCAGCCCCCATCATCAAAAATGTTCTCTAAGATGAACACACATTACACTGTATTCTATTCTTTTAGCGTGGGGAAATGCCTTTTTAAAAAATCTTGATTAAACTTAAAGATTCCTCTGCATTATGTTAGTGTGACATAAAAGGAGATTTGATGTTCGTTTCATTGAGAAGCTAATTACTAACGAGAGCGCTATCAGCACTGAAAAATCTCAGGCTACCACTATTTCTATGTGGTCGCTAGGAGTCGAAAACGACTCCATGGCACAAAAAGCAGTACATATTTCTTTGACGACACCTAAAGGTCATCTGGATTTGTGCAGCCCTAATTCAGGCTATTCCCCTTTGAGTCGTGACAGAGAACTATCACTGGAGTCGACTAGCACTCCCTAAAGTCGAGAGCCAAATTCGTCTAAGGTAGCGAAGGGCGCGCGACGTAACTCCACTTTCCCAGTTACTTGAAGACTACAATTCCCAGCATGCATCTGAACGAAATTCGGGCACGCGCTATACGCGTGGAGTTTCAGCAATCCAGCCGCTTTCTTTCGGCGACGTTGAAGCTTCCGACGCCTAAAGTCCTTGAGTCAATTTTCTCCTTTCGGCTTAGCCGAATCGTCAGGCGCTGCCCGCTCTGCAGAGAAACCCCTCCGTCCCGACTGACTCTTTGCCTTTGGGCTTTACGTGACAATTGCGTGACAATTCCCGGAGCGGCGGCGATCCCCAACTAGCGAAGCTGTCAACCAACGAGAGCCGGGAGAGAGAAGGGGGAGCGCGCGGAGGCGGTGTTTGTCTCGGCTCGCGGCCGCGCGCTTCCCCGCACGGCTTGGCGCGCGGGTGCTCGAACTTCTCGGCCACTGTCCTCGTGCCCGCGCCAGAGCTGGCGTTGATCGCAGTGCGCTGGGGAGCCAGTGAGTCAGTTGCTCCAGGGGAAGCGAAGGGAGGCGGGGGGACAGCAAGGCAAAGGCAGTGGCTGACCCCGCGCGCTACTGCGCCCGCGTGCTTTGCGGGGCTACGAGGCGCGGGCGGCCGCGAGCCTTGCCGCCGTCGCAAGTCCTCCTCGGAAGGCTCCCCCTCCTCCTCCTCCTCCTTCCCCAGCGGAACGTCCTCCCTCCCCCCGTCCGCCCGCCCTCTCCTTCCTCCTGGAGTCAGCGAACGTGTGAGCAGCGATGGCGGCCGCCGGAGTCCTGGCCAAGCACGAGCAGATCCTGGTGCTCGATCCGCCCACCGACCTAAAATTCAAAGGTACGGAAATAGAAAGGCCGGTGGAGGACTGGAGAGCCGAGAGCGAGAAGGCCGGGAAGCAAGCCTCATGCCTTCTCTGCCAGATCCTTCCCGCGCGGCAAGAGCCTGCGGATGAGGGAAGAGATGAGTGGGGGTAGCCCGAAGAGGCCCGAGCTATTCCTTTTCGCTCTCCCGCACACCCCCTTCTGGGGCCCGAGAAGGAGGTTGGTTTCGGGGAAATAGGACGAAGCACCGCAGTCGCCATTTTGCTCTTCTCTTGTCTTTACGACACCCCCCTCCCTGCCTCTCCCGCCCCAATTCCCGGTGGGTTTGCTGTAGTAGGCGGTAAAGGCGGCGGTTCGCTGGTTTCCCCTCCGAAGTCGCCTCTGGTTGCTGCTCCCCCTCAGCGGCTGCTCGAGGTCCGCCCGTGGCAGGGGAGAGGCCAACCGCTTTTGGCAGAGCTGCCTTAAGATCTGGCAGGCGTTCCTTTCCTTTTTGCTGCACCGCAGTACCCTCCATCCCTGAGCCCCGGGATTCTCGGCTGCCAGCGAACCACGGCGTCCCTCCTGCTAAGAGGCGGGAACGGCCCCTGTCACACGCATGACACCGAGTCTTTCCCGGTCGACTTTTCCCCGCCTTCCCCTGTTGGCTAGGAGAGGCCCAAGTTGCAGAAAATGCCCTGCTTGTGGACTGTGGTGGTAGCTTCTCCACGTATCTTGCATTTTCAGTGCTTGTGGTGGCCGTCTGTTTTTGTGTCGGGGCTGGCGAAGGGGGTTGCTTCCTTCCATTCAGTATAAGGCATACAATACAGTACTGTATGCAGTGCATGACCGCGGCTGTTTGTCCGTACGGGTATATACGGCCGTAAGAGTGGCGATACCTTGCACCAACACCCTTTGATGTGTCATGTATGTACTTAGTTCAGGGCGTTTTCCACTGCAACGCTTATGCTCTTTTGCATTTTGAACTTTATAAATTGCACTCGTGTTCTAATAGATGGCTCAATTAAAGGGAGTTCCAGCTGCAGTTCGATGAAACAGCTGGAAGACTCATAACTTTATAAGCCTTGGATGTCTGTTGTATGCTTAGTACAGTAAATTCGAATGTGAAATCCTGGAGGACTGTTACATAATAGGTGATAAAAATGTTACTTTCTGATTGGCTCCATTAGAAAAAGAACAGTCAAATTAGAACAAGGTAAAGGTAACTTAAAAGAAGCATTTTTTTCTTCTTTTGGTAGGATTGTATTTGTCATTAGTTCCAGATTTTATAGATCATTTTAATTATGCTTTTTAACAATGAACTAGGTATGGGAAATGGATTTGGATATATAATTCTTATAGCCTCTTTTGCATTAAAAATAATAATTCTACAAAAACTTCTGGAAATTTTTTTTAATTTTGAAATTAAAAAATTGAATGATTAGGGGCTTTAGGACCAAAGTTTTAAACTATGCAAACCCTAAGCAGGAAAAGCATTCTGCTCAAAAGTGAATTGAATGTTGAGGGATATGCAGGACAAGATAATAGTATATTAGTTTTCTGAATTACTACAGGATTTTCCTTTTAATTGTTTATAGTTTGGGGAAAATAATGTATTTTAAATGGATAGGACTTTAGAGAAAGTTCTGAAAGCTCTCATATGAACATTTTACTCATGTAAAATTGGCATAGGATCAAAAACATTTTCCTATAAAGTTCATACAGTTTATATTTTTATGAACATGAGCGAATATATTCATATTTTTGAACTATCTGTTTATTAATGTTTTTAGAAGAATCAGCATAAAGCAAGATGGTCGTTCTTGTTCAAATAGAACGCTATAGCTCAAATAGAACGTACAAATGCTTTGAATATCTGTGGTTCGTTCATTGACATTTTCAATGAAAGGAAACTAATGGTATTGTTAAGAAGAGCCTTTGTCTGTAGAAGCTTGACAAGATAGATCATGAAGACATTTCAGTGTAGTGTCAAAACATGCTTGTCTTTAGACCCCCAAGATCTACCATAGACCGAGTAATAATCCTATAACACCTAGTGGAGAAATATAGCTTTGAATCTTTTGTTCAGCTTTTGGAATAAAACCATCTTAACAACATAGATAAATGACTGCTTCTCTAATATATAAAGTTTACAGCAATACCAACTCGAGGGTAAGTTTTGGTTCCCAAGAACAGCAAGCCAATTCAATTTCAACAGCACAAGGATTAGACTATTGTTGCCCCATTACTTTGTAATTCACACAGCACCTGAATAATGACAACTTTCACCCACTAGAATTAACTAATGGGCATCTTCATTTCTCCTGCATGACAACAGTGTCATTATCTGTGGTAGGGATACAAAGATCCTTTGCTCAATATTGTGAAAAAGGAAAATTGATTCTTTAACAAAAGTCCTCAAAAGCATTGTTGGTATATCAATGACTGAACAAGTCAAATGCTTTAACTACCGAGAAATTACCTTTCACTGATTGGAATGGAGGGACTCACATTTCGCCCACATATTGCAGATTATCTAGACTCTAGACTCTAGAGCAGTGGTTCCCAACCTTGTTGGAGCTACCGAACCCCACCAGTTTCATATGCGCATTCACTGAACCCTTCTTAATTGGAAAAATACCGACGCGGGAAGAGGAAAAGAAGGTTACTTCCCTCCCCTCCCGTCAAACTTCCTCCGTGCCTCTCAGTCCGAGGAGGCTGGCGACGTTCGCGGCGCGGCCATTCTGGAAAAGGGCAAGGCCACCGGAGAGGCAGTTATGATGCAAGATGGGTGCCGCGCGCTGAGCGGCCATCATGGAAGAGGACAAGTTGTTCGGGTGTGGTTACGTTGTTGCCGTTGGTGATTTGTCCGCTGTTCCGCTAAGGCGGGCCTTTCAAGTCCAACTGAGAAATGGGGTTTTTTTGATTGCCTCTCTGGCATGCGCCCGCGCCCCGCCCGCCTGAGTTGATTGCCCTCCTTCACCGAACCCCTGGGACTGTCTCACCGAACCCCTGGGGTTCGATCGAATGCTGTATGCTGTATGCTGCTGTATGTTGTATTTCAATTATAGTAATTATTTCTGATGTGGCATCTATAGTTTTAAATCTGCTATGCAAATTGATGTTATATTTTATTTACTTTTTTGATGGTAGATTTTCAATTTTATGAGACTAGATAAGTGGTATACTGCTATAATGACAGACCTTTGTGAGTAGGCTTTCTTTCTTCCTTGGAATATTAATGGAAACATTTTGTCTATAAGTTGTATTTTTTTTAAAAAAATGACATAACTGTGGAGATCTTGGTGCTCTATAAGTTTGGTTCTTTGTTTCAGACATTTCATTATTTAACCATGTACCAAATTTAGTGGTAGAGGAGTGAAATTTGTTCTCAATATAGTATACAGTAACTTGTCATATCAGTTTTGGTGGGAATGTTGTTTTTCCCTTGATATTTGCTTGATTAGGCGGTTGTTCACTGTCTGTCGGGGTTGGTACTTTCTTAAATAGGTATTGTTTACTGCTGTTTGTCTGGTGTCAATCCTGGTGTTATTCCCTACATATCTGAGTGGTGAGGAGATGTTGTGGTCTTTTTGTTTCCATTTTAGCTTTTTTATTGTCTCCTTTGAGTGCTCTGTAAATGTTGTTTATGTACCTGTTGATAGCTGGTGTTTGAGCACCAAGGTTCCAGAAATTTCCTAGCATTTTTAGATTTAGCTTAGTTTAGGATGTTCACATTTTTCCAGTAGGAACTATGGTTAAATCAGTCCATGAGTTGTAAAATTAAGATGTTTTCAGCATGTCTTCTGATATACTGTATATATCTCCAAATCTCCAGAACTGTAAAACCTAGAAACTTGAAATTTGGCACATATGTTCTTCTTGGCTTCTAGGTGCTTGCTAAAAAAGGATTTTTCAAAATGACCATCAGAACATTAGTACTTCCTATCTGATGCTAAGGAGTTCTACTCCCCCTCCCCACCTGAAACTGCAGTTGAGCTAATCCACGTCCAGGCTCCTTGCTGTCTCCTTGCTCACATAGCAAATATTGTTTCACTTTCCAAACAGCCCTCAACTTTCTCACACACTGACATGACACTAACCAGATAAATACCAATGGACGCTGGTAGGCAGAGGCAGACTTTTTTCCCTTTATTTCTCTCTCCAAAAATTTACCCGATCACATAGTTTCGTAGTGAAGCATGGGTATACCCTGCTAATCATAAATAAGGTTAACATAATATTATTTTGTTTAATTTTAAAATAAATGTATAATGAAAATTTATTTTAATCTAGTCTTTCCTGTTTTTTTCCTGTTGTTATGTAGTTAAAAAACAGCACATTTGGTCTTAATACAGTTAATTGATTAAGAAAATAGATAATTAGTTAAGTGTGGGAATGAATTTATAGCGTGATTGGCGCCAGGACAAGATAAGGTCAATCTCACGTATACATGGGCAGATCACTGGCGGCGCAAAGGAATTTCCCTGGAATGTAGCATAAGCAATAAAACCTTATAAGGTAAAAATGTATCAGGTATGCATGTATCAGCCCACTGTGGCAAAGGGTAGCCAATCATGTATTTTCTTAGATTGATTTCCTTGTGCATTTTCTCAATAAAAGAGTGCCTGGGAGATTGCTCTCGGCCCTCACTTTGGACAACGCCTTGTCTTGCACTCCATGGGGGACGGTCGCCACAAAGTGCTGTTGCTATTGCTATTCCAGTCAAATGGCAGACCAATTTCTTCTTTAAAACCCCCAGTGATGGAGCACCCTCAATTTCTGAAGGCAAGCCATGTCACCGATTGTTCTTAGTGGCAAAAAAATTCTCCTTCACTCAAGGTTGGAACTCTCTTTGTTAAGCTTCCATCCATTAATTCTGCTCCTACATGGTCTTACCAGTGCAGTGGAACTGCGGTAACTGCCATTACAAATCAGGGCAGTTGCATAATGCCATACTTTACAATTACAGTATGTAGTGATGGAGTTGCTACTCCCAATTACCATCATTAAGTAAGGACTATTTGCTTTTCTAAATCTCATGGAAGTGCTACTATTAGAGATGGTATTGTTAAGGAATGTAAGATTCATTTAGAGATGATTTAGGGCAGCCTTCCCAAACATAGCATTCTTCAAATATGTTAGGACTGAAGATTGCAAGCACACAAATAGACACAATTGCATCTTCCTGTGTTAGTGGCTTATATCTTTCCTACCTTTCATTTTCCTCCATTACAGTGCACAACAATGTTGAATTGTTAAATGTTCAGATGATATTGAGTAACTTCATGGAAGTTACACTGTCATTACCTACTGGTCTTGTTGGTTATATGCTACTTTCTTGAAAAATGGCAGCATATTTTAAATGTCATTGGTTGGAGAGCATCAATACAAGAAAACTATTACACTCTCTCCAGATTTTGAATGTTCTGAATATATAATTTTTATTAATTTTATTTGTTCAATAAATATGTACCCCAGTCATCTCATCAATAGGGCAACTGAGTGACTTACTTTAATTATAGAAACAATTACAATTTAAAAAGTTAAAGCTAAGGTCAAGGAGACTGGTGGCATGGGAGTGAGATCTTCTTATCCCCAACCCTTATCACTTATAGATTTGTGCTTCCACCATAACATTCAGAATGCTATATTGGGTAATATTTTGGGTAATATTCTGTGTCGCTTCTTTGGTCTGAGAAAAAACAATGTCCTCTTACTTCATCCAACCCTTGCTCTATTACAGGGGTGTCAAACTCATGTCATCACAGTGGCATCACATGCTGTATCAGGACTTTTCCCCCCTTCGCTAAACCAGACATGGCTGTGGCTAGCACGTGACACATCCGGCCCATGGACTGGGAGTTTGACAGCCCTGCTCTACCATGAGCCATGATCTCTTGGCTTCAAAAGGGATTAGAGATGGTTTACTTGTGAACCTCCTAGAATTGCTGAGTTTCAGACAGTGTACAATATAAATTGATAATGATAATAAGAAACCTTCTTCCATGTCTGCAACCTTCCTGTTCATGGGAATATGTGCCATTGGATACCAGGTGCTTGGGGACGAAAGGAACCAGAAGCTATTGCCTTCTGCTGATAGTCTATCATGAAAACAAGCTGTTGGTCTAGATGGGTCTTTTTTGTGAACCAGGAAGGGTTCATTTCATTTCATTTCATTTATTCATACTTATAACCCGCTCCCTCTCCCCATAGGGACTCG
>JAOYMU010000292.1:22363124-22377107 GCA_025802295.1 Psammodynastes pulverulentus | reverse complement strand
AACCGCTTAGAGAGGGCTGTAAAAAGCACTGATAAGCGGTATATAAATCTAAAGTGCTATTGCTATTGCTAATGGCTCCAATTGACTGCTTGGCACTTGAAAGGGGGATCCTGACCAAGGACAAATTCTCAGCGAAGGTAATTCAGACTATTCAGGCTTCCAGGTGACCTTCGACTACTAGATCTACAATATGATCTGGCTAATCGTTTGTCATTGGTGTTCCAGCTACTTCAAATTCTGAACTTCCTCCAGGACGGACTGGACAAAGGTTTGTCCACTAACACTATCCACAGGCAGGTTGCGGCCCTGGCTAAAGTGTTGCAATATGGGAATCTAAAGTCCCTAGCTCAGCACCTGATCGTGCACAGATTTCTGAAGGGGGAAGCTAATCTAAAGCCCCCAACGGTCCATAGGTACCTAACCTGGGACCTGCCTAAGGTGTTGCAAGTCCTCACCTCTGTGCCATTTGAATTGCTGCGGACTACCAGTCTTCACTTCCTGTCTCTCAAGATCGCATTCCTCGTAGCTGTCATGTCAGTTAGGAGGATCTCAGAACTGGCAGCTCCTTCAGTCAGGGCCCAGGTGGCTGACAGCCCACTTCATGCACAGTGCCACCACGACTGCTGCGTGGGCGATACAGACTTCCGTTGAGGAGGTCTGCAGGGAGGCAACTTGATCCTCTCCTACGCCCTTTATAAGACACTACAAGTTGGCCCCCTTCGCTTCAGTGGAGGTGGCCTTTGGCAGGTGGGTGCTCCAGCAAGTGCATGTACACTCAGGGGCCCAGGACCAGACTAATGCTCTCCCTTAACGACAGCCAGCTTTGGTATGTCTCTAATCAGCGTGCTGGAGAAGGGACATTGTCTTCTCTGAATTTATATTCATTTGAGACTAGAAATTATTAAATTACAGAGGACAAATATTTGAAAATACCTGATTTATCAAATTATAAAGTGTAGCTAATTACAAGAAAATAAGGATCAGCTGAATGTAATAAAACAATTTATTGAAAAACATCAAAGTATACGCTGTATTTTCTGAATTTACAATAAAATTAAAAGTTCAGACGAAAAAATTTGCAAACTTTTATATGATACAAACTTTGTCTATTATGCAGTTATGTTACAGCCTTTTGATTATGATCCAAATGAGAAGAGCAAACATAAGTTTATGGTACAGACGATCTTTGCCCCTACAAACATTACAGATATGGAAGCAGTGGTATGTAAATATCTACAATTTTAGTTTTTGGTAAATGGACAGATATGAATTCCTTCTCAGCTTTTTTTGAAATCAGCTCCCTTGGATTTCCTTTTGTCTCATATCTCAAAGCTTTTCTAACTTCTCTGAATCTATTTTTAAAAAGCAGTATCAGTATCTGAGAAAGATCATTTAATTTAGAGACAAAGTAGTGGAATTGGGATGGCTTCTGCTTGGGGGAAAAAGGCATTCTTTCTCAGCTTTAGCATTTTCAATATTTTGTCTGTTTGTGGAGCTTCAGCAATTTTGAACCTACTGACATCTGGATGTGTGAGACAGTATCATGAGGAACACTACAAAATGGCTGATTAGTTTTACTCTGAAATAAGAATTGCAAGAATTGTGTTTTCTTCCTAATTTTACAGGTTGTAATCTACAATATTACAACTTTGCAGGCTCCCTCTTGCTGAGAGTGTGCCAGTCAAATTTATTTCCTAATAAAAAGAATTCATAAGTATATGTTGTCCGTTGTCTTAGAAATAACTTTGTGTGGGCAGTTAAACTTAAAGTTGTGTGGTAGCACATATAATCAAATATATATTTCTGCACATGGCACTTTTCCTCTTCTCAGCATAGGATGAATATAGACATCTTTATTGGTTTTATTCAGTGTAGGTTCATTTTACATCTGAATTAGGAGATTGTTACATGCCTGACTAGATTTCAAACCATGGCTTCAGAAATAACTTACTCCTATTGTAAAGGGAAAAAATGACTATTCAAAACTAGAAAAAAATTTTGATGCTTGATAAGGAGTGATTTATATATCAAAAGGATTTAAGCCTAGATTTTATGCTTAAAGACAAATTGCCTGCTAAGCCATGCTAGTTCTTGAAAATCAGTTTGTAAAGCAGAGTTTATACATTATGAAAATTTATTTGATGACATCGAGTAACATAATTAATGTTTTTCATTGTTGTCATAGTGGAAGGATGCAAAATCTGATGAATTAATGGACTCCAAATTGAGATGTGTATTTGAAATGCCTAATGAAAATGATAAGCTGGTAAGTAAAACATATATTGAAGTTCACATTCTGCCTAAATCTTTTGCATATTGTTAAATATAGAGATTATAATCAGTGCTTTAACAAAATTTCTAAAGCTTTCCAGTCTTATTTCTAATATAGAAGCACTGTCTTTTTGTAAACTTTTAATTACACTACTTTTATGTTAATATATGTTGTGAATGTAGTCAAAGTAAAAATTGGCTTGCAGCCATTTAGCCTGTGTAATATAAGGGCAAGTTTATAATTTGTAAAAGTGGGTACATCTCAAAAGAAAATAAGAAACATGGATATACAGAAGAAGAAATAACTACTGGAAGTGGATAAAAGAAATTGGTTTTCATTCAGCCTTCTTGAAAGAATGAAGGTTTTTGAGATTTACACCCAGAGTGGTGAAAGACAGTTTGTGAGCTATCAGTAATTCTGAACTACCATTATAACTATCTGTAATTCTGAATTATTGTGTCCTATAGCGTGATCAGAGCTTCATCTAAGTCCTGTAATAGATAAAAAGATTCTGGTGAAATGAATAACATCCAATGTTACATCCTGCTTATTAGCACGTTGATCTGACATTCAGTGTATTTGATGGGGAAAATATATGATGTCCTATTTCAATTGAGTAAATTAGGTCAGGGAGATAACAGTGAGATGTGATCCTCCCCTATTTAAAAAAATATACATGTGTTATTTACCACACTGGTTATCTTCATAGCACAGGTTTATGGAAGTGAACTGTGTATCAATCAAAAGAAAACTTGATTTCAGAAAAAGGATTGGCTCATGAGGCTGGAAAAGGCTACGGAATCATTGTCAAAACTCCCATCAGTTCACAGGCAGATAATTACATTTTATTGATTTTACTTTGATTTGTTGTGAGCTTCCCAGAGTTGGGTTGCATACAAGTTTAAACATTATTATTAGTATCCATAGTAGTAAGTATTAATAACAATGGGAGGAAAACTGTGTAGATGCTCCATCACTGGAGGTTTTCAAGAAGAGTTTCGACAACCATTTGTTCAGAATGGTATAGGGTATCCTGCTTGAGGAGGAGGTTGGAGTAGAAAATGTCCAAGGTCCCTTCCAATCCTATTATTCTAAATTCTACTACTAATAATAATGATTGTTATTGTTAACAATTTTTGGAGTAGTAGGATTATACTCAAGGTATTTGGGAACTGTATGCTACATAGTGGTCTCAGACTGTATATTTCTGTTTTAAAATATCCAGGAAATGTTAGGCACTTTGTTTACCCTAAATGGAAGTTTATATTTTAAATTATTTTTATTAATTTGTTCTATTTATAAGCAGTTCCTTTATTATTAACCTTCATTCTATAAGGAAAGCTACAAAATAGGCATGCTTCTTAATATGGCATATGTGGGGCAGTTCTCTCAATTTTGTGTCAAAATATTGCTTTATAGAAAGTGGGTGAGAAGATATAGTTAAGGAGATTTAAATTTGAAATAAGGAGAAATTCCCTTATTTTGAGAAAATATTGAACAGTAGAAGAGCCAGTCTCCTGGAGTGTTCCATCACTGGAAGTTTTCAAGCAAAGATTGGATGGCCATTGGTCTGGGAAAGTCTAGGATGATATGGGTGAGGGATGGATTAGAAGATCTCTAAGGTTCCTTTACATTTAGCTTATGCTAAAGAGCGCAAAATAAGTGACTTGAATAGATAATTTACTCTATTTACAAGTACAGGTAGTCCTGAACTTATGACCAGCCACTTAGCAATGGGTCACTTAACGACTGCAAAATGCTAAGCAAATGCTGCAAAAAAAGTAAATATGGGTTGGTAATGTGACTAACCCGATTTACAACCATCACAACATACAATCATAATGGACAATCTCCGTTACGGTCATAGGTTGAGGACTACCTGTAAAAAGAAAATGGGAGTGATGTAAACTACAATTTTTCCCCCTGATGGGACTTCTCTATATAGTACACCTTACTGATTAAGGCACACTGCCATTCAGATAGCCCTCAACTTATGGCCATTCATTTAACAAATGTTCAAAGTCATGATGGTGTTGAAAAGGGTGACTTACATCTTGCACTCAAAAGCATTGCAGCATCTCTTGGTCTCATGATCAAAACTGGCAACTGGCATGAATTTATGACCGTTGAAGCATTCTGGAGTCATGTATTTGACATTTGCAATCTTCCCAGGGAGCTTCTGACAAGGCAAGTCCATGGGTAGAATTTGCTTAATGACTACAGTGATTTGCTTAATGACCATGGCAAAAAGTTCATAAAATCGGGCATGACTCAATTAACGACCACTTTGCCTAGCAAAAGAACTTCTGATCCCAATTGTGATTATAAGTCAAGGCCTACTTTCATAGAAATAAAGGCCACATTCAGATTCCTCCTAGTATGCTGTTCAGTATTTTCCAATATGTTCACATTTTTATCTCAAGTTTTGTACAGAATACAAGATTTAGGATTCTAGTTTTAGTCTATAAAACTCAAGTGTCTAAAGACAACTTTTATTTTTGTTTGTTCCAATGCTTTATAAGCTATTGCTTAACTGCTTGTACATAACATTTATGTTTTTCTAAGTAGCACAGTGGGATTCCAGACCCTAATCCTTTAGCTGTTGGTTTAGTCATTCCTTTAAGCCTTGCAGTGAGAGATCTCCTGAGTGCTGAGGGTATGCCTTAGCTGCCATCTCAGGTTATATCTTCATCAAGATCTGTATACATAACTCCAGCCAACAGAAACTTTCTTCAGGAGCGTGCAAATAGACAGAAGATTGACATGATGGAACCAGGCAGTGAGGTCAAACACAAGATGGATCAGCTTTGTTGAGGGAGCTGAAAGCTTCAAGATTTTTCTAGTTCTAAAGTTACTCATTGCACTAAGAAAAATATTAAAAGAGGCTCAAAATCAAGGACGTTCAATTCAGTCAAAGTGAAAACCAAGCATTATTAAGTTTATTTTCTATTGTATACATTTTTTTTTGTTCAAAATTTGCATCATTTATATTCCTGTGAAATTTGGACTGCTGCAAATTTCTAGGATAGAGATGCATAGGAAGGAGAGAAAATGAAATACATCACTTGGAAGTGGCAAAATTGATAATTAAGAATTAAGATAGAACCAGTGGGGATCTTTTCTACAAACCGTCTTCAGCAACTGGAATCAACCCAGATGATGTTGGACTAATTTGGATGATATTTGTTTGGTAAATAAACAGTGATAGGAGCAAGTTAATACAACTCTTTTGCTTTCTTGTTTTGTGGTAAAATTAAATAAACCCAGAACTCTTCAGGTAATAGTTTACTCAAAGTAGGAAGTAGTTCACAGTTGCTTTGTACGGCAGGATTTAAAATTATGGTTTGTTCCCAATCTGTTAAATCAGAGATTCCCTCTTAGTTCATAGTGCCTTGCCTGTTGTGTCTTGGTAATTTTTTCACTGTGCTCCTAGGCTAACAGTTGGTGCAATGTCTAACAGATGTCAAGTATCACAGGGTTTTCTTCAGAAATTTGAAATACATTGCAGTGTCCCTATGAGTTCAGTGTGGCTCCCCTTTCTGGAACTGTGACATTGAGCATTATTTCTTTCTTGCTGAAACTGGAAGTTGTAGTTAATAGAAGGTTTTTCTATTTGTTCTGTCACTTAGCATGAAGGAGCAGAATACAACAAAAGATTATTAAGTAAGGTAATGATCATTTGAATCTGATGGTCGGCTTGGTTCATGTGTAAAACCAAGCCACGGCATGGTCTTAATGAGAACTGATACTTTTATTCATTTCTAAACTATGTATTTTACTAAGCATAGTTTGGTGGATTTGCTGTTGCTTAAAAAACAGGCATGTCAAGAATATTGATTACAATAAAGGAATATTGCATGCTTTATATATTTATTTATTTATTTATTTATTTGTTTGTTTTATATATAAATAAAGATATATATCTTTAACACAAAGATGAAAATTTTAGAAAGCTTAATTTTGTGATCATGAAATTTCGATATACTATACCTGAAATTTCATGATTGGATTTTCTCCTCCCCACTGCAGCATCTCTGTGTCTGTTCATAAGGCTTAGGCACTAACATAATAGTGGTGGAACAATGTGGAAGAGAAATAAATCTGTTCTTTCAGTAAAAAACTGGCAACTGCTGGCAGAAAAATGCAAACATTGTTTATACTGCATCTACTGTGACAAAAATCTGCTTAAAATAGTTTCTTGATTGGTGTTGCAGACTGGCCTCTTTGTATGTATACGGCACTTTCTGTGTACATTTAAACCATGCCGCTTTGATTTAAATG
The DNA here is from genome assembly GCA_025802295.1 of Psammodynastes pulverulentus. Taxonomy (NCBI): domain Eukaryota; kingdom Metazoa; phylum Chordata; class Lepidosauria; order Squamata; family Psammodynastidae; genus Psammodynastes; species Psammodynastes pulverulentus. The sequence continues at coordinate 22,370,554 of JAOYMU010000292.1, read as the reverse complement.
ATATGTAATTTATAAATATCCCTCTTCCATCTCTCTTTCCCAGTTTTCAAAGCTACATTTGTGCAATGTTGGCTATGACTAGCTTTACATTTTAGTTGGTGGAAACATAGTTAGAAAGTAATAGAGTGGAAACCTTGAAACATTCATGGTTTCTATCCATTTTATCCTTGGGGATAAATGTCTTAATTCCTTAGAAACTTATCTTACAATGAAATGCAGGGTGAATATATAATTCTACTGTGCCAGCTTAATTTTATCGGTCACTTAAAAATACTTCTTTCAAAACTAAGTTCTGCTTCTCAAATCCCTTTCATATTTATCTTCTTGGAAATTACCTGGGTTTTTTTTGAAAGTAATAAATGACATTAACATTGAAATACCTATTTTGAATCTTTTTTTTTTAATATTTCCAGAATGAAATAGAAACAAGTAAATCTGCTCCAATACTGAATACAACAAAACAAGATGGTCTGGTGCCAAAATCACATAGTGTTTCGCTTAATGACACTGAAACAAGGAAGCTAGTGGAAGAATGCAAAAGACTTCAGGCAGATATTGTGAAACTATCAGAGGAAAATAGACATCTGAGAGTAAGTGTGCTGATACACAACAAGCTCATCAGTAAAATTGGACTTTATAGATTTGTTCATTAAATATAGTTTTAAAAAATTGCTTACACCAAGCTGTTCATAATAGCTTTTCTACACTGGAAGGATAGAATACTAATCCAGGAAATACTGATGGTAAAATACTTTTTTTAAGAATTAAGGCAGTTAAATTTACTAAAATGATAGATTAATCACATACAGTACACCTAATATTTAAAGATTTTAGGTTGTGCTTCCATTAATCAAGGCAGATAAAAATGTGTTTTAAATGTGAATCGGGTTATTTTAATAACTTAGTAGTCTCTGACTTACAAGTGAATGTAGGCGTAACTTTTTCTTCTTGAACTTTCTGTAAATCTGGGATGGTTTTAAAAGCCTAGAAATTTTTCTGTGCCACCATTTGTAATCCTAAAGCTGAAATAAGAATGTTTCCAGCAAATCGTGGTTCTCAATTATTTAAATATTTAATCATACTATTATAGTAATCATATGGATGGGCAAATTTCTTAGTTCCTATTTTCTATTTAAGATTATTATTTTATGCACCCTTTATGTTAAATGTCACCCTTTAAAGACAGAATGCATGAATGAATAGCCAATGATAGCATTGAAATACTTTTGTGAAATGCAACCTGGTTCTATTCAGGCCTGATATGGTCTCATGATTTTCCCCTCTGTTGATTAATTTCCTCCATGTATTTTCAGGATGAAGGCTTGAGGCTGAGAAAGGTGGCACACTCAGATAAACCTGGACCATCAGGCTTGGCCCTCCGAGATAATGGCTCCAACCCTCTTCCTTCACTTCTTGTTGTAATTGCAGCCATTTTCATTGGATTCTTTTTAGGGAAATTCATCTTGTAGAAAGGGAGAGAGAAGAGAGAGAGAAGCATGCAGAATGCTGCTTCCTTTTTTTTTCTTGGCCAGGGGAAAAAAAAACCCCTACTATTTCATTGGTAGTATGGCCAAAGTGACCATTTTTGTGTACAGCATCATACAGGCTTTGCCTCTAATGATCTTGCACGGTTAGACAACACAATAAAAAGACAAACTGTTCGGCTGCTGGACAAAATTGTATATTAATTCATTAATAGCAGGTGTCAGTTGCACATTCAGTCCTTTATGAAAACTCATAAATAAAGAATTGTTCTTTCTTTTTGTGGTTTTAATAAGAGTTAAAATTGTTCAAAGTCTTGTAAATGTTATTTTAATAATCCTTTTCAAATTTTATCTGTTCTTGCCTCTTGGAAAGAATGATTATTAGAATGCTAATTCGCTTGTTCAAGAAAATGATGAGGCATTCTGTGAGGAAATGTTCCTCTTAGTGTATACATTTTTTTCCTTCACCTTACTTTGCTGATATCATGGCAGAATTTCTTACCCTTGTGAGGTGGTTGTGGAAGAAAAAAATAATCATCCTGACAGCCCCGTCCCATGGTATTTAACAAACAAAGTAATAAAACTGTTAACAGACTTTCTGATGGGTAGCTTGTTTCTGTGAATTGTTTTTTTTTAGAAAGATTTCACAACATATGCTATACACAGCCTGTTCTTGTCACAGATTTATATTGTTCACTAGTTGTGGCTTAGACTGGCGCCAGTGAAGCTTCAGAAGAAATGTACCAGTTTCCATATTGTACAGCAGCAGCTGTACATTTCCTGGTTTTTTAGGAAAAGGTCAGAATTTCATTTGTTTTGAGACATGGGATACATATTAAATTTACTTTTAAAAAATAGTATTTTGGGTTTTACAGATACTTCTGTTGTATCACTCATATTCCTTTAAATTTATGAAATCAATTGTATCTTGATTTTTCATCCAGACTTATTAGGCCAAGTGTCCATAGAAGAACATTCCTTATAATGTTTCCAAATAACCCAGAGTTAATACTGATTGAGAAAACATTGATCATTTAGTTTTGTGAAAAAAATTAAGCCTTGTTCAGCAAATGTCTTGGCACAGCTGCCTGTTAGCTATGCATATCTTAATTCTATAAAATTCATTTTATTTGATCTGAATATTTTTTCTGCACAATCTTGTGGTTCGTTTAATTTCCAGAATTTACACCATAAACAGATGATTTTGAAAGCACAATACAGCTATTCTAATAATCCATCATAAGAAAGTATTTGAAATTGATATTTTGGAAGGCTTATACTTATAAGCAAAATTTTGTACGTCCTTGGATATAATGAAGCAGTGCTATGTAGATTTTACATAGCTGAGAACTGTTCTAGGAAAAATATAAATCTTCTTGGTTGCCTTTGATTTTTAATGCTTTTTTTTTAATGGAAGAGCTACTTACGTCATGTACCATCACAATTCGCTGTGATAAACTTTTATAAACATCTTGCAATTTACAAAGAAGATGATGAACAAACTACTTGCCTGATGTTTCACTTAAAAGCATGCAAACTTAGTCTTTGTGTTTTCTGGTATCTGCATTCTGACTTTGGTGACTTGAAGAAGCGTGCTCATATCCGGTTTTCACTTAATTGGTTCTAAAAACAGTAGTATTGTTCATACTGTATTGTATAACTGGTACATCAGGAGAAAGCATTCATTCCTTGAAGGAACTTGATCACTGGAAGAGATTACAAGGAAGATTTATGTACAGGTTATAACTTCTAGATATGTTTTGATATTTCTGTGAAAGAATAAAGCTTCAAAGATATGTTCGCTGTTAAAGTAAACTAAAGCTACAATGGTTTGCACTGGCTAAGTACTTTAGCATTTATTAGCCTGAACTTAGAATTTATTACAGATAGCCAGAACTGTGGCAGAACATAGTATGGGGAATTACTCGGTAACCTTGACAGATCTCTTGCCAAAAATAAAATAAAATAAAGACAACAATAACATAAGCCAGGGGTTCCCAATCTTTTCCGGTTCGCGGCTCCCTTAAGTGCTTCCGATTTTTTCCGCGGCTCCCTTAAAAATTTCGGATTTTTTCCGCGGCTCCCTTAATAGGTACATCCGGGTTTTTTTTCATTTTTTACTTGTAACTGCGCATGCGCACTAGCATTTCAGAAATGGCGCGGCGCCCTTACGACGGTAGCGCGGCTCCCCAGGGAGCCACGGCGCACAGATTGGGAACAGTCATTGCTAACTATAGGGGGTGATGCTCATCTCCGTTTCAAGGCCATTGAGCCAGCGCTGTCCAAAGACATTTCCATGGTCATGTGGCCAGCAGGATGTTATGCTGTTACCTTCCCACTGAAGGGGTACCTATTTATCTACTCGCATTTGCATGCTTTCAAACTGCTAAATTGGCAGGAGCTGGATTGAGGAGGGGAGCTCACCCCCTCGCGTGGAGCTCGGCTCTTAAACCTGGGCTGCCAGCCTTCCAACTGACAAGCCCAACCTCTTAACCACTGAGCCATGGTGCAGCCCAATATATTACATTAAATGTAATATATTTCATTTTCAAAATGAAAATGATCCATCATTTTTAGACTCCTTGAATGACTGGGTAAATTAATAAGAGCAAGATCTATCCGTAGCTTTTAACTATCATGGTTAAATAAAATCTCTGTATTGAAAGGCAATTGACATGTTTGTAGATAAGGGTAAGGGCTGTTGAACCCTTTCCATTCAATTTCATCCTGCACCATTCTTATTTTCTTGCCTTATATGAAAGAGCTGATCCAGTGAAAGGAACATCTGTCCAGTTAATAGGTTCAAAACTCCACATAAAATGTAGGTCTCTAAATGATTTAAGGAGTAATAACTTTTAATCGCTTGTTAACAGCTTAAGTTAGAACAGTGGTTCCCAACCCTTTTGGGGCCATGCCCCACCTAAGCATCTCTAAAATCCCGATGACCCTCCCCCCGTGACATATTCTTTTTAGCAGGGCTTCAAAATTAGTGGGCTTTCAAATTAGCAGACTTTGAATTGCCCCGTTAAAAATCAAATTGCCCACATGTGGGGCGTGGGCCCCACATTGGGAACCACTGAGTTAGAGCTTATATTTATTAGGCTGCTCATCTTAAATCTGCAGAAGCTTAAATATACTCAGAGAGTGAAACACAAATTGGAATCGTAGTGGTCCTTCCCCATAATAAACTAAATAAGCTGGCTGGCACATTCAAGTACAAGTTTCTCAGTCAATGAATCTCTCTACCTTGGCAACTTTAAGTTGTGTGCACTGGCTAGGGAATTCTGGGAATTGAAGTCCACATATCTTAAAGTTGCCCAGTTTAGACATATTGTTCTAGAGAGATACAGCAAAATCTATAAGCTGACCAATTACATTTTCTGCCTTGTTCATTTAGCATGCAATATGCTTAGCTTTGCTTCTTTGTTTAAGGCACTGATTCAAGGAAATACTTATTGCCTAAGGCAGGGGTGTCAAACTTGAGATGACACATCAGGTGGCATATCGCAACTTTTTCCCCTTTCACTAAACGGGGTGGGCATGTCCAGCACGTGACACATCTGGCCCGTGGGCCGCGAGTTTGACACCCCTAGCCTAAAGTGAATCTCTTAAATCGAACACTAAGCCATTGGTTAGTTCTGCAATGTGTTTAAATTAAAAAAAAAGTTAGATACAACTTGGCTTAATAGTTGTTCCTGCATTTGATTTCAGTTCCTTTTTGAAGAGAGTCCGGCTACCTTAAGTGGTAACAATCGGCATATTATACTAATAAAGTTTTGTTATTTTTAAAGACCCAAAGTCAGTCCTTGCTTTTACATTTCAGCTGTTTCCTTTTCTTCTTCCCTGACTTCCTCCTCCACTTCCTCATATTCTTCTACATCAGCTTTTGCGTCCTGATACTGCTGGTATTCAGAAACCAAGTCATTGGTGTTGCCTTCTGCCTCAGAAAATTCCATTTCATCCATCCCTTCACCCGTGTACCAGTGGAGAAATGCTTTTCTTCTGAACATTGCTGAGAATTGATCAGAGATGCGGCTGAAGAGCTGCTGAATGGCCGTGTTATTGCCTATGAAGGTGGCAGACATTTTTAGCCCACGAGGAGGAATGTCGCAAACAGCCACTTTAACGTTGTTGGGGATCCACTCCACAAAGTGACTGCTATTTTTAGTCTGCACAGCCAACAGCTGCTCATCCACTTCCTTCGTAGACATGTGGCCTCTGAAGATGCAGGCCACCGTCAGATACCGCCCGTAACGTGGGTCACAAGCCGCCATCATATTCCGAGCATCGAACATCTGTTGTGTAAGTTCTGGGACTGACAAAGCTCGGTATTGTTGACTGCCCCGAGCTGTTAGGGGAGCAAATCCTGGCATAAAGAAGTGAAGTCTGGGGAAAGGCACCATGTTGACGGCCAACTTTCTCAAATCTGCATTGAGTTGGCCAGGGAAGCGAAGTGAGGTCGTGACGCCACTCATGGTGAGGGACACCAAGTGGTTTAGATCTCCATAGCTTGGTGTGGGGAGCTTCAGTGTTCTAAAGCAGATGTCATACAGAGCTTCATTGTCAATGCAGAAGGTTTCATCTGTGTTTTCTATCAGCTGGTGGATGGATAAGATGGCATTGTACGGTTCAACAACAGTGTCCGAAACTTTGGGTGAAGGCACCACGCTGAAGGTGTTCATGATCCTATCAGGATATTCTTCTTTGATCTTGTTAATCAGAAGCGTGCCCATTCCGGATCCTGTCCCACCTCCGAGAGAATGGACGAGCTGAAAGCCCTGCAGGCAGTCGCATCCTTCAGATTCATTCCTCACGATGTCCATCACATTTTCAATCAATTCGGCCCCTTCGGTATAATGACCCTTTGCCCAATTGTTACCAGCACCTGAATTTCCTGTAAAAACATAGGTAGAAAGAAAGCTGGCTAAATGTCAATTGAATAATTAGCAATTCATTTGAAAAATGAATTATTCTACCCAAATGCAAAAAGCTTATCTCTAAAACAAGGCAGGACCTCAGCCAGTCTTCCTAAATGCTAGTAAGTTATTAACAGGTGGATGAAAATACCCTTGACATTTAGCAACAGCACTTAGATTTACATACCGCTTCACAGTGCTCTACAGTCTTTTCTAAGCTGTTTACAGAGTCAGCCTCTTGCCCCCAACAATCTGGGTCCTCATTTTACACACCTCGGAAGGATGGAAGGCTGAGTCAACCTTGAGCCTGGTGAAATTTGAACTGCCAATTCGCAGTCAGCAGAAGTAGCCTGCAGTACTACATTCTAACCACTGCGCCACCACAGCTCATATTTAGGGAAGAACATTTTATATCAAGGGGGTCTTTTTGGTAGAACTTCAGTTTCATCTCTAGGGAATTAAAAAAAAAACTGGTCATCTTTAATTATTTGCTTACAAAAACCTGCAAAATTTTCAAGCTCCAGATCGTGCAGCTCACATAAAATTGAAATTAATTATAGAATGACTGAGGAGGAGCTGATTCTAAAATGGCGGTGCCTTGCTTGGCTGCAGCTGCTTCGGCTCTCAAGAGTGTTGGGGTTTGGGAGTTGAAAGTGCCTTCCGATTTGAATCATTCTTTGGGAATTGTGACAAGAAAGTGAAATTGTACTACCAAACTGTTATGTGACCGTCAGCCTAATTGGCTTTTAGTGATATTTAGCAAGAGAGGAATTACTGATAAAGCTTTTTCTGGAAAGTCTGCATTGCTTCGGACTGCTTCAGTTGAAGAGTGTCAGCATCAGCAGCAGAAGTGTCAGTGGGAGGAAACAAGGTAAACATGGGGGACTAACAACCAGGCTAAAGGCTAATCCTTATGGCGTGCCACTACTGTCAGGCTTCCGATGGCCACTCCAACTAAATCATGAGTAATGAGCCAGACTTCAAAAACTCCAAAACGTTTAATTGGAAACAACATGTCAGCAGGTCCTGT
>JAOYMU010000292.1:22321645-22331765 GCA_025802295.1 Psammodynastes pulverulentus | reverse complement strand
GTTGGAGACTCCTGTCTTATATGACCTTTGCCTAGTGTGCAGCTCTTCCTCCTGTCTCCCAAGATAATTCTCACATACTATTTGTTAACTATTAGTTAACTGTTAGTTATGGATTTACCTGTTTCCAAAAGAAGGCACTACCTATACTGTGCCCTAAGTTAGTTCATTATTAATGATTTACTGAAGTTCTGAAATCTATTCTTTTCTAAGCCCATCATTGCACTTGATTTTTGAAAGAGTGCATGAAGGCAGGTCTCTTCCATAATGATCTAGAAATAGTCTAAAAATAAAAACAAAAGCAATCTAAAAATAGAAGAGAATTGGAGGCAAGGGACAAGTTTTTTAAGTAATCACAGTTTCAGATCAGTGCTTTGAACCTTTATTATTGGCTCCAAAATTATACCAAGTTGTGTGGCATTATTTTGGTTTTAGGGGGTATGCTTTGTTGTGCATTAATTTTTGTGGATTTTTCTCTCCTCACCCTTCCCCAGAGCCCCAATTAGTTTCTACAGTCTCTGATGAAGAAGTCCATGAGGAGACAAAGAGCAAGAAGTCACGAAGCTCTCCATTGTCTAAGGGGGTAAAGGTAGCCCTCTTCCCAGGCCTCAATCCTTCAGCTTTGAAGGTAAGGTGTAAAGGGAAGTGAGGACAAAATAGAACAAATTAGAACATATTGGTTTCTGGAAACTGGATTGTTAAAATCATCCCAAATTGAAATCAAATTTACCTGTGGGATTGGGAGATTAAGGTATAAAAGGGACCCAAGCATCTGAACACCTAAATCTGTTAAGCTGTAATGAAAGTAAGAGGATAATAATGAAGAACTGGGAGAGGAAGTGTGGGATAGTTTGTTAGCAAAGGCTAGGAGCTTTGCTGGGGCCTGCTTGTAATTCTTTTGCTCTTGATCATAGGCTAAATTGCGAGGGAGAAACCGCTCCGCTGAGGAAGGGGAACCACAAGGTGAAGTAAAGGAGGCTCCTGTACAGCGTTCTAAATCATGCAAGATGGGCAGCACTAGTGGGAAGCCTCTGGTGCTGCCACCTAAGCCAGAGAAATCCTCAGGGTAGGTATGGTTTCACAGGAAGAGGGGCTGGAGAATTGCAGGTAAAAGAATCCTGAAGGCTAAAGAAGCAAATTTGGCTTCAGTATTCTAGTACAGCCCCCCCCCCAATACCTTTTGGGCACCAGGGACCAGTTCCGTGGAAAGATACTTTTCCGTAGACCGGAGGGGGTGTGGTTTCGCAGATGGGGCTTTGTTTATTTGCATGGCCTGGTTTCCGGCATACCATGGACCGGTGCCAGTCCACGGACAGGGGGTTGGGGATCCCTTTTCTAGGATCCTTGTGTGAGAGTAGGTGATGAACATAGTACTCTGCCAGGCAGGAATGGGCTTTGCCAATGATACAGTGCTAGCCCTACTGCAAGGGCAAAGTCCTTCTGCAAAAGGGATCTTTTTGAAGCCACTTTTGAGAACTACTGATGGTTAAGGGCAAGGCTTTTTTTCGGCGACGAAAGGTGCTGGAACGCACCCCCCGTCGTCGCGCGAAATATCCCGGAAGTGATAGCGCGCGATTGGTGGAGACAGAACACGTGACACGGACTCCGAAAAGGTACCGGAACGCCGTTCTGCCGAGTTCCGGCTGAAAAAAAGCCCTGGTTAAGGGTATCACATGATATTAACTTGGAATCTCTGTGGTATTTGTGAGCCATGTGTGTTTTCAGGAACAACTTCTGATAGTTTCTTAGCTCAATCCTTGTAGAAATTTGACTAGGCTCAATCTGGAATTCTTTGCTTAAGCTTTGCAACGTCGTTAGTTCAAGGCCAGCACCACCTCAGAAGCATATTCATAGTGGTGCAGTTTGTCAATAAGGCTACATTTCTAGGAATATTGTTAATTATTGGCCGGAGTTTGAGGGCCCAAGCCTTCTGGAAAAAAAATTAGCTTTGGATGATGATGATAATGATTTAAGTTATCCAAATTCTGTTTTACTTTATTCTGCTCTGGTTCTATATGGAATGTCCCAATGAAATGCACTGAGCAACCTAAAAATTTAGATTGAGGCACTTTTGGTGTGAGTCCTGGCTGACTTGAAGATATCTCTGCAAACAAACAGAGATGATAGCCACTGTTACAGAATGAAAGACTGGAGGGTAGACCAGTACTTTGAATTTCTCCAGAGACATTGGGAGATCACCCACAAGGGCTTTGAATGCCAGTTTCTCTGAGGAGACTAAAATGGCAGTCTTCCATGGGTTTAAGTGTCAGGAGTCATAGAATCATGAAGACAATGAGAATTAAAAAAAATAAACTTTTGCCTGTCATAGTTTGAGGGCATGGAAGACGACAAAATTTAGATGAGCAAAATGGGAATACAAAAAATAAATCAAGAAAAGGATCTGGATATGGAACAATCACAACAAGAAATTCTGGACAATGTCTCTTTATAGGAAGAAAAAGGATCTGGATCTGGAACAGCTTCAAAAGAAATCCTCTCTATGAGATTTACAAAGAAGGCTGGTAAAAGCTTTGAAGATTTCTTTTAAATTCTAGAGTATGAAGAAAGATTAATTCCTACAATGCCATAGGAATGATTTAAAGATTGTGCAGAGCAAAAAGAAAGAATATAAAGTTAGACTATTTGACCAGAGAGAAACGATTTATTTGATATTTATGTTAACTTCTGAAATAAAAAGATGATAATTTGTGGACAGCATATAGATAATAGGCTTTGCGGAGAATAATTTTTTTCCATTTGTAACTTTAAAAGAGGGCCAAAAATTAGTGTGTTGGCTTATACTTGATGTGATGAAGATTGTCCTTTTTTCTTTACTACTTTTTTCTTTTTTCTGCATTTTTCTTTTTTCCTCTTAGTTTAGTTTGCATTCGTTTTTACTATGTTTAGAAAAAAAACCTCTAATTTTTTTTTAAAAAAAATAGTTTTCCTCAATTTAGCAATATTGGTGCAGAGGCTTAACTGTGTCCTGTAGATACATTGGGTAATGCTTCCAATCAGTTTGTCGACTTGTTTGGTTTTATATCCGAAGCTGTACTAGATGCACATCTTTAATGATTCTGAGAAATCCTTGTTTTACAAAAGAATCGCACACAGAAATACAAGTATTAAAAACAGATCTTGAAAATAGTCTATTGAGGAGTGAATGAGCTCCCAAATGCCAGGTGGGAAAAGGGGAAATCAAGGTGCTTGGAATGTAATGAAATCCCTGGAATGCTGAGTTAAAAATATTCCGTGTTTGAAACACCTGTCCAATCCAAACACACTGTGTACCTATTATTGCTTAGTTTCAGGTGTTTGAAGGCTGTTTGGGGAGACTTTTTATGAACCTCAGATGTACCCATTTGTCACGTTTGAGCATATTCAAGTTTATTAATGTTTAATTGAGTAAGTGTATATAGTGTATGCGTATGTATGCTGGTTTAAATTTTGGCCCTGCCCATTATAGGACTTTTTCTTAAGGGACCATGATTTCATATGAGGAAAAAACAACAACAAAGGTTGCCCTTCCGTATTAAAAAGTGTGGCATAGATGGATAGTTGATTCCAGTAACTTCATGTAGGTTTCTTCCTATTAAATCTGCACACATTCTGTAATTGCTTGTTCTTTGGCTAAAAATTCCGTGATAGTTTATGCCGAAAATGCTGAAACTGAATGGAACATTAGATGCATTTTTAGAATGACATTCTCCCTCTGAACTTTCTCAGACTTTTCTCTTCTGCTGCAGAGGTCCTCCCAGTATTCTTTGGTTGTCAGAGAGCACAAGGAAAATAGAGTGTGTGTGTCTTCCTGTCTAGGAGCACTAACTGCCACTATCCAATATGGCTGCTGGCAGAAAATCGCCAGCTTAAAGAGCACTGCCAACTCCTTTGCTGCCTCAGCAACAAAAAAAAAAAGCCCAGAGGGGAAAAGGCAGGGACATTCCCTTTTATCTGGGTTATTAGCAGAAGAGACCTCTGCTTCCACTGTCAGTTCTCCAACTCGCTGAGTAATCCCATATAGTGATCACAACCCTGGGAGCAGAGGAACCATTCTTCTCTCCCCCCTTCCCTTTCTCTTGCCCTGCTTCTCATGCACCGGGCAAGAGGGGCGGGTGAGAAGGCAGCCATGTTCTCTCTCTTTCTGCTTTTCTTGCCTTGGGGGAGGAAGGCTGAAGCAAGTCTTTGATGTCACTTTGTTGGTGCCGTGGGCTGATCAGAGAGCTGGCAGGAAAGAAGCTGTTCGCGCCCACCTTTCCTCTTGTTCTCCTGCCACCCATGCAGAAATACCTCTTGGACTTTGGTTTTAAGGGATTAAGTTTTGAACAGAAAACATGAACCCACCCAATCATTTCCAGTGCTGCACCTTTTGCTGTGACTAGTTTCCCTCACTGTACTCACCCTTTTGAAAATATTTTTTGGGGAGAGTTATAAGCTCTTGGGAGGCCTGTTGGTATCTTTAGCATAATACCAAAGTTCAGGATTTAGGGATTTGCCATTTGGACAATGCTTCTGTTGAAAGCCCAATCCTGTTGTAAAATCTATATGTGTAACAGTAGTGATTCCTGATTACCTGCTGCCTGTAGTTGCATAGCACATATCCCATCCCTTAAAATTGTTTTTCTTATTGTACAGAATCTAGCAGCCCTATTGCTTTATAAGGATGTCTTTTTATTTATCTTTTTCCATCTACCTTTCTTTTCTAAACTATGTAATATTCTCCTTTTCCAATTTTCATACTTCCTGTCACTTGTTCTAGAAGGGGAAACTGGCAGAACGATTGTCATTTAACTGATTCATTGGTGAACCAATAAACAAAGTTTTTTTAAAAAGAGAGAGATTCACCATTTTGCAAGTCCACTGGTCAAACAAACAGCAATCATACAGACACCAGCAAAGGAAGGTGCTTTCAAGAGGGAGCTGGCAGGTTAGCAGCTCAGCATGAAATAGGCATAGCGGGCAGAATCGGTGACTGCAGGGAGGGTGGTGTTTCCGCCATAGCAAAATTGAAGTGGCAGCATTTACCCACAGTGAACTGAAGCAGAGCAAGTGGACAACTCAATTGCACTCCTGCCAGGAGACACACAGAAAGAAAAGACAGGCAGTTTTTGCCTTTATGGAGAACTGGGGCTGGGTTGAGGTTGATTTGGTTTGTTCCTCTCCTTGAGAAATGGTTTGTGGGCCACTAATGTGTGCAGCCAATTTGGTGCAGTGGTTTGAAGTATTAGTTTAGAAACCAGGAGACTGTAAGTTCTAGGCCTGCCTTGGGCACAAAGCCAGCTGCGTGACCTTGGTCAGTCATTCTCTTTAGCTCTATAGCAAATGGCAAACCACTTCCAAAAACCCTGGCCCAGAAAACTTCAAGAATTGTCCAGGCAGTTGCCAGGAGTCAACACTGATTGAAGGCACAAAAAACAAATGTGCAGAGGAGCCCTCAAAGGGCACATTTGGTTTCTTCATTGTCTGCCTTTCAGAAAGTAGATGGTTTCAGAGAGCATTCACAAATCAAGTTTTTCATTAAGTTGTTGCTTTGATATATTTTATTGATTTCTGTTTATGGTTTGTATTATTATACTGGGCTTTATTATAAATCCCTTCAGTATGCTTTAGTAAACAAAGGTGGAAAAGAAATACATATAGCAATAGTAATAGCACAGACTTATATACCGCTTTAAAGTGCTTTTTATAGCCCTCTCTAAGCAGTTTACAGGATCAGCATATTGCCCCCAAAATGTGGGTCCTCATTTTACCCACCTCGGAAGGATGGAAGGCTGAGTCAACCTTGAGCCTGGTGAGATTCGATCTACCAAATTATAGGCAGCTGGCTGTATGGAATAACAGTAACACTGCAATACACATTAATGAACATTAAAGTCAAGGCAGGCCAAGAAATATATTTTCTTACATAGCATGTACTGTAGCTTCTAGAATCCATTACTACAGTTCAAGGTTATACCCCATTTTAAGATGAATTTAAAAGATTTGGCAATAACCAAAAATCATATGTTTAGAAACAGTGTTCAGTACTCTTGGATACCAATTTTGGGGTCAAACTACAAAAGACCACTATGGGTCTCATTGTTCATTTGTGGAGTGCTGAGCCAGGCATTGCTGAGAAAATAGCGTAAATTCTACAAATGCTTGAGGTGATCCTGTTGTTACTTTTGTACATAAAAGTATTAGAACACATCTTGGCATTTCATCATTAAATGAAAAAAAAAAACCTGACTGCAATGTACAATCATTTTATTAGTGAAAAATACATCTGAAGTAAACACTGGTATGGGTCAGTAGCCTAAGACCCTTTTTTCTAGGTCTTATTGGATGTAGAAGTCAACTTAGCCTCTCTATTAAGCCCATGGTGACATTAAGGTACACATTTAAGAAAATAAAAATGGGAAACTCTTTTATGAAACTTCTGAACAGGCAAAAATGGGATATACTAATTTGGATAACAAAGCAAAATCTCATTTCTCTCTATCTAAATACTGTGTTAGATCTTTCAAGATCTTATATATCAAGTATGCAACTGTTAAAAACAGACTTTATAATGAATGCATCTATACAGCAATTCCTGCTTTTGGAGCTGACATTTTTAATAAAAAAAAATCAGCCTCACAAATATTGCATATTTAAATTGTTTATCAATGTGCCTCTTTCAGGGAAATGAGAGACCTGACTGTCATGAGAATGCCTCCAATAAATACTAGACTAATGTCTTTAACCATTTGTACATCAAAAAGAAAAGATTTAAAATATCGTTTCCCATTACAACACAAAAAGCTTGAAATGACAGAAGACATTAAAGGGAAAAATTATTGTTACCCATAAGAACAGCGTTAGCAAATACATAGAAGCTTGAAGTTAGGGCAAGAAGTTAGCCTTTCAAGCCTTATCCTAAATCTGGCTAGAAGATGTAAGGATTACTCGTTACAAGGATAATATAAAGATTATTACAAATGCATTACTGTTTCTTTCTGGAGTACTCACCATGCAAGAGCAGGACTAGGAACAGGTACCCAACTAAAATGCAGCAGTGATAGGACATTTCCAGCTTTTCAATAGCTTCTGTATTCCGAACTTGGTTTTTTGCGCCCTTAAAAAAAACCTCTCTTCTTTTTTGCTTTAATAATCCCTTTCTTCCGCACCGCTGAAGTTCTTCCAAATCCCCCAAGTCCTCTCAAGCACACGAAGCTGGAAACACGCGCTAGTAATAATAATCATTAAAAAAAAGACAAAATCCAGCGCAAGAGCGAGCGAAGGTTCTGCGCAAAGGATAAAGTCCGGATCCGCTCAACCCACCTGGCGGGATCCAACCTCCCCCAAACCTTCGCACCTTCCCCTCCCAACTCGGGGCGAACCCCAACTGCAGAAAGCAGCGCGAGGCTCCAGCGTCTTCAGGCAACTGCCTCCTTGGGCTTCAGCCCTCCAGCTATCCCACCCACCGCCGGCCAAAACTTTTCAGGAGAAGGAGGTCCGCCTCGTGCCGGCCGAATCGAGGGGCTTCGGACGCTCGGCCAGCTCCCAAGGCTTTCCCGGTTCTTGGCCTTCCGAAGCCGCTGCCTTCTCAGAGTAAATCTCGGGCGCCGACCGCCGTCTTTTTTCCCCTCCGCGTCTCCTCCTGCGGCTTTTTCTGAAGCTCGGCAGCAGCAACGGCGGTGGCACCAACAACTACTCCCCTTCATATTTCGCTTCCCAGCCGCAACCCCAGAAGGGAGGGGTCTGAGGTGGCCCGGGGAGGGGCTGGGCGGGGCGAAGAGCTTGCCGCCTGAAACCGGACACCCTTGACTTGAAAGGAGACTACACAGAGCGGAGAGGCTTCGAAGGGAGGATCCGGCAGTTCCTGCCCAGGCTGCGTTCCTTTGATCATGGGTACCAAACAAGTTGGGGCCTAACAGCGGATGACGTTAGAGCCAGATTTTGAAAAGGAGGGGTCCACTCCATCCCCTCCCCCTCAGAGAGGTAGCCCTTTTGCAGCAAAAGAACAACAGCGAGGAGGAGAGGCATCTTTAAGCTAATAGAGTTTACTATATATACTACTGAAAAAAAGACGGCCCTGTGTCTTGCTTCATGCTGCATGCACAACTACTGAGAATAAAACTAAATCGCTGTCTACGCCAAATCTCTGCCCTCGCTGCCCTGGGAGCTGCCCTGGGAGTTATGTCGCGTGTAGAGAAGATACAAAAGTGTGTAAGCAGCGGTGGGTTCCGTTGTTCCCTAATTTGGGCTCCATGTCTGCAGGGGGCATGGACCTACCGAGTTTCTGGCCAGTGAAGCAATCTTCCGTGATCCAAGCCTCTGACTGAGAAGGAATGAAAGTGATTTTTTTCCTTGTTGACACAGAGGTGAATGAGCAGTCTTCTTTGAGGGTTGTATAGCTCAGTCTTGCCCGGGAGTGCCAGATGTTCATCATTGTTGAAAAAACACTTATTTGTGCCACACTGAGAATCGGTTGGTAAAAATGTAATAAATACATAATTTTTAAGGAGATTCTCTAAGCCCCTCTTTGTTATAGTGGGAAAACTCACATTTTGTCCCAGGATTACAGATGAAGGCTATTTGGAGTTCACTCTTGGTGGAATTCACTCTTGGTGAATTCATACCCATCATCTCCATATGGTTTTCTTGGTGAAAGTGCAGAAATGATTTGCTACTGTCATCTTCTGAACTGTTGTTTCAACTTCCCAGTCCATCAGATATTAATGAGTTCCAAACTTTCTTAGCAGTTCAAAACAAATCAAGCCCACTAAATGCTGTCATTTAGATAATGTATAAGTAGTACATGCAACATGGCATGTAATTAAAGATAAATATCTTCCCACCATGGTTTTTTATCTACAGATAGGCCACATTAATTGGATGCCCTGTATTTTTTTTTTATATATCATTCATTCATTCATTCATTCATTCATTCATTCATTCATTCATCAAATTTATATAGTTGCCCATATCACAAGAGACAATTCTAGGCAGCGCACAACATTATTTTAGTATAATAGTTAGGTTAATCCAAAATATACTATTTCTCAAACTGATATTGAATCCTTATCACCTTATAGACCTCCAAATAGGTTTTAAAGAAAATATTCCATATTCTGCCATAAAGCTAGTACAAAAAAGCTAAACTTTTGGGAAGCATCTTCCCAATTGTATCATTTATTATTAAAGAGACAACCATATGGACAAGCTACACCTTACACAAAGGCTTAAGGCTTAATCATTTTAAAAATAATAGAATTTTTTAATCCATGGAATTCCATTAAAATAATTTCATGGAATATGTGGTCTGGTATCCTACACTGTATAAATATTTGATTAAGAGGAGGGAAAGCCAATTTCTAGCCCATCATCAATCATGGATGCTCACTAGATAATTTTGGACTTGTTACACCTGCTCAGCCCATGTTTACACACAGGATAATTGATGGGAAAAATAGAAAAAAAGATTGCTATTAACTTCTAGGTTTAATGTCTGTAGGATTCCACTGGTATCTTAGAAACCAGCATTGTCCCATGCTTTGTAAGAAAAAGAACCTACAGTGGTACTTCGGTACTCGACTGCTTCAAAGCTCATTGAATTTGGTACTCAATGCATTTTGATGTGAAAATGTCCCAGTATTCATCGTTTGTTTGGTATTTGATATGCTGCAAAAGGAAGTGGGGAACAGCTAGAGAGAGCAGACAAGAAGTCAGTCCATGCTAAGAAGGTTGCTGCAGAAGGAAGTGGGGAACAGTCACAGAGGGCGGACAAGAAGTTGGCCATGAGAGTTTCTGACAGGGAAAAAGACAGATAGGAAGACCTTCCAGCTGAAACAAAGGGTCATGTGGTAAGTTAAATGGTTTGCTGGGTACTCATCCTTTTTAGTACTTTTCACACCTCATGGAACCAAGGACAAGTGCCCAGGTACCACTGTATTATATATAATAGTAGGTCACTTCATATTCTCACCCAATATATCTTGACCCAAAACAAATGGCTGTCATGATTCTATCCAATGGTTTTAACCTCATGTACAATACATTTCTCATATTAATTGGGGGTCTAAGTGTACATGGAGGGAAGTAAGCAGTGGGGTGCCACAAGGTTCCGTCTTAGGCCCAGTACTCTTCAATATCTTCATTAACG
>JAOYMU010000292.1:22261010-22279461 GCA_025802295.1 Psammodynastes pulverulentus | reverse complement strand
GAGCGGGGCTCCCAGGGAGCGCCGCTCATTGGCTCAGCCGCGAAAGCGGGAAAAATGAAGAGCCGTCAGTGGCTGAATTACTCGTGTCCTGCCTCTCTATACCCGACTTAACAGTGTCCAGTTGACTCTCTCTTATTCTTGCAATGCTAGGATGCTGATAGGATTAAAGACCTAAATTGCTTGTATTACACCCTCTTATGAGAAGAGAAAACACAGCTAGGAGGAGTCTAATCCAGTAACCTGTAGGTACATGTGTTTTAGGAGCCAAGAACAGGCTTTATTAGAAGTAAGAATTTTTTCAAAAAAGATGCTAAACAATGTGTTCTTGTTTTACTCCTTGCACCTTCCTATTTCATTCAACATGGAGAGTCAGGGTGACAGATTAAAGTAAGGACTAGGCACACAAGCAAACTCTGATTGTCATTGATCCTACAAGAGTGGTTTCCTTCTCCTGTTACAGAAGTGGCTTTCTCTTCCCTTCTTCTTCCACTTGAGGGCAAGACAATTGCATTATAGATTCTACTGTAATCCAACAAAGGTCTGGACCCAAAAGAAAAGTTTAAATAGGTTGCAGATGTCAATGGTTGCAACATATTCAGCTTCTTGCAACACAACATTTGGCAATCTGTACTGGTTTAAGTTAGTAATATGAAAAAGTTAGCTTTCACAATGAAACAAGGAGGATACTGCAGTGTTGCTTCCATTTTCATTCAAATTCAAAATAGACAGGTAAATGGACCCTTAGTATTAATCTAAATAAGTTTTCAGTACAATAATTAGGATCTGGATATCTTCAGCACAGAAAGAGAAAAGACTTGAAGATATGGAAATAATTAGAAATCTAAGTTCAGAAGCAAAAAAGGCCAAAGCCTAATTAAATCTAGAAATGATATTGAGATTTAATGGGCAAATATACACATGGTACTAAGTAGAGCTGATCTTTCAGAGTCATAACTAATTTCTCAAACCTTTTAACAATGTTAGATATGTAAAATCATGAGTTTGAGATTCAAAAAAGACTTTGTGAGAAATTGAGTTGTGGTCAAAGAAGACTGAAGATTGCTTGGAAGTACTATAAAGTGTTGCAGAGGATGGCAAGACTTATATTTTAGAAGGAGTATGATTTTTTCCCGTGTCTCCCTATGTATCTCTACTGCTGGACAAATCCAAAAAGCAAATGTGCCTGTACGAAATAGCTATGCACATAGCCTACATTCTTTATAGGTTATTGCATTGTGGTGCATTGCAGTGATAGGTTTATCACTGATGATGTTTTATAATGGGAAATTTCTTCTCCACAGCTGTTGTGAGTGCTGTTCACCATGGCAACTAATTGTAAGCTTCTGACCAACAAGAGATTATTATCTAAGTGTCCTGGGCATTCATGAGATATTGCCTTATTTATTTTTCCTGTGAGTGCTTTCCTGCTGTGCAAAATCAGGTATAAAACTATATGCTATACATTTTCTTTTTTGCCCTTTTTTCTTTTGCTCCCTCTTTCCTTCTGTCTTTTAGTGTATCTAGTATATGTGGGCTCTTGTTCGTTTTTAACCCTGGTTGTTTAAGGGCCTTCAAATATAGATTCGTATGTGCAGGGTACCCACTCTAGATTTCATACATGAAATATTTGAAGATTTTAACCTGATGCATTGGATCAAAGAGAAAATATTGGGGGCTTACTATGAGTTTGCTATTATACAGGGTCATCAGAATTTACCATACACATGAGGCGTGACTGGCCTGGCTAACCTGACATGGTTAAACTGACTAGCAGGCAGCAGAAATCCAGCATTTCAAGTATGAGATTTACTGGCCCTGTCTGGAGAGGCCAGGATTTGAACATGAAATGATCTTCCTACAAAAGCATGACATCCACCCTTAAGCCATTTCTATCCTATTTACTGAGCTATGGCTTTTTGTTTCTTGAAAAGCTGCCTGTGGAAAATTTATACAGCCTAATAATCTTTTGGTTCCATTTAATTATAAACACAATGTAACTTGCACTGGAAAATAGTATGTAAGATAAAGGAAGTTAAATCCTTTTGAAGAAAGTTTAAAGAAATAGGGTTTTTAAAAAAAAATTGGTGGGGGATGCAAATATATTAGTTCTGTTGAATTTAAAATTTGTATATGTTTGAAGAAATAGGAACACACTCAGTCAAAATCTTTGGATTTTAGGACATATGTATCTACTTAAAGCAAGATGACATGCTGCATTGTTTCAGGATGAGAAGAATTAAAAAGACATTCTTAGATCTTTTGTCCTTTTCTGAGACTGCATCTCATAGCAGCCATCAAAGACCAATGTGCTGTTAAAATAGAGTTTACCAAACAACTATTTTAATACACTCAACTTCAAAAAATGGTCATTTGGGTGATGGACTCTCCCACCTCCCCAAATAATTACAAATGGATGACAGTAATTGTACCACACAGGAAGAGATGAGTGAGAATTTGTGTCAGTCATTGTGGGAAGGTAACATTTATCCTTCAGATAGCGTGAGAGCCAATTTGTTTACTACAGAGGACATTGGAAATAAACAGAAGAAATCAGGACCATAAAAAGAAGTTCATGTTTCTTCATGAGAAAGAAGATATTCATAAGTTATTTTATAATACTGCCCCCCTGAAAGCCTGAACAAACAGCTACAGTACTGTACTATCTGGCAAAGCTATTGTTTGCATCGCGTTAATAGAGCTCACAAGACCCAGCTGAAAAATACAGTCTGTTCATCTGACTTTTTCTAAACCCCATAAACACTTTTGAAATTGTTGCTCTGCCATCTTTGGAAGGGGAAACATCTAGTCGAAAAATTTTGCTCTAAAAAAGCAAATTAAGGCAAATCTATTCAGTACTTGGATGGAGGCCAGCAGGAAATTCTAGGTTTGGCTGAACTGACATAAAGAAAAAGCTCAGAAGTAAGCACTGCAAAACATTTTGGTATTGCTATGAAAAAGCTGGTTGGATGTCTCTATGTCTATGTAGTCATCAGAAGTCAACAACTTTTCTACATGCAGAACCAGTTAGACAGGGAGAATTAAAGTTCTCAATCAATGGATGAAAGGATGATAGGCAGAGGAGTTTAGGTTTGTTAGGCATGCGGGGATATTTTGGGACATGCTGAACCTGTACAAGAATGGCAGGCTCTGTTTGAACCAAAACCTTGATCTCTCCATGAATGCCATTCACATTTGATATATAACATGGTTACATTGATTACTGAAATTATTTTGAAAAAGCTGGACAAAATCTGAATGAGGGGTGGGAGGAAGATAAGCAAGGGTGGAACACTGCAGCATCTCTACAGTTGGCCGTAAGGATGAATGAATGTGGGGATGCTGCAGCCACTGTAGCTTTGGGATTGGATCGTTAGTTGCTTTTGTGTGTGTGTGTGTGTGTGTGGGTGGGGGGGGGTCCACTGTAACTTTGAATGGCCATTAAAAATGACCAATTGTAAGTCAAGGACTAATTCTATGCAATTACTAGAAATTAGTAATGTACAACACTTTACGATTAGATTGTGTAATACATTGAACATTAAGCTAATGACATATAAATTTAGCAAATCATTATCAAAACCAACAAATATTGAAGTTAAAATAATATCAAAAGATTACAATAGAGTAGAATAGTCAGAATAGTTTGAAGTACAATGAAGTACAATTCTTTAAAAATAATTCAATGGAATTGCATTCCATTTTTATAGAATTATGTGGTACATAATTTCCAGATCTGAGATCATCCAAGATCATTACATATTTGATTGTTTCAGTTGTATCAAAATGTCAGTGGTTAGTGATTATGGCAGTCAAGAAGTATGAAGAAATCCACTGAATGAAGTAATTTAATAATTATAGTTTTTTTTCTCTGTCTCTGGGAAACAAATCTCCAATTTTATTAAAGCCTTTATGTTTAACCCATTCTGATGCATATACCATAACTTTGGTGCTTGTGCAGCAGAACTAAATATTTCTTCTGTCTAGAAGTGCTTGAGCAAGTCTGATTTGCAACACTTGCACATGGATTTGGGCCACCAGATCTGTAATTGTGAAGATCTTGACTATCATTAGAAGGCAGCTAAGAAATGCAGAAAGCTTTTAACTTTTTGCTGCTATCAACAGGAATGGTTTTCCAAACTTTGCAGCTGAAAATATAGTATAATATGGTATAAGGCAGGGGTGTCAAACACAAGGCCCACAGGCCAGATCCAGCCTGCGGGGTGGTTAGATCTGGCCCGCAGGACCACTCTGGAAGCAACAAAGGCCCCTTGGATCTCTGCCAGCAAAAATGGAGCTCAGGAGGACCATGTGCAGCCCTCCCAGGCCCTGTTTTTGGCCTGGACGGCCTCCTGTAGCCTTTTGTCAATGAAAACTGACCTCCATTTTCACTGGTAGAAGACTGCAGGAGGCCAGGCTGAAAACGGGGCTCCAGTTTTGCTGGCAGAAGGCTGCAGGAAGCCCACCCTGGCCACGCCTACCCAGCCCCTCAAGGTCAAACACAATCCTGATGCGTCCCTCAATGAAATCAAGTTTGACACCGCTGTTATAAGGCCTTCTATTCAGACAGTCACAGCAGACTTAGTTACATATTTTGGAAACTTGCAGAGGAAAAAGTTACCAAAGGGATTATGTCTAGTGTTGACAACAATAATAAATTAAGATTCAGTAAATCCATCCATGCTGGTTTTTTTTTTTAATCCTACATTGAATTTTCTTCTTTTGAAGCTGTTTTCTTTTAAATAAATGTCAGTAGAGAACATTTGCAAATATTGAAAAATATTGGAAAACAATGTGTATAGGAGTTGTTATCACCTTTGTAATCTGTCTTTCTTGGCTAAAAAACATTGAAATGGATTTCACACAACCAAATAGTGAAAGGACTCATCATAATAGATTGAATTGTACCCTACTTTTTCAAGGAATAAGATTATCAGAATTGCATGTTTAATGAATGTTGATGTTGTTTTAAAAAAGGGCTCCCAGCAGTATTTTAGATAGGAGTCATTTCCACTCTACCTCGAGATGCTAAGGAGGAGCTGGATTTTTTTTGCATGCAAAGCATTTGCTCCACTAAATGAAGGAAGCATGTAGTGATAAGTGCATCTTTGGGGGTATAAAAGGAAGGACAGATAACCAAATGTACATCATGAGATCATGATACAAATGACGCAATTTATGTACTTGTATCACAGTTGTGACCCAAGTATTAAATGACATCATTTGTACAAAGATACAAGTTTTCATTTGAAGACAACTGGCTTGTTATGGAGGCTGCTGAGTGGGGCAGACAATTCTTGCAAAAGAAGTCCAACTTCAGACCATTGCCTGTGAAGCTGGCACATTTTTACTTACCCTATTTATTCATCACAAGTTGGGTTTGGATATAGCATTAAATTTTAGCCAATTAAAAATAAATAATGCAAACAAACAAACCATATTACTCCTGTCTATTTTGTGTCAGGGACCATATATAATCCTGAGATATTTTTTTATGGCCTGACTTCAGTGTAATAAACCTTGACTGATCATATTGTCCAAATGTAGCCAGTGACAATGCAATCCAAGAAAATACAAGCTGAGTAAAACATGCCACTGAATTTTTCACTTACCAGAAAGTGAGATCACTATAATGCTTTGGAAAGTGGGTTACAGATGTGATAAATATGTGTTGGTCTGTTTTCAAATATCTTACATAATGCTGAATATTGAAATTTCTCTGATATGAGATTTTTGAAGATGGGATCCCAGTCTGGACCATGAGACATTGGGAAAGCAGAGCAGCAAATCCTATTCCTAACGAAGTAGTAACTACTTACAATCTGCAGGCGCAGACAGTTGTTTAATTTTGCCTAATGTCTGGCAGAGCATCTGTATATATAGTTACTGATATATAGTTAGATGAGATTACAAAATACTACTCATGTTTCCCTGAAAATAAGACTGGGTCTTATTTCTTTTGGGTCCCAAAATAAACACTAGGGCTTATTTTCGGGGGTGTCTTATTTTTTCCCATGTGCGGGAGGCCCACTTTTTCTGCTTGCTCATGGCAGGGTAGGAGGCCATGCAGTGCGCCAATGCTGCTCTCGCAGGGCAGGGGGATGAAGCTGCCCCACATGCCCCACACTGGCTTACTTCAGGGCCTCCTCAGCCAGGCCATCCACGCCTAACACTTGCCTCGCCTTGTGTTTGCAGCACCAACATACCACTGGGCCTCCTCCACGAGCAAGTAGAAATGGGCCGGCGGCTACATAGGCTCCTGCTGCACATAGCTGCTGGTGCTATCACTGCGAGGCAGGTGTCGGAGCATGGATGGCCTGGATGTGGAGGCCCTGAGGTAACTTGGTGTGGGACACATGGGGCAATTCCACGACACTCCCACCTCGCCTTGTCGCTGTGGCACCGCAAGCAACCAGATAGAATGGCTGCACAGGCTCTTAAATAGGGCTTATTTTTTGGGGGGGGTAGAGCTTATATTAGGCATATGCTTAAAACATCCTAGGGCTAATTTTCAGGATAGGTCTTATTTTGGGGGAAACGGTATATTAAAGGACTTTGTTCCCTTGTTCAGTGAATCACGCCATAACTTTTGAAGTTTTGAACGCATTACAGAACTAAATTTCATAAGTAAAAGTTTTGTGAAAGTGAAAATGCAATGACTTCAGGGCAAACCAGTTGATTGACACAGTGGGAGGTTAAGAGATAATGATGACACTAGCAGAAGAGATACTATGTTGTGCTACTATGTGCTGCCTTCAGAAAGGTATTACTAAATATGATGACAACATTATAAAAACATTAAATGAATTTTTTTGGCAGATTTTAAGAATACCAAAGGTCTATAAGTAATGTAATTGTAGTCATGGGCATTATATGGAGAAAATAATAAAAAATAAGGAGATTGGGGATGGTCCTGTTTTACTGGGAGTGGGGTGGGGGAGAGTTTTCAGGGAATCTTGTTAAATATTTCATATTATGCTATTGGGTGAAATCCAGAAAACCGCTATGTGATAACAGCTGAAAATAACTGCTTTTTAAAACAGCTTTTAAACTGATACAGATTCTGCATTTGAGAATGTTTGGTGAAAAATGCAGAGGTTTGAAGCTGAATTAATTATACTTAGGACACATCTGTGCTGCATCCCTAAACTGGCCCAGCCCTGGACTCCTGCTGGCTTGATTCTAAGCCAGTGTAAGAAAATCTGGTCCAGACTGAGACCCTTTGGCAATAGCTTTCAGTCCAAAAACCAGGCTACCATATCCTGCTGTTGCTCAATCCCCCCAACTGTTATGCCCTCCAGGTTCTGTTTACTGTGTACATCAATAAGTTAGTGAAAGGAAGTAAACTGGAAATCATTACATTGTTTGAGACCCCCACAGAGCTCCTTTGGCAGTATAATTAAAAATTGCTAGCATTTGGGTCAGTATTTGGCATGTTTCCAATTAGTTAAAATTATACAAAATGTTTTGCTTCCACATATCAGAAGGTCAAGTGACTTCTACCAAAAAATGGACAAGGTTTTTTAACCTTAACCTTGATGAACACTAGATTAAAATATACATTGCAGATAACCAGTTTGGTGTAGAGGTTGGAATTGTAGGCCTAGGAGTAGTTCTAGGCTAACCTTAGCTATGCAAACTCATGGGATGATTTTGGGTCATTTTCTCTCAATCCAATTTACTTCACAAAGTGGTTGTCATGGGGAAAAAATAAAGAGATGGTGCATATTTTTTGCTGCCATGAGGCTCTGGCGGAAAGGAAGAATATAAATCTTACAAATAAAATGTGTATGATTGCTATAGAGTAAAAAGAGTGTAGGAAAATGCCATGGAAGAGTTTAAAAACATCTTGTGATGATATAAAAACACTCTTGAAATATTTTTTTAAAAAAACCAGCATATAGGACTTGTAGTGGCTGTTGATAAGAAACAGTACTGCCACAGTTGCTAGTTAAGATGAAAGAAAAGCCTTTGGATTAACAAGATTTAGAAAATAAAAGGATTAGAACTCTACAAAAGCAGAATTAGGGATTTATTTAACTAGCAGTGTGGCATGATGGGATATGAGACTTTAAGAAAAGAGATAAAAGAAGAAAATAAAAAGATGAGGGAAAGAGGCAGTAATGAGGTAAAGTATCATTAGGACTCTGGAACCGCCTCATAAATCTTCTTATAATCAAAAAGAGGACAACTGAATAAAATAAAACATTTTATTGGCCATTCTGACTTCTTAGCAATGACTGTCAATATAAGTCATTTTTAGTAAAGAAATTTAGAATCATTTATAAGCGAAAAGTATGTTTTGGATAGTTCTTAAATATTGTAAACTTGGTCCTTGGACATCTCTTCTATAAACTGAAAGAACAGGTTGCAGATTGCATGGAGAAAATAGATGTGGTCGCTAAGAATCAACAACTACTTGATGTCTCATAATTAAATATAAAAATAACCAAACATCCACAGATAGACGGATACTTCTAGATCTCAGATTTACTGATGGAAAAAAGAAATAGATCTAGTATATTGTTCTCCATAAAAGTCAGATGCTTCTCTCTAGGTATATGTGGTCTCTGGATTGTTAGGTTTTCATAAATATTAAAAAGATAGACCTGCTCTATATCAGATCCTTTAAAATTAAAATGCATAATTAGACAGAATAGATATAGGAACGTACAATTCCAAAAGTTCAATGTTCAAAGCAATAAAATAATGAAATCCAAATCCTATATTATATTCGAAGTTTAGAAGTGGTTGATCAACAACATTATGAATATTGTGAAAGTAAAGCAATCTGCTGCTTCTGGCCAAATACATAAATTTATCCCGATCTCCATTGCAAAAAAGATTCATAAAGATTCTATTGCTAAGATTAAGGGAGAAGCTACAGTTTAGGAACAGAGCCCTTGCTCTGTCACAAAACCCCCCCAGATTTAATATCTAGGTCTTCAGGAAGAGTTTAGAAAAATCCCAGGCTGAAGTTTTAAGAGTTCTGTAGCCAGACCAGGTAGACACTATGGAACCTGTTTAAGATGGTACTGTAGGATCCATTTCTTTGCTAATCATATGAAACTGTCAAATATATATATGTATAAAAAATCCAACAGCACATACACAACAAAAGCTAATAACTAAGGGCTGTGTATGCTATGAACACAAATTACAATTACATTCTATTATGTTACTGTGCTGGATGTATATCCTTTGACGCCCTGGCTAGGTCTACAGACTGTGACCTTGAAAATATTTTTCTTGTTGCCATTTCACGAGAATGTTATAAACCAAGAACATAATAATTCCTTGAATGGATCCACCCATCTATGTTTTTTACATTTGAATTTTATGATGTTTCCAGATGTTTACTCTCTTCTGAAGACAGTTTCTAGCTTTCATTTGATTCAATACACTATTCTACCATTTTTTTCATAGTCTGGAAATAATTGGTGCTCCATTCCTAGATGTTTTAGAGAGTATTAGCTTTTAACACAGAAGATACAAATGTATGTGTCTGCTATAGACAGCAGAAGAGAAATTTGACATTGTCTTCACAGATAATCAGACAACAGAGTAAGGATTATGGCAACACTAGCAAGGACTATTTGATATTTGGTGGGCAGTTACCTGATCTCAACATGGATTCTACTATCACAGCTCTACTATCTAGATTTTTGAGTCAAATCAATTGTTATGTTTGAGCGGATCATTTCTCCAACCTTAGATCCACAAAAAGTCACCAAGAGGGACCTGAAATAAATAATAGGCTATCTTATAGGCATAGACATTGGGTCTGACCTGAAATAATGACTAAAATGACTAATATATTTTAAAGCCTAGGGAACCCATGCATATGAATGGTCAGGAAAGAATGACAACTAGAGTGAGCAACCTGTTCTTGTAAAAAGCAGTTGTAAAACATCCAGTACTCGTATTCCATTGATATTTGTGGTGTAATTGGAAACTGAGGAGAATGAGATTCAAATCTATCCCCAGTCATGAATGCTCATTGAGTGATTTTAGGCTAGATCAGGGGTCTGCAACCTTAAACACTCAAAGAGCCATTTGGACTCATTTCCCACAGAAAGGAAAACACTGGGAGCCAATAATTTAAAAACCAGTGTGACTGGGTGGGTGTGGCCAACTCGACGCCACTCACTCCCACTCAGTCGGCTCTTGCTCTGGAATATGGAGCGAGTCTTTGTCCCCCACCATCACCCTTACCTTCTCAGGCCAGGCGAGGAGTGATGGGAAGGGGAGAGGCCAGCCAGTGGTGGGATCAGCCAACAGGGAGCCGCAGCAGAGGGCCAAAAGAGCCGCAGGTGGCTCCAGAGTCGGAGGTTGCAGACCCCTGGGCTAGACGCTCTCTCAGCTCGAATTACCTGAGTTATAGGAAGAAAATGAAGAGAAGAGAATTATGTATAATATCCCAAGTTCCTGAAGGAAGAAGTTGAGATAGAAATGTAGCAAAATCAATTAATATATAAATAATTAAATATTCAGCATATAGTATATGTGCTGAATATATATTGACAGAAATCAAATTAGCCGAAGATACCACGGTTTTAAGATTGGAGGGTGTAACATGCTATGCTGATAAAGCTACTCTAATAGCCACTACTCTGCTACTCTAAGTTGCAAGAGCCTTGGTAATGAAACTCAAGAAGCAGAGTTAAAAATAGGATTATGATTAAATATCAAGTAGACCTAGTTAATGACAACAGGTACATCCTATTTCAGATTTAGAACTGATAGTAAAGATATTGATATGAATAGCTTTTGCATTTTAAGACTATCAACTATCATTTAGGATTGACTATCAGCTATCATTCCACACTTCCGATGTTGAAATATGCCCTCTGTATCTAGTTCACTAACTTATCTTTGTCGTTCCTCTGCTGTTCTTGCTTTTCAACTTGTTTGATGAGATATTAATATATGTTATTTTTCAATAAAGGCTGGCTTTTGTGGACCCCAGAGATCCACAGGACCACACTGATCTATCTCAATAAATTATAGTTGTAGATTTCCTGTGGAGTCAGTTTCTTGTTCTGGTCTATCAAACATGTACAGTATGTATGTAATTTTACAAACTGAATAAAAATAAATACATTATAATTTTTAAAACTGGAACTACAACATATCCTCAAGATAGATTCTTCCTCCCTCCCACTTTTGCTTATATTATAAGGAGGCTTTTTCTGTTATTCTCCTTTTTTTAGAGAATAAATGCAAACAGACTTGGTGTTATAATTACAACATTTCTATTATCATAGAATTATACAGTATGAGCAAGAAGATTGAAGGGTCCCAGCTTAAAAATGAAATAATTCTGAGCAATCATATAAAGAATTAATATATTAAGGCTGAGTTGTGTTTAAGCAAACCAGACTATTTTACTGTGATACTTTGATATTCATATAGTATAAAAATAACAGGCTGATAAATGGATGCTGATATAGTTTATTGATCTATACTAGATATGTAATAAATTTGAAAAACATATAATATACACACTTATGCTTATTATTTTTTTATAGGTCACACACTATTGCCATGGGGAAGCAGACTCCTCACAGGCATTTGAGAATTAAAGATTTCAATATTTCATTAAATTATATCCCCAACAGCAAACTTTGCATATGTTTTACTTGCACTAGGGCAAAACATTGTGCTCATGAAAGAATGTTTATATCCCATATTCTAAATGTTAGCTTAATGCAATTTGTCAACTCTCAGCCTTTGAATCAGTTTTATTAGTGAAGGAGAAGCAAGACAGACAATATAGTATGATCCATATGGTCTAAGTTAAATTAGTTTTGTTTACTTGCTTATAATGGTTTTCCATTTTTCCGTTCTATTTCCTTGGGTCTTTTCTTTCCATCTGGTGGTTTTATTTTTTGTTCCCCATGAGTTTTGTTTTTCTTTTCTTTTCACCAGATGACTTTTTTAATGTAACAGTTTAGATTTCTTTTAAAAAGTATTTGGTGTTGATATATAATAGTAAAAATATCATATTGCTATACTGCTGTTAGTTTATACATAATAACACTATAAGCTCCTAGCTTTCGGACATCCCAGAAATTACTAAAAACTTGGCTACTCCCCCAGGCTTTGGAATAAAGTGGATGTGGAGTTGCTTTTTGTTATTTTTTTTAAATTTTATTTAACTCAAGATGAGGCATTTTGTTTGTTCTTCTGGTTGTCTTCTTTTGTTTCTTTTCTTTTGTATAGCTATTATTTATTTTTTTATTCATAAGCTGGTGAGAGCTGTCAAGGTGCAGGGCAGCCTTAGAAATAAATAATAAACAAAAACATATTTTTAAAATGTTCTCAAGTTTGTAGTTTAATATAATTTAAAATTAAACATTCTATGAGAGAGGAGAGTGAGACAGAGATGCAAAAGGCATCAGGATTACATCATTAATATGAAATACCATTAAAAATTATACCTAGGTTTTGTCAGAATATGCCCCCATAAGGATGTTTCCAAAAGAGACTCATTCTGCAATAACAGTACCTCATTCGTATAATTTTTATAGAGCTCTATCTGAAATTTCCTTCCCCCCATTGGAAACCCTCCTATATTTTGCACCAATTTGTCTGCCATATTGTCACTAAGGAAGGAAAAACAGAATACCTGTTTCTTAAGACATTCTCAACAAAGTGTTTTCTGAGACTCAGTTTGCCCTACTTTTTCTCTGACTGCAAAACCACAGGAAACTAAAACCAAGAAAACTAATAATATCTTTATTGTAAGGTTGTAGTAACAGAATTGTGCAAGTCTGAAAGCACTTCACCTTCCCCTGAATTTATGTTCCAGAACATATGGGTCAATTCTGAGATATTTTCTCCACCCACGTTTTTGCTTTAGATTTTTCTTATCAGACTGTTGTCTGGGCTGCAGCTCTTCCTCCTGTCTCTCAAGGTTACTCTTACAGCCCATTGCAACATTCTGGTACTATTTAAAGTAATAATGAATACAATATAAAGAATGTAGTGAACTATATTCTGTCCAAGACCTCTCTTTAAACCAGGGGTCTTCAAATCTGGTAAGTTTAAGACTTGTGGACTTCAACTCCCAGAATTCCTGAGCTAACATGACTGGAGGAGGCATTATCGGAGTTGAAGTCCACAAGTCTTAAAGCTGTCAAGTTTGAAGACCCCTGCTTTAAACCTTACTTTTATGTGTGCTATTTAGCTTATCTTCTGATTCCTTGGCCTAGATGTAACCAATATAAATCAAACTTTATTTGTACACTTTCCTTCTTCTTACTGTTGCTCTTCTTTTGTTCCTTTACTGATGCAGATTATATAACATTGCCAACGTTTATGTGTACCATACAAACCAGGGTAGGTTTGAATTATCTTAGCTGCTCTAGCCAGCAAGACTAGATAATATCAATGTTGTGGGTTGCAACTGCAGCATCAAAAATTCCCTTTCGGTCAGACTAATGGCTTATGCAAACAAATAAAAATAACATGTCAGCTTTCCCAGATAGACCAGGCAGAAAATACAAGCAGATGAGCTAATTCTATTTTAATTCTATTCCCATTAAGTAGAATCAATAGAATCTTACAAACATTCCACCATCTCTTTTACAGCCTGAGAAGTTAGGGAAGATTCTTTCTGAGACTCTTTATCTGTCTATTATGCAGCTTCTGGTTATGCCCTTTCTTATCTGATTGTTCCCTAGGCAGCATCTACCCCCCATCCCCCCAATTTCATTCCCACATACCATAATAACAATATGGCTTACACATTGTTTCTGTTTAAGGCCGACTTATTTATTATGTTGATTTATGTGGCTGCCTAGTTCAAATCCATAAAGCAGGATAGGAATGTTCTCCACAGCACAAGGGTCTCTTCATTATAAGCAGAATGGGGGAAATCATTTGCCTCTTTTATAAATGCCTCCAAACGTGATGATTTGTCCTTAAGCCAGTGCTGTGTGGTATACACCACTTTCTCAGCAGCGATTTTGTACGCTAGTATACTGAAATGACAACCCTGCTGAAGTTTACTGGTTAACACAGCAAAACAGAGGAAATTATTCCAGGTCTTTATATACAGTAACTCTGCAAAATAGAAAATTTCAAATTCTTTTGCCAAGCAGACAGTGAGCCAAAGGAATTTTTGAGAGTGCTGAAAAAGTTGTTACAAGTATTCATGCATATATACACCCTTAAAATATTCATGTTTAAATCAGCATCTGAATTATATTTAGTCATAAGGATAAAAATAGATACAAACACACAAACATGTCTGTACTGTATATATGTATGAGTATGGGTATGTATGCTTACAAGTGCACCCAAACACAACCCCTTCCCACAAGGTATGCAAAAATCAGGCCCCATGATGTGTATAAATTACATTAAATGTTGAATTGGTTGCCATTTTCTTCTAAATACCTCCTTATCCATTTGATTCATTAATTTGAAGGTTCTTTAGTCATATTTTCTCTTGAAAGAAAAATCAATGAAACATATTGTGATTGACCAATGGGGAGTTACTTTTGGTAGACCCTGTATATAGACAAACCACTGAATGAGGTCTTCCATCAATTTGGGGTTTAGTATAAACATAATGATGATACCCAACTTTACATCACAATCTATCAATGTATCGAGACTGTGTTTGGAGGCTGTTCGGGTCTAGCTGGGAATGAACAGATTTCAGCTCAACCCTAACAAGTTTGAGTGGCTGTGGCTGTTTGGGTACTTGGGTTAGGACTGTTCATCATTGATATTGGATGGAACACATTTCCCATTTCACAACTGGGAGTCTGCTTGGAATTGCAGCTATGGCTCAAAGATCAGGTGGTAATGATGGCTGGAATGACCTCAGCAAAGCTTCATTGTATTTGCCAGTTTTACCCTTTCATTGTTCATTAGGTCCTTCAAGTAGTCATTGATGCCCTGGTCACAAGGTGCTTGTTGTCACCTATAAAGCCCTTCATGGATTGAGGATGGGTTATCTGAGAGATTTCACCATTGTTCTGCCCATCTGGTACATTCAATCAAAGTGGGCGTGCCCCAGGTTTCTAATGAAATGTCATTTATGGAAACTGAGAAAGCATGCCTTCTCTGTCATAGCCCGTGCCCTCTGGAACCCTACAGAAATGTATTGGAACAATGTACTGGATTTTTGTAAATATTTTTCATAAATATTTGGAAAGTGTTTCCCCTGTTTTAAAGATTTAAATGGGATAAAGTTTAAAGACTTCCATCTATCAATATCTGAAGCAATATTTTAATATATTATAATCATATGTGATGTAATTATTTGAGCAATATTACATGAATAAGAATACTTAAATAATTAATAATTTCATCATTTTAATGAAATTTTGTCTGGATGAAGATGTCTTTAATTACTTCTACAAATGTGAAATTATACTTATAATTTTATTAGGATGCTGCAACCAAATTTTTGATAGTTCAATCGTTCTGCTATGTTTCTGAATTTTTATAAGAAGTCTAAATGAAATTGTATTTCATCCCACTGATTTTCTATTACTTCTTCTGCATTCTTTCCTTTTTACATCTCCATAGAGAAATTTAAATAAGAAAAGATGAGATAGCAGCAAAATAGCATTTTTGGTAGCGGTAGCATTAAATATCCTGCATCTATAAGCAACTGTAGGCAACAATCTTCAGAATGCTTATGTGGAAATACAGCCTCTGATATCAAAGGAACTTATTTTTAAACAAATATGTAGAATCTGAATATTCCTTTGCTAGCAACCAAACCTAATTGTTTTAATGCAACAATTCCCCAATTTTCCTTTGATATTAAATGACAGAGAAATAATATATGCTCTAGAGCAGGAGTGTCAAACTGGATTTCTTTGATCATCATTGTAGTTCTCCTCCGTGGGCCAACAGGGGGGAAGGGAGTGGGGGTGGGGAGATGGGACAGATGCCTCCTGCAGCACCTTGCTGGCCAAAACATGAGGTCTCTGTGAAGTCCACTTTTGGCAGGCAGAATGCTGCAGAGACCGAAAATGTGCCACGAGGAGAACTGGTAGTGGAAATTTTGAGTAGTTTGGAAAACTGGCAAATACCACCTGTGACTGGCCCCACCTGCATCTATTCTCTGCCTCCTGAGTTCCAGCTGATTGGCTGGGTCTTCTTTTGTTGCCCTGCACAGGAAAACAGAGCTAGAAAGCAGGTTAGTGGGATGAGGAGGGAATGGGAATTTGCAGTATCCTTCCCCTGCCATGCCCACCAAGCCGCACCCACAGAATCGGTAGTAAAAAAAAATGAATCCCACCACTGTCCACATCTCGTTTTGGCCGGCAGAGGCACCACGGGCTGGTCCTTTAATATTTCCAGACCAGCCCTGTGGGCCAGATTTAAGCACCCCATAGGCAGCATCCAGCCTGCAGGCCTTGAGTTTGACACCCCTGCTCTAGAGATTGTCACATGCCACAGGAATCAGTTTGGAAAGTCTATCTGGAACTTCAGAAATGTCCCAATTCAATCTGAATCAGACCACAAATTGTTAAATCAAATCTGGAGTCTACATCCAAAATAAGGATTTCAATATATATATTATTAAATATATATTGTTCTTTGTTCTTCCCATTGTTTAGCATAAATGAAGCATGAGCAGCTTAACTATTCACTGTAAAAAAATGGAATGAAAAGCAAACAATGCCTTAATGATGGAACAAACCTACAAAACATAATCAAAATCAGTACAGATATTGTAAGCTATGCTCCTTTAACAACTTGATTGTTATGTATAGGATTTTTATATGATATTTAGTAATAAGAATAGCCAGGAATAGGATAAGAATAGGTAATTACTGTACTTTTTGTAATGAAAATATATTTGATGCACCATTCTGATCATGTGTTAAGGATTATATTGTTTTGTTTTTCAATTAATAATCAATAAAAATTATTTTTTTTAAAAAAAAAAGAAAAGCAAACAATGCCTTAATGATGGAACAAACCTACAAAACATAATCAAATCAGTACAGATATTGTAAGCTATGCTCCTTTAACAACTTGATTTTAAAAACCCAACAACTTTAACTTGATTGTAATTGGTTGGACTTTGCTTACATTTACAGTGATAAAACCTTTTCTTGTGATGAACATCCATGCCAAATTTCAGATCAACAGGTTGAAAAGGATTTCTGCAAAAGTATTATTTATAAGAATAATGTTGCACCTTCTTGAAAGGGGTAGAGCCGAGAAGAATCAGTCTGCCCAAGTTATATTTTTGAAACAATTAGCAAGATAGTCAGCTACGTCAGATACAGAAAGCAAAAGATGAATGAGAGTTGTGGGACAGGGATGGCCTATTTGGCTGCAGTGGTACCCACAGCCCAATTTTTGCTCCTTCAAGAGCTCAGAAGATTGTCACATCAAGATTTGGCAGAGTTTTTTTTAATGTTGTATATATTTCACATTAAAAATAAATTTAAATAGATTGTGTAAGCTTTTGTAAGTAATGCAGTATATTACGATAGCTAACAGCCAGCCTGGAAAAGCTACTATGAAGTCCCCAAAAGACCAGCTTTGTTTTTGATTAGTTCAGCCTTCCCATCTTTATGCCATTATAATTCCCTTGTATCTGGCCAGGGATTCTTGGAACTAAAGCCCAAAACATCTGGAGGGTACCAGATTAGGGAAGTCTAAGTTAGACACACTACAATCATCTGCTGATGATATTTAATAGTATATCCATCTGTTGGCAATTTTCCAATAGCATAAATAAATTACAGGTAGAGGTAGACCACTTTTTTTCATAGTACCATAATAAAATGGTTTTTATTCCGTTTGATTTAAACATTGTTCTGGGCTGCAAATGTTCCTCTTTTCATTATTTTCTGAATTGTAGTTTTCTAGAAACCTATTGGCTGGGAATTTTGGAGTTTCTCATTCCAACACGTTTGAGGGACTGGAAGTACATGAAGTTGTGAAGACAAGAGTATACCGCAAATGTGGTGATGAGATTCAACCTTCTTTTTCAATATCACTGAATTTAGGATGATGGTGGGTTTGTTGAATGAATATCTGAAATGAGTAATGGGCAGAACAAAAGCCTCCTTTGAAGAAGGCAACTTGTGATCTGTTCAGCATTTCTATCCTACAGTACTAAGCAGGACTTTCTCTATAGTAGCTATGGATCTGTGACTGAATGCCATTTATTTGCTCCTTTTAAAAAATCACTTCTTTTCCTTGATTGCTAGTTCTACTACATTGCTATTCTGTCTAACTTCCCACAATATTTCTTTGGAAACAATTTTAGGAATCTACATGGAAAAATAGTAAAGTGAAAAAAGAAATGGTGGATTATCCCACTACAATTTCAGATCTGTCTTTCTCTCCTTTTAATCTAACAGATTTATAACAGATAATCAGAGTTGGAAGGGACCTTATCGGTCATCTAGTCCAACCCCCCGCACAAGCAGGAGACCCTACACCATTTCTGACAATGGCA
>JAOYMU010000292.1:22231108-22260910 GCA_025802295.1 Psammodynastes pulverulentus | reverse complement strand
GTCTTCGGTAAGAGGGGGGGGGAATTGGGTCTGGTTCAGGGGTGGGATTCTACCATTTCGGCCTGGTTCAGGCGAACCGGATGTTAAAGTTATATCTGGTTCGCTGAACCAGTAGTTGAACCAACTGGCTGACCCCGCCCCTCCCAGGAGACTCCACGTGACCCGTTTTGGATGCAGCTAAGTGCAGGGTCTGCATGGAGGCCCTGGGAGGACGAAAAACAGGCCTTCCGGAAGTCCAGAAACTGGCCTGTTTCCAGCTTCCGGAGGGCCTCCAGAGCCCAGAGGAGGCCATTTTCGCCCTCCCAGAGGCTCAAGGGAAGCCTCCAGACCCTGGGGAAGGCGAAAAATGTCCCTCCCGGAAGTTCCAGTAGGCTATGCCCACCATGGCCACGCCCACACAGCAACTGGGCAGCGAACCAGAGGCCTGAGGGAAGCCTCCAGATCCTGGGGAAGATGAAAAACTACTGAACCAGAAATATCGGAAGTGCAGAAACTGGCTTGTTTCCAGCTTCCGGAGGGCATCTAGAGGGAAGCCTCCAAACCATGGGGAAGGCCTAAAATGGCCCTCACGGAGGGTCCAGTAGTCCACGCTCATCATGTTACGCCCACCCAGCAACTGGGCAGTGAACCAGTTGCTGGGATTTTTGAATCCCACCTCTGAAGAATATGATTAAATTTATTCTGAATATTAAAGAGAAAATTGGTGTAAGGTATTTTATCGTTAGGATAGATTCAGATACAGCAGCAATGAGTGCACAGTTGGAAGACCCAGTTTAGGGGCAGATTTTAAGCTAAACTTGTCTTTTGCAAGGATTACACAACAGCTGCAGAAGGTAACCTTCCAAGGCCAAGAAAAGATACGGCTACTTTAAAATGTTGAAGACTGATGCACACACGACTCCATGCAGTCTCCAACTCATTCTTTGCCTGTTGAATCCAGATCGCTGCACACTCTAATATTGTAATTGGTAGCTTGGTGAAGCAGATTTTACTGCTTGCATGCTTTACACTATGAAAGTTGAATAGGTTTATCATAGCCACCCTCTGACAAGGGCTTAAGGGGACAGAGATTAGGCAAACACAATAGAGCGTGAAGGTTTTTTTTATTGTTTTATTTTAAACTTGGATAATTAAAGACGCCTCATCAGTAAGAGTACATGGTGATCTTACTGATATTATTTCTGGCTGTCCCTGACCGTTTAGAATTGAGTTCCTTTGACCAAGCATTACTTTTAAAACAAGCAAAATTAAAACATCCCTTGGTCATTGTTTCAGAGCGTTGATCCAAAGAAAAACTGGGCTGGAACATACAGGAATGATTAATATTCTTTATTCTCAAAGGTATTGAAGGGTTGAGGAGTGGATTTAATTTCTTTAGGTTTGAAATCTGCTTTCAATTACAATGTTTTAACAACAGAACATATGAAACAGTTACTGTTTCAAAGCATATACAGGTTGTGCTCTTGATATATCAATAGACTACCACTGTTAGGGCTGTGGGATAGAGGTGATATTCAGCAGGTTCTGATCAGTTCTGGAGAACTGGTAGCGGAAATTTTGAGTAGTTGGGAGAACCGGCTTCTTCCAGGAGTGGGGTGGGAATAGAGATTTTACAATATCCTCCTGCCACACCCACCAACCACACCACGCCCACCCACCACGCCACGCCCACAGAAGCGGTAGTAAAAAAATTTGAATCCCACCACTGCTGTGGGGGTGAATTTCTAACAAAGAGGGAGAAACTTCCTTTATTTTTGAAGAGTCTATGTGGGTTTGTCCATGCACTAAATACTGCTTTCCAGAAACTATTGTTCAGATTGACAATCAATGAATGTTTATGTTGGGCAAAAAGTAATGGCTGCGAAGTTGAATATGCAAAACTCCACCTGAACTTATATTAGACATATTCATGCAGAATAGAATTTTTGTACATAAGTTATTTACATAGAATTAAGAAAAGCTGTAGTTATTGTTCATTTGAATATTTTTCCATGAATCCAGAGTGCAGTTTATCTATTTTGCTTGATTGTAAAGGATTTATAATGCAGTCATGAAATATAGTCTGGTTTTATTTGGGAAAAGAAACAGATAATTACATTATTACATGTATATGTGGTTGAATATGCATCAAGTATTCCTCAACCCTATCCATTTGGAAATCCCATCCCCCACAAAAAAGCCTTTCAAAAAAACCCAGAACAATACATTTCCTAAAGAGCTGCAATAATCGCATGGAAAGCAAACTCTAAGATAAAAACTTTTAAAAAGTCATCAAAAAAGTCATCCAGCAGTTTGCAGTGTTTACTTACTTACCGTGATTTAATGAGAATAAAATTCTACATCATTTTGTTTTTCCTATACAAACTGTCTGCATTTTAATATATCAAATGTATTTTGTTACTACTTCTTAGTAACGTTAAAAGTAGCTGTAGATGTGCTGCCTATAAAAATATCCCAAATCCATACTTGGGAAATATATTTCTTGGGACCTACCCCAAAGTCACAAAAGTATATATCAACTTTTAAGGGTTATTTTCTAATTCACTGTATCAGTAGGGACACTTGTTTAATTAAAGGTTATAATTTTAAAGACTACTGAATGGTTTTGGAAATGTGCAACAGATGTTGAGCTGAGTTAGCTTTGCAACCCTGCATTCAAGATCACAAGGTTAAGACCTCTGGCATTCTCTAATAGAATTGTGCCCCAGACTTGAAATGAAGTCATCTGTTTCTAATGATTTTGCTCAGTTTAGTCAAGGAAGAAACCAGCATGTCTTCCAATATTGTGAATATCATTTATTGAAAAGGAGAATGGTAAATTCACTTCTTTCAAAATTATATGGAATGGAAATCATATTTCAGAGGGTTATTGAACTGAATATTTTCTTGTACATTGAATTGAATAGAAAACATGGAAAAACAACAGGAGATCAATATAAAGACATAGGGCTGTTCCTTCTAAGCTTTTATGGGTAGTGTGTTATTCTAAAGGCAAGATAGACTTTATATTGCTTTAGAGCAGGGGTCTCCAACCTTGGCAACTTTAAGACTTGTGGACTTCAACTCCCAGAATTCCCAGAATTCCTCAGCCAGCCCCTGCTCTAGAGCCCATGGCCAGATGCATCATACGCTGGCCATGCCCACGCCTGATTTAGTGAAGCGGGAAAAAGTCCCGATACATCATGTGATGCCACCATGACTATGCAAGTTTGACACCCCTGCTCTACGGCATTGCAAATAGTATATATGCTTTTTAAAGTCTTTTCTTAAATTTGTGATGAATTTTTTTTACAATATAATAAATATAAATGAAATTACAGTAGGGTACACTAAATATATTCCAGTTTGCTAATCTGTTGTAATAGCCTAGTGAATGAAGGATTGGATAGAAAAAAAATACCATGCTTCTGACATTTGCCCATGCAGAATAAATTTTGCCCAGATAATTTAATCCTTAATATATTGATTGTCCATAACAAGGATATAAGCAAGTACAAACGATGTAAATGTTCCCTGAAATTAAGCTGCAGTTCTGCTTACAGTCTGTACAGGATGATATGAGTATTCCTGCCATATTCATCAGCTTTGCCAGATCCTGAAAATTTTCATGTAGTGTTTCTATAGATTCTTGCAGCCACTTAAATCTAAATGATAAATTGTTGGGAGATATTTTTCTTTACTGTTCTCCTTTAAAATTATTTTTAAAAGTTACTTTTACTACATTAAGGTCATCTTAATATGTGGGTTGTTCTGAAAAAAAAAAAGCAGTCTTACCACTTCCCTACCCTTTTGGCTTCCTAGATGCCAGCAAGTTTATAATCTTTTGGATGATATTGGTTCCATCAACCAGTCACATGAAGGGGGAGGCCAAAAACCACAGATAATGCTGATACAGTAGTAAGATTCCAACCACAAAAATATGAAAACTTATCACAGGAAAAGAAGCAGAGCCTATTGAGACAGGGGGTAAGTCCCTTTGGTGTCCAAATGAGACTTTTGCAAGTTAAAACTTGGTAGATATAGATTGCTTGGTTTCTGGGTGTTGCGTTCATATTACTTGAGCGATTTTTAATCTAAGATATTAATATTTCTCAGCTATATTTTTAATGAGCACTATCGTGTGTAAACCCAGTGTACAGGGCAACACAGCATACTCACAGACATACAAAATATTGCTAAGCAATATTAGTATTACAAACTGCACATATGTAGGGAACTTAAAAGGAATTTTGATACCCAGCGTTCTGACTATTTATTGTTCATCACATGGCTTTTTTAAAAAAAATAATTTTTATTGAATATTTTGCGATTAAAAACATTTTACTCATTGTTACACATTGGAGACAGTGCATTTAACCTCTTGTTCATTGTGTGAGTTCTAATAACTTAATATTCTCTTAATTCTAACTTAACATATTACTTAAACCTATTTCCATTTGTCTATAAATACATTCCTTATATACATTATACATTATTTACACTATTTACATAGTCATAATTCCAATCAAATTTCTTTCTTTTTGTTAGCCAATTATACCATACTTCCCAAGTTTCTTGGTATTCTTGGTACAGCGGCGAGGATAGTATTTGCCCAAAATTGGAAAGTTAATAAAATTCCCACAGAGATTATGATCATAAAAAAAATCCTGTAATGTGCTGAGATGGACACGCTATCAAGAGAAATAAAGAATAAGGAAGAAGAGTACCATCACATGGCTTTTAATCAAATCTCTACTACTATGCCTTTGGATGCTGTTGTTGTTATTGATGTTAGATTGAGATACTATAATTTTATAGTTGGATAGTTTTACCCCAGTTTGAAATGCAATGAATAGAAATAAGAGGCTGACTTCCATCTGGAATGGAGGAAAGAAAAGATAAGTTTCTGCTGTGAGTAATTTTCTTTGTTCTTTTCCTTCAGAAAACTCCTACATGTGTTGGCAAAAGTGTGAGGGCTATACTCCATTTTTATCTTTTGACAAGGAGCATCTTACTATCCTAGAATCAGATGGTTATACAACACCTGTAGGTATTTATAGTGTTGGAGTTTATCTTTTTAAAACTAGTTTATACTTTAATAATAATGTCCTTTTGTAGTGCCCATTTATATGCAATTCATTTTAGCCACTTAATAGTAACTATTTGAGTAGATTTATTTCTCCCGTATTCAACTTCAACAAGGAGTTAATAATTAGTTACATTTTGGATGTTTTTATTTTTGTTGACTTCTTTTAAAAAATTCAGCCAGAAAAGTCAATGATTTTATAAAAAGTTCTTTTCATAGGGTGAAAAGTATGGTATATCTACATATCTCTGTATGTATGTAACAGCTATATTCATAAATATTCTTTTCTACTGGAATATTCTTTAAAAAATTATCTTTATTTTAAATGAAATAAACTTTACACTACTAGTTATCTGTTTTAACTATTAGTTGTCTACTAGTTTAATTGCCAGATAACCATAAGTAATTTAAGTACTAATTATCTACTTTAAAAGTGACAATGTTTGAGCCTCTCCACCTCTGAAAAACTTTACTGGAAATAATATCTCTGTTATTCTGTGAACTAGAACATTCTTCTTCAATCTGGCATCCTTAATATGTTGGTATTCAGCTGTCATAAATCTTATTGAATATTGCCGTTGGCCTTGGTGGTTGGGGATTATAGGAGCTGAAGTTCAAATCCTGAGAACACATACATTACTTCAAGCCAACCTTTGGCATTTGGTATTTAGGAGCACATGACAATCTTTTTTTACAAAATTCTCAGTGCAATAGAGCCAATGTTTTTATAAATAGATACACTCCAAATAATAAATTCAAAAGCTTTATAATTAAGCAGAGAGAGGCAAGTACCTCAGGCAACAGATGTTATGGGACCAGTGTGCTACATTTCTTTGGAAAGCAGACAATGCATGATATGCATTCTGCCCTGTGCTCTCTAAACTAGCCAGCTTTTTAGATGGAGTTGGAAGAATATAATCCTGTCCATTGGATTCTTTATCATCACCTTCTATATATGGGATGAATATGCAATGCTATCTTGACCTTTGTCTTAAGCAGTAGGATGAATTGGGATGGCATGGATTTCCTAGTACCTCTGGATCCATGTTAGTGCTTGATAGGATTGAATTACTTAGCTATGATAATTATGACATTATTTAAATGGAAGGGTACAGATATACTTGTGCTCCTCTAAGATACTGAACACTTTATTAACACAACTCCAGATAACATCCGAATTTTTTTCTTTTCTGTCTCTCAATGCAGAAAGAACAATGAGCTAGTTATATACCACATGCAATAACATACAAGAACAAATCTCACCTCTTGCTTTTTAATTAGGATCCTTAAAAGCAAATTGCCAATATAGCCCATGTTCACTATTATTGTATTGTAAGCATAAGTTAATACAATTTTGCTATAAACCCTCAAGAGCTTTTGTGCCAAATTCCCATATTTAAGAGCCTTGGAATGTTTGGATATGGTTCAGATGAACATCAGGAATTTTCTGCTCTTATTCATTCTGAAGAAACCTACACAGTTTTATATTGGTTACACAAAGGGCACTTTGCCTATAAAGCTTATTCATACTGGAGTTCGGTTAAATACTTAGAGTGCGAAAACTCTGTTGGCAATTTATATACAGTACTAAAATCTCCCCAACAGTTATTTTAGATGGTGCTGTTGTAACTCAAAAGTACTTGGAGATGAGGATAATAGGATGATCCATGGATCCACTTGCCCATTTTTAACACTAACACAAATACTGGATTGAGGAACAATAGAGCTGTAGTCAATTCCTGCCATAGAGCCTAGGACTCTGTTACAATTGTTGAGCACTAGAAGTTGAATAGTTTTGCACATCTGCCTAGAAAAAGTCATTGAATATTTAATAGAACACTGCTGCCATATATTGTGCTTCTCTATTGATGATCTTAATTGCAAAAGGATGTTTAATTGCAAACTTTTCAGCTCATCAATCTGTTTATGAAGTTTTAAGTTGTTCATTGACCTCCAAATTTAACTAATAGTAGTACAAATAATAATAATATCAATCCCTTGGATAGTCCCATCAATCCCTGGGTGCTTGATATTAACCATTTTGGGGAACCATTAATTATTGTCTGTGTGCATAATCAATTGTTTGCAGTTTACTATTTCAGCAGCCTTCCATGTCAGTTTTCATAAAAGAACAGCAGAATTATATTTTCCTATAAAAGGATTAGTAACCCTTCCCTGCACCTTAAAATCAAATTGGATTTTCCAGATACCTTTAATTGTTTGCAGATTTATTTTGATGTTAAAATTGGATAAGTATGGTCATGTTTCAATGCTTGCTAGTTAACAATTCATAGAAAACAGCTAATCAGCACATATTTTTTCTACCTGGTTAACAGGTTGGTCATTTTGGAGTGGCGATCATCTTGGAAGGAATGGTCATTTTGAAGAGAGTAAGCACAGACTGGTTGGTATTCCCTGCTAGCTTCTTGAGCAGGTTGGTAAGAAGATGGATGGATGGATGGATGGATGAATGAATGAATGGAGAGATAGCAATAGGCATATATAGATGAAAATAGGGTCCATGTCTATATCTGATTTGACTTGACTGAAATGACAAAATCATTTCAAACAGTTTTGCTCACATCAAAGATGAACAAAGCCATTGAAGGTGGTTATGGAGTGGAGCTCCAGAGCATTGCTTGGGTTTCAGAAAGAGTTTGTATTTTAGCAGGAAATATGGCTGCATCAGCCTGGCTTGTAGCAGCTCTGTTTCAAAAAAACAAAAAACAAAAACTTTGTAAATCCACTATTATCAAGGTGAGATTGAAAACAGAAATCAAGTGCAGAGGAGCCTCAGAACAGGAAATAGTATTTTTTAGTAGAAGTTAAAAGTAAAATAAGAGGTGGACAGATATGTTAATTGTATTGCTTTATATTCTTCTTCTTCTTCTTGTGCTATATTTGTCATCAGACGTTGGCGATCATGTTGGCAATCCTATTGCTTTATATATGTTGATGGATTTATTTTTGCAAGCTGCTTTGTGTTAAAAAGGATCTGCTTTAAAAAAAAGAAGCAATTCCTAGTTTGACATCCATGATAGCTAAAGCACCAAAACCATAAGTAACTCCATTTCATTTAGTGGGGTGGGATGTGAGAAGGGTGCCACAATTAGATGATATTTGAATCATTGAAAGTTTAAATTATTGACCCAGGAAAGTGGAAAATTTGTATCCACATACTTATATGAAGGAGAAAAGGAAAGAAACATGAAGTAAATGCAGAGATGAGTGGGGGAGGCATTACATAAGCATGATATCTAGATCCAGATTTACTTCCAGAATGTGAAAGATTGCTGATTTTTAGACATGTTGCAGAAAGAAGTAGGAAAGCTGAACCAGAAAGGGAGGAAAGAGATGGGTGAGGGGACAAAATTCAGAGGAGT
The DNA here is from genome assembly GCA_025802295.1 of Psammodynastes pulverulentus. NCBI lineage: Eukaryota > Metazoa > Chordata > Lepidosauria > Squamata > Psammodynastidae > Psammodynastes > Psammodynastes pulverulentus. Next base: position 22,252,462 of record JAOYMU010000292.1, on the reverse strand, counting down.
CAAAAGTAGAGGTGGAAAATGCAGAATGAGCAATAGAACAAAAGGAAAAAGGGGAGGGGAGGTTTAAGAGAAAGAAAGAAGGAAATGGGGGTGACAGATGGAGGAGAAATCAACTATTCTGGAGACAATTTAAGATGTGTTAATAAAAACACGGCCTTAGTTGATTTCTTTTCCACAAAGTGATCTGTGCTTCTCCGCAAAGGATGAAAACAGATTTGATGATCACAGATGGATTTTATATTTCCATAAATGCCAAACCAGCAATTAATTGTTCTTCATTTTAGCCAGTTTGGGATAGTTCTTACTTCATGCTGTAACAGCATTTTGGCCCTTGATAGTACCCAGTATGTGTCTGCGTATGATCCCATCCTTCTAAGATTGTAAAGTGGAAGTTTTTAAGTGATAACTCCTTTTTGCTTCAAGTTTCACAAGTTCTTATTGCCTATGGATCACTTAAGTGGTTCAAATGAAAAAAAATTGGATGGCTAATATTTACAACACAAAACACCCTGCCTAAGCATAAAAATCATTAGGTTACGTGGTCTTTTCAAGGCAAAAACATAAGATTAGTGGTTCTCTTAAGAGTGTTTGGAAATGATTCAGCTAATGCAGGTACTCAGGACCAGAACTCCTGATTATGCAAGTTGAAATGCATAGGTACTACTTCTTGTAAATCTTCTGCACAAGGGACAGACCATCTCCACACTGGCTATTTAAAAAAAAACACAGAAGAGGAGCAGAGGGGAAAATCTATGGAAGTCTAGTTGTTCTTTTCTATTCTGGGCTTAATTAAGAGATTCCATTCTCAGTGGCGTGACCTAATGGTGGCAAACAACATATAGTTAACAGATGGGAAAGTCTTGTGATGTGGCCTTCTGGAATGAAAGATTGCAATCTATTTGTGGTAGTAGGGGAGAAGAGGGACATAGTAAAAAAGAAAAAAAAAAGCCTGTCCAAAGAGACTAAAGTGACAGACACAGGAAAAAGCTTTGTTTCCCTTCATAGAAGTTTAGGAAGAGCTGGGGTGAATTTGATTTCAAAGCCTAACTGCGTGGCTGGGGCATTTGTTTCCAATTCAGCAGGAATGAGCGTATGGTTTGAGCAATTTTTTCGAGGTTCCTGGTGGGGAGAAGTATAACTCATCTCAGCTGGCTGTATTAGAAGATCAAATGACGGAAAAAATTTCCCTCAAAGCCCAGGGTATCCTTCTGGCAAACACAACTCTCGTACATCTTCACAGATCCGCTATTTGGTGCAGGCAGGGCCAGGTCTCTGTGCTGCATGGAAACTGCCTGCCTACAAAATAATTTTACTGTTGCCAGATGTTGGCTCTTAGCCTGCTTTTACATAATTCAGCACTTTCCTTTATTCAAGATGTTGCAATTTAAAAAGGCTTTAGAAGTTTTATTTTAAATAGCTTGGCAATAACATTTTTCTTATTCTAGGCTCTCAGCTCAATCAGTCTCTTCCTCCTCCCCATGTTGTGGATTTTCAGTTTATGGTATAGATTACTTAGTATAACCAGGAATAGCCAGAACCATTTTTATACAGCTATATTTTGTTCTGAAATAAAGCTAATGGGAAAATGGTGCGTTTTCCCCTTGTCAATATCCAACTGAAACATAATTCCTGTTTCTCATAACAGCTGCTACAGTTATACATATTTCTTTTTGTTTATGATACTCATTTGTTTCTTACTCCTGGGTCATTTGCATTTGCTGTCATGCACTTGTCAATCAAAGTTACTTTGTACCAGTGGTGGGATTCAAATTTTTTTACTATCGGTTCTATGGGCATGGCTTGGTGGACATGGCATGGCTTAGTGGAGATGGCTTGGTGGCGTGGCAGGGGAAGGATACTGTAAAATCTCCATTCCCATCCCACTCCAGGAGAAAGATGCTGTAAAATATCCATTTCCACCCCACTCCTAGAGGAAGGTTACCACCGGTTCTCCGAACTACTCAAAATTTCTGCTACCGGTTCTCCAAAACTGGTCAGAACCTGCTGAATACCACTTTGTACCTACTATACTTACTGCTGGATTCCATGTTGTATTCTGCTGAATTTTAGATTTAGTAAATGCTTTATTGTTTCACTGGCATTTGGTCTCTGATAAATTTTATATTATCTTGGATTTATGATTTCATGAATATGTATAACAATTATTTATATATTATCTATGTGTTTGAGCAGAAGCGCATTTCATAAGGATGCTTTTGAAATCAAGTTGATAATTCATATTAATTTCTGGAAGTGTCTTGAACAGGATACATTGCTTACTGAAAGACCCTATAATCCTATATCGTGTGTGTGTGTGTGTGTGTGTGTGTGTGTGTGTGTGTGTGTCTATAATTAGTAAACCAAATTTTAAATTCATTGGGCAAACACAGACTCAATTTTTTTCTAGTTTTTGATTTCTTATTTTAAATATACTGTATTATGGTTGGTCACACAGTCAGCCAGATGTTTAGACTGGATTTGGCATTTTATCTATCTAGTTCTTCTCAAGGATGTGGAAAAGGCAGGTGATGTTTAATAACATTAGAGAAATTGTCTCAGGATGTAAGCTGCTTTTTGCAATTGACCGATACCATGTCCCATCTTGATAAACCTTTGATTCTCCAAGGAGATTACCGAAGTCTAGAAAAAATATAGAAGCTCCAGTTGTATATGGATTTCTGATTTTAAAATGTTAGAAGCAGCTCGCTGGGTTTTCTTTTAAAAGAGCAACAAAGCATAATGAACAGAATGAAGACATATCCAGGAACATATTAGTTCCATCCCGGCTCCTTTTGCTTAAACATGCATATGTAAGCAAAGCAGAAAGTCAAAGCCAAACTTTGCCTCAGACCAGCCTGTTCCTAGCCATCCGCAAGAACTCATGCCCTCTCTTCTCCAAATTTTTATCTAAAACATCCAGGGAATAGTTAGCATTCATTGCCAGAATTTTGACATTGAATAGTGTTTGATATTTTGTTAGTTGGTAAGCAATCCTTAGTGTTTGGACAAGCGATTTAATGGTAGATAAGTAACAATATCTGATTCAGGCAAGCACTGCTATGCAGTATTTGAACAGTATTTAAACAATAAATGTAGTAACAAATTAGTAATAGCTAAATTACTAAAAGCTGTTGCGTAAAATGGATTATTCTTAACTAATAAGTTTACCAGTTTACATGTGACATTTGGGGAAAATCGCAAAAATAATAAATATATTAGTTGAGAACCAATATGGTGGAATGGTGTAGATTATGGGTGTCAAACTCATGGGCTGGATGCATCACACATTGGCCACACCCACACCCATTTTATCAAAGGGGGGGAAGTCGCGATACGTCACATGACGACAACTTGATGCTGCAAGTTTGACACCTCTGGTGTATATGCTGGACTATAAGCAGAGAAGCTCAGGTTCAAGTCATTCTTTAGATAAGGCTACCATTTTGGCCAATCATCTCCTCTTAACACAAATCCACATCATGCTCTGCAACATACCAGCTGAAAAACCTTAACCTCTCTTTGCCTTGTGCACTGATAGTGAAGTTATCAGTAAGAACTAGGCAAGAATACACAACAAGCACAGGGCAAATACAAGCAGGTCTACAACTATGAGGGACAAACACTAAGAACAATATACTAACTAGACAATGCAGTATGGCATGTCTTCTATTTTTTTCCTCTTCCAACTATATTAGTGTACATGTTTTATGCTAATGTTTATTGTTTTAAATATTTTTGAAGATATTTTAAAGGTGTAATATAGAAAGGCTGAAAGATTGAGGATTCTACAATTGTGACAAATACAGGACAAACACTTCTGCATTCATAAGTGTGTTAATGAGTCCTGTGAGTCATGTAAAGGATATTGTAGGCTATAGCTTTATAGCATTGCCTCATCACCAGGGGCAAATCCACAAATTGCAATGATGCTAAAATGTTGTGTACAATGATGCCTTTGTGTCGCAACATATAATACACTCATACAATTTGCAGCATTTGTGTGATAACAACATCATGCTCCTGTCATTTGCCTTACCTCATCTGTCACAGACACTTGTGCTCACCAAAGTTTCTATATATAACAGAGTTCAAAATAGCAGAGTTGGAAAGGAGGTCTTCTAGTCCAACCACCTGCTCAAGCAGGATACTCTATACCAGCAGTCCCCAACCTTTCTGGCACCAGGAACTGGTTTCATAAGAAAAATTGTCTTCCATGGACCAAGGTGTGTGGTTTTGCACACAGTCTAGATCCCATGCAAGTGCAGATGAAGCTTTGCTCGCTTGCCCATCATTTGTGTGGTCCAGTTCCCAACAGGCCGTGGGCTGGTACCAGTCCACAGCCTATGGATTGGGGACACTTGCCCTATACCATTTCAGACAAATGGCTATCCAATCTCTTCTTTAAAACCTCCAGTAATGGAGCACTAAACTAAATGGAAGCAGTGTTGATTCTTTGATTCTTTGAAGTGACATGTTGGTACCCCTTTGAAATACCCCAGCAAAATGCTGCCTTGTTTTTTAGTCAGTGGGATGGAATGGCCCCTGTTTAAGATGAAGAAGCTGCAATTCTCAAGTTGGGTTTAATTATATGTTTATGATAATTTTTTAAATGAAATAAAATGTAGACTTTTGTATGCAATAGTTCTTGTGCCTCAATATTATTTAAATCTAGATTTAAAATATAACTTCAAAAGTTATTATTCTTGAGAGGTATCAGGCAATTGATGACAACTGGTTCCACTTAGATTCTTAGATGAAGTGGAGCCACGGCCTCTGCCTTAAAGTGATGCAACATAACTTTACAAAGAAAATGCCTTATTGAGACAGATTGTTTGCAATACCCTTACAGCAAATCTCCACCAAGCATGCAAAAGATTAAATTAGATTCCTCTGTTTGTAAATAGAATAGGCTAAAAAAACCAAAATGACCAAAAGTCCTTTAAAATAACATCAACGACAGAAGAAAGTCTGCAAGTCTATCCTAACCTAGGAGGTTGTAGAAAGATTAATTACAAGACCAAACCCAGGATTTGTCAAAGATTTGTTATCAAAGCTTAAATGAAAAGCAACCAGAAGTCATTAAAGATAAGTATCTATTTCGCTATATCACAAAGGGAAAAACTATGCAGGGCAATCAACAATGCAGGGCAGTCCAAAATTAATAAGAAACATTGTATTTTAAAACAAGATGAGGCAAAAGGTGTTTCAGTAGAAAGATGCAAGCTAAAATTTCATATTTAGTAACTTTCATTAACTGCTTTTGTGAATGTTGTTCTTATTTTAATTCTCCCTTTAGTGTGTGAAATTACACTGGTGCTGTACTCTGCAAGGATTATTCGATGCATTATTCTTTATGTGTTTATAAGGAAATGTATGTTTATATATTAATTATTATCTTTATATTAAGTGATAATGATCAGTACACTTTTTTATTTCCTTCTGGTGAACTTTTGCCTTAGATCTTTATCATAATTGTCTATAGAAAGTAGATTTAATTTTGATTTAATAGTGAATGTCTTGAAACCACTTTGTGCGTCATTGTTGTTATTCTAATTTCAGCCGTCTTCTACCTTTCTGAAATGTTATTTGACTCTTAACAAACTCACATTTTATATCTCTGGTTATGTGGTTACATCTAGGTTCTGTGGTCATTAATATGTCCATGTGACTGAGAACACATATTACATTTATTCCTGGCTTATTTTTACTATGGTATGTGGAACATAGTGGCCCGATTGACACATAATAAACCATGCTTCCTAGACTATAATGAGCCATATGCAAACAAACTACCTTAAGACTTAGCATGAAATATGAATCTAGAAAATATGTATTTATTAGATTTATATTTTGCCATTTCTTCATAACACCACTATGATATAGTCATGTATAAATTCATTTTCAAATTTAAAAATTAAGTAGAGGCATATTGGAACATGATTAATGTAGTTTTGGCTATTTCTTTTCATTCTACCAGGTTTTGTTTTGGCCAAATCTAATAAAAATCAAAAATTATGAGAATGCCCTTTGCTTTGCTTGCCTACAAATTGTTTTGGAACTCCCTTTCATGTCCATGGTATGTTTAGCATAATGTTATTGTCAAGACCATAATTAAATCATGCCCCTCCAACAATAAAATAATTCTCCATATGCTAATACAGTGGAACCTCGGGTCATGAACGCTTGTGACTACGACCAAATTGGGTGCCAACCAAAAAATCCACAAAATGTACAACTCTGATCGTGAACAAATCCTCGGGTGAGGATCAAACACAGCCATGGCGATTTTCCCTGCCGCTGTGATTTCCCTTGCCACGCCATTTTTTTTTGTCCATGCATGCATAATCAGTCTTGCTTCCGGTCATGACCAAATCAGGTTGTGACTGAAGTCTTGGAACAGATTACAGCCGTGACCTGAGGTTCCATTGTATTTGGAAAATATGTACACAGCCTGTGGCAACTGAATATTTTAGGAACTGGATTACTTGGGTAAGGAACAATAATTCAAGAGTTGGGACTTTCAACATGTGAAGAAAAGTCCTAAGAAAAGAAAGTTTGCATTTCTGTTGAAAGTAGCATTAGAACCTGACAGTCCTGACAAAATAGTAACTTTGGTTCCACAGAGACCATAAGTGGTACATCAATCATAAAATGGAATTATCAGTGAACTTCAGAAGAAAACGTCTTCTCTGGAAGATATTATTGTTTAAAAATTTGTTATCTTTTACCCAACTAGTCTCAATGAAGAACAGAAAGCAATTATAGAATACATATATTGAACAAATGAACAGGGGCGTTCAACAAGATTAAGGGAGGCAAGTGATCAGGGAAACAATGTGTTTTGAAGAAATGTACTCTTAGCTTTGAGGAGCACAAAAAGCATCATTTCCTAAGTAGCTGCTGATTGCCCAGCATGAGTGACTGAATTATTGCTTCCTGTTGGATAAGCAAAGACTTTGAACATAATATATGTAGCTAGATTCCAGGGAACAAGCTCCCTGAGTAACAAAATAAAAAGAGAGAGCTAATAGGACTCTATAACAAAATTTGCTTCAAAGGGTATACAAAGAAATTAAAAAACTTTCCTACTGTTGGTGCCCTAAAAAGAGAAAATAAATAAACAGGAATGCAATTATGTCATGCAATGTTGGCAGATCCAAAAAAGTATGGAGGGTGCAACCTTACCAAATATATATCAATAAAAAGAAAGCAAATAGTACCAAAAGAGATAGATGCCTTAAGTGCTATCCCATAACGTCTGGAGCATCACTTGAACAACATCGGCATTGACAAAATCACCATCTGTCAGTTGCAGAAGGCAGCTTTACTTGGAACAATTTATAACCTGTGACAATATCTTTAGCATCACAAAACAACATCTGCCAATCTTAGACCCTTGGGAAGGAGTCAATTGGTTGATAAAAATGCCAAATCCAGTCTAAACATCTGGTTAACTGTGTGACGAACCAAAATAACAATGCATTAAATTTATTGAAACAACGTAAGGTCACTGGACCCATTGGCTCAAGAAGTATTTTGTTTTCTAGAAAAAAAAGGTCAGGGGCATGACAGAACAACTTCTAAGATTTGTCAAATCCTCCAACGACGACAACCTCTCTCTTCTAATGAGGCAAATAATAACAAAAAGAACAGCTACAAACATATTTTACTAGGACCGAAAATCAAGGAACTAGCTCAAGTTCCTATGGTTTCGATGATATTCTCATCCAATCTTCCAGACTATGGGAAAAGATTCAAAAGGAGGAAAAACTACTGCAAGCCATAAACTGTTTTTTTATTATTATCATGAGCTGATTAATATATATGGTCTGCTAGAAAAAGATTGGTAAAAATATGTTTAGCCAAATATTGTGAGCATGATGAGGAACACTAAACTGAATCCTTGGGGGATGAAGTCAAAAAGAAAGACATATATACTATAGAAAGTGGTAGTTTTCTTGAACTCTGAAGTCACAGTTAAAAATTATAAATACCATTGGTTAATAAAAGTAATGGCCTTCATTATTTATATACTGATGCTTTTAGCAGAAAAAGATAGCTATGATTCAGTAAGTACAACAGAATTCTTGTGGGTTGACTACAATGACTGGAATACAGCAATTGAAGGATATAATTTGTTCCAAAGGAAGAGAAGCAGGACAAAACAATATTAAAAAATACACATTCCTCCTTAGAAGTCTAAATGAATGATCTTAGCATTGTTATATAGAGCAGCTAAATTATATTATTAATTTAATATGAAATAACACCAAAGTTTAGGAAATGTGATTACAACAGGAAGGCCAAGAATCTGAGGGTGGGGGGAGCACTTCTTTTATATATTAGAATGGGCTTTAATAATTTTTGTTAAAACCAAGAAGATACAAAACTAATGCCAACTAATATAAGGAAGAAAAAAGAAAGGAAAAAGTGAAAGGAAAAAAAAAGTTGAAAAAATAGAAAATAAGCAAATGAGGGGAAAAAAATAAGAAATGGCTTCTGAAGCTCTTCACAGCAGTCACAAGTACAAACATATTTTAACCTTTCTCTCTAGGTACATCACATTACTCTTCTTTTTGTAATTTATCCTGTCTAATCATCAAAACCATAAATCACAAGTTCATTTTAGTTTCACTTCCAGTCAAAAAGTCTGTAAGAGGCTTCCAATCACCAATAAATGAGGTCTTTTTTCTAATCAGAGTCAATTTATCAATTACAGCAAAATCTGTCAATTTCACCAACCATAGTAGACATCTCTTTCTGCTAAGTATCTATACTAAATTAGGGTTTCTCGTGAATCATATAAAGCAGGGATATGAACCTCCAATCAGACTTAAGAACTTTTAAATGTGACACTGCTTGAAAAGTTAACCTGAGTGTTTCTTTGGTGGCATATCAATAGTGATGATGAATGCAAGGAATATGTTTAAATTGGCCCTAGTGTCTATTATTCAAAGTCATAATGTGCAATTTATATCGTTGAAATAAATACCAACTCTCAGATGTCTTTCTTGAGCATTTGAGAATGGCTTATTTCCTTGAGCTCTGTAACATTTTATTATCCACTGGGACCTGGATAAATATAATGATCAACTAGTCCATAGTGGAGGAAAATGAATAGGGAAGAAAGCACAGCAGGGAATAATGTATTGTACTTAGATTTAAAAAAAAAAATGGAAAGGAAATGGATCATTTTCTGACAACCTAAATGATTTTTGTGCCTATAGATTTGTGGATCAGTCTTTCCTTCCTATTTATCACAGCAGAAATATACACTGATTTACTATAAGATTTAGAATTCCCCAATGCTCTTTATTCTATGCAGAGAAAATAACATTTGTTCACTGTGTGGTCTAGGCATGCTGAGATTAAATATAACATAAATTCAAATGGAGTGTGCATATATGCTGTAACCCTAGGGGATTTTCTTGTATCTGTTGGTTCAAACAAATGTTTTATTACAGACCAAGACCAGATATAAAAGTTAAAACAACTAAATATAATTTGAGAATACAACAAAATTTCATTAATTAAGCAAATAATGTACTTCTATTGTTGGTTCTTCTGAACTTAGTGAAGTCTTACCAGTTGGGTACAGAATATATTGTAACTATTGTAGACATGATTTCAGGATATTTATTTTTTAGGGGAAAAATTCAAATGCCATTGTTCTGAACAGCTAGGCAGTTCATCTACGGTATTAAGAGTTGTATGAATTGGGAGCACAATTCCTTGCAAAATATACACTTCAGGAAGATATGTTCTAAGGTTACCGCTGTACTTGATGCACTGGGGCATTTTGTATCCAAAAAGATATCTGATTACACTTAGAATCTGTGATTGCAGAGGTAAGGGCATTGAAGTATGCTGTAGCAAAGACGATTAAAATTTGGAATAAGAGTTCATCTGTGTCCCCCATTGTGACCAATCTCTACATGGAAGAGATAGAAACCAAAGCCCTAAACTCCTTCACAGGAATTCCACTCACTCACTGGTATAGATAGGTATGTGGATGATACTTGGGTTAAGATTAAAACACAGGAATTGGAAGCCTTCAGCAAACACATCAACTCTCTGGACAGACACATTAAATACACTCTGGAAGATGTGAAGGCAAATAGATGTGAAGACAAATAATGTGTAGTACACATTAAGGAAGCCAGAAGCCTTAACATTGAAGTTTACAGAAAACCCACACAGAGAGATCAGTATTTTCATTTTGATTCTTGCCACCCACTGGAGCATAAAATGGGAGTGATCAGAACCCTACACCACTGGACTGAAAGTTTGCCTACCAGCAATGATAGAGTAGAAAAAGAACTAAAGCATGTCAAGGAGGCCCTCAAAACCTGTGGCTATCCCAACTGAGCCTTCACCAAATTCAAAAAAAGACCCAGTAGGAACTCCTCTATAACAGACAAAGAAAACAACAACAAATAAGCAATGTATTGCCATTCCATACATTGCAGGAATATCTGAAAAGCTCAGGAAGATTTCAATCAACACAATATACATACACATAATAAGCCCCCAAATACCCTAAGGTAGAAGCTTATCCACTCCAAGAATAAAACATCCAGACACAAACTGATATATGCAGTACAGTGAGACGTGTGCTGATCTGTACATTGGAGAAACAAAACAACCACTTCACAAACACAGGGCACAACATAGGAGAAAAAACCCATCAGGACAAGATTTCGCAATCCATCTTCATTTGAAACTCAAAGGTCACTCTTTTGAAGACAGCAAAGTCCATAGAGTACAGAGAGTACCATTGGTTTGAAAGAGGGTCAAAGAGGCCATCTACATTAAGATTGAGCAGCCCTCTCTGAACAGAGGGATATGACATCACCTATCTCTTGTTTACAACACAGTCCTTTTAGCAGTTCTAAGATAATTCCACACCCATTTGCACTCTTCAGGTGATCCTGAGGGCACAGATAAACCTCCAAGTAGTCTCTACAATTCTCAGAAAGAGTGCTGATGACCAGATGACTTCAAGGAATATAAATCCTTCCGTTCTCCACCATTCATTCAGAACTGAAGAAGCTACTTGGATGAAAAGCGAAATGTCTTCAAGCAAAACCAAGAAAGTCCAGTTGCCTTTTGAAAAAGCACCCTTGGAACAATCATGACCTGGATGACTGAGAATTGTCATAGACATGAGGAACTACATATATTTTGTGTGCAGATTATGCTTGGTTTTGACTGAGAACATAACTGATGTTGGAGAACATAATGCAACCAGAAACATAAATCTGAAAATTAATGTATTGAAGACTACAATAGGTCTGGGTGACAGGAAGAATTATTTTAAATTCTCCAACTTGATATACAGTAGGTCTCAAAAATGCACATCAGCTTTGAAACTTGGCAGGTACTGAGTAATAGTTTGGTTTAAGCTAAAATGATTCCTAAGGAGGGAGCCTAAGGAATGTAGTGGGTAAGTGTGTGGCTCAGCTTTAAAGTGGTCAACTGATGCTGGGCTGATCCCAGAGCACCGGTGAAAAAAATTGTAAGCAAACTATGGCAATTATACAAGTTGTAAAACTGTGGCAGATTGTGGGTTGCTTAAAGAGGAAAAATACTAATAGCTAAATAGCTATGGATGACTAAGCTATCTCAGATATATGGATGAGACAAGATAAAACCATTGTCATAAAAACATAGCAGAAAAAAAAGTTGACAGGGTATGCTTGTGCCACCATTTACTCATTGTTTTCCACTTTCTTATTGGTGAACACCAGCCCTGATTGTTTCATGGTGTTCCCTGCTTGTTCTTAGTATTTTGAAGTTGGCAAAATAAACGTGATCAGTTGCCTACATAGTGCTTTGGAACAATTAGAAAATGGAAATAGTGCCATGTTTGTCTCAGTGTTTATTTTCTTTGACCACACAGATGGCCATACTGTCTTGCAGATGCTCACAGCAATATCCAAGCTTTTTAGTTACAATAAAACAGACGTTTAATATATTCAAGAAGCACTCCACATACATTTTCTTTTTCTTTTCATGGTGTCTATTAGTGTAGGACAAAATATTATGCATAGAATGACCCTTAGAAATTAATCAAAACCAACCTCTCAAATGTGTCCACCTCTATTAATTATCACAGATGATTTCCATCAGTAAGTTATAAAAAGGAAGATCTTTGGTGGTGTTTTATGGCTTCCTGGCTGTAATTTTCTGGTTGTGGCCTAGGATTGTACTGGGCAGGATACAGGCAGGCAAAAATCTCTCCTGCAAAAGAGACAGCATCTCAAATAAGCAAACAGTCCATGGAAGCCATTATCTGCAGACGAAAGGAGTCAAAAGACTTGAAAGATTGCAGGAACCACATTGTGAGGAAAATAATGACCACACTGTAAAAACAAATACAATATTCTAAGGTTTGCTTGCAAGATCCTGGCTGCCTTTCTTCAGCTGCAGAATCAAAACATTTTTACCACCCCTGAACTTCCTGAACAAACCCCTGCTCCTTAGCACCTACTGTGCGCTGAGGTCATGAGGAGCCAATGTCAGTTTGACATCAAGAAAGGTTCATATTTTCAAGCAAGCCCCGGGTTCAACTGAGGAAAAAAAAAATGTTTTGAAGGCATTTGCTGTTTCCTTTCAATGTATTTCATTCTCCGTCTGGCTATTTCAAAGAGCTCATATTTCACTGTTAATTTCAACAGGCTTGAGAGAAGTACTCCGAACACCTTCTTCTCTTTCAAATTGTCTCCATAGATTGTTTTTCTTCCATTTAAAAGGCAGACGGGCATCCTTTTCTGGCAGAGCAGAGCCGGACAGCTGGCTCACCCTTTTTAGGTGTCAGGACACTGTGATCAGACTTTGGACCTCCACTCTTATCTTCCTATCATTTTATAATCTAACCTTTAGAAAATTGCACTTCCTCGATTCAAATATAAAACATTTATTTTTATTATACTTGGTGATCTAATTCACTTCCTTAATCCTTTTTGTAACCCAATGCCTTCTGGCAGACAACACAGGCAATGGGGTGGGGGGGGGGGAGGCCTGCCCAGAATATTATAAAATAACACATTTTTGTTTGCCTGATTTGTGCTTTTTAGGGAAGGAAGATGGCAGCATCGGCAGTTATTGCCCACCTCAGTCTGGAAATGTTATAACTACATGAAGAAAAATACGATTGGTGAAGAATGGACGTCTGAAAAAGTTTGGTTCATATACAGGTAGTCCTTGACAAGTGACCACTACTGAGCCCAAAATTTCTGTTGCTAAGTGAAACAGCTGGTACGTGAATTTTGCCCCATTTTAGGAATTTTCTTGTCACAGTTGTTAAGTGAATCACTGCAGTTGTTAAATTAGTAACACACAGTCGTTAAGTGAACCTGGTTTCCCTATTGACTTTGCTTGTCAGAAGGTCGCAAAAGGTGATTATGTGACCCCAGAAAAATCATGAATATGAGCCTGAATTTTGATCATGACCACGGGAATGGTGCAATGGTCATATATGTAAAAAACGGACATTAGTCACTTTTTTCAGTTATTGTAACTTCCAATGGTCACTAAATGAACTGTTGTAAGTTGAGGTGTAGCTGTATTTGTTTAGGTTTTACCTCCTAAAATGCAGATGAGTACGGGGTTAGACTAGAAAACCTCCAAATTCCCTTCCAACCCCATTTTTCTATGTTCTACATTCCAAAATTCCTATTGGTCCTTATTATCCTTGCAAGGATGAAGAAAGATGAACAATAATGATGGGTTCAAAAAAAAAAGTCTAATGAGTTTTGATTTCTGAACTTGAGGGCTTAAATCTGGAGTTAGTTTTATACTGTACTTCCATGACATACTGACAGGATCGTTGCTGGGGAAAGAAGAAAAACTGGCTGATACAGACTCTGTGATTATGAATGGACTCCAGATGTATTTACAAATTACAAAAAGCAGCAAACATGAGGCAAAAAAGCTACAAATGTAACTTCAACTCACCAGGCTAACATGCAAATGGAGATCTTGTATATCCTCCTTTGGGAAAAATTACAGATTCATCGTTCAGTGAAGTTTACACATTTCCTTATGGGGAGACTAGTGAAGGTCCTTGTCTTAAAGATTTCCTGTCAAGCGCTTCAGATAGGCTTAGTTTAGGCTTCAATCGTTTAATGTTTTCTTAGAGTACAAAGCAAAACTTCAACATAAAATAGCATGAGATCAAAGGGAATATTATTGTCTCATTCTTTGCAGTTTCCGAGTGTTGTTGTCTGATATTTTTTTTGCACGAAGCCAACATGATCTGCTAACAACTACCAACTTAAACTGTATCAGAGGATATTTTTAGATAAACAGATCCTTCCTACCTTTGACATTTCTGAAGCAGCAGGGTAGGGAACATGACTCCTGCAAATGTTTCCCTTTAAGCTTGCCAAACTATCTGTCACACTTATGTTTTTGTTTTATATTGCTTTAATTAAAAAGAAATACATAATGGGGAAATTGGCATGTTAAAAAAAATAAAGCATGAACCTCTACTATCATTATCTTTATTCCAAAACAAGACCTTTTGGCCCCATAAGCCTTTGGAGACAGTAAAAGTGGTGGATGATGGCAACCCAGGATCTTACTAGGTGCCACCTGCCTAGAAACAAATGAAAAATCACCTAGGGTGGGAGAGAACATTATGGAAATTTTGACATGTCTGGAAGCCAGCTCTCTCAGTTTGCTTTCGAGTAAATGGGAGTTTTGTGCATGACCACGACTGTTTGGGAAAAAGGAAAGCTCTTTTGTAAGTACGCTCATATTCTTAAAATTCCAAATTTACATATTTATATTCTGCTTTTTGCTCTGGGGCTCAAAGGGGAATACATAATGCTCTCATGTCCCATTACACCCTGATACACCAGCCTTGGAGGAAGGTGGATTGAAAAAAATCATCCAGTTTCTGTGACTGACCATCAACTTGAACTCAAATCTCCCTTAACCTTCACCAGTACACCACATTAAATCCCCTGTGCCTGTTGACCCAAATCATTACCTACCACTGACCTATAGTTAAGAACAAGCAGTCTTGATATTGAAAAGGTGTTAGGAGAGATAAACAGGTTGCTTGGTCCTAGGAAAATAAAAGGCCCGAGAAAGACTCAGAACAGCCCCTTCTTGTCCTTAAAAAGAGGCAGTGAAGGTTTTGAACAGACTTTCAAGATTCTGTTAATTTACCCGACAAAAATAAAGTAGTGGAATTCCTGCTGTGTCTGTTTCTAGACTTGGCTTTCCTTGAAAGATTGATACATCCTGGCACTTCTTTAGCCTGCTTCTACTGTGTCTCCGTTCCGCCCGCATCTCTAGTACAGGTAGTCCTCGACTTACAACCACAATTGAGCCCTAAATTTATGTTGTTAAGTGAGTTTTGCCCCATTTTATAACTTCTCTTGCTATAGTTGTTAAGTGAAGTTGTTAAGTTAGTAACACGGTTGTTAACTGAATGTGGCTTCCCCATATAGACTTTATTTGCCAAATGGTCACAAAACGTGATCACATTACCCTGGGATGCGGCAAAGGTTGTAACTATGAAAAACGGTCATAAGTCACATTGTTCAGTGCAATTGTAACTTTGAATGATCATTAAACAAACTGTTGTAAGTCAAGGACTCTCTGTAGTTGCATTTTAGTCAATTTAAGTCCTTCACATAGAAAGCCATTTGGATGTCGCATTTTGCCATGTGAAACCTGCAAGATAAAAGCCAGAAGCTTCATGTGGTGAGTGGCTATGCACAGATGGCTGCACACAGAGAGCAGTCATCACACAGGGAAATTAAAAGAAGTCAGCAAATAGTAAGTTGGCAATACATTTCAACCTCATTCCATTCTGTGTAACAGACATAGCTTTGATGCAAAGATTTACAAGGAACTGAATTCCCATGGGTCATCTCTTCTGAAACAAGGGTCTCCAACCTTGGCAACTTTAAACCTGGAGGACTTCAAGCTTTGCTGGCTGGGGAATTCTGGGAGTTGAAGTCCGTCAGGTTTAAAATTGCCAAGGTTGGAGACCCCTGGTCTGAAAAGTGCCTTAATCCAGGATGCATTGTTGTTTTTGTTTAGGGTACTAATAGTGTTTTTTTGTATTATCCCCCTAAGTTTTAGCGGTATATAATTTTATAAACAATTTTTAAAAGGAAGATTCAAAACTAATACAAACTAATATAAAGTGAGGAAAGGGAAAGAAGAAGAAAGAAAAAAGTTAAGTGCAAGAAAGGGAGAAAAAAGAAACATTAGAAAAAGAAAGAAAAAAAGATACAAAGCAATAGCTTCCAATTTTCTTTACAGCAGTTATAAGTACAGTTATACCTTATGGTTACAGTGCAACTCTCTCTGTTCTATAATCTAGTCTCTCTAATCATCAGAACCATAAATCATAAGTTCATTTTTTTTTGTTTCACGCAAAAAGTTTTTAAGAGGGTTCCAGTTAGGAATAAATGTAGATATTGTCTCCTTCTTGATCAAAGAAGTCAATTTAGCCATAAATTTGGAATGCCTTTATACATGGTAGACAATTTCACTGGTGACCTATAGCAACGCTCCACTTTAGTAATTTGAATTTAAAATGTATACTGTCTAGACTGAAAATCTGATTTCAAGACTCTTACTGTTTTCATTTCTTCATTGACAACATTTATGTGTGCGGTAATAATGCAAGGGAGGCGCATGGATGCTTTTAGTGTCATGTGTGAAAGTACCCCAGACATAAAAATATGTCTAACCAGTCTCTTCTGGAAAATTGCCAAGAGAAAATGAATTACAAATTCTTTCAACAAAACCTGAATCCCTGGGCAGCTTGTCCCATTATTCAACAATTTGGTTTTACATAATGTTTAACAGTTTGTAACCTAAAGCAGTTGGTTCTTTTCCTTCACTCACTTGATACTCCATTTTTCCCCTCCTCTTTTTTGTCCTGTTGAAACATACCCAGTTATTTCAACTCATTCTTTATAATCCCAGTACATCCTGTATATTCTTCATACATTATGAATTTTTATGCTTTATATGGCATAGCATGCCTCTGTTCAGCACATTACTGGAGTTTTGGACATCATCCATTTGCTATCAAACTGTGTTCCTAAACCGCTCTGTGCAAGGCTAATTAATTTCTTTATAAAATACTTTCTGCTTAATTTCATTTTTTTAATTATCATGTTAACACTGCAGGTCATGGTTATCTGTACGATTGTATTTTTTTATGCCACAAACAATAAAACTGTGACTAGCTTATCAGATGATACACATGAAAGAAGGAGGGGACACCATTTTTTTCTGGTTGTGTCCGGTACCTTGCTTTTTTTGATCCACCTCCATGGACAACCCTAATTTCCAGATTCCTGTGAAATTCTGAGATAGTGGAATGAAATTATTAAAACCCTGAAGCATTTGGCAATGCTTAGCAAAGTATAAAAATAAAAAATAATTAAATAACAATAATTTTAACTCATTTAAGGAGAGCCATGAAGACCATTTAAGAGTGCAGCAAATCCTCTGGCAGCAGTAAGTGGCCATGTTACTGATCCTTGTAATCAGTGGTGGGATTCAAGTTTTTTTTGCTTCCAGTTCTGTGGGTGTGGCTTGGTGGGCGTGACGTGGCTTGGTGAGCGTGGCTTGGTAGGCATGGCAGGGGAAGGATTCTGTAAAATCCCTATTCCCACCCCACTCCTGGAGGAAGGTTACCACCGCTCTCCGAACTACTCAAAATTTCTGCTACTGGTTCTCCAGAAATGGTCAGGACCTTCTGAATACCCCCTCTGCTTGTAACGTATTCTAATTTTCTTTTTTATTGCCAAGAGCTTCCGACAGCTTGCAGGAGCTGAATGGGAACAAATGCCAGTGAACCCTGATTATCTGTACTTTTGAAACTTGTCCAGAACAGAGGCTATTTGCTGTTTGACTTAGCCAGCAACTAAGACTAATTGGAAAAGCAAGTCATATGATTAGATTAGGCATCTAGCTGAAGCAGCTGATTGAGAAATAATGAAAGATCCACAGATTGTTAGTGATTTACTTCATCGTTATTGTCTTTTATTTAACAGGAAAAGTTAGAAGGAAAGGAGGAAAAGAAGGGGAAAAAATGTAAATTGTCTGGTCAAAAATGGAATTCCTATATCCTGAGCTAGACCTGGTAATCCCACTGGATTTAATTTATTTAGCGTGAATAAATAATTTATCCATTTAGAATTTAGTAAATGTATTTATTTTTTATTAACTATTTATTTCTCATTGATGACTACTCTTCAATGGAAAAGTCTGTGCATGTTGTAACTTCTCCACTGAACCCACCTGGATGGCATCCTCATTATGCCTAACAGTTGCTTCTAATTAAGTTAATACAATGCACTCACATCTTTGATTTTTATCTTTCATTTCTTTTAATGCCACTTAAAAACATATTCTTTATATAGCAGCTTGTAGTTCTATATTCCCTGAAGCATTCTCCTGATTTTCTTCTCAGAAAGAAGAAACATCCAGTCTTGCAGAGGGAAATCTGAATTGACCTTCAATTCACCCCTGCCAGCTTCTGAAACCTTAAAGCTGCGGATTTGCTAGATACATGGTCCTCCTGTTCCTCTGACATGTTCCCAAACCAGTATGTATACACTATCCTTAGAATTAGAATAGATTTATTATCTCATTGGAACTGAATTTCTCGAAACGTGTATGCATAAAGGTATACATTTAGCAAAGGAAGGAAAGATATAAGCACACGTTCACAGTTCTACCTTACTGCAGTGGACCAGCAGACTTTAGAAATCCTGGAGGCTATGGCATCTACTATGTCAGTGGTGGGATTCAATTTTTTTTACTACCGGGGGCATGGCTTGGTGGGCGTGGTGTGGCTTGGTGGGCGTGGCAGGGGAAGGATACTGTAAAATCCCCCCCACTCCTGGGTTACTACCGGTTCTCTGAACTACTCAAAATTTCCGCTACTGGTTCTCCAGAACTGGTCGGAACCTGCTGAATACCACCTCTAGTACTATGTTCTATAGTATATTTTTCTTTATTTTTCATTCCCATTTCCATCCCCATCCTCCAGGTTTACCAAGAATTCTAGCATACTTTCTATCTTAATTTTGGCTAGAGATAAAACTAGCAGTTTACTGTTTTCTTTAACTATTTTGATTTATCTTTACTTGGGGCGCTTCTACACCATCACTGTCTTTATTGCCCCAATCTCACCAAAGCAATCTGAAACTAATCTGAAATCAGTCTGAAATGGGTCTGGAATTCTCTTCCGTTCTATTGATTGCTGATTGGCTTTTTTAGATCAGTGACCAACAAGACATTGTGAAAAGATTATTCCATTAACAATAAATGTACAGAAGCTTCAAATTCCAAATACCTTGAACTGTACAAAACAGATGTTCAGAGTAAAATGAGCTGTCTTTATAATTTTTGAGGTGTTTTGAGTTTCTCACTATATTGTATATGGAAATACACTAGAGTTGGGTACCAATACATTTTGTTTAGTTAATTAATTACATTGTAATAATATAATGATACCATATCAGCAGTTTTGCAACCAGATGCTTTTTCCCAGAATGTCTAAGCATGATTGCATGCAGCTATAGTAATTGAATAAAGAAGATAAATCCTCAACAATCTAGATAGGTTCCAGGAAATCTAGCTTCAAACACAGGCAACATGATTGATCTGGATTATTTTGACTATTTGCTAATCCTTACAATCCTGCCTGCACCAACATTAGCCCCCAAAAACAAATGAAATAAAATAAAATTGGCAAGAATTGTGCCTGTTTCCCTTCTAGCATGAAAGCCCCAGGCTGTTTAGGGAATCTGGATGATTGCTTTAAATTGGAATAGTTCACCTGAACCTGAGATCTGGGAGGCAGGAAGAGGACTAACAAAGAGTAATGGTAAGCAAGTTGGTTCAAATTCAAGTCTCTGAATCACAGAACCAGGGAAGAAAAAGCTGGCTCAGTTCTTGAAATGAGCCAACGTAATTCAAAAAGTCAAAGCCAATTTTGAACTTGTAAATTTCTCTTCAAAAAATTAAAGAAAAGCGCAAGAAGATACTTATCCTTGAATTAACACTAAATAATAAGGAAGACTTAGTTGAAGTAGTGAGAAGATTGGGGAAAGGGATAATGTAGTACTGGGCTGGCTGATTTTAAAGAAAATTAAAACTAGTGTATTTAAATGTGCATTGTGGACCACAACAAGATGGATTTTAATACTGATGATAAATAGGATTCTACACCAGAGCAGTCATGTCTAAAGGACCTGAGCATAAAAGGGATTTCCTGAAAACTGAGATATGAAAAGCGTAATTGTAAACTATTCCAATAAGAAGGAAAAAAATGGAGACAGTAAAATCCAATTTAACTGTGTAATAAAATAAATAAAATTCTGAAAATAATTGTAGTTGAGGAATAAAAGAGTCAGAAGTGCAAAACTAGTGTCAGAAAGCAAAAGATCATAATAATCTGATGTTGATGAATAATGTTAATAACTAAAATGCCTTGCTTAAATATGATCCAAATAAATGAAAAAGAAGAGAATCAGTAATATCAACTGTTAGATAAATATGACAAAACGTTAACAAATGAAAGGCTACTAAACCTATATTTTGGCTCAGTCCTCTCCAATACAGTATATACCGTAGTCCCCAGAAGCAATTGTGTGGAGAGTAAAAGGAATGACATGTGAGATGATTAGAAATCTACTTAAGGAGTATCTAATTACTTTAAAGAATTTAAGCCCACAGGTAAAGGAGTCAAACAACAAGGTGATGATCTGGCTAAAAAGATATGTGTACAAACTAATTCAAATCTGGAGCATTTTGACATTAATACTTCTTGTTTTGGACAAATCTCATACTCAAAGTGTGTTGAATTGACAAACAATTGACAATTGTTTGAAGCTTGAAACACATTCAACATGTTCATAGAAATTTTGTATATGAAATATGTGTGTTGAACCTGAAGCAACTGTTTTAAACTCAAAATGAGATGTTGAATTTGAAAAGGTTCAACTTTAAAAGCTTTGCTCACCACTTGGCTAATCTTTAGGCATTATCTTTGAAAAATCCTGGAAAACAGGGTGCCAAGTGCCAAATGACTAGAATAGGACAAACATCCATTTAAAAAAAAAATAGAGAAAAGGGACATCCAGGGAATTATAGTCTAGCTATACAGCCAAGTCTGACATCTGACATGATTTTAGAACAGATTATAAACAGATTATCTCTATGTACTTTAAAAACAATGTAGTAATTGCTGAAAGTCAGCAGGCTATCTCAAAAATTAGTTCTGGCAGACTAATCTTATCTCATTTTTTGATTGAGTAATTTTCTCAATAGAACATGTACATTCTCTCTCTCTCTTTCTCT
>JAOYMU010000292.1:22178000-22188318 GCA_025802295.1 Psammodynastes pulverulentus | reverse complement strand
TCTGAAAAGATAATTGAAAATTCGACATATTGTAAGCGATATATTTGTATATTTGTGACCAATAAAACTTTTTACTAGAAAAAAAAGACATTTCCCATGCTCCTACATACCAAAGTATGCTGCTTTCATTTTTTATTGGAAACATCCCCATTCTGTTCTGTTATGTTTCCAGACCACAATATTTAAATAATGTCTTAATTCAGACTATATATGAATATAAACATTGCTAGATATTACTCATTGCATAACAGATGTGGGCTTTTAGCAACTTTTAAATTCAATATGCATAATGGAAAGCAATGATCAGCAATAGTTTTTAAAGAATACTAACTAAAAACTAACTGCATGGACAGCCCACTGTATACAAGTAATATAAAATTTTACATGTGAAATATATCTCTGTCCTGCTTTAGAAATAGCCACTGCATAGGAATAAGTTTGTGAAGCAGATGGGAGAAATAATTTAAAGATAAATATTTTCATTATACATTTAGGCTATAGTCTTTTGTACTTATGGAAATAAGGTTAATTCAAAAACTGAGAAACTCTGACCATACGCCCTGTTACACATTTACTCAGACAGGAAAATTACACCTACTGGTAATAATAATACCAGTGTAAGCACTGATCTTGGGCCAAAACAAGGGGAAAGTTTATTAAATTAATCTATTTAAATTTTGATGAACAGTTAATATAGTCAAGGAGGACAAAAGAGAAATGAGTAATAAATATTGTGAAATACATAATAACTTTTTAAATGTTAGCCTATCAGAATAACTCTAGATATACTGTTATTACGTTTAGCAACTGAAGAAGTAGAATGAGAAGATCAGGAATTGCTTTTCCATTTTGTGTAGAGAAAACAACTTGAAGGATCCTGTAATTTATGTATTTTCTATGTTATGAAGCTGAACAATAAAAACCAATGAAAATTATTGGAACTAACTAATCTGAACTCTTGTGTTTAGCTTCCCAAGACTAAATGAGAGATTTTTAGCCAAGATGTAGATTTCTAAAAAAAAGAAACTCTGCTTCTTTGTAAATTCTGCTTTGGATTGTAATGACTTTAGAGCACTGTTTCTCAACCTCAGCAGCTTGAAGGTGTGTGAAGTCCACACATCTTGCTGTTGTTGAGAAATATTGCTTTAGAGCACAGGTGTCAAAGTCGCGGCGTCACATTACTGTCACATGAGATATCACAACATTTTTTCCCTACGCTGAACTTAGGTGGGCGTGGTCTGCATGTGACGCATCCAGCCTATGAGCCACCAGTTTGACATCCCTGTTAGAATGTAAGACAAGTACTATTCACTCCTAATAAAGTGCTTCTTCTTGACAACATTCATTGATTTTTCTTTGTACTTTTGGCTTTTGTGGGGTATCTACAGGAAGGTTTCAAAAAATCAAGATGGCATCTTTTTTGACATTCCCCAAACATCCCTGGGCCTTTGCTCCACCCATTGCTCTACTATTGGTATGAGAAATTCATTCTGAATGAAACACAGCACTCCAGAGCTTTATAAGTACAAAACTTAATTGCATTTGGAAATGTCCATAGATTAGAATTATTTCCCATATTTAAATGAACAGGAACCATCTTCTGCATGGAAATTTGGATCATGCTATTTGACTTTAACAGAACTTGCTGGATCGTGTTAGTTAATCCAGTCTGCTCAGATTTTATTCACGATGGCAAATGCGACAAGTATTTCAGTACCTAGAGTCTTTTTATGAGAATATATGAGAATTAGAATCTGTGGGATCAAGCATTTTATATATCAGGCTGTCAACACCTCCTCCACCCCTTTTTAAAAACATGGTACTATGTAAGTGTGCAATTTCCAACATATGCAATCAAGAAACAAGAAAAACCTGGGTGGAGAGATGAGGGAAATAATTCGGTATAGAACTAAATCTACACCCCAGATTTCTGGCAGAAGAACAAGGGTGCTGTTATATTAGATGTGTTGGTTGGGAGAACAAATACCTTTTAGAGGATTAACATTAGGAAAAAGTCAGGATTAAAGTAGAATTAGCACAGTTGTGTAACTGAAACTCTGCCGCTTACCAGTTCAAAGGCAATAAACCTCTGGCCCACCACCGCTGCCAAATGACGAGAAGGTAGAATTCTTTATAATCATGAAAACATGGAGGGGGGGAAGCATTTCAGAGAAATGTTTGAGTATTTTATGACAACCTCTGAAAACCTCAGATGCAACACAACACAGACACCTATTAATTTATTCCTTTGCCTGGTCTGAGAGGGTGGACCTCCTGTCTAATCCTGCCCTTCAGGATTTTTAATTTTCAGGACTGCTCAGCCCAGCCAGGACTGTTTAACAATTCCTTTTCTGAATGAGACGCTGTGAAGAGGCCTCCTTTCTCTTCAGTGACATGAAAGAGATACTGAAGCTGATAATCAAAGGCATGCGCTCTAAACCACCAAGCGTCTAATGCCCCAGGGAAGTAATATTATCTCTGCCTTCAGATTTTACATCTTCCTCTCCCCCCACCCCCGCCACCCGACAAAGACATTGGTGGTTAACTTGAAAATCTTCTCCTCCATGCCTCCCTCCTGATCAGTTTTTTTTTTTTTTTGCTCTCTCCTGTTCTCTGTTCTTTTTATTCATTTCTATTTGAGATATTAATCTGAAAGGAAATAAATTAATAGCTTAAGCTTGTAGGTCACGCTATGGGAGTATGTTGTTTTGAATTAGATACAACAGCAATTTCAAATGAGTTGTTCCAGAGCAATGTCTGTCCCCACCTACTTTTGACTCTTACAGCCTGCGACAGATTGCCCCTGAGTGAATGGCCGTCTAAAGAAAAAAGACTTGCTTACTCAAGGTTTTTTTTTTGAATATCAGAAATATTAATATTTCTGTCAGTTTATGGGAAAGTTTGAGAAGTGAGCCATACTTTATAAGCAGTCTGAAGTTGGCATGTTCAAGAGAGCAGCTGAGGGTGAGGTACTATAGTGCCCAGTCCTTTATGTTGAGTTGCCCAAAGAATGGATAATGAAAATGTAACACAATAATAGAGTTGGAAAGGATCTCAGAGATCTTCTAGTCCAACCCCCTGCTCGAGCAAGAGACCTATACCATTTCAGACAAGTGGTTGTCCAATCTCTTCTTAAAAACCTCCAGTAATGGAGCATCCAATTCTTTATAGGGAGATGGAAGGGCCTCCATTTTGATTACTTTTTAAAGTATTTCTTTTAATGGTGAAAACATGCAAAAGGTACAATTTGAAAGGACATTCACTTTCCATGTGTTGCTATGAGACCTTCCCTCAGAAGGATGGAAGCTAAAAGATATCAAACAAGCATGTTGTTTTTGTTCCTCTGCTATATGATTATTTCCCTGATATTCCCACCTTTTACCCACCAAGCCTCCATTCTCCCCCCCCCCCAAAGTATGCATTCTTCACTTATTAAGGCCATATAAAAGTTCAGATTAATGTTGGAATCTTGAATACAGAATCATTTTGAAGTATTGGTATAAACTGTAGTCCTCTGATATATATCAAATATGGTCTCTTTTTTATTAGTTAAAGAAGTCAAGTCTAGGCCAGATGGATCTTTACCAAAAGAAACGTGTCTGGGCATTGGTTTTATTGCTACATTGAAAGTAGAGATTTAGCCAGGATACCTAAACCATTCTGGGGAACAGAAAACTTTGAACTTTGTTTGTTTTTATTTCTTTGGATGAATCTGGCATCCATTTATTATTGAGAACATAATTGTTATAGGAATTGAAGCATGATCCATGTATTGTTGGTGCTATCAAATCAATAAGGAATCTACTCTAAATCTAAAAGATCAATTATAAATTTCAAAGATCAATACATTTCAGCAATTTATCTGCTGAATAAATAATTCATTCATATTGTCTTTAAATCTATCAGAAAAAATGGACATCCAAGAGTCATATATACAGGAAGTTGCAAAACAACCTCATTTAACTCATTTTTGCACAATTTCTCACCTTTCAGATCTTTCTAATATGCTCCCATCTTCATTTGCAAATTTGAACTGATGATCTGTTTATGTGCTTATATTCATCTCTCTCTCTCTCTCTCTCTCTCTCTCTCTCTGCCTCTCTCTCTCTCTCTCTCTCTCTCTCACACACACACACACACACACACACACACAGAGTTTCAGATTTAACATTTATCCACATTTTAACTAAACTACAGTAAAAAATGTAGGCACAAGTATACAGATAACACCTGATGTAGCAGTTTTGCTCAAATGGCTTTTTAAAAAATAAATAGGCTTTTGTTCTTCTGGAGATAATAAGCCATCATTTATTTGTGATTAGTTATATCTTGCCTGAAGCCATGCATTTCTTGTAGAAGCAATATAATGGAAGAGATTATGAATAACAGCAGTATAGCTATCTTGGTACATAGGCATTCTCAGCATGCCACAAAATATCCAAGGATTTAAATGAAATACATGGCTAGCTTACACTCTCTGCCCTCTACCCTATAAAAAAACAAAGCAAAATTCTCCCAAAAGAAAGCAACATTTCCTTTGTAGAATGCATGAAATCCATTTGTTGGATGGATGTGTTTCTACACAGTGGAAAGCATGTATAAAAGGAAAAGGGTCACAAAACTATATATACCCGGGAAAATTGCACCCAAAATGTGCAGAAAACCCATAGGCAATTGGTGCAAATTGGTACAGAAACAAGGTGGAACTTGCTGGTATTTGGAAAAGTAATCCAAGCAATTTATAACAAGCAGATTAGCCCAGTTTTACATCTGACTTCCTCACATACCTATATCTAGAAGTCTCAATAGTGGCCACACCTGCTTCTTCAGTTCCAACTGCAAACTCTGCAAAGTTCAGATCCCGCAGTGCTGTGTGCAAAACATAGATGAAGGCGTGGAGAATAGCAAAAGGTATTCCCATTCTTTGCTTGGTTTAGTAGTTGAAGATGCCTATTCATTTATGTATAATAAAAATTGTACAGTGAGAGTATAGCTACACAATATCCATAAGATGCTCTTGTTCAATGTGGCTGTGAATTAGCCTAAGAAAATCCTACTAAGGCACTTATGACAACAGCTTATAAAACAGTTTAGACTACAAGCTACCATATCCTCTAGTAGCCAGCTCTCCTGCTACTTTATCTTCCTAACTTTACATTCAAATTTTTCTGTGGGCAAGTCTTTTAGGGGGGGTTGAGGGGAGGTACCTTCGAGTCTGTCTTGTCTCTTGGCAATTGCCTCAACCACTACATCAAAGACAGAGCCAGGAAGACTCAGTTTGGTGTAGTAGTTACGGCACCAGCCTAGAAACCAGGAGACTGTGAAGACTAAATCTAGATGAGAGAGAGAGAGGGAGAGGGAGAGGGAGAGGGAGGGAGAGAGGGGGAGACATTAACTTAGATGTAGATGTACAAATTTAAAGCATTAAAATGAACATATATACATGCAAGTATTACAGGGGTTGTTGTAGAAAAAAGTAAAGATCAGCTAGCAAAAAAATGGCAGTACTTGAAAGTCTAAAAAGAAAATAAAACTTGAGGATACATTTGTGATGGACAGATTAATGGAGGGTAGCATTATCTGTTCCTCACAAGTGGTTACTCTCCTGTACTGGTAATGTATAATTCAGGTCTATGGACAAGTGAATCCCTTTAAATTTTTTGAAATAACCTTGTTTTTGTTTCTTCTATGCCAAAATAGCTTTTTTTCCTCCATTATTTACTGTCCATTAAGTGAGTGATCCAATAAATGAGAGTCAGTGTAGAACTGAAAACAGTGAAATAATGGGGATTTTATTTTGACAATTGTTTTATTGCTTTTACGGTTTTATGTCTTGAATTAAAAATATTAATTCATCTAATCATTTCAAAAGTGAACTGCATGTCAGATAGAGTACTTTCTATAAATCTATTCTACATATGTATTCCTCTTGCTTTCCCCATTAAAAAAGATGGTTTAAAAACTTCAGTCATTTGGTATAATGGTTTTAAAATGTTTGTACTATGTGAGTAAACAATTGCACATGTGACTAAACAATTTACAAATCTTCTAACAGAGGTTTCAAGTGTATGGCTCCATATCCCCTTCTCAACTTAAGTC
The DNA here is from genome assembly GCA_025802295.1 of Psammodynastes pulverulentus. Classification (NCBI taxonomy): domain Eukaryota; kingdom Metazoa; phylum Chordata; class Lepidosauria; order Squamata; family Psammodynastidae; genus Psammodynastes; species Psammodynastes pulverulentus. The sequence goes on along the minus strand of JAOYMU010000292.1, from coordinate 22,182,219 downwards.
TACTGATGCTGTGGGCAAAAACTCTATTGTTTATTGATCTACCACTCTTTTAAACTCAATGGCTCAATTCTTTACATTGTTTTCATGCAAATTCTTTTGGCAAATATCTTATTGTTAAAGTCTGCCCCATAAATATGTTTTTAGTTGGCTTATTGGATTTATTTGCAAGGAAAAAATATTTCTCCATTCGTACTGTTTTATACTGAGAAGAGCATTTTCTTTGCTTTATCTGAATCTGAAGTTAACCAAGTTCCTTCCTGTTGACCTCAGTCTTCAACAATGCTTTAACCAGTATCAAAGAGATTCTCGTAGTCTTAAATTACCAACATCTCTTTGATAAGAAATGACGGACTGAAGAAATGGTGGACCAAACATAGCCATGGCAGACTAAAGAGCTGGCCAGAAGAGCTGCTCTTCAATAATTTCTCTCCAAAGAAGAAGAGATGCTCCAGATTGCTGCTCCTTATGAGGAAGCTACAAAACAGCATCTCCAGTGGATTTAGAGCTCTGGGAGGAAAGGGAAAGACATCTTGCTCAAACAGCAGATGGTGCCTTTAAAAGGATACTAGGTTTGCATACTTTCTTTTCTAATCACTTTTAGAAATTGTTTTTTAAAAGCCATTCAGCTATTAGGAACCTAAAGGGAAGTTATATCCATTATTACCAAATTTTCCTTAAATCCAAAAGTACATTATTCATCAGGATGCAAATGGTAAGCCAACAATGCAAATTTCATCATTTACATAATTTGTGAAATGACATTTTGCTAATGATAAGCATTGACACAAATAAAATACATGTAAAATAATGTAGGCTTAAATGCAATTTCATTGCAATGTATTATTTTGAGAGATTGTCAAAATTGATATTTTGTCCACTGCACTCATGAGCTATTAAATTAAGATTTCATTGTAGTTTTGTTTACATCTGGGAAGGTTACTAGTTTCAAAGTTCTCCTGAACTACCATGATAAGCTTTTCCTGGGCATAATAATTCATGGTGCAGCTGAGCATCTTGCTTATGTCTGAAAAGAAGTTTAATTAGTTTTTTCTGATTTTTTTCTAGTAATGGGACATAAAAAACGGAGTAGCTGCTCAGTTCCTGGAATACACCTATCAATCATATTTTCCTGTTAATATGTAAACACTGACTATATCACCCAATTGTTATGTGTTGCTGTTAGTGCCAAGGGGCTTGCTCTTCCTGTAGAATGTCTCTACCTTATCAGATATCCTGGCTACTCAACTATACCAATCAGATGGAAAAATTCTGCTGATGCTGTAGTAGCTTCCTTTGAAGTCCAAGCACTAGTTTCTTTTCCTGGCAATTGTGATGGGCATCCTTGCAAATTTCCTACATTCACCTCCCCCCTCCCCACAAACACACAAACCACCTGAGCATTTTCATACTACTAATCCAGCCTGTGAGTATAGATTGGAGACTCGAGCAATGTGTGATAAAAGTCACTGCTCTCTATCATTTTCTCCTCTCCATGCTTTCACATACTTATTTCAGATTTTGGAAGTTGCACCCTTCCCTCTGTGAGCTAAGAGAACTCAGCTATTGGGAAAAGTTGTTCTTTTGCTTATGTTGGGAGTATCTGGCTACTTTGTTTGTGATTGCCCTGCTAAGACACCAGCACTTCTGAAACATACTTCTATGCCATAACAATAGCATTTAGACTTATATACTGCTTCCTAGTTCGTTACAGCCCTCTCTAAGCAGTTTGCAGAGTCAGCATATTGCCCCCAACAATCTTACTGACCTTGGAAAGATGGAAGGCTTCGTCAACCTTGAGCCAATGAGGATCGAAGTCCTGGCAGTGGGCAGAGTTAGCCTACAATACTGCATTCTAACCATTTGCCAATATGGCTCCTATTTAGAAGGAGGAGGCATTTTGCAAGTAGACTCCCTAAACTTTCCACATATTGGCTTCCTGGGCTTCAGAGAGCACAGAAATCAAGCAAAACCTAGTCCTAGACACAGAGAGCATTTAAACAAACCTGTTGCCCTATTGCAAGGGTTTCAAACTCAAGGCCTGCAGGCTGGATCCAGCCAGCAGGTTGCTTAGATTTGGTCCACGGGGCTGCCCTAGAAACAATGAAGGACCAGCTCATGGTATCTCTGCCAGTGAAAACGGAGCTTGGGAGGGCCATGCGTGGCCCTTCAGGGCTCCATTTTCGGCCAAGACAGCCTCCTGCAGCACTTTGCCAGCTGCATGATCTAGGTATTTAAACCCATATTTTGTAAGCATAGTTTCAAGTACTATTTTTAATCTTAAACCTTAAATGGTCTTCATTCACTATCTTAAATGCCCTTCTAAGGCACTAAGTGTTTTGAATAATAACATTTTAAGAGAAATTCTTTTAAAGATGCCTGAATTTTTTGTCAGCTTGTGGATGCATTATTTCAAAATATGGAATGCATTCCCTAAGGAGAGGCATTTAGTCCCAACTCTCTACAGAAAGACTGTAGTCTTCTTCTTGAGAAAGACTTTCAAGTTGCCCAAATAATAATGTTAATTGTTTTCTTTCAGTACTTTCTGGTTTGTATATTATTATTTGAATTTTTTTAATTGAAAAGAGAAAATATCCTTCCAGCAGAACTCAATTTTTGTGATGACATCACAAATATACCAATGTAACTTTTGTGGCAGCAACACAGACGTAATTTGCATTTGCTTTCTTCTGAATTTTTTCCTCACTTCCCAGCCAGCTTGCATCTCTTATATTCCCTGCTAATCCCTACCAAAGGCCCACCCTGTTTAATTTTTGTGCCACGTACATCTCAGTGCTGAGACATTTTAAAATTAGCATTAACAAATACAGTCAGGCAAGGATATGGAGGTTTGAATTCAGTAAAATCTAATGTGACTCCAAATGATACAGTGACAATATTTTCTTGGAAAAAAATAAAGGACAGACTTGAAAAGGTGGCAAATCTGAAAAAGATTCACAATGGTAAAAGCATTTAATTGTTTGTGCTTATAAGTTTGTTTTACAAAGGAAAATTCAGGAGCAAAACCAAGAAAAGTTGTTCCAAAATGTATATTGTAATAAAAATAGATAAAATCAAATAGTCTATGTAAATTTATTTTTAAAAGGCAATTTGTTTTTTTCACGTGAATGTGAAAGACTCGGTATTAAGTGGTACCATTTGTATGGTAAAAAGTTCAATAACCAAAATAAAAGAGAAAAGTGATTTTTTTTGAAAAATCAGTCTGAAGGACAGCTTTCCTAAATAAAGAGCTCCTTTGCAATAAATACATTCACTGTACCAAAGAGGTAAACGGAGAGATGAAATAAGGAGTTTTTCCTCTTCCAAACTGTCTTTAATGGGACATTAAGGCCTTTTCCCATCAGATTATAAGAAAGATCTTTTGGCCTGGAGAACACAGAAGAGAACAAATCCTCGCAGATACACACTTCTGCCTTAAGCTTCATTTAAACACCTGTTATTCAGAGATAGTTGCATAGCTGACTTCCATTTATACTTCTGCAAATGTTAATGTTCTGGCTAGGGAGTGTTCAAACAACAATGCGCTTTGTCTTCTGCCAAACTCCCAACAGGAAGTCGGGTCAACCAATCAGCGTGCAAAATGTGCATCTCCACACAATGCACAGTTGAGATTTGGAAAGTGAGTTCATTGGCTTGTCTGCAATCATCTGCAACCTACGCTTATTCATCAACTCCTTCCCAGCCTAGGTATGCATCAATGCCTATGCGCAGTTGTGGGCAAGTCTTAATCAAGCTTTAGCCATTACGATCTGGCCAGGCTGTTGGTGATCCTGTGCTTTTTGCTTCTGCCAGTTCCTCTGAGACTGCTCTATCAGGAGCTTAAATGATTTCACTGCTTTCTCAGGTTTTTCAATGGCGAAAGAAACTACTAAATAAACCCAACCTGACAAAGAGTATTCTCAGTTTTGGGAAGTCTTTCATGTGAGAGTTTGTGACTTGCAGGTTATTGCTGACTTTAATCATTTCACTCTTGAGACATGAATGAGAACTGGCAGAAAGGAAAACTCTGGCTGATCTTTTAATTTTTATAATTCCCAGATGGTTTTGCAATCTCATCTGTGGATGCATAATCATTCGCCTGGCTCATACTTCAGTATTGTTTCATTGTTTACTCTGCTTTGTTTACACTACTCGAAACCATTACACTGAGCAGAACATTGACTCCTGTTGTGATGAAAGTTAAAAAGAGCAGGGTGGGTGG
>JAOYMU010000292.1:22156916-22169348 GCA_025802295.1 Psammodynastes pulverulentus | reverse complement strand
TACGCCCAGACTTACTGTTGCCTGAGCTCCACCCAGTCACATGATCACCCAGCCACACCTACCCAGCTGGTCATTAGAGCAGAGAACCAGTTGTTAAATTATTTGAATCCCACCACTGATTTTGGTGTATAAGGTTATAGGAAGCTATCGGAAGATACCACTAATTCTGAAAGCCAGTGCTACCTCTAAAATAAAGCCTTTAAAAATCCCATAGATAGCAGTGAGGTATTCTTCATTTTTGCATGCCAGAAGAAAATGTTCTGTTGGTGTGAAGGTATGTTTCATGCATATTATATTTTCCCTACTTTGACAAGCCTTGACTTTCTAGAACTGCAAAACTGGAGGAGTGCTAAGAATTGGTACATTCAGATTCCCATAATGAGCCTTTTGTTCTATCTCTTTTAATTAATATTTAGTTAAAACTGACTTTGTTCCATACAAATGTTGCTCGCTGAGAATAAGCCTTTTGACATTGTTCTATGCTGATTTTATCACATCAACATGTTTTCATATAAGTTTGGCAATTCTGAAAATTAAGAAGTATTGCCATGAATAGCATCCACTAGAGACATGTACTTTACTGTATTCTCCCATTGGAATAAATTTATCAAATGGGTTTTCGTAATCTTGATTAGTTTCACTTTTATTTACATGGACTGAGCAGTCTTTTTTCTGTACCCGAGATGTTGGGATGGTAAAACAAACTTTGACAATGGCACAGGATTCTGAGCACGACCAAGCCTGATCCTGTCTTTCAAGAAGGCGAAACTCTGCCCTCAAGTGGAACCTTTGAAAAAGGAGAACCTTCTCTGAGCCTTGTGTCAATTTATTTTTCTTATTGACCACCTCTTGAGATACAAAGCCCAGGCAGCATAGAATGAACCAAGGAAAATGCAATATGCTGAGCAGCTGAAACAAAGGAAAGGAAAATGATGACTTGTTTTTCAGTCCACAGTCCAAGCGAAGATTAATTTCAAATTATTATTTCTTTCTCCCTCTTAAAACCTGCATTTGATTTTTTTTCTCTGTCCTTCTGATATGTTTTAAGTGTCTTTCAGTTTTTCTAATTCAGTTGCAGTTCTAATTTAGAACTTTAATATTTAACTGAATCTGTATTTGATTAATTGAATTAACAGATTTTAACAATTTAAACTGAAGCGAAAAAAGTTTGATTTTGTTCCTACCTTCTCAAATTGTCTTGCCTTAATTGCTAGTGGTATGTCCCACATTAAGGTAATCATCAATGTTGGCTATAAATTCTATAAACCTTAGTTTCAGTTCTGGAATGTGGAAATAACAATAATTATATATATGACTGTCGTATCAAAATAATGTATGATAACCCTATATGCTATAGAAAAGCTAGGTATATTTTATTTTTAAAAATTATTTTAGAAAGTTATACAGTAGATCAACTCTGCAACTCTGGAAGACATAAGGTAAAAAAAAATACAATACACTTAAAGCAACCAATAGACCAAACACCTTAAGAAAATCAACTATTAAAGGTTAAACACAAAAGACCTGCCATTTACTCTAACTCAAGGCTTTGGGGGGGAAATCAGGTTTTTAGAGCTATTTTGAATATGCCCAGTGTGTGTAGTGATGGGGGGGTCTAGATATAACTTGGAGGGACGAGGGAGAACAGTTACAGACAACAGACGCTGTCACAAAGAAGGCCAAAAACCCACAGCTACTCAATGTCTTTAAGGTTGTTCCTCCCATTCTACAGCCTCCAAATGCTGGAATAAGATTTTGACAGAGTTGCTTGGTTGGCCTGGGATTGAGATGTATTTCAATGTTTTGTAGCTACATATCCTTCACTATACAAATTGAGTGTCATTCAGTTCTGGAGGTTGGATTAAGACTTGGGAGATACAAGTCCATTTTGGCTGTGGAATGTACAATACTAGTCCAGCTTATCCCAAAATATGGCACTGAGAAAAATTGAAGAAAATTGGTAGTATGAATGCTGTATTTAGCTCGTAGAGGAAAAATAGCATATCTGAAGCAAACAAACAAGTAACCAATCCTCTCATTTCTATTCCTGGAATATAATATCATGGCATCTGACTTATTAGTCAGTGAAATTCCATGCCATGTGTTCTTCCAACCTTTAGCCCTTCCTGTTTTTTCCTAATTCTTCTCATCTTCAGTGATATATTGCACCCGATTTATCACAACAATTAAGTTGCTAGTAGAAAACGGATTGCTATATGAACTTTTCTTACTTCTAAAAATTTAATTGTGATCTCTAATGGAGAGTCTAAATCAGATTTAGAATCTCCATTTGCACCTGTTCAGTTGGATAATATAATATCCTGGTAGGAGGAAATTCTTTTCTGAAGCTAACCAAAGCTAGCTTCATGCCCTAAAGCAAAAGGATCATTAGCTCTTATCTTTTTCATTCAGCCTGGTGTAGCTATAGATACTATTCCTGTTCCCTCTTACAGATCTAATCCTATTTTTAAATTTACAGAATTGTTTGCCTTTCCAATATCCTGTAGCAGGATATTAGCTTGATGTTATTGTCTCTTTGAGCCCTCATAAACTTGCCAGGCAGCCTGAAAAAAAAAATCAGAGTGAGCACAAGAGAGACTCCTTTACTGATGCCTTAATCACGCTTTCAATTTGTGATGGCAAAAGAGGATATTGATTTTATCGTTAAAAAAATCTGACCATTTTAAAAAATTGACATTTAGAGAAACAATCTGGTTTTGCAACTGTGTCAATAAAAAGGCCTCAGTGCAAATGCTACTAATAATTGTAGTGGATATATGTCAATATGTTTTGCATCAAAATTGCAGCAAACATTGTTTTGCATAGCCGTTATGTACATGGAAGAACTGCTTTGTCAACCTTAAGGATGTGACTTATTGCTCATACTGTAGAAGCAAAGCATTTAAATACAGCAAACAAAATCGTGTAGAACAATTCTAGATTCTGTCATGGGATGATTAAAAGTTGTTCCATATTTTTTGATTCTACCATTTCAGACACTTAGACTACCAAAAATAGCAACTTTTAACAGATACAAATGCAAGGCAGTTCAGTTGACAAACGTTGGTTCTGCCCTGTGCCCGAAATAAATAGGTAGAAAAGAGAAAAATTGTTCACATTTTGTGTGTCTGACCAATATCTGATTCTCATGAATCCCAAAGCTCTTGCAAATTAAAAGAAATTAAGCATATGTTTTATTGAGTCCTAGCAACATTAATTAATGCAATGAATGATGATTGATTAATTGATGTTGAGGATGGCAGGTTTATCTTCTGCAAACAAATTTTTATTAAAACAACAGCAGAACTAATTGGAGGAAAGAATGTGTTTTGTGCTTTTGTGTTATTATGTTGCGCGCACACACACATACATACACACCCATACTTAACCTACAGTCATAAAAATTTTTCATCATTATTCCAAAATTATATTTCTGGTTGATAAAATTAGAACTCAAATGATTTTTATGGCATTGCTTCCAACACATCTGTTTCTGTTCAGCATTTTATTCAGGTACTGCAAGTTCAAAGAAATGAATACACTTTGCTTAATCTGTATGTGTTATGCTCTCAGTTGCCAAGTAGTTCAAAGAGTTTCATTTGTAAAAGAAAAAAAAATTGAGCATAACTCCTTGGGTGAAATTAAACCAAGCTCAGCCAAATAAGTGGTTTTAGAGATGCCAACACTACTTACCATCAATTTCCTCTGTATCATTTGGGAGTCTGGGATCATTAACCAAGCCACCAATCTATGTAGGTTGGGAAGCTGATTCACAGGGGTTGTTTGGTAGAGTGTTTTAAATATATTGCTTCACATGACAATATTTTTTTAAAGACATTAATATTTTAAAGGATGCAAACTGAATTATGCTATGATAAAAGAAGTAAACAAAAGGAGAACATAGGAGGGTTACCTTGTTTTCACATCTGCGGATGATGTTCCAGGGATAATTTATTTGAAAAAGAATTCATTACAAATGTTTGATGTGTTGTAATATTTTACTTTGTTTGCAAATAAATAGAAACTGAACATAAGTTGATACATAGCTGCAACACTACCAGATCTCCAAATTCACTGTCAGATTACTTTCTGGTTTTCTCAATTTTGGCAACTTGAAGTATGGTCTTCAGCTCCAAGAGCCAGCATGGGGAATTCTGGGACTTGAAGTCCATATATCTTCAAATTGCCAAGGTTGAGAAATTCTGCCCTAGAGTGTGGTAATCAGAATCCCAGAACACATGTTAACATGGAAAGCACCACATTCAAAATTGAATGTCTTCTTGAGCCAGTCCACACCAGGTCACAAAACAATTATTTTTTGAACCCTTGGGTTCACTCTGAAATTTTTAGCTTTTTCCCTGTTTTATAATATGCAGAATTGTGATAATTATTCAAAATAGATACTTGTCTTCCAAATTAGCTTTCGGCAAAGATATATTTAACAGGAGGGTACTGATGTGAAACTTAAGTAGATTATTCCTGGAGAGTTCATGGAATTGGAATATCTGACCTCTTCCTAAAATTAGAAAGGATTGAGTGCCAGGTATGTATGTTCAAGGACATTCCACTTCACCTTTTCTACTAACCTTCTACTATCTTACCATCATTTGGGTCCTTTAATAATTTCTTTTTTGTTACTTTTTCCCTTATGCTTTTTGGGGGCCAGTGTTAGATGGGTACAGAATGAGAGGCAGGACGAGGCTTTGCAACAGGAACTGTTTATTTTCAGGTTCCGAAAACCAGCGGCAAGCCGCAGTCAGCGCCTGCTTTTTATGCCGGTGCTGTCCAAAACTTCAGCCATTGACGGGGCTTTATTTTTCCCACTGCATGGCTTAGCCAATGAGCGGTGTCTCTTAAAGGACCCCGCTCATTGGCTCATTGTTAGTACTAGCCATAAGTAACAGTCAATACAATCATCAGCTGATACCTAAGACTATTGGAAAAAAGAGAGGAGAGAGGGAGAGGGAGAGAGCAAGAGATGCCATCTTTTCCTGTCCTGGAAAACACATGCTCAATGTAACTGATTGTAGCAGATAGAAAAACAAGTTGTCCAGACTTGATGTACTAAAGAAAATGAGTTCCGTGAGCCTAAACTTCTGCAACTTTCCTTGCCAAGTATATCTAGTCATTGCTTACCTCCCACGCCTTGTGTTCTGATTACCTGATAGAAAACTGCCTTTTGCCTAAACTCCTTTTTCCTGGCATTTATCCAGCAAGGAAACAACTCCTCTCTCTGCCAGATAATCAGACATTCCCAGACTTCATTTTAATCACGGACCGGTCACAGGAGTGGAGATAATATAAAATATAGCATGAACCATACAGATAAAACACTCTGCTATTATATCAGCAATGCAGGAAAACTTATGCTTATAAGAGTTATTTTTTGTTATTACTTGCCCCACTCTACTGAGATGTTTGCAATTTTTTTTTACATATTTTTACCATATAAAAATTGTGACCACCACCTAACATGTGCCTATGGTGAGATACATAAAAAGTATTACATAATGTCATAAGCTTCTACCTATTTATCTACATAGGTAGATAAATATATGTTCTTTATATCTATTGGGTTTTAAAATAGTGGCTTTTATATGCAAGGATCAGATTTTTATTTATCTGATTTCCTACCAATATAGTAAAATAGCAGATATATGAATTACTTCTATGAGGACAAGAAAATAAAATCAAGAGGATGCAGGTACATTTTGTAGCCATTGGTAGTGTCACACTGTACTTTAAAAAGTAAACTATATGATTCCGTTGACTTCCGACTTCTTTCCCCTCCTTCTTTTCTACACTTCTCTCTTCCCCTTTCCCTCCCTTTTGTTTTTTACTGTTTGCTTTTGTATTTTTGTATTTTATATTATAAGCTAATGAAAAACTATAAATGAGGAAAAGTAAACTATATGATTCCTTGATTACCAATCAAGTCTTATTTTCACTACTTTGATACAAAAATAACTGAAGTGGATTTTAGGCTTATTTATTAATAAGCAACTTCCCACTTGTACACTTTTCTCTTTTGAGTTTTGCAAACCAGAGAGTTGTTCAGAAATAAAGCTGGAAATACAAATAATATTTGTGGGGTAAATATCAAACAAATAATTTTAAATATGGCAAGTTGTAAAACACAAGGATTGGATGGATTTCCAATCAAATCGTATAAAACATTTATAGGTCTTTTGATGCCAAAGCTTTGCCAACTTATGATGAGATACTTAATAAGGGGATGTTATCAGAAAAAAATAATTAATTACATATATTACAGTCATACCAAAATCAAATAAAACAATGTGCCAATTATATGTTTGCTGTATTGCTTAGCTTTGGATTTCCTTTGAAATTCATAAAATGGATCAAGATATTACATGAATTGCCCAAATAAAGATTAATAGTTTATTTTCTGCCATGTACACATTATTTAGAGGAATCAGACAAGGGTGATTCCTAATTTGTCCTTGCTTTGTTATATTTGTTTGGAACACATGTGTTCTTAGACAATATAGGGAGATTTACAGAGTAGTGCATAATTTTGTTAAACATAAACTGGTTTCATTTGCAGATGACATTCTTCTATTTATTTCTAAATCTTCCATTAGTTTTCCAACATTGATGAAAATGCAATATGTCTTTAGTTAAATAGTAGAACAGACTATTAAGTGATCCAAATTGATGTTGATGCTAATAGGTGAAAATCTAGTTATCCATCCATGTAAAACAGTTTACAGAGTTAGCGTATTGCCCCAACAATCTGGGTCCTCATTTTACCCACTTCAGAAGGATGGAAGGCTGAGTCAACTTTGAGCCAGTTAGGATCAAACTCCTGGCTAACCACTGTACTACCACAGATTGTTATATAAATATTTTTTGTTTTTGTTCCTTTTGCTTTTTTCTTCTTTTTCTATTATTATTTTAAAAGCAATTTAAAATGATATATATAAAAAGCTGGAAATATAAATGATGCCAAAGGGCACTTGGTGGCATGACTACAATCCTGCCAACACTCATTCAGAGGCCAGTCTGGTTGAATCCTGGCTTACCTTAAATTGTGCACCATCTGTTTAAAATAAAACTAGCCAGACCCATCTAAGATAATTGCTTCTGTTTCGTCTGATGTTTCTTTATTTAACTGATAAAATCAAGACTGAAGTTCTTACTAAATAGCAGAAACATCTATTTAATTCTAGAAAGTCAATTTCTGTAAGATAGGGCAATGCTTGTTTTGCATGTTTCTTCTATGTATTTTATTTCCATTTTACTGTTCTCTATTTTCTTGTAAATGTTAACTTTTTCTAATCATCAATATCTTTATAGCAAGTACATTATCTTGCTTTGGCAACATATTTATAAAATAAATTGGAATGTTTGAAATTTCTTTTGATCCTTGGTATATAGACACACCAAGCAACTATAGTTTGGGGCAAGATAAACTAAATCTTTCCAGCACCCTATGACCAATAATACCCTGAATGCAGCAATTATTAACACAGGTTTGATTGCCATGCATAATATATGCAACAATATTTTAGAACCAATACTACTCATACACAGTACATTGTCTTTGAGTTTGTTCTTAGGAAAGTTCAATGTGGATGTTTTACACCATATATGTATGAGGAATACTAAAGCTTCTTTTCCAGAGAGCTAAGTGCTAAAAGGTTATAGAGATTATTAAGCATGGAAAAATTCTCTACAGTCCATGTTCTCATCTAGAGTTAGTTGTATACAGTTTGATGGGAAAACATTTGAGTTTATTCCAAATTTGGGTTTCCCCTTCTGCTGATTTCTCCTTAATACCCAGGAGAAAGGGCTTTACTTGAGACCTCTGCATATTTATCAAGCAACTAATTTGGAAAGAAAAAGGAAACCAAATCATTTCTCATTGAAAGTACTTCAACTTCCTTTTTCTTCCTGCTCCTATTTAAAACCATGATGATGGTAGTAATGATGATGAACGCAACAAAAATGATAATGTAATGTTTTAACAATCACTTTTTAAACAAGGAGATTTTAGAGCAGCATTATGATACAGGAAGTTCAAAATAAATCAGAATAAATTCAAAACGATCAAATTAATAAAAGCAGAGATATAAGAAATGCAAAATAGAAGAATCTTAAAATATTATTTTAAAAAATAGAATTTCACCTTAAAAAGTAAGTAGCATTTGTGTTAGAAATGGTGCACAAGAAATGTCACCACAAGCTGAGTAGGTATAGAGAAGTAGTAGGTGGGATACCATAGATAGAAATCGTCAAGTCAGAAGAAAAGTGGAAAGTAAAACTGTGGAGCCCCTCATCAAATCACAAATCAGAAGGCAAAATTTGCATAGATTTCTACAAAGTGTTTTTAATGTCAGCATTAAGTGCAAAATAGAGAATCTTGTAATAGGAATTTATTAATCCGTTCTTTAAGATGACTTGAATATCTTTGACTGAATTGAATGCCATTTTTTTTGCAGCTTAGCTGAGCTGCCATTTATGAAATAAGCCACTAACATGCCCCACACTTATCTCTTAGTTATCTATGTCCAACATTCCTTCTATTCCCAGCTTCCTTACACTCTCTGACAGGAACTTCTCAAAAATAACATTTTGGAAAACAATTACACACCATTCCAGGGAAAAGGAAAAAAATGACAGGCAGCTTAGAAAACCATCCTGGATACATACAGAAGTTTTTATTTAGCTTTAAAAGTTTTAATTTTATGCAATAAGATTATGATTTCAAAAAATAACAAAAATATAACACCAATACACATTTAAGGAATGTATAACATAAGTTAAGGATGAAAAAAGAATCAATATAAGTAATAAAATATGGGGTTGATAACCAAGAAATCTGAAATAACCCACAGATCTAAAAACTATTCTAATACACCATTAACAATTTAGAATACTATAAGGCATTTTATATAAAATTTCTAGTCAAAATATGTCCTTATTGAATATTTGATTAGCACAATTGAAATCAACAAAAGGAAAAAAGAGAAGCTATAAGTAATAACTACTACATCGAAAGAATACTATTAAGTAATGTGTAGATATCAAATTCAAATACAGAGTCTAGAATCCAAATTTGGGATGTGACATTGTTCAATGTATAAAGTTATATTTCAGAAATGGTTTCCAAATAAGATTGAATTGTACATCAGATTTATTTTTAGATAAGAAATTTTAGATACCAAAGCATATTCCCATAGTTTAATGACTAACAAGTGTAAAGTGGAATGTACAACACTAGACACGTCACTAGAAGACAAAATTACAAAACTGAGTTTTACTTCTTTTGGCCATGTCATGCAGGGGAACCCACTGGAGAAAGCAATTGTTCTGGGAAGAGTTAGTGATAAAAAGAAACCAAGCTGTCAAAGAACACAGTGGCTAGACACCATCAAGGGTAACACTAGTCAGAGCATAGAACAACTAATAGAGCAAGATGGGAAGATGTTGAGAGGATCTGGTCCATAGAGTCACTAAGAGTTGGACACAACTGAACGGATAACATCATCATCATATCATCATCATCATCCACAAAGAGGATTGACTATCTTTTCCAATAAAAAACATATAAAATCCTTAAAAGTCTTATCATGTACATTGCTAGTGCAATAGGTTCTGAAGAATTGTATGGGCTGGTGAAGTTCAATAAAAAATATGTCAGGTTGAATTCTCATTACAGCTTTCAAAGTGCATTCCATTATATGGTGGTGTAGGATTTTTTTTTACAAAGTTCACAGTTAAAAGGAACAAATGTATGAAATGGAAAATGGGCCCAATCATTAAAGAACCATATTGCCAAGAACCTACAACTGCAAAAAATAAAAGTTAGGAAGATCAAATTTCAAATAGAACCTCAAATATCAAAGGGTCTTTTCTGGTTATGTCAGTAGAAAAGAAGAAGGAAGAGATCGACTTTTGCTTGAAGAAAATGTCAGAGTGGCGTAGAAAATGGGCAAAGATAAAGCTCTGCAACACCTAAGTTGGTCCAGACTTCTTCCAAAAGGGAACTAGAACATAGTTAAGGGGTCCCCAAACTTGGCAACTTTAAGACTTGTGGACTTCAACTCCCAGAATTCTCCAGCCAGCACAGAAGTTGCATCCTGAGGTAAGAAAGAGAGTTAGGGAAAATCCAGCTACTGTGAATTAGTTTGGGACTCCAGGATCAATTCAGTTGCAGCCAAGAACCTCAGAGAAGCATATAGATGTAATCTCAAAACCTTTTCTTGTGATTTTTGAAAAATAATGGAGGAACGAGAGAGGACTGGAAAAATACAAATATTATCCCTAGCTTCAAAATGGATGGATGAGTGTCAGAAATGCTGTAGTAGTTGATTCCTCAGCTGGCCAGCAGATTAGATTAATGATCTTCAAGGTTACTACCAATCCTTCCATTCCATGATTCTATGACCTTTTGGGAGAACCTGGAGAGATTGTTTAAACTTCATTATAAAGACAGCAGGGAAGGAGAGTTGAAGGAAAACAACTGCTTAAACATTATTGTTGAGAAAGATATAGTTTGCATGATGTAAGATACATTGTTAGGGACTTTTTCTCTCCCCTTCATAGACCCAATAACTAGGCTAGGGAGGCACAGAATAACTTATATCTACAATTATTCTGTTGTAGAATAAAGAAGTTTATGTAACAGAAGCAAGCGCTAAGTGTAGGATGCCCTTCCAGGATTGAAGCAAAACTCTTTCCTCCCACACTTGACAAATCTTTTACCATCCATATGTGTATTGTTGACATACCACACTAGACATCAGACATTAGGCCCAATGTCTGAGTTTTTCAACATAGACTACCCTGTCCTTAAATGGCTGGATGGACTGGACATTAACATTTGAACCACTATAAGTCCATGTGTTTGCCATATGCTAAAGAAATAAAAACCACACCAGAGGAGAGGCTTGGGCTCAGAGATCATAATGAAAAAAATGCCATTGAGAAAACTTTCACTCATTGTAGAATTTAGCACCTGGAGAAAGCAATTATGCTAAGTCATATGTCAAGAGATATGGGTGGGGAAAGGACTAACAGATAATATCAGAAATATATTCCATTTGTTCCTTTTCTTAAATATAACGGAACAAAGGCATTTTCATCTGTGTGTGCAACTGAAAGACTGTGTCCTTTAATCTGAAGCATAAATATAAGCATTTTTTCTAACCACCAAATGAAAAGCAAATGTATACTCTTTAGGGTTTGGGGCTTTTTGGCCATGTGGGCTGATCTTTATATATAAACTGTTGCCCGTGGCATATAATCAAGTATATACAATGCTGAGAAACTTTCATTAATACCAGAAGGAAATAAATTATCATAGGGGGCATTTTCAATGATGATACACATCCTTTTTCTGTTCTGCTTTGACAGAACTCATTCAGAAAATCTGCAACTCTCTGTCTCTTTTTCTTCCATTGATGAAACTGAACTTTATCAACACTAATTATTCTGAGTTGTTGAGAATATAGTGACTTGCAGTAATATAAGTTACTTAAAAATCACAAACCGGCAAGAAATATGCTGTAAGACAAGTTCTCATTAACTCATATTCATGAACAATCTGTGTAATATTCTCCAATAATTCAGTTATAGAACTTGATTTCATTATTATTATTAGTTACTGTATTTGATCTCCAAATGCCTAAAGAAATTCTATTACAACTATGCATGCCTTCCTATATCCAAGAGCAACATCCAGACATTTTGTTTATACGTAAGGAATGTTCTTCTAGAACAGGGGTATCAAACTTGCAGCCCCTGGGCTGGATACATCGTGGGTTGGCCATGCCCACCCTCATTTTATCGAAGGGGGGAAGTCATGATATGCCACGTGATGACAATGTGATGCCACAGGTTTGTCATTCCTGTTTCAGAGCTTTTGTTTTAGAAAATTACCGAAACTTGAAGGCTATGAAGGGACAATTCTCTTTTTCACCAAGAGTTTCTTGTATGTTTTATGCATTTAATTATCCCTAGAGAATTCCACAACATAAATAAACATAATTGGAATTTTGACAACAGTAGTGAAGGAAAGCAGGGGAAAAATAGTAGACTTTTTCTACACAAATGTACTTTGTCTGCCTCTGCTTCTTATCAAAATGCTCACATTATCCATATAGTTTTTTAAAAACAGGCTTCCTGTTTCTTTCTAATTCTGTGGTTCATACCCTACAAATTATAGAGTATGTTTTTACTGTTCTGACCTAGGCTTCATAAAATCACAAGCAGACTCTTTGTCCTGACAAAACCAGAGGTGGTATTCAATCGGTTTGCACCGGTTCAGCCGAACCTGCCGCTTGAGCGAACCGGTGGAAAAATTATGGCTACCGGTTTGGCTGAACCAATAGCTCAAACCCGCCGCCCCCCCCCCCTCGCGTGACTTTCCCCACCCTTTTGCACATGCACGCATCGATCAGCTGA
>JAOYMU010000292.1:22101222-22111512 GCA_025802295.1 Psammodynastes pulverulentus | reverse complement strand
CGGCACTTTTTTAACTCAAAAAGTGCCGGTTCCACCGAACCAGTAGCTGGAAAACAAGCGCAGATGATCGGAGAGGCTTCCCCGGCCCTCTCCGATGATGTGCGAATGATTTTTAGCTACCGGTTCAGTTGAACCGGTAGCTAAAAATGGCTGCCGATCAGCTGAGAGAACAAAAAAAATCCTCCCAGCTGATCGGCGCGCGCGCGCATGCACAGAAGAGTGGTGTAGCGCGTGAACGCAGAGAAGAAATGTCCACATGCACGCTTGTGCGCGCGTGCACATTACCAAAATGTCCGAACCGGTGGCAACCCGGAGAGGAAACCACCCCTGTTGTGGAGTATGCAGTTATCATATGGAGTAAATAATGCTTAAAATGTATCATTATCATCATCCTTATCTCACACAGCTGGTGGGTTCCACATTCTTTCAGTGCTAATTATTTTAATGCTGAACTTTATCACCTTTTCTACATGAGGTCCAGGCCTATGATTATTGTTATTCTTTATGTAAAAGAAATTATTCCAATCAATAATCTTTACCATATTTTACTTCTAACCATTTTCACATCTAGACAAAAAAGTGATACACCTATATACCATCAATGATATACCTTTGAATGCTCCATGAAATAACCAAAGAAAAATCAGGGTTATCTTCTTTGAGCTGCTTTATCATATTTTTTCTGCTAGGAGGGCTGATGGTCCATAAAGAATTTGAACTGCCTTCTAGCTGAGCCACTGTTATATCTTCTATAGCATAGTTTTCTAGAAACTGTAAAGCACCCTTTAAAAATATAAGAGAAAGAAATTATCTCTATTTGTTCTCTGTAGAGCTGTTCCATCTAAAGTTTCATTATTCAAAGGAGGGAGAGACAAGCTGTGGAAAAGATGTACAGCCATGAGTAGTGAATGAATGAAAGAAAACAGGGAGACATAGTACATAGAATGGCAGAATGGACAAAAACCAGAAATATTGTTATTAACTGAATGGTCAGTTAATTAGCATAATACTCCACATTCTGTGAGGGAAACCCACTATTAGAAAATCATGAAACCAGCTATCTGAGCCAAATTTTCTTTTCTTTTCTCCTTATCTCCCAAAAGCATGAGAACATAATAAATGTAACTGATTAACTAGTTTGCAGAAAATGAGTGAAATATTTTTCAACGTATGAAAAGTTCAGCATTCCCATTTTACAGGGTAGCAACTTAAACAGACAAGCATTAATTACTAAGTGACTGATTTAAAGTAGCCATTGCAGATATGCCTTTGTGTGTAATAGTTGCAGCATGTGTGTTCACATATGTGTGCTAGTCCAAGTACTAACTAAGCAATTGTACATGTTTTTCCATGTTTGTCTCTACTTATACACAGAAAGGTGTAGATGCTGGGGTATAGCACACATCCAAATATACATTAATATAAATTTAGTGCTTCCTCCTTTACATGTTATTAAGCACTGAGTTTAACTGGATTTACAGATAAATTCATGTATATGCTTAGAATGTCAGTACAAATGGAATATTAAATAAATAACATAGTCACAATGGTATTTTGAAGAGTATTGGATACTTCCACAATTGCTTGCCATTAGTAATATTATTTTTATAGTACTATTAACAAAATACTTACAGTATCTTTCTTAAATGCTTTGTGGAGGTCTTTATATTGTCTATTTGTCATATTTTTTAGTTGACTTTGCTGGGCACTCATTGTAAAAATAGGCTGGAAAATAACATAAAAGTTGTTGTAGACATGGATACCTTTCAGTGAATACACATCAATGCTTTCTTCTGCTGAAATTAAAGTCTATAATAAACATTAGCATATGAAAGAAAACAACACATGACATTTTAACAGGTTGTACCTGGTAACCTCCTAAAGTTATTGTGATGGATACATCAAGAGGCTTATTTGTGACACCTGCAACAGATTTAATTAGAGACATGAAGAGCAGCGGGAACCACACTATGCATATCAGCAAGACAATAATCATGCCACCCATTCCATACTTCACAACTTTCTTTTTCTTCTGGCCCCTTGGTTGGGGATATCGCTGCAAAAAGAGGAGAAAAAGCAAATAAGCAAATAAATGCATGTGTTTTTCTTTCCTTTGAAAAGAGATAAAGCCCGCTCATTTTTTAAGCTACATCTTCCAAGCATTCGAACTTTAATCTGTGTTCATATGTGGCGTCCTTATCATATTGGAACTCCGTAGTTTCTTGTCAGACCACACAGGTTCTAAATAATTAGTATTATCCAAATGACTATAACTGAGACCTGGCTGCCACAGAGTCCAGCATCTGGTACAAGAACAGTGAATTCAATAGTAAATGTCATTGTCTAAAACCACATCGTCTAATTTTTTTTGTTCAATAAAACTTTAGAATCGCAAGCAGATATTGACAATGAAATCCATCTTCCCAGGTAGGCTGATTTCATAAGCTAGAAGTAGCAAAGTATATTTCTTAATTCTTCATGCAAGATCTGCCATAACAGCAACGTTGCAATTCAAGCAGCTCTTAGTGTCTGGAGTCAGCTAACAAAGGGAGATCAGATCCATAAAGCTGATATTGCAAAATGCTGTTTTGTAGAAATTGCCAAAGGAGTCTTGTATCAGAATTTTTATAAAGGTCTTGTAATTCAGAGGCTCAACATAACCTCTGGAATTTGATTGCATATGCTGTCTATCATCATTGTTAGGAGAGTTCAGAAGTGGATGAAAAAGCTTGTTTGAAACTTTGGAAAAGTAAATTAAATAAAGTATGAAAAACAATAATTTTTTCATACTATGCTGCCTAGAAAAATGTGAATTTAGACTAAGTAGCTTGTCTAAACAACATTCCAATGAAAAGCATTATTTCATAGTAGCTACAGATTTCAGATCCATAGGAATGATAGAAAACTGTAGGACCTGAAAGATCTAATTCTTATTTTCCATCAATTAAAGGATTATAATTATATTAATGGACAGTTACTGAGGAAAATTAAACTTCTAATATTAATGCTACATGTTGTAGCACTAATAGGTGCACTTTTAATGTATCTATTCTGTAGCACAAAACCTAACAGCCTGGATGTCATCCTAACCCACACTTCTGCACTATATACTGCTTTCCTAATGGGGAAAAAATAAAATTGTTGATTAAAAAGACTAATAGAATCTAAATGCTACATACAAAGCCCTAGTAGTTTTAGCTCTGATCTTTATCCTGGTCTTCCAGGGGAATGTCTCACTGACAAAGATTCTAAAATGGTACCACAGTGGTGCATCTAGAAATTATTTCTGAGAAAGTTATGAAGTTATATTGAATAGGCTTGATCAGTTATAAGCTCCTTTCTCATGGACTAAAGAAAGCTGGACTTTTCTTTGGACAATTACATATTTATTCCATATTGATTGCACATTATAAATATTTATGTATTCTATCAGTTCTGCTTTTTTAAAAGAATCATTTTTTCCTATGCTCTTGAACCTGCATACAGGTATATAGAAATACACAGAAACAAGTGCCTGTAAATGGAAGTAAAAATTAGATTAATATTGCAATCCCCTCAACTCTAGGAAGTTTGAAACACAATTAATTTAATATGGATAGATGAGAAATGTGATCACATATCTCTTTGACACTGTACAAAGATTTCCTGATTATAAGGTTACAAAGAAAAAAATAAACCTTTAAATAAATTTCTTACTTTTTCTGACTCTCGCCAGCACTTTAAAATGAATATATGAGCATAAATATCTTCAACACAGATCCAACTAGAAAGACTTAATGTGGTATCTGTCCAAACCCAGTCCATAACTGCCCTCAATTCAGTCAAGAAAGGGACGAGGCGGAACCTACCAAAGAAGAAAAATCAGTTTTAGATTGGGATATTTTGTGGTTTTCATTGCATGAGTCAAATGCAGTCCATGCCTTCCATTTTGTGACTTCCTTGCAGTCCACGCCCTCCATGTTGTGGCTTTCAGAGAACCCCCAGACCACCACTACCACTTTTAGAAGCATTATTTCCCTAATTTACTGCAACAAAAACACAATCCTCCAGAAAAAAGGAGATAATTTATTTAAACATTTAGAACTGTTTTATGTAGATATAGGATGACCTACAATTTAGTTCTAATGTCATTCATGTACCAGGATGAAGACTAGCTAAAATGTTCCATTTGTCTATGATAATTTTCTAAAACCTCTGTACAAGAAGAGCACAATGCCCCTATTTTCTCTTCCCTTGTATAAGAAATGAGAAGATTTTGTCCCAAAAAGTGTTTCCTTCTTACTTCTGAGTAGAAATATATAGGCAAGGGTTATAACTGGTCCATTTATGAATTAAAATTGATTTCATGATCAAGTGTAAATGTAATGGTGTCAATCTAATTCATATTACCAAATAATATAGCATTTCCAAATTAAAGAAAACATTAAGGTGGCATGATAATATGACTTTGTTATGAGTCAATTTTGGTGAAGTGCAATCTATAAATAGTAAAAAAGTATAAATAAAAAAATGGAATTGTAAAGAAAAAAAGACATATTATACCAGACTCAGAGACTTACCCTTGGAATAAAAACAGATTTACATAATTATAACTTTTTGTGAGGAAATTGCCAAGTACACGGGTTGGATAGCCACAACGTATCTGATATGCCGATAATCCAAAATAAACACATTTCACAAAATACCAAAGCTGGGCAACTGTGTTTTGACTAAATTTCCTATAACACAAAACACACATCAAGAAAACAAATGCATTTTAATATGCCTTCCATAGAATGAATACTTTCGATATTATTTAATTGTGTTAAAGCTAACTCATTTCTTTTCACAATATCATCTATTACCTTTTCCATTTGTTCAATGCAATCATTTCATAAGAGATGAATTTTATCTTTATGTAGATGAATAGGTCACTTTTTAAAAAGTAATAAATAATAAAAGTAAACAATGAAATCATTTAAAGACAATGCACTTACCTGTCTGTCACAATGGGCAAGATAAAGAACATCCAAAAGTGTATGCCGAAAACAAGGATAACCTGAAAGATGACTTTCCCCATGACTGTCTTTCTCAGGTAGAGTGCCCGATCTACTACCATGGTTCCAAACTGAATTAGTACCATCACTAAGAAGGCCTCTGGGACTTGGTCTTCTGATAATGAAGAAGTAATATCGGCTGCTGCAGAATGTTTCTGTGAAGAAAATAGAAAGAAAAGGAGAACAAGTAAAAATTAATTTAATAGTTAAAAAAATAACTATATTTACTCAAGCACATCAATTCTTATTAACATACCCCAAAAGCCCAGAATCCAAAGACAATGATAATGAAGTCCACAGTATCAGCTAGGAACATCAGGACATAAACATCTGTCACAGCACTGTATTCCGGGTGGATAAGATTGTAGAAAAACTGTCTGATGGGCAGATATATTTGAAGTGCCCTGAAATAATACAAAAATCACTGTCATTGTAACAAAGTAATGTTATGGGAAAATGCTCATGCTTAGAATTTCATTTATTGCCCCACAGATACTATATGAAGTGCAATATGGAAGCCTTGATTGTCTTCACTCTTGATGTATTCCTGATCTATTAGTAAAGGCAACTATATAACAGAAATCATTTTAGTAAAATCATGCAAATGTGCACTTAAATATTTTTCTCTTTATTTGATCCGAATCAATGTACAGATAGTCCTCACCTATCAACTATTCATTCAGCAACCGTTCAAAGTTTACAATCATCTACAACCTTCAGAATCAATGATTGCCGTTAAGAGTCAGTAAGCTGACCTGTGGTTTTTTTTTTCCTCTTACAAAGCAAAGAGATTGGAGAGGAAGGGATTACAAGGAAGTAAGCAGCCAAATAATGAGGAATTTACCAGACTGTTTGTATAGTGTGCCAGCACATTCTTTCAATGCATATTCCCCACTGCGTTCCTGCTTACTCTCTTGTAATCTCTTCTCCAATTAATGTAAATGCAAACGTTATTTCCCTTTTTGTTAATTATACCCATGCAGGAGTGGGCATTCCAAAGGACAGAGGAAGCAAGCAAAAGCAAAAAGTGTGAAATTGATTAGTTTCAAGCCAGAAAGCATAGTTGTAGTGGCATGATGTCCTACTAAGCGACTGCTTCACTTAGCAATGGAATTGGTGATCCCAATTGTAGTCACTAAATGATAACTGCCAGTAATTAATTCCTCCAAGGAAAAAGTAGGACTTCTTTCAAAATGTTTTGGGTTAAAATTGCCATGGGAATTGTATCTCCAGATATCTAAATTATCAAGTAACAGATTAGCTTCCTTTATTTTAGGATATTTCCTTTCTTCCAGCACATATAATTTAAAGCAAAGCAAGCTTTGATATAAAAGTGGGATGTTAGAAACTTGACACCCCTAGAAACTTGACACCCCTAGGGATACCTGATCAATTCTTCACATATGCAGAAAATGATTTATCCATATTTTTAGAAACAAGACAACGTTAAAATAATAGTTTGGTGGTAGACTGTTTGTATTTATTGCTGGAAGGAAAAAAGGAAGGAAGGAAAGAAGAAAAGAAGGAATGAAACAGGGTAATTGAAGTTTTAGTGATTTAGTATTGGAATGTGTCCCTAATACACTGAATGGAAAAAAATCTGTTTCCCATTTTCCTGACATCTTTTCTTGCTATATGGCAATCAAGCATATAGGTCTGCCTTAGCAATCAGTGATGGACTGGAGTTCATTAGTGTCATAAAATGGATACAGATTTCCTTCTGGCTCCTTCCTCAATCTTAGAACATTTTCAACAGGTTCTGGATTCAGCATTTATTTCAATAAATCTGATATGTGTAATGACTCACTTTTTAATTGTAAATGCCTTTGTGATGATAAATTGTTCTCTCAGTTTTTCCATCAGAAGCTCTTTTCTTGACTTCCTTTTTATGCTCGACACACTGCTTCCTTTCTGACTACTGTTGCGTGTGCTGGTACTTCCTGAAAATATAAGTGGAGAAAGAATTATTGCACTTTTAAGGGAAAGCTCAAAAGACAAGGAAAAAAAAATCTGGATCTGCATATCCCTTTTTCTTTTTCCACACTTGGAAAAAATAGATTAATAAGAAATGAATGAATGAATGAATTAATTAATTAATTAGAAAAAGGAAGAATCAAAATGTGAAACAAAAGATGAATTTCTTTTTATCAAACAAAACAAACCGAAAATCTCTCTCTGTTTATTACTCCGGTGCTTGGGATCATTTTAACTTGCAGTGAAGACCAAAAAGACAAAAACATGCTGATGCAGTCTTCTGTCTTGAAAATCCACCTTTCATTCACATTATTTACCAACTAGGGAACTAAAAACTTTTAATTCTAAAATGAACCCTGGTGTCACAGTGATTAGAATGTGGTATTGCAGACTAACTCTGCCCATAATTTGGAGTTTGATCCGGACGGGGCTCAAGGTTGACTCAGCGTTCCATCCTTCTGAGGTCAGTAAATGAGGAGCCAGATTGTTGGAGGCATGATGCTGACATTGTAAACTGCCCAGAGAATGCTGCAAAGCATTATAATAGCAAATGCTATTACTATTGGATGTGACCTGATTGGATAATGAAATGTTGGCAAATAAAAACTAAGCTCAGAGACCACCAGGGCTTCACATTGTAGTTCTAAAGTTAGTTCATGTTATTTCAAACTGACTTTTTTTTAGATAACTCAAGGCGGCATTTACTTAATATTCCTTCCTCCTCCTGTTATATCCCAACAACAACCCTGTAAGGCAGGTTAGGCTGAGAGACCTACCCGAAGTCACTCACAGGTTTTTCATGCCTAAAAGGGGACTAGAATTCATGGACATCTAGATTCTAGTGTGGTGCTTTAATCACTATACCAAACTGGCTCTCTTCATACGTTTATATAAATATATAAAGTATAAACTGTAAATTTATATACATAATTTTATAGCATACTGTTCTTTAAAAATATTGTCAGGGAGATAAAACTTATTTTAAGGTAGGGAGTTCTGCATTAACGTTAAAATTCCTAGATTACTTTTTAAGATATAACTCAGGGATCTTATGAATTTTAAAACGCAACAAATACCTAAAAATAAAAATGCTACATCATAAATTAAAGCTACTAAAATATATTCTTAACAAGAAATATTCTTTTTGTCCTCTAACATTGCAATGCTTTTATTATTTGCCTAAAATAATTTCAAGTTTGTGGCATTCATAGGATAGGGAGAAAATAGTTCTTCAAAGAAAATAATAGGTCAGCATATTATATTAGCTATCTAAGCTTAGCTTTCTTTAATATAAGGGTCATTGTTGCCTATGATTTAATGGTAATTCTTTGCTACTTTCTATTTTGAAAGAAAAGCTTAGGCAAATGTAAAACAGAGCAGTTTAAGAGTCCTGATGCCACCAGTCATACCTCTCTTTGAACGGTGAGAGGAGAAGCTGGATCTCTGTGATAAATGTGAACCACTGCTTGAACTTTTCCTGCGGATGGCGGTTTGCTGTTCCGGGAAATGGACATGTATGGATTCAACAGATGCTGCCAAGTTGACTGATGTCAAAGAGTCAGCGGAATCTCTTCTATATGATTCAACCAATTCATCATCTGAGTCATCTTTACTACTCCCATTGTCTCCTCCATCTTCCTCATCCCATAGTCCGTGACACTAAAAAGAACAACATTAAGGTATCTTCAGAGTTACTGGCATTATTTGTTACAGTTAGATATTGAGTGTTTTGGATATTGTTTCACTTTATACAAAGCTTTGGCTTTAGTCTTGTCATCTAACCTGTGATAACATTATTACAAAAATATTTCATTTTAATAACTTCTGTGCTATAATCAGTTTTTATTTTCAGAAATGCTGTACAGTTTTCCTGGATTTCACAGCCTTGCAGATAGGATGATTATAGTTGAAATGGTGTACCATGACCTTTAGGGAAGAGTTAGACCAGTGGTTCCCAATCTGTGCGCCGCGGCTCCCTGGGGAGCCGCGGCACCATCGTAAGGGCGCCGCGCCATTTCTAAAAGCCTAGTGCGCATGCGCAGTTACAAGTAAAACATGTAAAAAAACCCGGATGTCCCTATTAAGGGAGCCGCGGAAGAAATCCGACATATTTAAGGGAGCCGCAGAAGAAATCGGAAGCACGTAAGGGAGCCGCGGACCGGAAAAGTTTGGGAACCACTGTTATAACCCCATTGCTTCTTCCTCATTAGTAGCCTCATAAGCAAGAAATCGGAAAAAATATATCTTTTGTTTCCCAGTAAGGAGAAAAGTGCTTAGATTTTAACTTCAACAGTTCCCACACTCTTCTTTTATAATACAGGTAGTGGTCGACTTACAACAGTTCACTTAGTGACCATTTGAAGTTACAACAGCACTGAAGTGACTTATGATTTTTCACACTTATGACTGTTGCAGCGTCCCCCATGGTCACATGATTTACATTCAGATGCTTGACAACTGACTCACCTTTATGACGGTTTCAGTATCCTGGGGGTCATGTGATCACCTTTTGCGAGCTTCTGACAGGCAACGTCAATGGGGAAAAACCAGATTCACTTAACAACCATGTTATTAACTTAACAACTGAAGTGGTTCACTTAACAAATGTGGCAAGAAAAATCATACAATGGGGGCAAAGCCCTCTTAACCCATTTTTCACTGAGCAACATAAATTTTGGGGTCAATTGTGACCATAAACTGAGGGCTACCTGTACAAAAGAAATTAAGGATAGGTTCGCTCATGCTGGATTCGCAGTCTGAAATAAACCCTGATTTGGCTGAATAACGCTAACTTCAACCGAGCATAGCTGTGAATATTTGGCAACAGGCTTCCGTGCTATTCTTTGGCTTTCTTTAATATCCTTCCTGATCCTCAAGATAGGATGGCCAGGCGCTTACTGCATCTTCCAAACTCAAAGGCTGTGCAACACCTTAGAAGAAAAGCAGACGTCCCTCGCTTACGAAGCCTGCTTGACAAACGCCTTCACCCAGCCCACGGATAAACAACCAAAGAGGGGGCTCCTTTGAACAAAGAACCCAGTCGCCTCCAAAGCCGCAAAGCTCGTGAAATCCATCTTAAAATCGGGCAGGACTGAACCATTTTCTTCAAAAGAGGACGATGTGCTCTCTTGGGGGTCCCAGGGGAGGGAAGGGAGGACCTTTGCGGTCTCATGTAATTCACTAATGACCAAAGCACCATCGCCTCCCTCCTTTACAATAAGCCCGCTCGGAAAAGAAAACCAATTTATCCTCCTCCCCCCCACCCCCCGCACCCCGTCCT
>JAOYMU010000292.1:22061769-22074626 GCA_025802295.1 Psammodynastes pulverulentus | reverse complement strand
TGGCAGTATGCCCAGACTTACTGTTGCCTGAACTCCACCCAGTCACATGATCACCCAGCCATGCCTACCCAGCTGGTTATTAGGACAGAGAACCGGTTATTAAATTATTTGAATTCCACCACTGCCACACATAACACCCAAACCAGTCTTATCTACTCTCAAAATTAATTGATTATAACTCATTAAGTCAGTAGTGATATATATTTTAGCACAAAAAATACTCCCTCTGAAATCCCAGTCTTATATCCTTTTATGCATTTTAAGGGCAGGATCTGATCTTTGAAGCTTAATTAACTCTAGACATAACTGGAACTGGAATATTAAAGTATAAGGCATATTTTGTACAGTACATGGTTTACCTTGAGATAAGCTTCCATTTTAAGAATGTAATATTTTTCCATTATCACATGCTAGGTAAATTTATTTTGTAACCTTTTTCCATTCAAAAATACCTGAATTTGGGAGGAAAACATAATATATTTAGGAGGGAGAAATCTACTGCTAATGTAGGCCCAGCATTGGTTTTCAGTGGGGAAAAAAATATCTTGAGCTTCTGGCAATCTGGCTTTCCTGTGCAAAACTCCTTAAACTGGCATCTGATATCTGATTCAAAGTATTGCCAATATTAAACATTTGCCAACACAATTACTATTTAGGCTGGCAGGCAGACAGGACAAAGACCAGATTACAAGCCTATATGTGCTGACAGAAAATGCTATTTCAATAATGCCCAAATGTTCCTTAACAAGATTACCTTTTCAAAAAACTGTTTTTAATGAACTAGCCTTATGTTCACATAATCTGTCCCAACAGGTATTACCAAAGTGACCGTGAGTGAATAACTGTTGGCTTATTGGAATCTAAGAGTAGAAAAATAATGAAATGAAACATGAACTACAATACAGTGGTTTATAAACTATGTTCTTTTCATCAGGATTTCTCCAAAAAGAACATCAATCACAGAGGACAAGCTGTTGCACAAAGCCCTATATACACACTATGTGTAGAATAGAATAGAATAGAATAGAATAGAATAGAATAGAATAGAATAGAATAGAACTGAAAGGGACCTTGGAGGTCTTCTAGTCTAACCCCCTGCTAAAGCAGGAGAACCTATACCATTTCAGTTAAGTGATTGTCCAGTCTCTTCTTAAAAGCCTCCAGTGATGGAGCACCCACGATTTCTGGAAGCAAGCTGTTAATTTTCATCACTGTTAGAAAGTTTCTCCTTAATTCCAGATTGCTTCTCTCTTTGATTAGTTTCCAACCAATATTTCTTGCCCTGACCTCTGGTGCTTTGGAGAATAATTTGATGCCCTCTTTTTTGTGGCAGCATCTCAAATACTGGGATACTGCTATTATGTTACCCCTAATTCTTCTTTTCTTTAGACTAGCCAGACCCAAAATCTGCAGCCGTTCTTTGTATGGTTTAGTCTCCAGGCCTTTGATCGTCTTAGTTGCTCTTCTCTGAACTTTTTCCAAAATCTCAACATCTTTTTTATAGTATGGTGACCAATGTACTTATAGGGAACAGTTATGCTCTACAATATGGCTTCCTTAGTTTACAGAAGACAATGCATCATGGTGAGTGGTTAAAATCTCATGATATTCTCATCAAAGATTCTGTAATATTTTAGCAATTTTAGGAGAAGAGATGCAACATTTTATTGGTGTCCAGTAGACTTTCGTGTTAATGTGTTACACCAGCCCTTTTAGTCTATTTTTCTATCTGGACATGATGTGATGTGCTCATGATGTCAGTCCTTCTGATGGCTATTTATAATCTGCCAAAATAGAGAACAGACTTTGCCAAAACAGAAGATAAGAGATGTCATAAATATGAATGAAAATTGCATGTGTTAATAATTTGTAGAGATGTACATTTAGAAATGATTACTGTAATTTATGTTGAAATACAATATATCATTACCTAGTAGGAAAAGCTCTTATCCTTTTGTTAGCTGTGTCTGCTCCCTAATAGTGGATAAAGAATTTTAAGGTCCCTGCTATTCCTTCTTAATGCATTTTATATGACAAATAAAATCAAATGCAGGCAATACTTTAAATAGAAGAGTTTTTTTTCAAATAAGGGGATCATTTTTAATTGTCTTTCAGTTGGAAGGTGGTCTTCTTAAAGTAAAGGGTATACCAGTCTAAAAAAATTTGAATGAACTATGCTCATTCCTGACACACCTTCTCAGATTAGAGACCTTCAATGTGCTGAGCTGATTTTCTAATTGGAGTTTTCTTGACAATAGAGAAATGGACAGCTGCTATGTTCTTCTAGGATCCCCCCCCCCAATTTACCAATATAATTTACAGCCCTGCTATTGTGAAATAATCTTCCATGCAAATACTAATCAGGACTAATGATGTTTAGCCTTTTAGAACAACCAACTTTACAATCTCCAAGCAAGGATTATGATCACAACATAAGTACCATTGTAAATTCTGGCCTTAAAACAAATGGACGAGTGATTTAAGATGATCCTGTGCTTACAGCCCACATCTCTCTTTCTCAACTCCGAGCATGAAAAGAAGGCTGCATTTCAGCTAAATGAAGAATAAATTTACATCTAGTTTTGTGCTGTATTGCCTGTTAGAAATCTTTAGCTCTTTGCTTTATCCGATCATTACTAGTTATAAACTCACATTATGGGGAGAAAATTGCCTATCCATTCTAACCCTACTTGCAATGGTGACCTTTTCCCTGGTGTTAAAGTCCTGTTCCCACCAAGTCGGGTCTCTTTCCTCAAGAGCATGCTGTGTTCTGCATATTCAGTTTTTTACTAAGAGTTAACAAAATTCCCTGTCCAATGAATTGCAAAATGTCACTGCTCCTGCGATTCTGCAAAGAGCAGCATATTCTGGAGGGACAAAGCTCTAAACTAATTTGTCACTACTTTCTCTTGTCTGCAACGCAGGAGCAGGTGCCGCGTGCTCCAGGATTACAGGGTTGCTTGGAACATTTATATAATAAGGTAGTTCCCTAAAGGGGACATAGTAAGACATCTGTAATAGAGGCTAGAAGCCTAGGGTTTGGCTACTTATTTTAGACCAAGATATGAAACTCAGCATTCTTCCCCTCTCCATGTTGAAGCTGTGAATTCTTCTTCTCAGTGCTATTCTTTGTCACAGTAATCATTTCCTTCTCTAGGGGGAGTATTACAATTTAAGCAATTTAATATAAGGCACAACTCAATGTGCTTTGTAAAACAAATAAGAGATAATGAGAGAGGAGAGGATCATTTTCCATCCACTGATTCTCATCGAGAAATGGCCCCAAAAATGAAGTTATTTTTAAGTCCCCTTGTTCTTCAGCTTGTCTCCATGCAGAATTTGTGGTAGATAATCTTCCCATTACAAGAGGGTTAAGAATTATGTCCCATAGATCTGACTGAAATACGAAGTATTTATTTAAATTTATGGCCCAGTTTTATAACTTACCTTTGTTTCAGAAACTCAGTTCCTACAATATGTCCCCACATCACAAAACTGGGTTAAATTGGTCAAAGACAAGCCCAAGGTCACCCAATGAGTTTTCATGACTGAAAAATGACCTTGAACCTGGTCTCACTAGACTTAATCAAGTCCTCATTAAGCATCAAAATCGCTGTATTGCTGCCCATTTAGCAAATGTGAGTTTGGAAAGAACATTTTTTTTAGTAGTCTTTAGTTATGCATGCCTGAGGATTTGATTTTTGACAAGCAGCTCAGAGCCAACTTTTCTCTTCTTTTAGTTGCTTTTGCCCCACTCTAATATCACTTAGCAAATAGCTTCTGCCCAGAATGGCAGACTCTTCTAAGCACTTCTGTGTGCACTATAATGTAACTATATCAAATGCTAAAAGATACACATGTTTTAACACAATTGGAGATGACAAATTGAATTTACACAAAGAGTTTATGCTTAAATTAATCTGCATCAGGCGCAATTTCTTTCAGGGGCAAAACCCACCTTACTTTTAAAGCACTCTATGGATTTTCCAGTGAATACTTTAGTTTAAGATATTTCTTTAAGTAACCAAATTAATCCTTGTACTGTACAGCACAACCTGTTTTGCATACTCACTATTTTATTACAATAACCTTATATGTTAAATAATAATAAAAAAGAACATCAAATTTTAAAAAGGCATGGCTCCTAATTCTTCAAAAAAAATTGATTGTTTACCTAGGAATTTCCAATGTTTTACAATGGAGAAGAGCACAATGATGCTATTTATAAAAACAAGTTCACCCCAGATGAAGGGCATATTTGGTATACAATTATACAACACCTATCACTAGTTGTTAGTTTCTGCTTTCTTGGACAGCAAGTATGTCAAAGCTTCAGGTTTTTTCATACAACCTGCAGATCAACTCCATATCCACCACAAATTGTTTGGTCCATTGGCATACCACTGGTGATCAAAATGAATGATTTAAGCAGACATTAAAATGAAAGTTTAACAGACCAAAAGAAAAACTTTGGAGTCACAAAGCTCACTTCAGCATTTTCACATCAGACATAAAACTGTGTATGTGTCCAAAATTCGCTTTTATGTCCCAACAGCATTTTTCTCTTTCCAGTCCTGCATTCCTATTACTACATTTTGTCTGAAGAGAAAGTTAACTCTGGCACTGAACAAAGACCTTTTGATAGCCTCCAAAGTCATCACTGCCAAGTGATTCTTGTATGTCTCACTGCATTACAAGAGGAACTGTACTACCATTGTGTGTTCTCCGTGATGCTACAACCTGCATGGTTTGGCTAGAAATAGAAAATATACACAACAAAAGAAAGTCATTCCATTTTCTGAAAGGTCCCTTCATTTGCATGTTGACAGACATAACATGAGTGCTGAGTAGATGCTGGCATAGCTTCAAAGCCAAAGTGAATAGTTAAGTCTCAACATTCCTTCCCTTTTTATTCCTTTTAATTGGTTGTAATGTTTTAACAAAAGTAAAAACAACAAGCAAATACAGGATTCAATAAAAATCTGGAAGGAAGGAAGGAAGGAAGGAAGGAAGGAAGGAAGGAAGGAAGGAAGGAAGGAAGGAAGGAAGGAAGGACACCTATCCACAATGGAGCACAAGTCTTAAACAATTTTAGCCTTGACCAGAGGGAATCATGTTGAATAGACTTTCCATGGCATCAATACAAATTTAGTTCATAAATAAAAAATGTGCATATGTTTTCAATTCAAAAGTTTAAAGCAGGTATACTAGATATTTCCATCAGAGTAAAACAATCTTTTTAGCTGCTGCCTATGTGTGATAAATCTGAAATTCTTCATCCTTCAATAAGGTTTCAAATTTTTCAGGATTTAGCTTAACATTGTATCCTAACCTTTATTTCTCTTACCAACTCTCTGTTAAATCATAATGATGTTAACATAGGTCTCAGTATTTCAGTCTTCTAGTTAGTTGTAATATTACCAGGGCTTTTTTTCTGTGGGAACGGGGCGGAACTGCGTTCCGGATCCTTTTCGGAGTCCGGATCACGTGGTCCGTCTCCACCAATCGCGCGCGATCACTTCCGGGTTTTTTAGCGCGACGAGGGGGAGTGCGTTCCGGCACCTTTTTCGGAAGAAAAAAAGCCCTGAGAAGTAATATAAGCAGATGTGTGACCAGATCTTACCGGCAATGAATAAAATCAGGAACAGGGTTGTGTTGACTAAATGAAGCTGCTTCAAGGTTCATACAAATTTCTACATTGTCTCCAGCCATGATGCGTACAGCAGCCTTGTTCTCATCTTCAAATGTCTGCCTTTGTAAGGATGCACATAGTAGCAACATGAAATCATCTAATGGAAGAAGATGTTGAATTGAATATAGGTGTGATGGACATCTCACATGTTTTTCATGTAAAGACCAAGGACCCAGTATAACCCTAGTATTAGAATGGAAGCAGAACCAAATTGCTCCTTACGAACTCTAATCCTAATCCACAAATTCGACTAGGAACATCCATGTTATGATAAACAAAGAGCAAATAGGTAAATGAGCAATGTTCAGAATATAATTTTCTCTAGAAGAATGGCTTACTTAAAAATAGATTGCTACTCCTCAGTAGCTTGGCTTCTACAGTTAAGTCCAAGGTTGAGCCAAATTTAGAAGGCTGTAAGGCTACATAACAGAAATATTTCCACTCTACATTTTCCTGGCTCTGATGATCCTTTGCTACTTTATCTTTTGAATTTTGATTATTTACTCAAAACTTTTGGTGTCTTCAATACTGGACTGTACAGTGACTGCACTTTTGTCTAGCAATTTACTGTATCATGAAAATTGGCAGGAATATCAATCTTGGACTGTTTGACTACAGGTAGTCATCAACTTACGACCACATTTGAACCCAAAACTTGTTGTTAAGTGAGGCATTTGTTAAGTGAGTTTTGCCCCCCTTTGCAACATTTCTAGCCACAGTTAACTGAATCATTGCAGTTGTTAAGTTAATTACATGGTTATTAAGTGAATCTGGCTTCCCCATTGATTTTGTTTGTCAGAAGGTCGCAAAAGTTGTTTACAAGACTCCAGGTCCCTGCAACTGTCATAAATATGAATCGGTTGCCAAACATCTGAATTTTGATCATGTGACCATAGGGATGCTGCAACGGTCGTAAGTCTGAAAAATGGTCGTAAGTCACTTTTTAAAATGCCACGGTAACTTTGAACGTTCACTAAACAAATTCTTGTAAGTCGAGAACTACCTGTACTGTATTAACTCTTTGAGACTGAATTATATTCTGTAATGATTGTTTTTAAAATCTAAAGTTGGCATATACAAAATTAATGTTCTTATGTAAAACCTTAAACTAAAATAAGAAGTACAAGAATTGGGTAGCAAAGCAATTTCACACAGAACCAGATAGCAAAAGGAAAAGCATTACTCTAGAGCAGGGGTCTCCAACCTTGGCAACTTTAAGACTTGTAGACTTAAACTCCCAGAATTCAACTCTGGGAGTTGAAGTCCACAAGTCTTAAAGTTGTCAAGAGGTCTGCCTAACACCTTCCAAATTGCTAGGACTACTGCATTACACAATTTTCACTCAACATAACCATTAATAAGGGATGATGACAACTCTACTTGAAAACATCTTGAGGACATCACTTTGTCTATTCCTAATAAAAAGGACGTGTATTGTTTCCCCAGTCTTAACTTTTTAATTCAGGTTCCATATAGGTGTTATTAAAAGGCTATAATTATTCTTTATTTCAAGGGTGAGATAGGAAGCACTGCTGTTTTTTTAAGAGCAGAACTTTTACTGATGTTGGGTTTGAAGGCTTAGGTAAAGCTAAAAATTACAATCTAGCAATAGCATCTTGATATCTCTTGCATGTTCAGAAATGTAGTTTAGAAATTTATTACAATATCCTCTAGGAATGAAATAAATGGTAAGTTTGTTTAAGGGATGGAAATTACTTACACACAAGAAAGACTGGATTTGGTTTAACAATAAAATCTGGAAAGTATAACCATTTGATAATATTAGAGTTGAAGTTGGCATTTGGATTTCTCCATGGGTAATCTGTAATGACAGAGGCAAGAATGCTTACAACAAGCCATTAAGAGTACTTATTTAATTACCTCTCATCAGGTATTAATATACAGTAATTATTGAAGTAAAAAATTGGAAGAACTGTTTAAGGCAAAAAAGGATGCATACCCTTACAAGGTGCAGGTGGGATGCCAATACATATGAAGTACTGGAATGTAATAATGCATGACAGAAAACAGCAGTACTTTGGCCATATTTCTGCAATAGCTTTCCTTCTCCGTCGATACAAAACAGCAATTAAAGCAAAGCCATGGATCATTGCATAGAAATCCATCCGTTGACCAATTACATTTACGGACAAGAGGAAACAGCTCTGTGATAACAAGGCAAAGGTACAAAATGTATATATTATCTGGAGTAGTCCATGATAAATAGAATATTAGTTTCATCTTTGGAAACTTCATGAGACTTTATCAATTTGAAAGAAATCATTTTTTAAATTTTTTTGCTTATAGACCATCTTATTAATACTGACTACCTTATCCATAACGACTGGGTATAACTTCTATTTGAAAAGTAAAGAGATATTGGAAACAATGTTAAAATAGTTGGCACAAATATCTTGATATATTATAAACACGTTTGCAAAATGAAGATTATTATATCCTAAACCTCCTCCAAGAACCTCAAATATGATTTTCTATGTTCCCCTTCAGTTATGAAATTCTCTCCCTAGGAAGAACACTAGTATCCACTGAAACATTTCAAATTGTCTTTCTTCAAGTTGATTGTCAGCGAGAGTATGTTTCATTATACATTTAACCTATTTGGCCAGATTTTTCACTTGGTGACTGAGTTGCCAGTCCCAATTGTGGTTGCTAAATAAGGACTATCAGTACTGCTTTAACCATACTGGTGTAAATTTACCTCCAAACCAAATTTGTAGAAGAAGTAGTTTACAAAATACTTAAGGCAATTGACTATGCCGTCATCCAAATGTAATCTGGTAATATCATGAAAAATCGTTTTGGTTTCTGGAGCAGTGAGGTTATTATGACATCGGTAGTATTCTTGGTGTCGGTAAACAGTAACTTCAAAGGCCAGAATTGCCAGCATCAGCAAATTATTCTGTAAGAGAAGGAAACTGTGTAAATACTTCAGATCCAGGAATAGCCTTGATTCTACTACTTACAGCAAAACTCTTAAACTATTTACACTCATTTAATGTGCATTTTGACATAATAATTAAACACTTTTCTTATGTTTATATTAATAATAAACCTAATGGGTTTAAAATGTATAAAATCACTACATCTAGGCCTTTGCTTATTAATATTTATTAACATTTCCCCAACCGTAGGACTTTTCAATACAAAACTGAAAAGCTGCAACTGACGTTTTCCAGTGCTACTAGTCGAGCACTGGAGGAACAAAATGCTAATCGATAACATATTTATTCTAAAAATGCCCAATCCCATTTGTGCTTATACATGGGTTATTTTACAGCATATGAATATTTGTAAGACACCCAAAGCCACAAATAGGGGAGTGGATCACAGTCAGACAGGCAAATCAACTTTGTTGTGATAGGTTATGAGGCAGAAGAAAATAGCCTGTGGTGGAAGCTGTGCAGCTCTAAGGGTGACATAATGTTATGCTAAAGTTTACAGAATGAGGTAGTGAGATTTTCATGAAAGAAACCATGATTGCCCACTCATTTCTAGCTCTGGCTTAGTTTTGATACAGAAATAACAAAATATAACAAAGATGTAGAGCGAGTTTGCAGCTCCTATTTTTTTTAAACCCAGTAAGAATCTTGCATATTTTATCTTATCTTATTAGTAATTGGAAAGACACATAAATTATTCACATAAACTAATAATAAAAATTAGTGTATTACAATTTAAATTAAATTACTGTTTATTAGGTATACTGTTTATTAACAAAAAATGAAATTACAGTTAATTCTAAGTGTATTATTTCTTTAAAGAAGCTGTGCAAATACATTTTAAAAAGTAGTTATTTTGCTATAAGAATTGAAAATTAAGGGATGGATGGAAATGCTTAAAATAGACCACCACTTTTTCATTTCATGAACCAAGACTATCAGAGCTGTAATGAACTACACTTCATTATTGTAATTTCCTTTTTCATCCTATACCTTCATACTGAGCTATTGTTTCATCTTTACTAGAAGAATGCAAGAACTGAAAATGCTGAAGAGAGAACAGTTTATAATTACCCTCAAGTACACAAGCAATGGATAGGACTTTCTTAATCCAACCCATTCAGTTGGATCAATAGGTTTTTTGTAGAGAAGTGATTCATTCAGGTTTTCCTGATTTTCAGTAGTATTAGGCTAAAATAACAAAAATAACATTAGTTCTGATTTCTTCAGACAGTATGTGTCATAATAAAGCTAGTACTGCATCTATAGCTAAATAATTCAACAGTTTTTCATTAACTTTATAAATTTATAAATGCTTTATAAATTCTCTTTCAGGTGCTTTATAAACTCCCTTTTAGGGACCTACTATTAAGACTTAAGATAAAGAAAATCCTTACTGTGAAAAAAATATAAAAATGTACAAGTTTTGTCATTTTTTATCTCATACAAAGTAACCCAAACCTCACACCCAGCCTAAAGAGACAATTTGACAAGCTAAGAAAAACAGGATGAAGACCTAATCAAATTAAGAAGGCAAAATTATGGGAGAAAAAATGGACACATTCCACACCGACAGACTTATTTTAAGGTGTTTTCTGAAAGAGATCAAGCTGCAGAGAATTCCTCCCTATTCTGGTGCAAGGCAGATCGCCCCCCCCCAAAAATAGACCTCTTTCTAGAAAAAAAAAAACCTTACCCGCTATTTACTTATTTTTTAAAAAACATAAAGTAACTAACATTTCAACAGGGTTGGAAAAAAAAAAGATGTATACTACTGGAATATTTTCCTGATTTGGGGAAAACTGCTTGGATAATTTCTGAGTCATTTTGTCATTTCTCTAATTCACAAGTCCCTCCAGTTAAAATATATATATATATCGTTAAAGCATGTATAATTAATTTAAAAAATGAAAAGAAATATACCATTGGACAATTGATAGAAAATGATGCAACATTAATAGATTCAAGCTGGTACAACATTTTACAGATAATAATCACACAGGTCCAAACCGTGCAGACACCAGATGCCAATGGACGGAACTGAGAATATGGTAAAGCAAAAGCCCAGGCAATCACAAACACATAGTTAATGAGAGAAACCTAGAAGGACAAAACAGAAAAGATAACATATAGATTAAATGACAAATTGGAAAATGCTTTACTATACTACCTCAATGTATTTATTTATTAGTAAAAAAAATGAAAAACATGGAAAGATTAATTTTCTTGGTTTCATTTGGAATTAAACTCAACCAAATGGAAAGAAAGATGTAGGATGCACAAAAACAGCTCAATGGATGAGCAGTTACTAAACAAATTTCATTTTTCAATGTGTAATCAAATCTTTAAAATATACAGTACAAATTTGACAATGCATACATTTTACATTTTGAGATCTGATATAATTTACAAGGACTCTTCTGATGGAGAAGCATTATATTTTATACATTTGATAGCCAGGAAGGATTCAAATTTAAAAGCGAAATGCATAAATTATAATAAAAAAGTTCATTTGCTTTCAAATTCAATCTCAAAAGAAATATATTGTTAAATATGGAAGCCTAACAAAGCTCATTTTTGGTTACATATTTTTCAAGGGTACTCTTTTAGCTGGCAGCTTGATATTAGCAGAAAGCTTCAGTCCCATATGGGTCATGCAAAACCTCAGATTCATATGTTCAAGAAGATAATGTGATTTATATTCTACTGTAATACTAATACTGCAAGAGAAAGTGGACTATCTATTATATACTTGCCTCTTTTACCGTTACCCATATAATATATGATGACACAATTTTAATTATGTGTAGTTCCAAAAGCCACCATACAAAAACTTGAAGCTTATGAAAGCATTCCAGAAACTTCAGGAAAAGTACAGTTAGACGGTCAATTACCAAATGCCATTTGTTCCTTAAATCTAAAAGACAAACAAGTCACAGTGAAACACTTTTACACTGCTGTGAAAAAACAGTTGGTACTGTTATTTTCAGCTGGAAATACACTTTTTTATATATACATATAAAATTTTTATACACACAGAGAGATACATTTCTCCTTAAAGTAAAAAAAAAAAGCATTAGATCAAGTAAGCTTTTTAATTTTTAAATTTTATTTTTATGCTTATCCAATTAATAAGATAATCTTTATCTTAAAGTAAAAGTTTAAAAAATTAAAAAAGCTAAAATACAAGCTAATAAAACAAATCTATCTTATGTCTATGAAGATTGTCAATCATTCAGGTCATGGTTGTCCCAAAGGTTCTTTTCTAAAAGGCAATTGTATTTTCTTGGTTTAGTTTTTGAAAACATTTCGTTTTTCATCCAAAAAGCTCCTTCAATTTTAACTGAGTGGTGGTGGTGGGAATGGAAAGATTTATACACTTTGCAGTCATCTAGCTGCTGAAATGTTTTCAAGGAAAAAAACCAAGAACATCCAGTTGCCTTTTGGAAAAGCACCTTTGGGACAAACCTATCTTATATTTTGCATATGAAATAGAAATTATAAAATAACCTACATTTATTAATAAATACACTACTAAAATATTAATAGTACAAAATATTATTGTAAGGTATCAGAAAATCTTTGTCATAATGACAAATATTGTTGCATTTCTCTGACTAGTAGAAACAGATAAACTTTTTTATTTTTGTTTGGCATTACATGTGATCATGATTCCATGAAACCAGGCCACTTCTATCATCAAACACAGAGGTCTCCAAACTTGGCAACTTTAAGACTTGTGGACTTCAACTCCCAGAAGTCTTAAAGTTGCCAAGTTTGAGGACCCCTGATCAAACACATTTATTCCCCACAAAATGAAGAGCTAATCAATGCAACATTTCTTCCTCTCCCCCTCTCTCTCTTACACACACACACACACACACACACAAATAAGCAAGCTACTTCTTTAATTAAATCATTGTTAACAATATAATTGTACTGCATTTTATAATTTCTGTAACATTTACCACGTTGTTGCACTCCAATATCATCATACAATCCCAATCCAATATGCGCTTCATTACCTGTATTAATTCATTACTGAATATAATTTTTATATTTTTATGTATACATTTCTTTTTAAAGAAAAGCTGATAAGATACAAAATGCTGTCAGAAATGTCTACACTTACCGTAAAACCTCTATTTGAACGCCACCTCTATTTGAACGCCACCTCTATTTGAGCGCCACCTCGGCGAAAGGGT
>JAOYMU010000292.1:22041243-22051667 GCA_025802295.1 Psammodynastes pulverulentus | reverse complement strand
ACCTGATACAGCACCAAAATTTTACCTTGGTGCTTACAACATGAAAAAAATGAATTCAGAATTATAATACAAGGTAACATGTAAAAAACAAAAACAAATGAAAACTGAAATAATGTTGAAAAGATAGAAGATGAATTAAATTGAAGACCTAAAAATATTAGATTCATAACATATTAAAAGGAAAAATAAAAAAATGGTTGCCTATTGTTTCAAGCTCATAAAAATAAGCATGTGCATTCTGCCAATCTAAGACTGCAAATGTCTTGTTCAATATAATGGATAGGCTGCATACTGAATAATACCTTCACAGCAGATACAACCTCAGCAGAACTCTTTGAATCTAGCAACACTGTGAAAATTTGGAATTAGTTCTGGTCTTTTAGTTTATAAGGCTGATAAGTTTCTTGTTCATCTTTTTCTTGTGTGACTATATCAAAATTCACTTATAAGTGAACAAAGGCTGATTGAAAAATATTCTTTCACTAAACAGCTTTGTTAAAAAGAAATCCTGTGATCTCTGGTCCCAAAACAGAAATTAGTGGAAAAGTCTTTTTGTTTTCACAAAATTATAGTGACAATTTTTTTCATTCAACATGTTTGACTACAGAACAAAAGATAGGGAAGAATGGCAACTGCAGAAGTAAAAGCATGGAATCTGATCAAAGATATACGGATAGGCATCAACTTACAGTCATAATTGGGCCTGGAATTTTAGTTGCTAAGTGACTCATTGTATGATTAGACCTTAATTTACAACCAGTTTAACCATGGTTGTTGAGTGAATCAGGCAGTTTTTAAGTAAATCATCTGGTCATTAAATGAATATGGCTTTCCCCATTGACTTTGTTTATCAGAAGATGGCTGAGAAAGTAGCAAATTGTCTAGAAGACAATCATGACATCATGAATATAAGCCAGCTGCCAACAGCTCAAATTGTTATCATGTGACCGTGGGGCATGGATATGTGTGTGACAATCATAACTTTGAGGACGATAACTTTTTTTAGTACTGCCATAACTTGGAATCATCATTAAACAAATGGATATAACCCAAGGATTATTCATACTGCAATAGATGTTTTTTAATGTGTGAATTCAGCAACATCTGAAGGAAAAGTTAAGGACGAGAATCTTAAAAGCAGTATCACATTATTATGGCACAAACCTTTCTAACTTTGAATTTGTACTGTGATATCAAATTTAAGGTAGATCTTGTGGCATAAGTGTACAAGGCTGTATAATGCTGCTTTTGTTATTTTGATGAAAGCATGAAGAACATGCCATGTGTTTGAACTAAGAAAAATAAACGCTAAGTCAAAAGCTTTGACATTTGAAAACTATGCATATGGTGCACAAACCATGCACAATTAATTTCTTTAATTTAGCTTGGAATGCTTTCTAGAATGAAAATAATGTCTTCAATTATTGGCCTCCCAATGGTCTCCTATTTGATTTCTGAGGGGATTGAGTTAAAATTGAAGGTACATTAAAAAAATAAAAGTTTTGGTTAAAAATTGAGGAGATAGGACAATGTATGTGGACTGATTTTCAAAAAAAAAAAGAAGCTGAATATTTGTTTCTCCTAAAGAAAGGTATTTCCTAAGTATGATCACTTATAAAACATCAGGTATCTAGAGTAATATTAGTGTTTCATAATACATCATCCAAATAAATTGCATTTTAAAAAATGGAGTAACAAATAATACTTACTGATCATCATTCATGTTTG
This sequence comes from Psammodynastes pulverulentus, assembly GCA_025802295.1. Taxonomy (NCBI): domain Eukaryota; kingdom Metazoa; phylum Chordata; class Lepidosauria; order Squamata; family Psammodynastidae; genus Psammodynastes; species Psammodynastes pulverulentus. The sequence goes on along the minus strand of JAOYMU010000292.1, from coordinate 22,049,939 downwards.
TCATGTTTTTCCACAAGTCAGGGAATGCTTTAAACTGATATGTGTAAATGAAAACAAGCACTAACATAGTGTAAACAACAACTGACATCCAAAAGTATTTCAGAATTCGCCTCCACCATTCATAGTGGACCTAGCAAATAAGAAATTAAGTCTCACATAATGTTCATCATTTGCAGTCATTTTTCATAATTCAGTGATCACCATTTCAGAAATTATTCTAAGGTTGTTTGATACATTTAAGTGCCAAGCTGCATTAAGCTAAACTTAATTGTTGTTGGTAGTCTTGTTCTCTTTCTGTCTTCCCCTTCGTCGCGTCCTGTTAAAAACTTATCTTGATTTTGATTTGACTCATGGTTTTATGTATGTTTACCAGATTGATTAATTTTGTCTTTTAAGTCATTTTTAATCAAACAACTCCTTATGCTTTGTAAAAACAGCATATTTAATAAAAAAGAAAAAAGAAAAAGAAAAAGGAATTGCAATGTTCTTTAAAAACTAGAATTTTTACTACTTACCTGATACAGGACTACGCAAAACAAGAAGAGCATCATATAGATGATTTTGTACATGACAATTTTTCCCTCAAAGCTGACAAAGAAGAACATTCCTCCGCAGACATAAATCCAGTACTTAACAAACATCGCCATCACCATGTTCCCTAGGACTTTCATTACATCATCTTCTTCCTCTTCTTCTTCCTCTTCTTCCTCCTCCTCTTCTTCCTTCTCCTCTAATTCCCCCCCTTCTTCTTCCTCTTTCTCTTCCTCTTTGGAGGATTCTTCTTCTTCTTTTTGGGATTCATCATCTGTAAATGTAACATTAGAATACACGACATTCATTAAGTTATACAATGTTATAATTATTGATAAAAAGTTCAACTGCACTGGTCACATTGGCTGATACACGATACTATCTTACGGTAAAACAGACACATCACATTAGTCAACAATGCAGTACAGTAAATTAAAAAATAAAAATCAATAAACAAATGCATGAATACACAATTTAGTAGGAAAAGATGAAACAAGAAAGGGAACAGAGGCATAGATTCTTCATGTCACATCTTGAAAATCTGGGTACAAATTTTAATGTCCCCTTTTTATGACAAGTTAACACTTGTACAAAATTTAAATTGATTGGAAAAAATCAGAAGCAGAGTAAAACAAATTATTTAGTTAATTCTTAATTTTTCCCTACTAGATTTATAAGTACTTATATACCGTAGTTGAATCCTAAGAGAAGTATTTCCTGGCTCATTGTGTACTTCTCTATTGACATCAATATCACAAAACTATCTTCTTTTGACCTGAAATGTGTATTCACCTTTTTCTTCACTCTCTTCCTCTCCAATTTTGACTTCTGACAAAATAGTTTCATTTAATTGCAAAGACTTCCGCTCAGTGAGGTGTTGTCTCAACAGCAGCCAAAATGTAAGTCCAAAAAGTATCTGTCAGCAGAAATTGAAACCAAAGAGGAGACAAACTATTGAATAAGTTATTGAATTTCCATGAGCCATAGTATGGTGATAGCACACTTAAGATAAACTGAATGCTATTGCCAAACTTCTTCTATATATCAGCAATCAATCTTAGCCCCGAATTAAGTCATATTATAGAAACATTATTAACGTCCTCATGGAGTATCCCTGGCTTTTTATCATAGCTATACATGAATATATATCACAGTATATGACATAACTTATTGCTTTCCAAATATATACTGGATTACAAATATTGAAAACATGTTAGCCAGTGCTAATGTATCTGGAAGGCGAAAAGTTGGGAAATGTTGTCATACACAATGGAGAGGCCTAAATGGTCATTAGAACCAAAGAGGCTTATGTTACTCCTATTGTGTTTTGGCTTGCAGCCTGGTTTATGAATTAATAAATTTATAAATTATAAATTAAGCTAATTATAAATTTAGGGATTGGCTAAATACTCATCTTAACACATGTGACTTTTTTTGGCTTTCTTTCCTCAATTTTATTTATGTATTATTTGTTAAATTTATTTGCTGCCCATCTTGTCTTCAAGCAACTCTGGGCAGCTTACAGTATTACAACCATTAAAATCATAAATGTTAAATATTTCTAAAACAATAAAAATGGAAATTACAATCAAAAATAGAATTATTGTTAAAAGATGGGGAGGAAGGGAGCAGAATGGAGAGGGGGAGGTGGAATTGCCTATTAATTCCTCAATCACCTCTAGTGTGATTCTCCCCATTGGGGCCCCAAGCCATTTGGCAGAGCCAAGTCTGCAGGGCCTTCAGGGAATTCAGAAGGATGGGAGTAAGATCTTCCAAAGGTCAGGAGACACAGCAGAGAGGGCCCTTCTCCTGTACCCCATCAGTCACAGTTGCTTGATTGACTGGGTTTACAACTTGTCTCCTCTGCTGGGATGGGCCAATCCCAGTGTTGAGACGGTTCCTCAAGTAACCTGGACCCGTGCATGTTATGTCATGCTTTAAAGGTAATAACATCTTGAATTACACCCAGAAGCTAACTAACAGCCAGTGCAGCATAGGAAGCAATGGTGTAGCATGGGCCACCCTAGAGGCCCCAAGAACTGCCCGCACTGTTCTATTCTGCATCAGTTGAAGCTTCCAAATGCAGTTCTCTGACAACTTCCTACAAGTAAAGTTAGTGGGGAAGTGCGCAGGAAGTTGCAAATCCAAGGCCAGAAGGCAAATCAATCAATCAATCAATCAATCAATCAATCAATCAATCAATCCTTTATTGGCATTGATGTATATATATACAGACAGTATACACATACAATGAAATTCACAAGACACCCAGAGACCAGACCCAACACACACAACCACATAACATCTGTGGACAGCCAGTGGTTGCTGTCAGGTGGGAAAAGGACTGAAATGATGATGCAAATGAAACAATGACCCAATAGGTCATGGGTTGCCTAGCAGTCCTTAAAAGAATCACCTGGTTTCTTCAAGGATAAAGCAATTCTTTCTTTGCCAAGAGATACACTCATAGAAGTAATTATTATGACCGGCTTTGATTTCTCATTGTTGCTTCCTTTTCCATTTTAATGCTTTACTTGACTTCTGCTTCAAAAATCTCCTCAGGGAACAAACTTTTCTACCAAGCAACATATATGTGTGTTATAGTAGACAGAATTATGGTCCAGAATTATATTCAATTTATAAGCTTGTTTCTAATGAACGAAAGATTGTGTTTAAATATAATTTATCCTGTTTATCCAGAGATCATTCCTATATTATTAAGGTATAGAACTGTTTCTTTTTTATTCATGATATGATATTTTATGATAGCCACAAAAGTTAGAAAGGACATTTTATAAAATACCTAATTAATGATAACATTTATAGTTAGATTCTAAAACATTTAATCCTTTGATAGAAATTCATTTCAGGAATATCCAACAGAATATCTGGGTCATCTGTAATATGTTTTTATTCATTTTAACTTTAATTATTAATTAAGAAGTGTCCAGCAGAGATTAAAAGGACTAGAATTACCTAGCGCAAGGCAGGGGAAATAGCAACAATAACTATAAATTATCTTAGGAACTTATGAAGTAAGTTTTTTTCATCCAGGAAAAAAAAAATGGACCCAAATAACTTGTGTTCCTAAAGCTGTTCCTTAAATACCAAAAGACCTTTGCTACAGTCAAAATAAAATATAAAAAGTATTTTAGGTATATATTTCCAGATACTAATCGCAGTTATCATACTGTACTTTTCAAAAATCTACAGATTATTCACTACTGATATAAATTCAGGTTTGTGTGCAATTATTACCTTTGATCCTAATTCAGGAGGTGCTTTCCGTTCTAGAAATCCAGAAACTTGAGGAAGTTCATTATCATTCATCTCAAAACTCCATATATATTGAAATGTTAATAATAAGTTTCCATAAACCACCATAAAAGGTGAACTTATCATTGCATATTTCCTTCGGTCACGAAGCATCCAAAGTATGCAAGACCATATCAATAATATAAATGTTAACCAACTGTGGTAAGTAATACTCCAAGCCTTGAAGGAAAGAAAAAGAAATGAATACGGTATAATCTCATCAGTTCAACATTCAATGTATTTGAACTTTAGAATCACAGAATTGGAAGGGGCACTTCAGGCCATAAGTTCAGAACTTTGCTCAGGGCAGGAATATAACTTAAAGATTTCAAAACAGATGGACTTCTACTCTCTATGGAATTACTTCCAATGAATGGAAGCCAACCAGATTTGTAGGTCATTGATTCCGCCACTTTGACTGCTAAGAATGGTCTACATTCGGCATGTTTCAGGAAACACCCTTCCTGAAACTTATCCTGCAATCTGAAACAAGAGAGAACAGTTTTTGACCTTTATCTAGGTGACATCATTTCAGGTATTGCAACAGTACAGTAGAATCCAGAATGATGGCTACCCAAATTCAGCTCTTTCAGTCTCTGAGGACTGAACTTAGTTTAGTTGATTGTCCTAAACTGTCAATTTTCTGAATTTGTTCCAGTTGATCTGAATCCTTCTTCAACTTTATATCTTTATTCTGACCAAAACAAAATATAGTGGATGATTTAGAAATGATGATCCTGTTGCATTTGCCTTATTTTTTGCAATCCAGTGGAAAGAAACTATATAAATGAGACCAGGACGCTTTGTCTGTCTCTCCCCTGTATCAGCAAGATAATGTTCCAAAAACTGAAGAGAATAGGGTCAAGCAATTTTTAAATGCATTCTTTACTACCTACGCACTAAGCGGAACTGAGTATAATAACAATTGTAAACTACATAAAATACAATGTATTATTGCAGGCTCAAGTCCACGATCCTGTGCTTTAAAAATTTGAAGCTTCAATATCAAAATGTAATGTGAAGATGCTCTTTCATTAATTCAAGCAGACTTGCAGTGATAAAGATCAGAAAGAACAAATTTAAACAACATCACTAATCATAAAATGTGTCCTGGATCACAGCATTGTCTCAATTTCGAAGTGGACCAAGAACCAACAGACAATACAACCTACCATCATGGCGATCAAAGCACAGACATAACTCTGTTTCATAATAAAATGGAAAACTGAGACCATTGCATGAACTTTGGAGTTTTTTTCTTCCTCTGAATTTTCTTCTTCTTCTTCTTCCTCCTCCTCCTCTCCTTCCTCTTCCTCTTCTTCTTTCTTTTCTGAGAAATAAAAAATACTGTATGAATTGCAAATTATGTGTGATATACAGTAGGTTCAGAAAGCAATTTAGGTAATTTAGATAATTGAAAACTATAAACAAAATGATAGAATATGGCAGGAATGCACAAATATCTTGCACAATGATGACGTGGCGGCTGTGGATATATAATCAGATCTGTGTAGCCTAAGCAAGGTTGTTGGACACCAGGAAAACCAAAGGACCTAACCTTCTAGGAAATTTAGATCACTATTAAACAAAGATCCACTACTTTTTTTGCTATGCATGCAATATTTTGCCAATCTACTTAAAAGATGGAAAGAGTACACATTATCATTACAGTAACTTCTCCAGCAAGATACACACCCCAACAGCCCCCAAGTTAATTGTAGACACCATCGGAAGATATGGATTGGGATGCCAAAATATAGGTGATTTATAGGATGGCACCCTTGGTAAAATGAAAAAAGTAGATGAATTTACATCTAAACAATTAAACCATACAACCATTTATTCTCACATTTTGATGACTACCTAGATCGTTAGCCGAAGGATCCCACTTATATTGTGGTCTTGAGTACATATCTGTCTTGGCAGGCCCATTTTCTATAGGGCGCAAAGGGTGTATGCTTTGATAATCAACAGGTGTACCATTCAGTGTCACAAGCAGGATCTGTTGAATGAGGATCAAAGGAATCCTTTAAAAACAGGCAACATGGGAAAACAATCACTTCTACTACTTTTCTTGATATAAATTCAGTGCTGCTTTCATTTTCTTTCTCAACCATATAGATTAAATACAACATAGGACACACTCAGGTATTCAGAAGATTAAATAATGCTTGCATATTGGTACACATACAAACATCTAATACCCAAATCAATTAATTCTTAAAGAACACTTATATAGAGGTATATTCAATTTAATTTGATGAACTCTATTTTCAAATAATTTTGCTCACAAACTGTCCAAAATGTCAAAAACAATTTGGTACACAACAATAAAATATTTCTTGTGTTTCTTACATGGTGTATAATAATAGTTATAATATATCTATCAGCTTTAGAAACTAGACCAGACTAAGAAACCAATGTCATAAATGTCCAAAATTACTTTTATTAATAGTTAGTTCACTTTATTGTCATTGTACCTGGTACAACGAAATTAAATTAATACAGCTTTACATTGTGTGAATTAGGGAGGATCAATCTGAAGCATTTTCTCAAGTTAGTTTCTTGGAATGGGCAAGATCCACTTATCTGATCATCGCCTCTGTAATGGCACTGTCCTTCAAGGCGGTTTTTTAAGCCTTCTGCATCACTTCCAGAATCATAATAGTTCCAAATACAGGTCATTATTACCAAAATGTCCTGCCTGCAGTTTTCCATACACATCTGACTACTTTAAGGAAACAGGATGCTGGAATATATATATTTTAATTTATTCCAAAAGGACTGTGTTTCCATTTTCATAAGGCTACAATTATTACATTATCTTAATAAGTATAAAATATTAAACAAAATAATAAAACAAAATGTGGGTTATGTAAAACTAGTTTTATATTAAAACTATGCTTTGATAAATTGCAAAATATTGCAGAATAAGACAATCAATTTTTTCTTAAAGTATGGAGGTGTTTAATTATGAAAGGCCCTCTTAGTTGGTAAATGCTTGATAATATGTAGCAAAAGATTCAGTCCCAATGCAATGCAAATTAGGAAATACATGTTCTTAGGAAAGACTCCAAATGGCCGTGATCTGAGGGGTCTTTGGTGCCCTTTGAGCACAATTGTTTTTTTGCAAACATTTCATTACCCAAAGTAGGTAACATCATCAGTGCTAATACGGAGTAGAGTTTGCTCTCAGTTTATATTCTAGTGACTTGTCCTGTTAGTATTGGGGGGAGCGGCCTTGATAGTTCCTTAATTGAGCTGTTTACTGTTAACTTGTCTGGCAGTTCTTTGACTGGGGCATCGTTTACATCTTGATTGTTGCTCAAGTAAACAATACCCCAATCAAGGAACTGCCAAAGAAGCTAACAGTAAACAACCAAATAAATGTCTCCAAGAAACAATCAATCTCAAAGGGAACCAAGGAACTTTCATTTCAACCCTGAGCTAGAAACATTCTCTTTTATCTTGACCATGATCTGTTTTATAGTTCTCCATTTCAATATTCAGACAAAGCAGATCCTACCAGCCATGTCCATTCACTGTGCCTGCTTAAAGACAAGTGAAAAGTCTATGTGGTCTATGCAGAAACGATACAGGTAGTTCTTATTTAGTGACTACAGTTGGGACTGGAAACTTGGTTGTCAAATGAAGCAGTTGCTAAATGAAACTGCAACTGTGCGTATAACCTTACTTCGACTTTCCTTTGCTTTACAATCCTGCAAAGGTTGCAAAAAGGAGGATTGGTAATAAAGCTTCTTCTTCATCATCATGATAACTGTGAACAGTCACTAAACGAGGCAGATGCTAAGTCAGGACTACATATACATTCTTTGGTATTAGAAATGCAAGGTGACTGCTGGCTGGACAGATGTAATTTTGTTAGTCCTGGGCAGGCAGAAATTGCTACCAAAAGGAGGCACTGAAGCTGTGACAGTTTGACGTGGTTGTATGATTGGAAAGGAATCTTAGATGCAGGAGACAACAGCAGGAAGTCAGATGTCTAAACTGACTGTCTGATAGATAATTTGGATCAACATCTAATCAACCAAATCCTTGAATCCCTACATTAAAAAATTGTCAGAAACAGAACCAACTTTATTGTGCAAATTGACTGCAATTTTGAAACCATGTACTAACTTCAGATGGCTTGTGTTCATCCTGAGTCATTGACAAAAGCTGCAAAAGCAAAACAAGAATAATTTGTTAGTTCAAAGGGTGATAGGATGCAATAGTAGTAATAACAATAAAATAAATCTTAAGAATGATAGATTTTAGTTTCAAAATGATTGCATGCTGAAAATCTATATCAAACTATATAAGGTAGAATGTAATTTTATTCCGAATAGTGTACAACAGCAACATACAGGTAATTCTTGATTTACAACCACAATTGGGACCAGAATTTTTGGTTGCTAAGCAATGCTGTCATTAAGTGAATCATCATATTACCAGGGACTCGCTTTTATGGCCATTTTTACTACAGTCATTAAGTGAATCACCCTGTTCATTAAGGAAATTACATGGTTGTAATTTGTGGAAGTGAATCTGGCTTCCACAATAGGCTTTCTTTGTTGGAAGCTGGTTGCAAATTGTGATCGTGTGGCTGCAAAACCCACAACCGTTGTAAATATGGGCTGGTTGCCAAGCGTTCAAATTGTAACCACTTGACTCTGGAAATGTTGAGGATAGGTCATAAATCATTTTGTCTCAGGCTGTTGTAACTTTGAACCATTGTTAATGAGCCATGGTGGCGCAGAGGATAGGATGCAATAATTGCAGACTTCTGCTAAACAGCCAGCTGCCTGTAATTTGGCAGATCGAATCTCTCCAGGCTCAAGGTTGACTCA
>JAOYMU010000292.1:22018135-22028384 GCA_025802295.1 Psammodynastes pulverulentus | reverse complement strand
TTGTGCGGGGGGTTGGACTAGATGACCTACAAGGTCCCTTCCAACTCTGATTATCTGTTATCTGTTATCTGTTATCAGTCCTGACATTTATGACTGTCACAGTGTCCTGAAGTCACATAATCCCCATTTGGATGCTTTGTAATTAGTGTAAATTAATGACCATCACAGTGTCCAATTGTCATATGGTCACTATTTGCATGCTTCTCAAATGGCTTGCAAAAAGCAAAGTTAACACAGAATGGGGCCATGGCTTCCTTCTTGGGGCTGAGAGAATGAGAGCGAATGGTCCCAGGTCATCTTTCTGGCTTTGTATCCAAGGTAGGACTGTAACTCAGTTTCCTGATTTCTAACCTGGTGCTTTAATCACTACACAAACTGGTCTACTTGACATGGCTTACATACTTGCATCAAATGTTATAATGTGACTTACATAAAATATATAATTATATCATTTGCACAATAATAGGTTGACTGCATTGTGATATTTTTTTTTTACATAACTGATTCCTGTGTAACAGACTCCCACGGTTTACATTTCTAAATAGGATAGGATGCTCTGTTTTTAAAGGAATTTCCTTTGAGAAATGCTAAAGAGATAGAAAAAAATGAAAGTTATCTGCAGCAAAACCCATTCCCACACTTATGGGAAAGTATACAAGTGGGAGTTGTAATACTTCAATTAGTATAAGATTAATAATAAAGCATTTTCCCTTCAGCTGGAAAAGAAAATTGATAGTATCAGGCACACTAGGAAAATTAAAATTAAAATTAAAGAATAATTATACACACATACCATGTCTTCATTTTCAAACTGTGCATTGTATTCTCCCAAATTTTCTTGTTCTGGCTTTTGAACAATGTTTCTGCACACAAGCCATGTGACCAGGCTAGCAATAAACATGACAATATCAGGAACAAAAATCCGGATCCCATTGCCAGCATCTGCCCCTTTGACACTGTATGAAATTGAAGGAGAGAAAGAAAATTGGTTCTTATTTAATTATTCAAACTAGTTTGACAACAACTAAAGGAAAAATATTTTGTATTTTGCAGCTGTATCTTGGATTTCATTTTTTTTTTAAAGATCATAAATACATCTGAAGACTAAACTTCTGGATGAAGGAATAGCAGACCATGTCATTGCCGAAGGAATGGAGAGGGCACCGTGATGAAGACTAATGGATCAATGATAAGCCTGATCCAACAGAGAATTTCCATTTGGGCTCTGGACAGCTGACTGTAGAAAAGTGGTCAACTCATGAATTGTTGAGGAGGGAATAACATCAAATTTATAGCCACAGTGGAACCCATATCAATACTTGGGTTTGTCAAATCTCACTTCTTAAATCCCTTAAAAATATACTTATTTTAAAGCTAACAGAGATCATCTGATCTTAATTAATTATGACACTAATTCAATAATTTAAGTTAGACTATCTTAAATTTCACTTATCAGAATATGGATATGCAATAGGTCTATATATAATAATAATAATAATAATAATAATAATAATAATAATAATAATAATAATAATAATAATAATAATAATCCTTAAGTACAAATGCATGCAAAGTCAGAATTGAGAAGACAGATAACAAGTGCTGCCTCTGCAAAGAAGCTGAAGAAACAGTAGACCGCTTCAAAAAGATTGCACAGACTGACTACAATCATATGATAAAGTAGCAACAATGGTGCATTGGAAGATCTGCAAGAAATACCATTTGCCTGCAAGCAAGAACTTGAAGAGAAAGTAATAGAAAATGAAGAAGCTAAAGTATTCTGGGATTTTAGATTTCAAATAGGCAGACATTTGCTGCACAACATGCCAGACTTAACAATTATCAATAAGAAAGACAAAAAAAATCTGGATAGTGAATGTGGCAGTACCTGGAGAAAGCAAAATAGAAGAGAATGAAGATTAACAAAATACAAAGACCTGCAAATAGAAATAGAATGATGTGGCAAAAGAAAGCAAAGGTAGTACCAATAGTAACAGATATCTTGGGTGCAATCCCAAAATAATTAGACCCCCAGTGGCTCCCAACCTTTGCGTCTTAGCCACCTGGCTAGGGGAGGGAGAGGGGAACTGGGCCATTTGAGAGGCATGCAACTCTTGCGTGAGTGTTGGGTCGGTGTGCATGCATCCAGCTCGCACATCTATGCGAGTGCCCACTAGCCCACCACTTGCGCAAGTTGAACTGTGCATGCACGCTCTGGCCAGCACTCGTGCAGCCCAATTCTGAATGGGTCACAGCTTGGGAGTAGGCTGCAGTTTGGGATTGGGGACCCCGAACTACTAGAGCACCACTTTAACACCATAGGCATTGACACATTCATTATCAGTCAATTGTAAAAGGCATCTTTAGTCAGAACAGCTTACATCCTGTGACGATATCTGTAGCACCATCAAACATACATGTGTGCCTATCCCAGGACCTTGGGAATGGCTTAATAGGTGGACAAAAATGCCAAATCTAGTCTGAACATCTGGCTGACTTCATGCTGGAATAACAACAACAACAACATTTCCAGGCTTCCTGAATGCCTCTTGCTGGGCTTCTGGCCTGATGCAGCAGACATTTTACAATATTATATCTTTTGATGCCAGTATCCGATTGTTTATAATTTGTGCTTTACTTGATGGTATGGAAAGCCTAATTTTCAGCATCTAACCTACATTTTCCAGTATGTGTCTGCATTTCTTCTTTATTAATTTGTTTTCAAATACAGTATGTTATTTATTCTTCTCAAGGAATGTAAGATAACCAGCTGTCTCCACAACATTCCTTATTAATTATCTGGAGGAAAAAACAATTTCTTCCTAGCAAAATAAATATAGTAGATTCCTGATATTTCAATATAGAAAATTTCATCAGCTGAAGCAAAATGTAGAAAAATATCATCATAGGTAAGAGGTATAACATAAAAACCACTTGGCATAGACTTTAGCAAACATAAAATTTCCAAGTCTCTTGAAGTCTCTATGTAAAGCCTTAATAATCATATATCTTATTTTTGGGGGCAGTTACACTGTACAGGAGAAAAAGCAGTTTGGCAAAGTGTTCACCAACATATCAACAACACATTTGCCAAATATTTGCTTTCCAAATAGCATCACGAAGAATGCTGCTATTTAACGGCATGCCAAAGTTAGTAGGCTCATTACTGACATAAAGCATGCAACATTTATGGGTCAATGCTGCAAACGAAAACCAAACTTGGGCCAAATAAAAGTAGACCTTTCCCTCCATGCTGTTTCTTATGCCTCATTTATTTTCTATACAAGCCAAATTATGTTTTCGATGCATTGCCCAGGAATAAAAAAAATATGTGGACCTCATGCTGAGCATCGATTGCTCTACAAGTAAAATCTAAGAAGACTTAGTATCAGTCCTATTTTCAGTGGACCATCTCTAGCTATGCGCATAATTCTGTGCTTATTTAGTTTTAATGTCAGTAGAATGGCTGGAATAGTAAAAAAAATGCAGAAATAAAAACAAACCCTGTTGGATAACATTTGCATAAGATCATTCACTCAAGAAAAAGGTCAGAAAATACGAAGATGGAAAAGGTAGATGACAAAATAATATATAATAGTATATCTAATCATTAGATCACTGAATATTTTGATGAATATTTGGTGAACTCTCATATCAGAAACACTTTTCTTCTTTTCCCATTTTCCCATTTCAGCACAATTTCTCATATGAGATTTGGAAACAGATATTGAAACAGAACTACCATAGAAACATTTTCAAGACAAAGGGGGGCAAAAATGCCAAAGCTTAACTTCCAAAGGAATGCTCTACCATTACTATTCTCTAAGAAAGTTTTCGAATGAGAGGGATAGCAGGTATGGCTAAGTCATAGAAGAACTCATTTAAAAGGGCAACTGTTTCAGCTAAAACAGCTCCTATCAACCTGATGCCATCCAGATACGTTAGAGTACAATTCTTATCATTCTCAGTCAACATGACTAATGCGTATATTAGAAAGAATTTAAAGAACGCAAATACATTTTGCCTTTATACATGCTAATTAAAGTCCAAACACATAAAAATTATGGCAGATTAGATATTCCTATTTATGATGTATTATAAAACTTCACAGCTGAAAAATATTATGGATATAGGATGTCATCTAGAACTTGCATCATGGATTTCCATGGAATTTCATGGCAATTTTTAGAAAAGAATTAAAAGCTTAGATTCCTGTGCTGATTACATAAAAACATTTCTACTTCTACACATTTTTGAAGATAACTTTAGAAATTGGCATCCTCATGCATATCCTATCACCACTTTTATTAGTTGTAGACTGTTTTTTTCTATTGAAATATTTGGAAAGTATGAAAAGACAAAGGACAATTGAATTAAAATGCAAAATATGTACCATAAGTATTGCAGTTCCCATTGAGCAAATAAAATTGTTTAGAAGTCAATCCTATTTAATTTGATTTTCTACAAATGAGTTTCTTTCCCCCCTCTCAATACAATATCCAAGCTATTAAAGTCAACTTATTAAACTTGGAACATTAATTCAAGCTATCAAATGGTCACCAAAAGGTTAACATCTAAATTATGCTATTTTGCCGCCTTTGATCTGAACTCAGCGTAGTACATAAAATTATCTACTACAATGCCCTACCTATCAATGAGTACTTCAGCTTCAACAGCAACAATACACAAGCACACAATAGATTCAAACTTACAGTAAACCGCTCCAAACATGATTGCAGAAAATACAACTTCAGCAACAGAGTTGTAAATGTCTGGAATGCACTGACTCTGTAGTCTCTTCCCCAAACCCCCAAAACTTTAACCTTAGATTGTCTACTGTTGACCTCACCCCATTTCTAAGAGGTTTCTAAGGGGTGTGCATAAGCGCACCAACGTGCCTACTGTCCCTGCCCTAATGTCCTTTCTATTTGTACCTGTTTATACTTATATGTTTATATGTTATGTTCATACTTGTACTTGTTTTCTCATACATGCTTGACAAACTAACTGAATAAATAAATATGCTATTTCGTTAGAACATAAGATCTGTCCTTCAGGATGGGAAAATCACCTACACGCTATTATTGAGTAAGGTGATTAGAATAGGTTTGAGATTTCTAGAGTTATATTCTTTGCCAAAATTAGAGAAAATCATATCAAAATAACTTATAGATAGTACATAACTCTGGCAAGGGTGACTCTGGGAGGGAGGGAGAGAAAGAGGAAAGGAGAAAGGAGGGAAGCAGGAAGGACTGGATTAACAGGGTCATATATTTTCGAAATGATTCTGGCATGGTAGGGTCTCCTTACCAAAATTCTGTCCATTTAATGACCCCGTGATTCAAATTTAATGACCGCAACTGGGAAGGCCGGGATTGCAGTCATTGAGTGAAACAATTGTACACTGTCTCTTTTAACAAAGGCTCAACAACCAAGATTTCCATCTCAATTATGATTGTAAGTTGAGAACTATTCGTACATCTCTGCAGAACACAATCATGTACCTACTTGCTGCAAAAGATTTTTGAAGTTAAATTGCATGGGAGAAATTGCCTTCTATTTCTGGCATTTAGCAGAAAAATATAAGTAAATTATGAAGTTATAAAAAGCCTTTTAACTCAGCCATTTAGTAATTATAAGATCTTATTTGATACCAGGCCTAGATGGGAATTAGAAAGCAATTTGTCAGGCATGAAAGACAAGGACCACATGTTAAATTATAATTAAACTGGTTTATTGCTCATGTCTATGTACAGGAATCTAGTCAACTAATGGTTAGCACTATAGAATTCAAGAGGGGTTGGACTATAGGTTGTACAGATTCTAGGCTGATTCCTCTTTTGACTCCATCCCCAGGCTCTGCCAACTCCTAGTCCTACAAAACTGGGTACCCAGTCTAATTTCTGATGAGTAACATTATTAAATGTCTGGAGAGAGTACTTTATAGAAAATCATAGACAGATGAATCCATCGTAAATCCATCATTACCAAAGTAATTGGATTTTTAATCTGCAAAAATGTATTTAATACATTGTTTTTGCACAAAATGCATTTTTCTAAATGTATACTAAGTGCATTTTAAGCTATTTTGAGCCAAGCACTGCATTAAACCAGTTACAATGTATAGCAAATAATTTCTGATCAGTATATTCATCAGAGAGATGCAAAAAAGGTCAATTTTTATTAGAATTCAGAAGACTTCTTAAATTCATTAGATTATTTTGCTGGCCCCCAAATATCAGACAGAAACTTCAATCTCAAGCCCAAATATGGGTATGCTGTTACCAATTTTTTCTAGGGAAGTAAATACAGGAATCTGTTAGCGTACAATTAACGTAAAGAAAATGAGGTTGAGAGATAATCGACTAAGGTTATATTTATGAGGCATAAATGCAATATGAATTATTACAAGAACATTATACCACACTTGTCTAATAATAATGCTGCCAAGCATTATATATCTTTTTATCAAAAGCCCTGGATATATTGTGTAGCAATCTCAGTATACGAATATATATTACCACTGTTTATTTTTTATGCTCTGTGGTCTTTTTATGATTTAGTAATTAACGAAAGTAGTATTTGGAGTTTTTTTAATTCCATCCCAATCTGGAGATTCTGGGTAATATGCAAAACAGTCAAGATATCAAATAATATTAAGAAAAACAAACAAACCTCTTCATAAGTAAGATGCTACTTACCTAACTATGAATTATTTACCTCTGGTTTTTAAACTACAGCAAACAAACATTTTAACTATGTTCAGGGGAGCACAAAAAATTCCCCAATCCCAAATTATAATAATACAAATACAGAATATCTATCTTTAAGCTTTAATTCTTCTATTAAATTACAAACTCTCTATACCATTTCCTTTATGCTAAGAAATTAACCTGTAAATTAAAAAAAATACCACAGGGGAAAATACTACAGCTGCTGTCCTTGGACAACACTGATATGAGAAGACATTATGAATTCAGATGAATGATGATGTGGAAAAGAAAAGATAAGCAATATGTTCTTGCCTAAGTATTGTTTTACCAAAATCAATTAAGAAACAATCAATTTGCGGACAGTAATATTTCATTGAACTTTGATGAGAGTTTATTTTTTTCAATCATAACTTCTTAACATGAGTTGCAACTGAGATAACATATTGTTCTGACACATATAGTTGTTACGGAACCAGGGCAGAGAATTTTTTTCGAGTCATTAGATTTACCGGCATATTAGGTGCATCAACATTCTGTACTTGCTTCTAATGGAATTGAAGTGGTTCATTCATTCTTTGTACAAAAATATACTAATTTTGCAAAACTACAGAAAAAGGAAGTAATTGTAAGCTGAGCACCATATTCTGCTTTGCTGCAACTGACTTTGTTTTTGCCTTCAAAAGTGTTTTATACAAGCTTTGATGAACTTCCTGTTTATATTCCCATAATCCAACTTGGTATACACATTTTCCCATGCAGAAATCTTTTCTGGTTGCTTCTGAATACGTTCTGTCTCCATAGTTGCTTCACATGTCTTTTTTAATTATCCTATGATTGTACAGCATCTTTAATACTAAAGTCTCCTGACTCATTTAGACATAAACTTTCCAGCATACTACAAAATCAGTTTTCTACAAAGGAAAGTTGAATTCAAATGTACATTGCATAGGCTATGGACTCAACACTTAAAAGTGAAGAGTTGCTGAAGTCCTTAAAATAGAAAGAGATTCATTTATTACTCATACTTCATTCAGCCTCTGGTGATCTCCTTTTGCTTAAGCTAAACCCAGTATTATATTATGCTTCAGCCATAAATAGTTTACTTTAGATGGATATAATATGCTTTCAAGAAACAGAGAAATCCTGGTGAGATAATTAGTTTTAATCTATAAAAATGGTTATATTATGTATAAATGTAACATTAGATGCACAACTAATTGATACCACAGATGTTTCAGAAAAATGTACATTCATGGAGTTTAGTACAAAAAAGCATAACATATAGGATATCTGAATTCTGAAGCATTAACCTCAGTGTGGGATTCAAAAGGTTCACACCTATTCGTGAGAACCAGTTGTTAACTTTCTAAGCAATTCGGAGAATTGTTGGAAGAAATCTCCTTTTGTTTTTTTCCACTTTACAGGGCTAATCCTGTAAAGAGGGCAGGAAGGAAACATGCTGGTGTTGTTTCTAGCCTAATCTTTATTGCCCTGCTTACAGAAACTGCCTCTTGGTTAACCCCCTATAAGAGCTAAAGGTTCTTGGCAGTACGCCCAGACTTACTGTCGCCTGAGCTCTATCCAGTCACATGATCACCCAGTCACGCCTACCCAGCTGGTCATTAGGGCAGAGAACCAGTTTGTAAATGATTTGAATCCCACCACTGGTTATCACAAATCTATACCAACCAAATGAATAGGCAAAAATCTTAGGCTAGTGAGACTCCACCAGTGCAAGACTGAGAGGAGGCATGATAACCATATCCAGGTATCTAAATAGAGGCTAGAGGAAAGAGAACCACAATTCTTTGATTCTATTTTTAGTCCTATCATGAATCAAGTACCATTAAAAAAAAAAAAGAAAACTACTCCAAGTTAGAGAAACAAGCACATCATTCTAAATCTTACAACCGAGGTCAACTGTGGCCACACTAATGAAATATAAGAAATGTAATCTTCTAGCAGGGGGAAGGAAGTGATAAGACAACCAGGAAGCTATCCTAGAAAGTTAACACAGAGTTTCCAGATTTGAAATAAGTCATGTGCTTCTAAATTACTCCTCTGGCACTTGCCATTTGCAGCCTTGAAAACGTGTACTTGGCAAGTAGCTGTGTAAGTAGATTTCCTCCTGCTGGACCCTTATCAGCAACTGAACGTCTTAAAGCAATATTTGTGTTCTCCTTAGATGTAACTTTCAGCTTTGTCTCTTTGTGTCCTTTCCCCCATTGCTGGAGAGATTTATATGTGCAATCCAGGATGCCTGCAAGTTCACTTGTCCTCATACAGATTTCTCAGGGACTGCTACTTTTGTTTTACAGAACCATAAAACACATGGAGAGACACTTGGGAATAAACAAATGTGAGATCATTTGAAGTTGAAAAAAAAAGCCATGACAAATAGGTAAGACAAAGCTTTTCCACTCATGAGAAAAGAAGGAAAAAACAAGAAAAAACAACAGAGCATTATATATGAAATGTACACAACTACAGTATTGATTTCTAGTTCAGAACAGGCGGAATTAAAAGTAGTTCTCATACTTATTTGCCTTTTGTTCAAGTAAGGTTTTCATTATTCCCCTGTCTTAGATATGTTTACTCTGATAACTACTGTAACATTTTGGATTAACCTGGGATTTACATGGAAAATCTAGCAATTATATAAATATAGTAATATGTAGAAAATACTGCACGCTTGCGTGACTTAAGTGCCTCCATTTTTGTGACAAAGATTAATTTTATCTTCCTCTCCAATGTGCTATTAGATTATACAAAATATTCAAATTCTGGAAATCCCTCCCATTGGTCCATCTTCATATCTTTCTACACCTTAAGACTCAGCTCTACTTTTTGTAGCCTCTCCACTTTTAACTTTTAAGATTAAAATGCAACAATATCAATCTTATTTCCTTTCCATTCCCCTTTCGTTTCTGAAAAGTTTTGATCAATTTTAGCTGCTGAAGAATTCTTAGAAAAACTTTTTGCACCCAAGAAAACCACGTTGGCATTTCTATGATCCCACAATGCCAGCTATATCTGAGAAATAAGCTGGCTTAGTTGCATTAAATTATTTCATTATTTTATTTTGCTTATTATTAATACGTTATTATGGTTTGCACAGTCAGCAAAATGTTTTGATTGATTTTGGCATTTTTATCCATTTATTGAGTCCTTCCTAAAGAGCTGGGAGAGGCAAATGTTGTTGTTTGATGGTATTAAAGATATCGTTGCAGGATGTAAGCTGTTCCAAGTACGGTAAATCTGCTTTTTGCAATTGACCGATGGTGATTTTGTCTATGTCTATGATGTTCAAGTGGTGCTCCAGATGTTTTGGATTGTACCCAATGTGTGATTAATATTGGTACTGTTGGTACTATCTTCATGGTTTGGGTTTTTTTTTGCCACAGTTAAGGTCTTTGTATTTTATGATTTTCTCCAGTTCTTTCTTTTCTATTCTGCCATCTCTGTGTATTTATTTATTTATTTATTTATTTATTTATTTATTTATTTATTTATTTATTTATGTGTTTGTTTGTTTG
>JAOYMU010000292.1:21993970-22009317 GCA_025802295.1 Psammodynastes pulverulentus | reverse complement strand
AGGGGGGGTGAGTTCCACCACCTTTTCTCTGAGAAAAAAAGCCCTGGCTATGTATTTACTTCCAGAGGTGTGAATCAGTGGTTCTAATTTCAAGTAAATCAATCCCCTAGTAATTTTACCCTGGTCAGCCCTCGTGGTGAGTGTGAATCGACTTTTTTTTATGTGCACCCTCTAAAATGCTAAAGGATCTCCAATACTAACTATTCAGCCTTAAAATCATGAGGTTGGACTTTACCCTTTACCAGCAAACCAATTTACCTCTCCTAAGCTTCCAATAAACCCAGCTTGAATTTCAATTGAGATATGATAGTGGTGCAAAGTATTTTCTTTTCAAGCCTTATAGCTTGAAAGATCATATTGATAAAAAGTTATTCTGATGGAATGAGTGTAAAAACTGTTTACACAGCTGGTGAAAATTGATGCACTATGCTACAGGTAATCCTCGACTTACAACCACAGTCAAGGCCAAATTTTCTGTTGCTAAGTGAGAAAGTTGTTAAGTGGCTTTTGCCCCATTTTATGACCTTTCTTACCACAGTTGTTAAGTGAATCACTGCAGTTGTTAAATTAGTAACATGATTGAATGAATCTGGCTTCGTCATTGACTTTGCTTGTCAGAAGGCCGCAAAAGGAGGTCACATGACCCCAGGACATTGCAACCATCATAAATGTGAGTCAATTGCCAAGCATCTGAATTGTGAAGTCAGAAAATTGGGTTAAATGAGTAAGTGTGCTGGCAAATTGTTATGCCTGTTCAAACAGGATTTTAGCTAAGTTGCTCAGCTGACTATTTCATGAATATTTGAGGGATACTTGCCATATGAAAAGGAAGTCTATGTTGCATGAGAATAAATCACTGTAGCAAATAAAAAAGGATCTTTTAAAATATTTTTAAAGTATAAGATATCCTACTGAAACAGATGTTTCAGAGCCCATCATGGTCAAATACAGGGTGATAATAACATTCCTATGGCTATGTTTAAATTTTTTACTTTAGAATTAGTGTTTACTATTTTCATTTTTCTCTAAAGCAGAAAAGAATAAAACACATCCATCTTCATATGTTTAATAGAGTATTATGAGCTGTGGTGGCGCAGTGGTTAGAATACAGTACTGCAGGCTACTTCTGCGGACTGCTGGCTGCCAGCAGTTCGAGTCTTACTAGGCTCAAGGTTGACTCAGCCTTCCATGCTTCCGATGTCAGTAAAATGAGGACCCAGATTGTTGGGGGCAATATGCTGAGCCTATAAACCATTGAGAGCTGTAAAGCATTGTGAAGCAGTATATAAGTCTAAGTGCTATTGCTCTTGGTATTAATCTGTAAGCTGTTCAGAAACATTAAACCTCACATTTCATCTTGGGCTATTTAACAATTTATTGTAAGCCTGAATCTCTTCTTTCCTAAATTGAAGCAAAATAGTGCTTATATAGCAGTTCAAATTTCATTAGATATTGGTGTGATTCACTTGAAGACTGTAACCTAATACTCAGTATTAAAGTTGTGAGTTCTGAGTTTTTAATTGAAGGGAAAAATACCTCATGCAATAAACATATCAAAGGGTTCTGAATAATTCTGGAGCAACTGTAAATAATTCAAAATTACCATAGGTTATGTATGGAAGTTAATTTTTTTAAGGGTGTGCACACAAGATCTTAAGGCAGAAGACTCCTATATAATTATATTTAATTTGAATACTATTTAGATATAAACAAAGCCTTCATATGTGCACTGGGAAACAAGTTTTCACAGGTAAATTTTATTTAATATTCTTATTAAGGATCTGAAATGGCTTGTATAATAATTTCATATGTATTTCTCTTTTGATTTCCTTTTGCTGTAGTTCAAGGTGCCAGAAGGGGACATGTGTTTGTCCTTGAAACTAAAGTAAATGAAAAGAATACTTAATTTATTTTCCTCTCTGCATTAATGTTTCCCCTCCTGATTGCCTTCTAGTTTTACAATCACTAAACTTTTCATGCATGGGTTAAT
This sequence comes from Psammodynastes pulverulentus, assembly GCA_025802295.1. Lineage (NCBI taxonomy): Eukaryota > Metazoa > Chordata > Lepidosauria > Squamata > Psammodynastidae > Psammodynastes > Psammodynastes pulverulentus. The sequence goes on along the minus strand of JAOYMU010000292.1, from coordinate 22,007,327 downwards.
TTACAAAATCATTTAGAATGAAAATTAGTTGGACTGGTTAACAAATGACAGGTAATTGTACCTTCAAGGCTTGTTGGTGGATTAGATACACTGAGCATAATGTTTCAGGCTACTTTTTAAAAAGTTGGTAACCATTAAACTCAAAAACCTTGATCCTGCATGTTTCGGTGGGTGAGGCACAAAAGGTGATTGTTTAATATGGTGGAGGGAGGCTGGAGTTCAATAATTATAGATACCGGCATCTAAGAAAAGATAGCAATTCCTACTAGGGTGGGGAGCTATAAAGTTCTAAGCTATAAAGCAAAGAAAGATATTTCCTTAGGCAAGACATAAAGGAAAGGTGTCAAGAAAATCTAAAGGAAATAGTTAACTCAGGGCAATAAAACTGATTCTGGTTGTGTTATTTACTTATAGTTCAGTTGATGAATAAGTTTTCATTTTCTTTCCAGGTGTACTTCTTTTAGTTTTTCTTTTACAATATAAGTTCAGGAAATCTCCCATTAGATATAAACTCCCTTTCATATCAGTGAAGAGCAACTTGTTACCAGATTTGGACCAAGCAAGGAACTTAAAGCAGAACTGGAAGTTATTTGCATTTGGTGGCTTGTAGCTAATAATAAGATATCAACTATAGCTGTAGGAATTAGAGGCTGCCTGATCTATTTGCTCAAACTGAGTCTGAAAGAGCAGAGGAGCTATTTATATATCCCAAAGGCTCTTTCATAGCTTAAAAAGCCTTAAAAAGCCAGGAGGATTGGAGAGTAAAATTCCTATATTTGTATTAAAGGCTAAAAACTGGTTATCTCTAAATTGTGAACTAGTAACGGAACTGCTGTGATAATCATGTTCACAAGCATTATGCTGAGGGAAAGAATCAGGACCATTTGTATAGTTGCAGCATAGAAGATTTATTCAAGTTATGCACAAAAATCTGGTCAAAGTTCTATGCTAAATAGGTGCCAAACAGGCATGAAATGTGAAATTTTTCCCAAGAGGCTCCGTGGCCATGGCTCCATGGGCATGGTTCTGTGGGTGTGTCTTGGTGTTCATGTGACTGCGTGAGTGTGTCTTGGTAGGTGTGTCTTGGTGGGCGTGTCTTAGTGGTCATGTGACTGGATGGATGGGCGTGGCCAAGTCGACGTCAGCCATGACCCAATGCATTTTAAATCAAAATATGCGGGGTGGTGGGCTCAGGGCAGGGGGCTGCTTGCGGTCGGGAAGGGGGGGACAGGGACTGGCTAGTGCTAAGTGCTTACTTTTGTTTCAGGTGAGCAGGAAAGGGTTGACCCGACCACTTGGCCAGAAGACTATAAATAGGGCATGGGCATGGCACGGGTGGGAGTGAGTGACCGGTGACCGGGTCCAGGAGGTGGGTGTGGGGCATGGGTTTATATGGGCTCTGAGAACTCGTTCACATGGGCCCTAGTACCTCTCTGGAGGTCTCTGGAGGTACTAAGATTTCACCACTGGTGCCAAATAAGGGTCAATAGAATTCAAGAGGGGTTGGACTTGGAGCATTTGTGGAAATGTAATGACTCTAAACTGTTGACATGCTCTGCCCTCAGCTCTGCCTGCTTTTCTTCTATACATTTTCAAGGACAATTTATCAAATGACTTTAACTTGCTGTATTAGTTGGAACTACCAATTCTGGGCTGTAAAAATCCAGATCGTTATTCATGTTCATCCTCCTTCATGCACTTGTGCCATGCAGTGGTAAAGGAACTACTACTACTAACTACTATTGCTATGAACTATACCATCGGGAGTGTATATTCACAGAACGGTGACCTTGTGATGGGCCAGTCAGGAAAAATACATCAGATTACATGCGATTCAGTGAAGGAGGAAATGGTAATTCAATCCAATACTCCGTCAAGGAAACCAAATAGATTTTCACACTCAAGATTATGTCTTCCAATGATACTTAATTCCTTCCAACCTTTCCTCTTTGGAAGGAATTCAATGAGATAATGGGGAAGTATAAGTAACACTGGCATTTATAATATAGCAGAATTAAAGCCAAAAAGACATTTAGCTAATGTTGGATTCAGAGGCAAAAGGAAAAGGCGATATTGTAAAGATATTTAAAATTGGTATGCCTCATATTAGAACTTCAGACCAATGTAAACCCACTATAAGAGCAGAAGTATAAAGCCTGGACATTGAGATTCTGCAAATCATTAATTAGAAATAGACTGGAATGGGTCACTATGCTGCAGAAAAGCACCCACTCTTCTATGGCAGATCAGAAAATGTGAGAATTGAAAAAAAATAAAAATGCCAATATTATTAAAAGCATATAAAAGTCACTGCTTAAACATAACTGCCAAAATGATTGCTTTAAGTGCAAAGCACGGCAATAAATATTATAATGAAGTAAATCACAGAAGCAGTCAAAGTAGAATCTAAACCATTGTATGATGACTTAGAACAAAGCATATTCAGGTAGGTGACTGGATGGCTAAGTTGGAAGTAAGGTAACATTGGGAAGAACAAGAAATTTTAGCATCAATGCATGAAACAAAGCAGAGCATAAACTGGTAGTTTTCTGTCCAGAAAATTCAATGTGTACAGAAAATATACAGATTGCTTATTGGAAGCATTAATAATGAAGCTAAAGCTTAAATATTTTGAATATATAATGTGAAGCAAGAGTCATTAGACAAGATATTTGATGGTTGGAAAATTTGAAGGTCATTGAATAAAAAGCTGACATAAAATGGGATGGCTACCTTGTGTCCTGGCTAAAATGATATTTACATGAAAGAGTTGCAATAACTCTGAGAGTTGAAGCCCACAAGTCTTAAAGTTGCCAAGGTTGAAGACCTCTGGCAATAACGTATGAGGTCCTATTAGCTCTTTGGGTCTGGCCCAGAGATTAGTAGATGGTGGTCATGCAATTGCTGCTGTTGATAAAGAACATCAATAGCTGGCAGGAACTGTGGTAAGATGGAAGTCTCCTGAAGGAGACAGATGATCAAAGACATCTTGCCCAAAAGCAGGAACCTGTTTCACAAATTGGTTAGCACATGCAATTTTACAAGTGTTACATTTTTCTGATCATGATCGTATATATGGCAGCTGTTTACACTCTTTGTTATTTTATGCAATTTATTGATCATTCCGTATTTTGATTGAGAATTTAAGGTCGTATACATGATACAGTGGTTAAAAGTGCAAGCTAATTCTGCTGACTGCCGATTGCCAGCAGTTCAACAATTCAATTCTCAGTGGCTCAAGAGTGACTCAATCTTCCTCCTTCCGACATCAGTAAAATGAGGACCCAGATTGTTGGGGACAATATGCTGATTCTGCAAATCACTTTAAGGATTGTAAAGCACTGTGAAGGGGTATGTAAGTCTAAGTGCTACATGAGGCATTTCCTGATTTTATTCCTAATAGCAGCTCTGTAAAGTAGTGACTGACTCCTAAACAGCCAGTGAGCCCATGGTCAAATCTGATCATCTATACAATAATTTATAAATTATATGCAGGCATTGTTGCAGAATTTACTTTAGAGTTAAATCCAGTCAGAGAAACAGAAGCGAATGTTACCCAAGGAAGAATAAGGTAGGTACAAGAAAGGATAGCTGAATAGAGGCTATGATCATGTAGCTGTGACCATTATTTTTACTTATATTAATACTCATGGATGAGTAATTGCTCTACATAATAAACACTAAATAACATTGCTAGCTTTTAGGCATTGCTTTAACAATACCTTACTAGTTCTGTGGCACAAATAGCTGCAGCTTCTTCAATCAACCAGGCATTAAGTGCATGATTGTTTCTCATTGTTCTCATGTACACTTTTCATATACTTTTTCATAGTTGTGTTACTCTGAGTGCATTCTGTTTATTTTATTCTTCTACAGCTCATTAATGGACCTGAGGAGTGAACTAGTGACCAACTTAATCCTTTGTAGAACCAAATACTGACTGATTAAAAAAGACTAAATCTTCCTTTTGATTCACATGTTAAACACTCATACTCATACATCAAAAATCATTAACAAGACAAAACAATGATAAAATTATGCTATGGGCATCATGATTTCTAAATAAAAGTGTGCAATTAAATCATTTGCAGAATAATGTCATCATTTTGGCATTATGTTTTGTTAGGGGGGGCTATGACTTAAGATGTAGAGGTTGTTAACTTCTAAAATGGCTAAATTGGAAATATTAATTCATTTGGCTCTTGTAAATAGGTTTTAAATTCAAGTAAATTTGATTGATTGTTTGCCATTTAAGTCAGTGTTGACTCTTAGCAACCATACAGATTGTCTCCCTAAAGAGTTAAACTTATGGATCAAATAGAAACTTTGAATTAGAGACTGAATATTAATCATAAACATGCAGGGTGTATTAGATGATCTTGTTGGGGTTTATATGGGCCATATAAATACCTTATCTAAATAAATAAACATGATACGTACATTCAAAGGGGCAGGGCTTCAATTGCATTCCACAATTGCCACCGTGGCTATGGTTTTTAGCTCCCCCTCCCTTGGTGCATATCACTGAGATGAACCACAAATCAGTAATTTTTAAAAATATTATGTATCCCATAGGAAAAAATGGAAGAAACAGAGACTGCTGCTCATATGGTTCTTCTGAACAGCTTATATTATATATGAAAATGGAAATTCTTTTAAAACAGGGATGATATTTTATAATATAAAATATGCCTATAAACAACTACAAAAGGCAGAAAATAATGCAACTCAACTCACAAGAAAAGTAAAATATTTTCTAGAGAAAGAAGGTAAAATTTTAGCAACATGGACAGAGCAATAATTAACAGAAAAAAATCCTACACACTATTAGGCTCATATTAATGGCTTATGAAAAAGGCCATTATTATTTCAAGAACAGAAGAACTATAGTGAAAACTCCCTTCTGAACTATTATGAAGTTATAGTTGGCATGAAATTAAACAGAACCTTTGATTCATACTTAAAAAGCATTTTTATAAGTGTCTGTTTCCTCAAACATAGTTTTAACAGCTTGCTTTAGTGATATCATGCTGCAGCTTAATTTGAAACAAGATGGATTTCAATCAAGATAATATTTACTGCCAAAGTTGCTGTAACTAAAATTTAAATATAAAAATTAGTATACCGAGAAAGACTGCCACAAGTTTCAAGAAACCATAAAACTTTATGCATTCACAGACAGAAATCAACTAACAGAATTAAAGACAAGATGTCAATGCCTTACATCAACTAATAAAATGCCAATATGATAACAAATCTGTCTTTAGTATGCTACAATAAAATTTTGGAGTACATACTTATTGTCAAAATTTACTCAATCTTCCTTGTTTTCTCAACACTGTCAAAGATTAGATCTGGAAACAACACACAGGTTGTTATGCCACTTGCATAAAACATTCTCATGCTTAACAAATTGTGAATAATTTAACAGCCTCATTTAACTTAATTCTTTAAATCTTCACATTGATTATTCAACTTTCAAATTATATAAATTTGCAGAGAACATTGTGCCCCTTTTCAATTTAACATTCTGAAAAAAGTACTAATTACACTTTGACAAGCCTATCAATTCAAATTCTGCAACCATATCATCATAATTGAACTACATCCCAGAATAAATTCCAAAGGAATTATAAACATCTAATGCCCCAAATCCAGAGGAAAAAAATCTGTCTTCTCTGCTTTAGGCTTCTGGATTAAGATGCAACTTAAATCATTTTCATCTTCAACAGCATTACATGAGAACTAGAATCTTTGAGTGAGATGGGACAGTTTAGACCAGCGAGTGGGGAACCATGGCCCCAGGGGTGGGATTCTAGCGGTTCAGACCTGTTCGGGCGAATCGGTAGCTCCGACAATCAGCTGGGAGCGAACTGGTTTGCTCCAACGATCAGATGTTGGGCCTGCCCCCCCCACCTCTGCGCTTTTCTCCTCTTTCTCCTCTCAGCTGATTGGCATGGCAGAGCGGACTGCTGCGCTAATCAGCTAAGAGGTGCCTTAGCTGATTTTTGAATAGCTGCGCACATGTGCAAAGCGCATGTTTGGTGTGTGCATGTAAAGCGCGCGATCACCGAACCGGTAATCAAATCGATAGAATCCTACCCCTGCATGGCCCCTTTTATGACTTGTACATTTCAACTCCTAGAATTTCTAAGCCAGCATGGTCATAAAGTCCACAAGTCATAAAAGGGCCATGGTTCCCCACCTCTGGTTTAGGCTATTCTAAATGTCCAGTAACATTTCAATAAGAGTTTAAATTAAAACATTCTCAATAAATAACTGTTTGAATACAGTATATCCGGTAAAGGAAAGACAATTCATTAAGATCATGTTCCTAACGTTAAGTCATTTTTCCTAATACACATCCTTCTTCTGTCCTCTGAAGTGACAGATAACACGTCTTATATGCAGATATAACAAAGCTTATTGAATATAACAATAAAATCATTTTTCACTTTGATTTTTGTAGTTTTTCTTATCCTTCTCGTTATTATCATCAGTTTCATTGGAATAATTGGTGACAGGAACCTACCTATTTATCTACTCTAATTTGCATGCTTTCAAACTGCTAAGTTGGCAGGAGCTGGGGCAAGGATTGGAGCTTACCTCATTGCATGGCATTCGAGTCTTAAAGCTGGGCTGCCGGCTTTCCAGCCAACAAACCCCGCCTCTTAACCGCGGAGCCATCATGCTTGCCCTTTATGTTGCCTTGACTTGCTTGAATTTTGCAGCTTATAAATGGAATACATTTTATAATACATTTAATATATTCTTTAATAAGTTTAAAAAGTTTTTATCTTTGCAAATGGATCCCAATGCAGTTTTAAAAATGAAAAACTGACAGGAATCAGAAACATCTTTTTTTTTTAAAGTATTTCTTCCCCTCCCCTTTCTTCCTTTATTTTAAAACTGTTTTTCTTCTACAGGCAAGTTTTGGGCATTACATAGGTTCTTCATGAGTTACTGTAGGGCTCAGGGTTGGATAAACTTTGGATGAGCAAGGGTTGCACTTAGGCTATGAACTAGGTGAAGCTATTTTACATATATAGATGGGGTTGTAGTTTCAGCAGTAACTTGGTTGAAATTTCTTTATTACCGTATTCTAATTGCAGTATGTCTATTGTTAGCACTTGAAATACAGCATAGTATTTCTATTTCTTATTTCAAATTGGTTTATTGATTGATGACCAGATGGGATTCAAGAGTGATAAAAAGGGCCAATTTTGAAGACTGCATATTGCCCATTGTTGGAAAATTGTTTTTTAAATATATTATGACTGGGAAAATCACAATAGGAAGATAATTTTGTGAATGGTAATACACAAAATTATTTTCACATTGTGAATGGTACTTGTTGATTAACTGAATAACACAATCATTATCCATCTAATGTTTATTTTGAATTCATGAAATTCCTAAATGTGGTTCAAAGTTACTTAGCGCCACAACAACAAAAGCCATTCATTTCTAAAACATACTTTATTAACAAAATATCTGAAATTTCTTGTTTCAGCCTTCTGCCCTTTCTCCATAATTAATTTTCAGACTTAGTCCTTTTGTAAGCCAGACACTTACTGAAATTGCTCTTCTCTTAATTTTTTTCTCCACTGATTTTCTGGCTGTCATCTTTGTACATTCTGGATTAATAAGCAAAGTATTACACAAGTATAAGATTTCTAGCATCATCAATACATATTTCACTCTAAACATTAAGAAGAGACCTGGATATACAGAAAAGAATTTTGCAGATTTTATTTGGTACAAGAAATTGCTACCAAAATTTAGACCTATTGCCACAGCTGAAATTAAATCAAACTCAGGTTATGTATAATTTTAGCTGGCAGTTGTTGCACTAATTTTCCACAATGCAACATTTACAACAGTTTCTACTAAGAAAACTAGATTGGCTACAGTGGTGAGATTCAACATTTTTTACTACTGGTTCTGTGGGAATGGCTTGGTGGGCATGGCGTGGCTTGGTGGGCATGGCAGGGGAAGGATACTGTAAAATCTCCATTCCCACCCCATTCCAGGGAAAGGATACTGCAAAATCCCCATTCCCTCCCCACTCATGGGGGAAGATTACTGCAAAATCCCATTCCCTCCCCACCCCACTAATCTGCTTTCCCTGTTCTCCTGTACAGGGCAACAGCTGGGACTCAGGAGACAGAGAATAGATGGGGGCAGAGGTGGTATTTGCCGGTCCTCTGAACTCAAAATTTCTGCTACCGGTTGTCCAGAATTGGTCAGAACCTGCTGAATACCACCTCTGATTGGCTAAGTCCGAGGCTGGTAACACATTTAAATTGTCCAATTAGTTAAAATAAGTCATGATGGCAGCCACAATTGTCTGCCTGGTTTTTATATGCATGGCTATCTTGATTCTCATAAAAACGTTCTATGACACGTGCTAAAATACCTCCAGACTTGTAGGATCCCTCAAATAAGATATATGTAGCAGGATTACATGAAGGAAAAGTTGCATTATTATTTCATTAGCACAGGTTTATATTCAAATTTAGGTTAGGGGACATTATATAGAAAAACTTTACAAAGTAGGAAAAGAGACTCATTAAAAAACAACTTTAAAATTATGACAAACTAAAATACTATTTTACTAAATTGGAAATCTATTTTTAAATTGATTCACATATTCATATTTCAGTAGTCTTCCCACATAAACTATGCAAAATACTAGAAGATTAAAAAGGATTATACTCACAGTTATAATTAGGTTGAATAGTTTTTGCAGCTTCGAGGCTGGCTATTGTGATTTGAAAGATGATGTGCACAAGCAGAAATGTTAAACTCATGAAACACAAGGATTTTAATAACCGCCCTGTATGCCCTGAAAGAGATAAAACACAATTCAAAATAATTTAACGTGATAAAAGGCCTGGTGAAGACAAGATAGCTGCTAACTGTATTATATGTGAGATTTTCTTGCTTGTGGTTTTGTTTTTAATCTACATTTACTATTTTAATTGTTTTTATTGTTTTTGTAATGTGTTTTATTTCTAAATGTTATTATATGCTGCCCAGAATCAATTTGTTTGAAATGGGCAACCATATTAATTGGACAAATAGATTTGACAAATAAATAAATTGAATTAAAAAGCACACAATAAATCATAGATATTACAGTACACTCTATCATAATGTATTGTGACAAACTTCATGAAAAAGAAATTTAGAGATAAAGGGGAGAAAAGTTCACAATCACATGTCAACTTCCAAATAAAAATATATTGTAAGAATATAATACAAATTAAAATGACTTAAGAAACTATTTTGCTAACATAATGCAATATTAGCTTCTACTTATTGTTCACACTATTCAACATACATTCAAACAATTTGTCACTTATCTACATATTTCACTGGAAATCAACCAAGCATATAAATTCAGTAGGACTGGTGATCTCTAGATGACATTGTTGAATAAACTCACATATATCTGAATACTATAGGTGACATATGTATACATTTTATATAAATATTATAATGATGAATATATAAATAAATTTTAAAACAAAGAAATATTTTGACTACTGCCACAGTGTTATTCATAAATACGCTTCCTGAACAGATTCTAGAATCTCTGTAGCAATGTCATATACAGGTAGTTCTTGCTTAATGAATGCCTCATTTGGTGACCATTTGAACTTAGAAGGGTGTAAAAACATCTTTGCAATGGACCCTCACATTAACTACCATAATAGCATCCCAAAGTCATGCGATTGTCATTTGAGTGCTTCTCAGCCAGCCCATATTTACTACTATTGCGGAGTCCCTGGTCATGTGATCCCAATTTACATGCTTCCCAAGTGGATTCTGACAATCGAGGAAGTAAAATTTAAGTCATAGCCATATGATGTCTTGCTTAACAACCTAGTGATTCAGTTAACAAATAAGTAAGTGACATCCATTGAAGTTACACTGTTTTTTTTTGTTTTTTGTTTTTTGCTTAGCAATCATGGAGCTTAGTGACAGAGTTGATGATCTCTGTGGTAGCTAAGCAAGAACCATCTGTGCCGCCCTTTTTGGTTTAAAGTAAGAAATAGCAGAAAAAATGCAAAATATTTAGGTGCATTAAATAAGGAATTGTATCTGAATTACATACTATAGGCAACACCAACCACCATTGTTAACAATACACAATGAAGCAACAGCTGTTGCACTGTTTGGGGACTGGCAATGTTTATTTTTATTTTTTGCAACCAAGTATATTTATAAAGTGATATTTACAAAATCCCCACATATTCAAGACAATGTCTGTTATCTAGAGTTTCTGATCTGCACAAATTTTTCTTCACATGTGTGAAATAAATAGAGGTAGGTAAATGGCATAAAAATGTAATAAAATGAAAGAGAAGGGCCTCTGATCTACATTGGGAATAGAGCAGACAGGAAATCTTTTAAGCTCACAGTAGAAACCCAAACAGACCAGCATGCTAAATAACAAAATAATATGTGCAGCCTGATCACTACTTTACAAGGATGAAAATCCATCATGCTATGGAAATGGTCTAAGTTTGAAACAGCTTACTCTTTTTGAAAAAATGTTATGCATTCAGGTGTAACTTAAAAGTAACTTAACAGAAACTTACAACATGAAGTCAAATACAATATGATTATATAATGTGTGGAAGGAGTATACAGTCTACATGAATTGATATAATGACTTATAAAATTAGTACCAATGTTTTTTATTTAAATATCAGTCAGCATTATGAATAGGAAATGAAAGGTCAAACAAAAGAGTCTGTTCAGTCAAACACGTAAGCAAAAAAAATAACAAAGCTGCAGTCCTACACAAACAGAAATGAACATTCAGTATTTGATTTATTTCCAAGTTAACTTGAATATGATCGAGATGCAGTTTACCACAGAACTGGGAGATTCACGATGACAAATAGCCCAGCATCTCCAGTTTAGGTAGCATAAATCAGTTTGAACACAATTTTGTGTGCTAATTTTTAAATCTTGTGAATGAATGAGTTTATAATTGAACACATGAAAAATTGACATGGAACTGCCCCTTTCTAAGAGGAAATGTAACAGGGGTGGGAAGTAGGATTTAGGGGACAAATGAAATAAACAGGATCCTGACTTGGGTAGATAGATACAAGTGAGAGTTGTACCTTCACCTGAGGCAACTAAAATTGAGACTGTCTTCACAGTTGGCAAAATGGCATAAAAAAACCTAGCTTCCTCCAACTTAAATCTTTAGTAATACCACCTGTCTTTCTTTGTTCTTTGGGATTAATGCTTCTGGAAGTTCAAGGATGTGCCTGTGGTGGCTTTGATTTATACTGCCTGGTATTGAGTAGGATAAGGATACCTTAATCAATCAATGGAGCATTTTCCTTGAATCCTTGACTATCTCAGACTATAGCTATACTAATTACTTGAGCATAGCAGGCAGGCAATAGGAGAAGCAGTGGCCACTGTTTTTGAGGAGAGAAGTATGTGGCTGCACATTAAAGCATGAAGTAGATAATGATGTTGCTAGGGATATTCCACTTTCCTGGAAACCTTTGAGAAATGCCACAAAACAATTAAAGGGTGTGAATGATCCATATGGGAGATAAGCAGAAGTTGTGGGCAGGAAAAGTAAATAGGATTTGCATATTTAATAGATTAATAGGGATCTCAAAGAAGTGTCCCCCATCAAATATTTTCTGCATCTTCACAACAACACCAAACATAAATCACTGAACAATGATTACACTGGAATCAAACTAGAACCAAACCAAGTAAGAGAGTGATATAGGCAGGATACAGTATGCAGAAGTGCAGAAGATATTTTAAAAATAAAAAGCTCTTTTTTCCCATCTAAAAAAATTAAAAACCAAAAATTCTATCAAAGTGCAGATCCAAATAAAGAAGAATAGAAAAATAAATTTGCTTATTTGGCTCTTCACAGTTCAGAGCATACTGGAAAGGCCAGAGTTGCACAAATAAATTGCTGCAGAAACTAGTGGGGGATGAAGTATTGTAACTTTGCAAAGATTTTATTGTAAATGTCTCTTGTATGTTAAAACAGAATTATGTATTAATTAAAAAAGGATTTGAATGACAATTAATCTGTAGTCAGTGCACTGCTATAATTATTCATTACACCTGACATACATTTATAAAATCATATTAAGAAATAATATTTAATTCTTTTGGATTATATGTATTGAATACAATGTCTGAAGACTGACATAAAACTTATCTAAACATATTCACTTAATTGCAATCTGAATAATTCTGTTTCATAGATAAAATGATGCCATAGGCAATCAAATGTTATATTAAAAGCTAACAGGAAGGTAGTGCATGGAGGAATGAACAAAACTTGCATTTCAGTTTCCAAAAAAGAAGTTATATATTTTTTGTGCTTGTTTCTGCCAATATAAATAAATTGGCGAAGAAGCACCCACTAATTATATGAAATATTTCATGGGGGCTTTGGAAAATTCTGGCACTGCCACAGATTTAGCTTTAGTCACTCAATGGATTGGTTCCATTGAGTTTGACTACTCTCATTCAAGAATCAGTTCCCTGAAGACAGTTTGCTCTTCAGAAAAGCACAAGAAGCCTCCCATTCAAAAAAAAAAAATGGGAGTGACATATCCTGGCCCCAGGGAATATGAGATTTTAAATAATTGTACAGTCAAGAGAATGACAAACCACAATACTTTCAGCATTTATACTACCAAAAAAGTTCAAGGTTTAGGTAGCATACCACTTAAAATATAGGCCAGAATAGTTGTAAAGACTATAGGAAAATAATCTATTATCATGAAGGAAAGAATCTGTCAGAGCACAAAACATAAACCATTCTGATCGATTCGACTTCCTGGTTCCAGTGGCAACGGACGCTGGAGAGGCGAGCTCCTGCCCCCAGCGCCCGAAACCAGCTGTCGCTGAGGCCCCTCGGGGCCAGGCGTCCGGTGAGGGTGCCTGCCGTTCACGGGCGGCTTTTGCCAGGGGCCCCCAGTCGAATTTCAGGGCTGGGTGGCCGATGCTGGCGCACCCCAGGCTCAGTGAGGCTGGCGATGTCGGGCGGCGGCCATTGCAATGGTCGCCGTCTGAGCCATTGTGCCCAGCAGACCTGGGGCTTTTCTAACTAGCCAGCAGCGGCCTCTCGGAAAAATGGGGGATGGAAAGTGACCGGAGAGTAAGGAGACGGAGAAGGGAGCAGCGGTAAGCAGCGGACGGAGCGTCCTGGAGCACGGGGGGTGGCCTTTCCCCCTCCCCTGCAGCTGGGAAGGGCGCGTGATCTGCAGGAGAGAGGGGAGCGGAAAATAAAAAGACCACTTGCCTTGCTGAGCTCCGGAGCAGAATGACTGTGGAAGGATCCAGG
>JAOYMU010000292.1:21950893-21961044 GCA_025802295.1 Psammodynastes pulverulentus | reverse complement strand
CTTTTTGGAGATTCCAAGGCACCTAAATGTCTTATGGCCAAAATTGTTGTAACTGATTGTATTGACATTTACCGTAGTCTTTTTTAGATATAGTGTCGTATCTAATCTACTAAAAAATACAAATTACCATTAGGGAAAATTCATTTTGATGAGTCAAAGTATTTTCCACAATGTTTACTTTGTAGCATTACAAAATTGTAACTTCAAGCAGTTACTAAATGAACTGTTGTAAGTCAAGGATTGTCTGTATTAGCCCAAAAATTATTGGCATGTATTGTTTATTTATTTCTTTTATACACTTTGATATATTCCCAAAGACTCTTAATAACTTTCAGAAGAATAAAGCATTAAAATTGCCATAATACAATAAGGCCCCCAAACCCTTAAACATACAATCTAGAAAACTCAGAAATTTAAATCTTCCTGTTGCCTTCCAAATGTATTCCAGCAAAGTCCGTCTTCAATTTCTTCTTGGAGGCAGCTAAAGGCAGTAATTTGATTTCCAATGGGAAGCCATTCCAGATGGCCTGAGTTGGAACAGAAAACAATACCTCCATGCTTTGTCTCTCCAAATTAACACCAAGTGGGAAGTCACCACTTATTTTTCCTGGCTGTGCCAAGCATTAAAAACTGACACTCACACTTTAAACTGCATATAAAACCTCTAGGAAGCCAATGCAGGGTCTGCAGCATAGGGTAAAGGTCACTTAAAAAAACATAACATTGAAGACCAGATATAAGTTATCCAAAATCTTTAGATACGGCTTCTTGAGAAGGAGCTTTTGACGGTCTCCAAAATTCAGAGAATAATCCCATCCTACGGAATACTGTATGAGAACCCATAAGGGACATTATACAGATCCACAAGTTGCAAAGGACAGCGCCGATTCCACTTCCTTAATGCTTAAGGGCCAAAAAATATATATTCCAGATTGTCTGGCAAGATACTGTCCCAGCCGTTGCTCTAGACCAGGGATGTCAAACTCACAGAGTCACGTTGCCATTTCATTAAGTATCACGGCTTTTCTCCCCTTAGCTAAACTGGGGGTGAGCAGGGCCAGCATGTGACGCATCTGGCCCACAGGCCATAAGTTTGACACCCCTGCTCTAGACCCTACAAAAGTTGAATCAAGATTCCTTTTCAAAAGGAAATTGGCCACCGCAATAGAGCCATTAGAAGGCAGGTCACCAAATACAATGAATTAGGAATGTTTTGTCTCTATTAGCAATTCCTACTGCACAGGACAGTCATCCTTCACCCAACTTATACAATGCATTGGTAAACTGCCCAGCTGACCCCCTAATCAAAAGTTACCCACACCCCACTCAACAAATTCCAACTCCTAACAATCTTCAACAAATTCAATTCCCTGCTAGAGGGTTGGATATTATACACAGAGTCTCCCCTACTGGTGCTAGGAAGTACGTCTCTATCCGCCCTCTACTCTTGCATCAGCAATAGAAGATATCTTCTGCAAACTCCATGTAGGCATTAGGAAAGGCATCCGGCCAGTAAATGCTCAATTCAATCCAGTCAACCTGACTACTCCAAATTAAGGGATTTCAGGGATGTAAACAGAAAAATAAAATAATTGCACTGTAGTTACTTTGGATGTTTATAGGATATTGTCAAGCATGGAAAATCAAGAGTGACATGTGTAAATGCTCAAAGCAACATCCTTATTGCTGTTCACCTAAATAGACAGAATCTTGGCAGACTGAAATGAACTGAATAAGCTTCTTGGATGAGAAGCAAAACATTTTCAAGGAAGAAAAAGAAACTAAGAAAGACCAGTTGCCTTTTGAAAAGCCCCTTTGGGACAGCCATGACCTGGGTGATTGGGAATCTGCATAGATAAAACCTGTGAAGTATTAGAGAGCATAACAACGATTCAGGACTAGTATTTTTGTTTACTTTTCTCTCCACTAATTCAGTGCCAGATTCCACCACAAATGTGTCTTCTAGGCTACATGTGGGTAAATTCAAAATACATTACAGGTAGTCCTTGATTTATGACCATAACTGAGCCTGGAATTACAGTTGTAAGTTATGCCACTCATTAAGGGAGTCTTCACATGACTGACCTGATTTTACAAGTTTGTTTGCAATGGTTGTTAAATGAATCCATTGTCTGCAATGGACATTTTTTGTGGGAAACTAGAAGTAAATAGCAATAGCACTAAAACTTACATACTGCTCCCTAGTGCTATACAGCCCTCTCTAAGTGGTTTACAGAAACAGCATATTGCTCCCAACAATCTGGGTCCTCGTTTTATTGATCTCGGAAGGATGGATGGCTGAGTCAACCTTGAACCGGTCAGAATCAAATTCCTGGCAGGGAGCAGAGTTAGCCTGCAATACTGCATTCTAACCACTGTGCCACCATGGAGAGTAGCATCAGATCACTCTCACTCCCCTCCAGTCTCACTCAAGGGGCCAGAATACTGCAGATTGAGAACAACCCCTCCCCTTAGGCATTTGCACAATGTCACAAGCAGGCACATCCAAGGCACAGTGATAATAGGAACCATATCCCACATCTCCAAATCCTGCAACAGTGGGCCACAGGTCTGACTCGCTTCTCCCCAAATGCCTCATAGTCCACTTCCCAAGCACCTCCGTAGCTGTTTACAAGTGCCATTGTAAGTCCCACAAAACACCACTTTCCCTGGCACAAGTACCACTCTACCAGTCTTCTTCATTATTGGTGGTGACCTGAAAGGCGACTCATATACTCCAGATCCACCACTGTTGCCACTGCCACTCCAAATCCAGTTTGTGGTCCCTGGATGCAGGTGCCTTATTTTGTTGCTCTCCAGTTCCACTTCAGAGCCACTGTTGCATCTAGTCCCTCAGATCTGCTTAGCAAGTAAGTTCAATAATGGTGTCAGTAAGAACCACCATGAATACTATCAGCATCACTGTTGCTGATCCTGCTCCACAGACAGCATCGGTTGGCACACTTCATCCCACAACAGTATAATTGGTGCCACCCATTGCTCAACTCCACTCTGCATTCACGCTTTTCTCCATCTGTCCAGTGTCTTGACTATCCACAGACTGTGCAATTGCCTTGCCTTGCCACACCAATGACTCTCCAAAGCCTCTAAACTGCATCTCTCCCTCTTTAACACCCACGTGCAAACTAAGCCACCAAACAAATTTGTCTTTTTAATTTACCATATCCCTATGTCAGATTCACACCTTACCTACTATTCTCCCTAATGTCACCTTGGGGAAAAAGAAGAATTGTATCTTCTCCTTTTCTCCACTTTAACTGAAGGACTGCTGCATATGGTCAGGTTCATCTGACCAGGATGATAACTGGTGCAATATGGTTAACCATTTACATCCGAGGCACCCATTATATGTTGTGAAATTCACCAGTCTTTGCCTCCAATCCGATTTATCTATTTGCCAGTTCAATTCTTCTTGATTCAGCTTGCACGGTACCTAGGAACCATAACACATTAATTTCCTATCTATTATCCATCAGACAACTGATATTTAATGTGTTAGCAAATGGATAGTTTGTTACCCATTTATTATCAGAATATTGGTATTCTGCTTTGTGGAGAAACGTTATTTTGCAAGGTAGCTTTTTTGAATTGTTTAAAGCTATTTAAAAGGATTCTAAGAGCATGCTGCACTATTAACATTTAGTCAAAGAATATTGACAGAAAGGTCATAGAAAATAGCAGCTTCTAGGGTTCTATTTTTATTCTCTTGGATATAAATGCCAATTGCCACAGCATTCTATTTAATAGTCTACATGCCTACAAAAAACCCCAAACCATTGTTGTATGGTTCCATTATTGTTGCTGAATTAGCTATTCTGTTACCAAGCAGCACAGATAAATGAATACATGTTAAGGTGGGACTCGATCAAGCATATCAATTTCCAATCAGTATAGCCTTACCCAAACACATTTCTTGTTCATAGAACAGAACAAAAACCATGTGCTTTTTAAGTGTTTGTTTTTTTTAATGTGAAAAACACATCATTAAGTCTATAAATAGAGAAAAATCAATTTTGTCACTTCAATATTTCCAGGAATGTGTTGTAAGAACAATCCTTTCTAAAGTCATAAATTCTGGGACAGTAATTTTGAAAACATTAATAGATAAGACGGAGGTTGCATTCTTATCAGCAGTTATTTCTCATTAGATTTTTTGTAAAATATTATTATTCAGTTATAGTCTTTTCTTTCAAACTAAGGATCTTTTTCTCTCTTTTTTGCAAAAACAAACTTGGCCATAAAAATTATCATAACCTACTACCAAATTAATTTTGAACATAATGAGCAAATTCTTCTTTTACAAATAGGAAGTGCAGAAGTTAACTGGAACTATGCCATGAAGGGAAGGGGGCTTTAGTGCTTTTCCCCTGCTGTGGACCATGTCAGATTTGAAAAGAAAGGGGTGGAAATGATGGGATATTCTCGCCCCATGAAAATTCCATGTACTCAGTGGACTCCAGAAGTAGAAAGAGATTAAATCAATGCCCCTATACCAAACTCTCACACACATGGTGTCATATTACTTTGGGCCCAAGAAGTAATTAGAATAGCTGAGTTTATTAAAGTCAATATCAGCATCCAACATGCCAATACCCAAGTGTACCAAGAGAATTAAACACTAAACAAGGTCCAAACATTTTAGGACTCAGTTTAAACACATCAACTAACACAGAATGTTCTTTTAATGAACCAGTCTAAGGCAAAATGAAGAATGTCCATATTTGTTTTGAATAAATAAAGCAATAGTTTTAATTTATTTTAGTCCCTTTTGCTTCATTGCATTTCCAGTTGCCTTAATATGTATATATTTAAAACAAGAATGGCAATCCTCTATGACCTATGAGATAAATATTAACTAACATATTTTGGACTCCTAAATCATACTAGGAAGTGCTACTATACTAGAGATAATGTTGCTACGTGGATTATAGTATTCCCTTTCCACCAACAGTCCTTCCCTCACCCATGAATTTTGGAGTACAGTATATAATTTTTTAGAAAAATGTCACATAGATAAAATTATTTGTCTTGTGACTCCTAACATTTTTTAACCTGCAGAAAGACCTAGTCTCACTATGTATGGGTCATCCTAAACTTACAACTAGCCACTTAGGAATCATTCGAAGTTATGACCGATTCCCCCACTCCCAATTTCAAATTTTCTAATATTGTGATTATTATTTCCAGCAAACCTACCTGGAACTAGACAAAAAATACATGGATCACTTTCTGTGAATCTCTACATGCTGTCTTAACTGAGCCTACCACTGAGATGAATTTGCATGTCTCATAGGAACTTCAAGTCCAGCTCTTCAAGTATGTTATGTAGTACTAATTCTAGGGTATTGTATTAAAATAGACAAGGAATAGGTCCCACTCCTCTTGTAGGTCTAGGACAACTCGATGCAGTCAGTTTGACATAGCCAGTTCACTGCTGCCAGCTTGCCACTGCCAAGTGACTTCTGCCAACTCACCACCACCAAACAGCCACAGGACAATTCACATAGCCAACTTGCTGTGGGGACAACTCACATGGGTGGGCAGAGGGAGATCCAGGTAGGGAGGCAAGCAGATGGGCAGAATGCAGAATAGTGGTAGCAGCCAGGGTCATAGCATTTTCACGTACACTTGGCCGCCAAAATGCCATGCCAAACTCCAGGCTGAAGAGGCCAGGGATATAGTGGGGACTGGGAGTGTGTGAAAATGGGATGCCCCTCGATGCCACTGTCTGCCCTGTCTACTGCCCTTGCTGTCCCCTGCCTCTTTGGTCCAGAGATCAACAACAATATGATGAGTGTTAAAATGGGAAGACTATGGCCACTGCCCTGCTCTATGCTCTGCCCATCTGCTTGCCCACATGCCCGGCCTTCCCTCCATTGCCTAAGGCAAGTTGTCCCTGTAGCGACTTGGCCCATTCTGTCCTCCTGTTGCTACAGGATAACTCTAAAACAGCCATTTACAACTGCATAGTCCAAAAGGAATTTTTTCCAATATCTTCTAAAAATCAAGAGCTAGCTCACAGCACAAAAACAAGCATTGGACCCATTAATTAAGAATAAATATGAAACTTTGTTTGTTGTGGAAAAAATATTTTCAACTGAAAAGATTTTACAAAAACATAATATAATTATTATAGCATATGAATACATACGTACACTTGAATGCACAACTATTTCTGCCTGATCTGCCTTTAAGCTTAAATATGTAACAGTTTAAATCTACCATAGTGCTTTCAATCAATCCTTATTTACTTACAGGATCTATATGCTGCATTAATCAACTGACTTCCCAATCCATAACTTGGATTAAATACATCCTAATCAAAAACTAAAATAAATAGCATGCATTATAAAACCACCATATATAATCTGGGAGTCAATATTCCAAAACATACTGTAATTAAAAATAATTAGTCACACAGGGGGATAGTCATAGCAACTCTGTTTTCAAGTTTTATTGAAATAGTCATGCCTTTTATAGACTTTCTGAAAGCCAGAAGAAAAGGAACTATCCAAATATCTACTATTCCAAAGGACGGGGCAGTGATTGAAAAGACATATTTGAGTGAACCCTGTAGGAAACAAACTCTGATCAAAAGAACACATAAAGAGCCCAGAGTCCTAGATCTAACGAAGTAGACAGATGGTACTGAAGAAGAAAATCTTGCAAATATCCTGGCCCGACAATGTTACTGCTATTCATAATAGAACAGTGTGAATACTATTCTATTTTTAAATTTTAATTAACGAAATTTATGAAACAAAAATAAAACTAATTACATCAAATATGGTGCATTGTATTCTATCTTGTCTTTTCTCAGAGAAGGCAAGATTTTTTTTTATATTTCAACCACAAATACGTGTGAGGTAAATTGGGCTATAAGATAGACCAGCCTTGGTTAAGTGGATTCCAATTTTAATTTCCCTAAGCTAGATCTAGCACTCTAGCTACTATACTAGACAGGTAGTATAAAAAATTAAACCAGATTAATAATAACAGCTATATATTCAAATACAGAGTCATCAGGATGTGAACTATTTAATCTGGGCCAATTCTTCATAGGCATGAAGAATACGCAATATATGGCTATAGGGAGAGGAAGCCGTCTCCAAAGGCATTTATATCCTTGCTTATTGAAAAAAAATACATTAAAGAAAATACAACTGACTTCAGTCAAATGGCAATCTTACCACATACCTTCAGTATCTTGGGATGGTACCAAATAGATCATTTCAGGCTTCTAGCTGTGAAGGTGAAAGGCCTCATATGTTCTTGCAGACTAACAAAAAAGCATTTTAATGTACCACAATCCACTTTTTCTACTATTTCCCTGTTTTCTGCATTCCCTTTTAAATAGATTTTCCTTTGGGTAAAAAGAACCCTATTTGTTCAAGAATAAATACATTCAGCATAAAAACATCAGGAAATCAAAACACACACAATGGATATTACAGAGCAAACAAGCACTGAGGTGAAATAAGAGCCACAAAATATAGATTACAGCTAAAAACATCCTGACAGCTAGATCGACATGCCATTCCCCAAGGCTTTTATACTGAGACAAGACACAGAAAATCTACATAGAAAATGTACACTAGAAAAACAAATAAGTCTTTCATTAGCAGAAAAGACAACCTGAATTATTTGAGACTTTTATGTATTCTTTGACTGCTTTACATCTACTATAAGTTCTAAAAGAAAAATTATGGTCTGACATGGATTCAGAGACTGAAATGTCAGCATGTCATTTTGATGGATGTGGTAAATTCTATCAGTCAATCAATAATGTTTCAGTGGCAGCTACTGAAATCTAGAAATCATATGCCCTAAATAATTTATCATTGGTTTAGCTGATTTATCCTAAATGATGGTTCAGTAAACTACATCAAAAGAAACAGCCTAACCTCTTAATGGAATTTAAGCAATTTTCACTGAATTACTACAGCCACCAACACAGTACATGGATTTTGTGAGGAAGATTCCAGATAAGCAATGAGAATAACAGAATATTAGAATAAAGAATTGGAAGGAAGCTTGGAAGTCTTTTAGTTCAATCCTCTGCTCAGGCAGGAAACCCTATATCCATGATGGTGAACCTATGGCACGTGTGCCACAGGTGGCACGCAGAGTTCTCTCTGCGGGCACACCAGCTGTCACCCCAGCCTAGCTCCACTGCACATGTGCGCATGCCTCCCACCATCCAGCTGGTCTTCAGGTTTCTGCCTCGCATGCACAGGGTGCATGTGGCAGACGCGCGGGCACATGCGTGGGGGCATTCACATTGCATTTGGGTTCTCATGCGGTGCCCCCGTGCCCCGTTTTGGCTTCAGTGATGGAGGCTTTCCAGAGCCAAAACAGGGGGCAGGGGCGGGCATGGCACGTGATGACAAAAAGGTTAGCCATCACTGTCCTATACCATTTCAGAAAAAAGATTGTCCAATCTCTTCTTAAAAACCTTCAGCACTGGAGCACTCACAACAAGGCAAGTCATTCCACTGATTAATTGTTCTAACTGTCAGGAAATTTATCTTTAGTTCTAGGTTGGGTCTCTCCTAGATTAGTTTCCATCCATTACCTCTTGTCCTGCCTTTAGGTGCTTTGGAAAATAGAAATACAATACAACCACAATATGGCTTAGCATAACTACAAAACACTGAGTAAGATCACGTGATTGAAAGATGCATGGTAAAGCCTAGGATCAGTCTGGATTCCTTGGGTGTCCAAGAGACTGAAATCACTCAGTATATAAAGTTCTTGGACAGATAACATAATAAAATGGATACAATTGTCTCCATGTTAACTCAACAGGAAAAAAAGTTTACTGAATATTTGGTGATATCCATTGCCCCAGATATAATATATAACACATTCTACCATATGAAAGCATTCACAGTAGTCTCCAAGATGGGATGTACAGTGATACCTCAGTTCACAAACGCTTCTGTTCACGAACAACTCGGTTCACGAACAGAAAAGTTCATAAAAATATGCTCCGGTTCACGAACTCCGCTTCGATTCACGAACAGGACCCGCAGCCATTTCCTGCCTGTCACATAGTCGTGACTTCCTTTCAGAGGATCGTGGTGGAGAGAGAAGAGAGAGAGAGAGTCTATGGGAAAATGTGCCTCGATTTCACGACCAATTCGGTTCGCGACCAGAGTCAGTTCACCAATTAAGTTCGTGAACCGAGGTGTCACTGTATTATTAAAATCATAACTCAAATTCCTAATGCATGGAATCATCAATTCTAAAAAATGTTTTCTTTGCTTTCCCTTGTCCTCTAACTCTCCAGGACAGTTTCCTCAACATAGTGCCCTCCAAAAACACTGGGGCTATATTTTTCAAATTTCCAGTAAGGAAATCAAGGAATTGTAGTTGAATCATGCCTACAAGCACAAAGCTAAGTGAGGATGGTCCTATCTGTATCTCTTCAGTGAATATTAATAATTTAGTGATTTGATACTGAGAACTTTTTCAAGATCTTAAACCATAGCAAGATATTGTCTTTGGGCTTCTAAAAGAAGAATGCTATACTCTCTATAAACAGAATCTCTGTAATCAGAAAAAAAATGCATGTTCAGATAAATACAAGACAGACATTACTACGGAAAATACATTGAAGGGCTCTAGTAGTCAGGGGCTATTACTTGAGTAATTGTTCAATTGTACAGAGAAAACCCCAGATGAAGAGCATAATAAAAAAGAAGCATAATTTAAAAGTAACTAAGCTAACATAAGCATGTTAATGAATTACCACTTTGTTGTCACATTTTAATTTGATCATGGTAAGATTTATTACAGTAAAAATCTATAACTTTAAAATGTGTGATTCATGGTCAAGAATATATGCAATATCTCACCTTTGTAAAGTCAGATGTAGCATTTTCATTTTGTACATTGAAAGTTTATTATGTACATAAAAGTATTTTAATTACCAAGAATCAAATATACCAAATGCAATGCAAACAAGAGAAAGCAGCTCTGTAGAACTACAGTGACAGCCATCTGCATTTTTTAAAATATTTTTTTATTGAATTTTAAAAGAACAGTACAAAAAAAAAAGTACAATAAATCACCCGTTGCTGTACAGAAAGAAAGGAAGGTTTGGTTCAGCGGATATATCCTCAACG
>JAOYMU010000292.1:21933507-21945279 GCA_025802295.1 Psammodynastes pulverulentus | reverse complement strand
CCCTTCCCCTCTCCCCATCTATTCTCTCTGTCTCTTTCTCATTTGTTTCTGATTTAGGAAGCTAGAGAAAGGAAATATTTATTTAAATGGAGTGCAAAACTAACAAGTGAAGAAGGGCTTTATGCCTTTTTGTTTCTGATCTTTTATTAATTTCAATTTTATCCAGCTTTTCCTCCAAGGAACTTTAGATTGTTTACATTATTCCCCCCCCCTCATTTTTATCCTTCTAAAACTATTTGTTAGTCATGAAATGTTACACCTGATTTTTTTGTCAGCTACAAAACATTCCAGTTTTTGAAGATGATTGTCCTTTTCCTCCAGTGGAGCAATTTTCATGATCCTGAATTCTACAGTCCAGAAGTGTCAGATCAGACAGAGGGATTCCCTCCTCTCTCCATCTCAATGACCTAATTCAAGGGTGAGGCTGTGTGTGTGAGTGGGGAAGACTTTGGCAATTTGAATATTATTTACATTCATTCAATCAAAGAAGGAATTTTTCTACTAGTTGTTTACTCTTGAATTTATTTTCATTATTTGTGTTGCTTTCAATGAGACAATTGTCTGATTTGTTAATAACAGCTGACTTATTAACCTGTACAGTATTTTGTTTAAGTATTTATTATCTAGACAGCTCAAACAAAAACTTGTTAGAATGGGAGGCATGGCACAGGGAAAGACTTAGATATAGGCATAAGTACAAGTACAGTTGCAGATCAAATATAGCTAAATATGTTTACTAACTAATAGAAAATGATCTGATATCAAAGGATGGCAAAATAATCCATAATCTGGATACAGTCTCTAGTCAACTAACTCCTATCCGCCAACTATTAACTACTGTCCCTTAGAAAAAAAATATTTATTTAGCTTATAGCATAGAATTTTAGAAGAAACTACAAATGCTAGACACAACACAGTCCTGATGGCCTAAACTGCTAGTTCATTCTGTTCTATACTTGCATGCCTATCCTAAGGGAGCAACAGCTTTCACCAGCTGACTAGTAGCCTTCAGGTTGATTCTTCTGGGCTCCTCTATTGGCGTTGCCTCGCTCTGCCTCATGTTGTGTTGCCTTGCATCCGGCCAGGTCCAGCGCCAGTTTCCATTCTCTCCACACACACAAACGCAGCTAAGAAAAAATAAGAAAAAATAATATAGACTGCTGTGAGTAGGGAGTCTGAATCCAATCCAGCTGTAAGATCACTGCTTACCCAAAGCCCTTCCAGCTATGTCCTTTCCCAAACATAGCTCAGATTTAATTTTCCTGGGCTTCTTTCCTAGAAGCTAGACATAGCCAGAAACATCTTCAGCAAGGAAAGCAGAAAGGAATGGCCCATGTTATTCTTTTTTAATTATTGAAATAGTTTTATTGGTACATTTTAAACATATTTTTGCCCCCCCACCAAACCCTCCCTCCTCCTCCCCCTCCCCCATCCCCACTTCCCAGAACCAATACAAGGTAACTAGCAATACATCCCTCCAAATTAAACTTCTTTTAGACATTTATATTACTTAGACTCCACTCTTCATATCCCATTCTGTATTAAAAATATATATATGCATAATAGGTATCAAGAGTAAAAATAGATGGATATATATGCTAATTTAAAATAAAAAGGAAAAAGGAAATACCAGAAGAGTTATAAAATACATACATGAGAAGAAAAGAAAAAAAAAGGAAAAAAGAGAAAAACCCTCGCATTAACAGTCGGAACAGGTAGACTCTGGAAATAATATGTATTCAACCGAATCCTATTTGCAGATTCTTGTTTTTATATTTATTTTGAATATACACTATCCATTTTGTCCAGTCCTTCATATATTTTTCATTTGAGTGGTCTTTCAAATAAGCAGAAATTTTAGCCATCTCCGCCAAGTTATTAACTTTAATTATCCATTCATGTGTCGTAGGCAGGTCTTGTTTTTTCCAGTTTTTTCCAGTTTTCTTGAGATTGTCAGTTTGCATAAATAGAAAATAGAAATGAGACTTCAACAAAGCTTCTCAACCAGCCATGTCTCGTTCCAGGTTAAATCTTTCCATTCACCCTTCAACTTTGTTCTTTGTTCCTCCTCTTGTTCAGTCAGTCAACAT
The DNA here is from genome assembly GCA_025802295.1 of Psammodynastes pulverulentus. Classification (NCBI taxonomy): domain Eukaryota; kingdom Metazoa; phylum Chordata; class Lepidosauria; order Squamata; family Psammodynastidae; genus Psammodynastes; species Psammodynastes pulverulentus. The sequence goes on along the minus strand of JAOYMU010000292.1, from coordinate 21,943,189 downwards.
CTTGACTGAATGAAAACACGTCTGGGATTCCCAGTGTGTAACATACAATTCCCATTCTCTAATTTTTCGTTTGCCTGTTTCAGGAGTGTAAAATCCAAGGCCCGCGAGCCGGATCCGGCCCGTGGGGTGCTTAAATCTAGCCTGTGGGGCTGGCTAGAAGAACTCTGGGAGTTGAAGTCCACAAGTCTTAAAGTTGCCAAGGTTGGAGACCTCTGCTCTGGGATACTTTTTTCTATGCTGCTCCTGGCCAGCTCTTGTCCATTTTCAAACTTCATCTTCCTTTTTCTTTTCACACCCCAAATCTAAATGTGTTCTATTCGGATTTCAGAGAATTACCCTGTTAACAGACAGACAGATGGGCAAAGACCCAAGGCCTTTTACACTATTTTTTTTCCAACATTCCACTGAGTTGGAAAGAATAAAAAAAGAAAACCCCAAGCCGCCTTGGTATCCCCTGCTAAGGGAAGGAGAAAACAAAACCCTTCTTGGTTTCACTCCAGCTCCCTCCAAGTGCCAAATCATTGCAAGGATCTGCAAAAAGTCAAAACAGTGAAATCAGCAGGGTGCTCTGTGTTTGTCTGACCATGAGGTGGGGGGGGGGGGAGAAAAGCAACCTGTTTTTTTTTTCCTTTCCGGTCGCTGTGAAGTGGAGCTTTCCTTTTAAGGACCGTAAGCAGAATTTATTAAGGTTAGATGAGAGAAGATTGTCCCCAATGGAAAAAAACCCAGAAGCCCAAAAGACCTTCAGCACCACAAACAAACAAACAGCAAGTTTGGGAAATATCATATACCATAACTGAAATAGAAAGAAATCAGCTTGGCTGCTGATTATATTCAGAGGAATATGTGCAAAGATAGAGCAGAAGTACCATATATCCTTATACTATTCTGGTTTATTTTGCCCTTAGAATATTCATACACAGCTGAAAACTCAATATCTACCCCAGCGTAGCACTGTCTCTTGGTTGTGATTTTATTTTATACCATTTCTACCTACTAGCTATGCCACATGGTGCAATATATATCCTGTAGAAGAATAGTCATACCACATACTGCATAAATATTTTATTTAACCCTAAAGTTACTACCTAGACCAGCGTGTTCCAACCTTGAAATGTCTAGGTGTATACACTTCATCTGCAGGATTCTAAGCAACAGCGATGATTTCAGGAATGGAAGCCCTCAAATTATGCAAACGCCTGTTTGTTTATATCTGTCAATGGTCCAACCATCTGTACAAAATCGTGCAACTTTTTTCTATCTATAACCTTTTAGAAAAGTCTTTAAGTTCCAGAAAGGCATGAATTTCTTCAAAAGTGTAGAAATCTTATGTGCTGTATAAGCAGGTCACAAATAATTCTGGCGTTTCCTACCATGGTTAAAAGAATAGCATTCTCTGGAGATGGACAGCTTTTGTGTTTTAATCCATATAGCTGACTACATCTCGCATGTGGTCTCCAAGAGAGCAGACAAATAGATTGAAGCCATGAATTATTCATACTAAATCATTGAGACAAGAGGTACATTGAACAACATATCAGCATGAGAGGCTGGGTTTTTTTAATAAAAAAAACACAGTATAAAGGTCAAAGAGAAGATATGGAAAACATAAAATTGATTATCAAAAGTATGCTTCAGCAAATGTGTATCTCACAAAGCATATAGTTAAATTTACTATGTAAAATTATAAAAATTCACTAACCTTTGTGATTGTTTCCTGCATTTAATCAACTGAAACCAAACACAAAGCTAAAAGCTGCTTCTTTCAATACTAACCCAAACCGCCAATTTTTTAACAAAACACCGGATTTTCTTTCCAACAGCTTCATCTATGGTACCTTATTATTCATGTGTATTTTTTCCTCTCCCACTCAACTACCAAACTCTTATTCTGAGATCATTCAGGACAGCCTCAAAGAGTACAAATCTGTTAGAGATGTCACCCATTACCCTGAGGGAAGTTAGGTATTCCATATTATTGCAACGTGCCAGCCAAAATCACGCTCATGAGATAGGCAGCCATATTAATCCATTAAAAAAAATGAATAAATAAGCCTTATTTATTTAAATATAATCTAACTTTATTAAATAAAAAACAAGAAAAGATAAACAAGCAAGAAGAAAAATATTTTTTTAAAGGAAAAGTCAAGGAAAAAAGCAAGATGGAAGCACAGAAAGAAACAAGAAAAAGTAAAGAAATAAAAAAGTACTATTTTTTCTTTCTTTGGTACAGATATAGATAAAAAACACATCAAATCTTTATTCTAAAGTTAACAATAGTCTACATTATTTCTATAATGCCATATCATTCTAGTCATCAAATCCCCAAATCAAAATTTTATTTCTTTCAGTTTCTTGCAAAAGTCAGTGGTTTCCAAGTAAAAATAAAATCATTTCTTTAATCAAAGTTGTCCATTTCATCATTTCTCCAATTACATCAACTTCACCAATCATTCTTCCATTGTAAGTCCTTCCACCTTTACACATATAGAAGTCTCACTGCTGTCACCATATATAAAAACAAAGCTCCATAAGATTTCTCAAGTTGTTGGTCTATTATTTCCAAAAGAAAAGTCTCTAGTTTCAATTGGACATTCACTTTTGTAATATTCTGGATCAAAATACATATTTGATCCCAATATCTTCCAGATGTCTTACATGTCCATCAAAAATGAAAAAATATGGACTCAACTTGCTTACATTTCCAACAAATATCATTATATGTTTTTGACAATTTGTCTGGTAACAGGTACCAGCTACACATCATTTTATAGAAGTTTTCTTCAAGCTTATAATTCAGTGTAAATTTCATCCTTCCATCCACATATTCTCCCATTGATCCAGCCGTATGTTATATCCATTTTTTTGCCTTTTTATCTTACATTTATTTATCTATATAGAGAAAGTGATTAGTGCAGGTCCAATAACGAAAGCACAATTGTTCAGCAAAGGCTGTGATGAAGACTTTCTGAGATTGATGTAGATCGTCAATTTGTAAAATGTACAATTTAGAGCAAAACATTCAAACGTGTATTGGTGGTTCAAATCTCAAGAATCCTGTATTATACATATTAAGTCTGTTTTTAATCCAGATGGGTCTCAGAAGTAGAGTGTTCATTAATTAACTCATTAAGAACAGTAACTGGACAGTAGGACTGCATCATCAGAAGGACTGTATCTCTCAGTGGCTTTCACTTTTGGTCATAATTTGAGGTATGGGGCTAGAATTATCATTTTATAGTTCCAGAAATGATTCTGTTAACTACTGTTTAGTCCCTAAATTATTTAATAGCTGCAAGAATATTTAATGACCAGCTTCTTCTTTTACATATATATATAAACTGATGATGCATTGAGTGACAAGAAGGGACTTTTTAAAAAAAAAACCTTCCTTTGTTGCCTTCACTTTGTCCTTCCTCAGGAAAATCTCTCTTTGGGAGTACATCTAATCTACTCTGTTGTACTACACAACTGCAATTTACAGAGTCAGGCACTAAGACACTCTGAACACAACTAATAAAGTGTTTTAGTTTTATATTTTAAAACACAAATCTAAGACAAAAATCCTAAAAGCTGGATGGCAGTTGCAGAACAGAAAACTGAACCATATTGGAAACAGACTGAGAGACAGAAAGAAAAGTGAAAAAACCAATGATGTAGAGCAGGGGTGTCAAACTCACGGCCTGCGGGCTGGATGCATCATGTGCAGACCACGCCCACCCCAGCTCTGCAAATGGGAAAAACGTCACAAAACATCAGTGATGGCAATGTCACGCCACGAGTTTGACATCCGCAATGTAGAGGTAGAGACATCCCTCTTAATATTACACTGATAGATAAAGAAAGTACTCCTGGTTATATTTTTATCAGACTGTAATAAAGCCCTTAAATATAGCATTTTTAAAAATTACCTGAAAAAGATTCAAAAGTAGACAAGGATGAGTACTTATGGATATCTGCCTTTCATTTCTTTATAAACTGTCAGTTGACCCAGCCTTCCATCCTTGCGAGGTGGGTAAAATGAGGACCCAAATTGTGGGGGCAATATGCTGATTCTGTAAACCGCTTAGAGCGGGCTATAAAGCACTATAACTATAAAGCAGTATATAAGTCCAGTGCTATTGCTATTAAAAGCATCTGATAGAGTAACTAATTCTATCAATGTATTTGTGCTCATTAAGTTTTAACCAAAACATGAGGAGAGATTGCTTCCACTTCAAATGATAGCCTTTCTGGCATGGAGCCTGGATAGAAAACACAATAGGTTTGTCATGTCCCAATTTGTTTGACATTATTAAGCAATCACACAGTATAAAAGAAGAAAACAAGTGATGACTGATGCAAGATTGCAAATTCACACATTCAAATTAATGAACTTTGATGTATAATGCCCAGCAGTTTTCTTAGTGCTTCAGGGAGGAAATGGAAAATAACAGTATATAACTTAACCTTCCAAATCTAGTGCCATTTTCAAAATTCAGCTATGAAACTTCAACACATTGCAGAAGGTACCAAGTTGAAGAAGCCTGAAGTAATCAGTCATTTGTAATGTATGTACCTTGTGTGTGGTTAAATTTAAAAAGAACATTGAAATCAACTTGTACAATACTCTTGCAGATTCAATTTTTACTAATCTACCCAATACATTCATGGATATCTGTTATACAGAAACACCTGCATTTACACTCCCATGCAGACAAGATAAAGCATCCAATCCCCAGAGATTTAAATCATTTGAAACAGTTTTAAAAGGTTTCTTAATACCCAAAGGAGTTTATATTTTGTTGATGAAACAGGTCCTCAGTCTTTTAAACAATAAAATATAGAGCCATACTTCCAACAATAATAGAATGTATTCATTAATATAAACAACAAATTAAAAATCAGCATAGCACTATAATTTTGAAAAACAACTAATGAGCTTCACATATCAAAACATTTCAGGACAAATGTTTTCTTCTTGATGCACTGTAAGTAGTTTAGACCTCATCAACAACTTAATACATGTAATTGCTACTAAAAGTTAAGCCTTAAGCTAGGGTTCCTCTCTCACCTTCCATTTGTTTGCATTTCCAAATATTATTCTATATTTATATGTTATGCTACATCAATAGATAGCCCTTGACTTATGAGCATTATTGAGCCCATATTGTATCATAAATCATGCTGGTCATTAAGTGATTCACCTTATGACCACATCTGATTTTATGACTTTTTTCGCAGCAGTTATTTAAGCAAATGCAGTGGTCATAAAATAAATACTGCAGTCATTAAGCAAACACCACAATTGTTTGCTTCACAATGGGCATTTTTTTGCTGGAAACCAGAATTAAAGCCTGGTTTCCAGCAAAACAGTCATAAGTTGGGGTCCTATGAACGTGGGATGTTGCAAATTGCCATAAATGTGCACTAGTTGCCAAGCAGCCAAAATGCAATCTTGTGAGTGTGGGGGCTACCAACCATCATAACTTCAAATTCAGTCTCAAATCAAAGATTTATCTATGCTAAGAAAGGTTAGGCTGGCCATTAATTGCACTTAAAGCAGTGCTTCCCAAATTTTTTCCTTTTTTTACCCAAAACCACTTATCCAAAAGACCTTTTTACCTAATATAAGTAAAACACCTTAATTTAAATGTCCCAGTTGTGATTGGGTAATGACACACACACCCATTACCCAAAGAAAAAAACACTTACTGTATGCCCAATTTTAGATAGTTTACCCCATCTTCAAGAATATGTATTTCAGTAGATCTGAAAATCAGTTTTTCTTAAGAATGAAGGCAAATTCTTGAAGGCAGTGCTTCTTAGACCAGGATAAATTATCTAGAATTGTGTTTTCTCCATGCTGGCTGGGGAATCCTAGGAGTTGAAGATAACACAACTTAAAATTGTCAGGGTTAAGAAACACTACTGTAAAGGTAAAGCAATTCTTTCTAACTTGGTCCCCATGTAGATGAAATTAAAGCTACACACAACAAATAAGTTATCTACAAAGTTAACTGTGGGTTCTCAAAAGTAACATACCTAACATTCTTTCTTGACCATGATACCTACATCAAAGAACTATGCTTTTTTGCTTCTTGGAGATTGGGAAAACACTTTTTTCATTTAAAATAGAATCTCCCCTCTTCATCTTCCCCATCAGCATGAAGACTGCTTTTGATTGATTAATTTTGTGCCATCAAGTAGGGTGAATTTTTAGCAACCATAAAGACAAATTTTATCCCTGATGATCTCTCCTGACCCAGTAATTTGGTCTTCAAAGTGTGCATTCATCATTACTGTATCTAAATCCATTTGCTTGGCTGCTGGCTGTCCTCTTCTTCTCTTTCCCTTTCCCAGTATTAGTGTCTTCTCCAGAGAGCTAGATTTTGGCATAATATTTCACAATATGCAATAATTTGAGTCCAGTTATTTGTATGTTGTGAGAATTCTGGGTTGATTTTCTTCAACGTTTTATTCGTTTGTTTTCTTGTCTGACTATGATATTCTCAGTTTTCTTCAACACGACATTTCGAAGGCATCAATACTCTTTCTGTTCTGCTTCTTCAAAGTCCAGGGAGCATTAAGGCATTCCCCAATTACAGGTCTAAGAAAACATTATCTGAACAAGCTTTTTATCTCTGAAAGACATGCAATGCAAATACTATGCCACATAATTTACTCTCAGATTTGCCCAAATAATAAATAAGCACAGGTCTATATGTATAACAGCTCTGAACTCTGAAGTGCTAGATTTCAAAGAAATACAGACTAAATAAGAATCCGATATTACATCAGAGCTTTCAGCAAATTTGAAGAAACAATTTCAGGATTGTGGAATAAACAAGTACCCCATTTACCTGCTAGCTATTTCTGCGAATTTTTTAAAATTAAGGGTTAGGAGGAATTTATTTAACTTATACCTCTGCTTTGCCACCCAAGAATGGCACTACAGGAAGTTTGTGTTCTTTCCTTATGGTGAATTAAGTTGTAAAAATTAAGAAGAGATATTGCCTCGAACAGAAATTACATCCTGCAGATTTTTCAGGACGCAGTACTGAAACTAGCCAAGAACTCAAAATCTCTAAGATATTCAAACATGCATTCATCTTTAATGCTAATTTGCAAGCATAGTATCTTGCTCAAGATTATCTCATTATTTGTTGCCATCCAAAGAAACATCAATAAAAACAGGATGATTCTGAAGCGTATGCTTGCTGGGTTTGGAATCTTTTCAAGGTGCTAGTTTTAACAAAAAGAGGAATTAATAATTAAAATCAACACTTAGCCCTCTTCTTTCTTTTAGTTTAAAAATCTAAATCCTCAGAAATTTTCTGAAAGCCTAAAAAGAAAAAACTCTGCAAACTTCTAATAATAAAATTCCAAAGTTTCAGTTCCAGATTGTCATTCAAACCAAATTATTTGTTTACCTAGCTATGCCACATTATGTTTAATTACCTTGATATTTGATTTTTAAAATTAATATTAGATTACATTAATTAATGTGTGACTATCTTCACAGTGCACTAGGATAAAAGCATATGCCATTTTCCTCTCAAAATGTCCTCAATATTCATAATTTGCCATAATGACACATGATACAAGCTAAATTGGATGGATATTTGGCTCACAATCCAATTAAAGTTTATTCATTTTAAATCCCTTTGGGACTTCATCCCAAGAAAAGATATTAGGCTTTTTTTCTCCTTATATAAAAACCATACAATGTGTGTAACTTTGGCTGATTGCATACCAGTTACAATTCTCATTAGCAATTTCCAGTTTCTACTTTGACTAAGTTCCACACACAGAGAGCCAAATTATAATTCAATAAATCTTTCTCCTATGAAGATTTTTCTGAAATTAATTGATGAAGACATTTGCCATTTTATTTTACTTCAGAAGCAGCTAATATTTCTTCAGCATAAAAGCGAATGCCAAAATGGCATGTTGTTATGTATTTTATGTACTAAATAAGAGTGTGCCAAACATATCTGAAAGAGACCCAGCTGGAGAAAGGCTGATCTAAGCAAATCATTCTGAGGTTCAAAAAATATGTTGACTACATCCAAACATTGTGTCTTTGCTTCTAAAATGTTCTTTATATTTGTGCCATAAGATGATACAACCAAAAATTAGTATGTATCCCTGTTCAGATAAATAATACATAAATTAAGCGAAAGGTTGACAACGATTTATGTTGTTCCTGTTGGATTGTTTAAAAAACTAGTTCAGATCAGTTCATCTTGGATCAAATACACAGATAGCATAAGCAAAATGTTTAAACACTGGTTTAAACTTGATGTATACTTTTGGCATTGATATGGAACTGGCTTCGATAACTAGATTTTTAGTGTTGTGGATTTTTTTTATCATGATATTCATAATCTCATTCTGTGATCCACATCTGAAAAAACCCGAGTCTTTAAGTTTATTTTCTAAGCCAAACTAATTTATATACTCAAAACTATCATAGACACACTCTGCACTACAAAAGCACTACAAAATCAACAATTTTAAGCTGATGAAAGAGATATCAAATATGTAGAGAACAGTAACTAAACGAGTTAACATTTCATTTTTACCAGACCCACCGCCTCAACAGGGATGTTGCAATCCTTCAGTAGAACAAGACATACAAAATTGTTCCAAGTATTTTGGAACAGATCAAAAGAAGGCATCATTCTGGAAAAAAAAAACCTGAAATAATTAAAACAGCAATATCTTATCTCTTATGACAAAAGAGATTATTCTTACTGTTTCTCCTTTCTTCAAAGAACTGAAGGGAACTTGACATGCCCTTTAAATTTTAGTGTCCCTTTAATTAATATTGTTCGCTGCAAATTTCAGGACCTGCAGAATTCCTCTCAAAAATTTTCAAACAAGCCAGATTCCTTAATCTTTTTTTAAAATCCAGTGATTCCAATATAAAATGTGCCTAACAAAATTCTATTCAAGTTTTCCTGAGACCAATGATCCTTTAAGTCCACCACAAGTGCTAATGTCTCCTTCCTATGGAAAAGCCACCTGACAAAGATTTAAAAAACATGGTTATAACAGAAAACCCTGTCACCTTGTTATCTGTTTCCTGGCTTGAAAGCATGTTTTTTTTTTCACAATGTCATAGCTATAATAAAAATTTGCATCGATTCGTTAACCAACAATGCATTGTATCAATAAACCAGTAACTTTTATCACAGCATATATCCAGGGCTGCTGATCTTTAAATCTTACTTCTTAATGTGACATTTTCAACTTCTTATACCAGATCAGAAGGACTGGGGTGTAGGGTTGCTGTTGTTGTTGTTGTTGTTTTGTGCCTTCCAGTTAGGCTTACTACCTGGACTAATTACTGCAGTTTTCTTGGCAAGATTTGGTTTTGCCATTGGCTTCTTTTTTACAACTAAGAGAGTGTGACTGGCCAAGGTCACCCAGCTGGCTCTGTACCTAAAGCAGGACTAGAAATCACAGTCTCCTGGTTTCTAGACTGATGCTTTAACCACTACACCAAACTGGCTCTCAGGTCAATTGTAAAATGGTTATCAGAATAAAATTGCATTTATAGGAAGAAAATGTCAATTCACTTTCTTCAAAAAAAAAGAAAAAGAAAAAGAAAAAAGCAACAATTAAGCCTCCAGGGGAAACCTTTACAAACACACAATACTGTATCTTAGAAACTCAATTCCAAATCTTGTGGAGC